>JAFEKD010000018.1:1200000-1800000 GCA_016920805.1 Stagonosporopsis cucurbitacearum | reverse complement strand
GTGGGAGCACTGATACGAATATCCTCAGACTGGCCGTTACCGTACCTAACGCGAAGGGCGAGATCTTCATCTGCGCTTTCGGTACGTTGCATCGATTCAGCTCGCTCTGAGCTCTCCTGCGTACTCGCCTTGGCACGCTTGCGCTTTCTGCTCTTGTCTTTGACACGACCTGCCATATTTCCAGTCGTCACATTTGATTTGGTAGTCTGTTCATGCGCATCTGGAGATCGCTGTAGGTCAAAGCTGTATATGTTGTCTTGTGACCAGCTCACAATAAGCTCGTTCGGATGCGCGTCGCTAATCTTGCATGCTGTAATGTGACCGCCATCGTTCCGCTTCATCCGCTGCTTGCCGTTAGGTGCAAATTTCTTAACACATTGCGTTGCTTGTCCTAGCAGCTCTTCGTCAGTTTCTGACCAGTTAGCTGGGCTTGACAGCCTAGATCCCCTCTCGCGGTTCTTATCTCTTCCCAGCATGCGCCGGTCGTGGAGGAAACAGTGAAGATGAGCGCCACCGAGTGCTATATAGTGAGGCTGCGATGGAGAGCAAGAGACCGTGTTCAAATCCAGACCATAGCGACTGTACGATATAAGCGGAGGCGGTACGTTGTCAGCAGCATCAGGGTCTCTCGCCCATGACGGCAATCGACCGTCTTGTGCGGGTGGATATGTCTTCGAGGGCTGCCTGACATCCCACTGCCGAACATCGCCGTCGTTCGAGCACGTCAAGAAATAGAAGGGATTATCTTCTGTAACAATGCGCTTCACTGTATCGTTATGGCTGCGAAACGCCCTCTCGTTCGTTTCCGCTCCAGTGAGAGTGACAGCATCGCGCAAACGATGTATGCTTGGTCTTGTACCCCCACTCCTTCTCCTGCTTCCTGCGCCGTATGCCGAGTGTCCAGAGTGCTCAATATCGAAGATGCGAACGTCGTCAGTGCACGAGACGATGGTGCGGTCGCTGGAGTAGGGCATGAATTTGACGGAGAAGATATTTGATCGATGGCCGGTGATAATAGACGTGGTCAAGCTATACTGCTCCGTGTCGGAGCCGGGGTTGTATGAGTGGATGTTGATGCGGTGGTCGTCGGAGCCAGAGGCAAGGAGACGGCCGGACCTCGACCAACTGGCAGGACATTAGCCATATGTTCACGAGTTTGAAGCATTGAGGGCAAATCAAACGCACCTCAAGGCATTTACACATCCATTATGCCCCTCCAGCTCATTTACAATGTCCAGGTCGTTGACCCAGTGCTTGTCGCCATAGATGCCTCGGATATCCGTGTACGTCCTCCGCTCATGGCCGACTTCCCGCTTCAGTAAACGATCATAAACACTGTACTTCATGGCGGAGGAGTGAGTCTTTGTTGTGAAAGGTGTGGCGAGCTCTCAGGGCGGAGTGGAAAGTAGCGGCAAGGCAAACGGCCGAGCTTCACGCGTCGATGCACAGAAGCGCAAACAAGGTTCGATCAGTCAGACAGGAGTTTCTCAAGGCCCGGGCGCACGTATGAGGACCTGGCACGCATGGCGGCGCATTTGTGGTTTGCGGGCGATGTTGGTAGAGCTGCTCTCTGTGAATTATCGGTGAGGATGCAGCCATGCGGGCGGAATGACGATGCACTTCCGTGCTTTCCCCACACCGAGCCGTCGATCACACTTCAGCCTCTCCCGCAAGAGAAGTGGACATTGCTTTTGACTCCAGATTTCTACTGTGTAAGAGTATGCTTTGCAAGCTCAAAAATATTCGTACTTTGTATTCGTGGGACTCTGCGACAAAAAAACTCTTGCTATTAGTGGTGATATCTTGAAGCATCCATCTGAATCTATTTCTTGTCTTCTATGCATTCTATGCCTTCTATCGATATTGTTCTCCTTTCTATCCAAACAACCATCTACGAACTAGCAAACCTACTCCGCTCCCTCAGTCCCTTGCCAAAATAGAACAGCACCCACATGCCGACACTGCACAGAACCATGAAGCCAGCGAGCAGACTAACACCACCATCGATGCCAATCCCTCGGAACATGGGCCTCGAGAACAGCACTGCCGCGAAGGCAAGCAGACTCCTTGATAGACTATTTGCAGAGAAAATGCTTGCAGCATAGCGTGGGTAGATGTTGGGAATGTAAAGCAGGACGCTCTGAGCGATGAAGTAGATTCCAAAGATCGCCAATCCTAACCCGAATGTGCATACCATCCAATGTACTTCCGGGCGAGCTGCCCAAGCTATGATTTTGATGAGCATGATGCAGAAAGATATATTTTGATGCAAATGGCGACTCACCGAAGATAAAGAGGCCGATGCAAATGAGAGGACTTGCGAACAAGCCAGGCAACAGATGATTCTCCAACTCTCCAAAGGTGCCGTTCTGCATGCGAGGAAAACACCTGTATTTTAGATAGATGCAATGAACAGTGAAGCCGAGCAGACCAGCGGGTGCGACAACGAGGAATACAAGGCCGGTGCTCTCAGCGGAGAAGTTGTACATGACCGGGTACACCAAAGGGAGCGACTCAAAGAAAGAGTAGTATGTGCCATAGCACAGGCCCATGCTGCAGAGGGTGTAAGCGACTGTTAATCGAATCGATGATATTCTGACTTACTAGACGGTCGTAAAGAGAATGGCAGGATCCAATGCATTGATCTCCCAAGGCTTGATCAAAGCATCAAATGCAAGGCTGGAGGCCTTCAAGTTCTTCTGTTTCTTCTCCGATTCGGACATCATGTTCTCGTTACCGGTCTCTTCGCGAAGACGCTTTGCCTTGTAGTAGAGAATCGTAGGACTAGAGGTCTCGGGTAGCATGCAAAGCATGAGGATGTATACCGGTCCGGCGATGATCATGAGCTCCCAGGCTGAGAATCTCCAGCCCAGGTCGCGGACTGCGTAGGAGGAGAGAGTGGGGCCGAGAGCAGGTCTACTCGGAGTTAGCAGGGCTCTCTGTATGATCGTGTTTACTCACCCCATAGTCGCTGTAGCAGCCCACAACGCCACCGCAAATGGGAACTCAGACATCTTCCAGACATCAGCCAAGGATGCTCCAGCCGTAGCCAGGCAAGGAGATGCCATGAAGCCAAGCAAGAATCGCAGGATCATCAGCCCAGGATAGTTGTTGACGAGCGCAGTCGGGATGCACAAGATGACGAAGAGGAAGCCGGAGATGGCATATGGCGGGTTTCTGCCAACTGCGGGAATCTCTGAGAGCGGCGAGAAGAGCAGACATCCTATACCATACCCTAGCACGTACAGAGCTAGACCCAATGAACCCTCCACATGCGACTTGTGGAAGACCTCTTGTACGGCTTCCTGGGAAGGCGAGTAGATGGACGAACCGACATACACAGCAAACGTATACAGGCCGATGAGAGTGGTAATGAGAACCCGCTCCTTCATTGACCAGTTATGGGGGTCCTGTGCAAGGGTCAGCTCGGCTTCGTCAGTGATGCTTGAAAAGGATACAAACATACGCTTGGGTCATCGGGTCCATCCCAATCAACAAGCGTTGTGCTCTGTTCGAGCTTGAGCTCGGCACCGATGACGCTATCTGCTTGAATTGCAGCAGGGATGTCATCGCTGGAGGAGGATGGTGATATAGCTTTGGCCTTGCTGCGCGAGAAGTCGAAGCTGCGATGGCGGGAGTAGTGGAGAGCGGTCCCAACAGATGAGTGCCGAAACAAGTACGACATTGTTACTGTGACCAGTCGTTTACACGTCGAAGAGGTGAGGGATTGTCGCAGTACGGCTTATAGGGCCGTTCCTGAACTTGCTTTTCGGGTTCTTCAAAAGTAGTAGGTAGGAGAAGTGCTGAAGCCTGCTGCCTTTCTGGCGTCTCCGCGAAGACTACGAGTTTATATCCTTGCAATCTCCGCCCTTAAGTCCACGTTCACCATGTGCAACACCGGCGTTTGTCAGACCCTCTTGCATCATGCGGTGACTCTATACAGCGCCAAGTGCTAGTTGGTAGCTATGGGGCTTATGAGGTCGACGTGTTGTCTACACACTGCCGCCAGAGGGCAGACGTCCGCTTATCTGCAACTGGTTAAGTGCGTTTATGGCCTTCACATCAAGCTGTCAGCGGAAGATAACCATCTACCAGTCTAAGAGCAGCGCATCAGAGCGACATCCGTGAGCGGACCAAAGCGCATATTCTTCAGTCAGGTTCTGTCGTGATTGGTTGGAACTCACGGTGAGTCGAGGTGACTTCCCGTGAATCTTACAAAGTGTGACTGCCCAAAAGGCTTTGTAGCCTCGAAGTGTTCGTAAGCAGAAGATAGCACCAACAACGGACGAAGGCGTTCGGACAGCATCTGAACTGATTGGTAGAGCTTCTCTTTTGACGTTTCGAAAAGTCTCCGATGCTGCGTCTTGGGGGGCCCGATTGTGCAAACTTGCAAGAACGCGGCTGCTTACTCGTTCTTGTTTTGTGCAACACTGGCAAGGAAGGATGCAGAGTCGTGATGGGCGCACCGGAAGTCGCCATTCACCACATTGCTCAGCGGGGACATAGGCCAACCTTTTGAAATGCTCTGAGAGGTTGGCATCTGCAGCATCTATGATGTGTCTTGCTTGCAGATATCTGGGCTTCGCGATATCGAAGAAACGCTCTTTCTTCGTGCTAGAGAAACGATGTCAGTCCTGCAGTGTACCGTTGCAGAGGTCTCGGCCTAGGTAGAGCTACACATCCGTGTTGTGATCGGATGCCAGGAAATCGGGTACTCCTACTATCGCAGACCGCTCTATACTCAGATGCGCGGTATTGCAAGAAGGATTACCCGGTCGAGATTCGAGTAATAGGACGTTGATACCTTTACTTTCACCGGTGAGTGCAGCGGTGAAGTTCTGCTGAGGACTGTCGGCTCTCCAAGTAGGTGTAGGTACACTAAGCTCAGGCTCTCAGTCCCACAAAAAGACACTGTAATAAGTAATCTAACCCCTGAGGCTCATCCTGCGATAGCTGTCTTCAACCCAGGTTTGTTGAGCAAAGCCCACCTCCCAAAGCGAACCGTGTGACACCCACAACCCCGCTCTGGGTGACACCGGACCCTACACATGCTTGGTTTGTAGACTGTCAGTGTCCAGTCTCCAGCTTGGTGGTGTCGTGAGTCGCAGGTTTCAGGACCAGCTTGTCAGCCGTTAAGCTTCGCAGGCAAAGCTTGGCTCCCAAGTCGTTTCGCAACTGCTGTCATCCGTTTCCTGCTGCCTTGATTCAGACGTGCTCAGTTTTGTGCTCCGCAGCAAACCATGCTTGGTGCAGAGATCAGCCGTCTAGCATTGCAGAAGCCGCGGCGTCCACGGCCCGCAAACATCTCATGCTTCGTGTTGGACGTCTTTTCTTGCACACGGCAGAGTTTTGTTTTATCTGCTGCTCGATCCGCAAAGCAGAAGAATCAATGCAAGCGGGGTGTGATTGTGCGCGAATTTTATTATATCAAGCAGGCATGCAAAGCGCTGCAGCATTGCCCAAGGGTACACACGTGGGTAGGCCAGCCTCGTACTGCGAAATGAGTGCTTACCGCACGGTTTGCATGGGGAAGGCCATTATTAGCTACTTGGCCAACGGGCTGGTCAGGGCGGCGCTCCTAATTCCCCAGAAGGGAATAGACGAAAGGGCGCGCCCGAGGTTTTTTCCGCAGGTTGCAGTCCATGCAGCCCATGCAGTGTTTGTCTGCTAGGTAGATACAATATTGTACGAGGGGCTCCAGATGGCCAATAATAATGTCGATCATGGCAAACACAATGCGAGATGTGTGTTGGAGCCGTGTTTTATGAGGCTGGAGTCGGGCGCTCCTGGAACGCGGCTTCACGTCTTCCGCAAACAGCTCTGACATGGGCAACCAGCAGAAGGGCAGATATCGAAACCAGCACGCCGCGAATCACGCGCTCACGCCCTCATATCGCGAAGCTGCAGAGACCATTATTGACTGTGATCTGCGGGGCTGCCGAAGCCAGTGCGCTTGCAGTCAAGCAGCAATCCGGCTGAGCCTGCCGAGCTTTGGGCTCTGCGCGCCTTGAGATCTAGCCCGCGCGCACTGGCCGCTCTGCACGTTTTCAGCATCGCAGAGGCAAGACAAGGGCCTGGCAGCGCTGCTCTTGCAAACTCTTAGCGGCCTAATAATATGTTTTGCATGGCGCTCGGACGCCATCTGGCAATCCAACAGGGCATGGAAGGGCGTGTGAGGCCATCTAGAGCCGGCCGTCCGCGGGCGCAGCTGAGACGAGATGGTGCTTGTCACACCAAGGTGGGAAGGTTCGACTGGGACCGGGCTCATGAGCGATTATCGCCTGCATACATGTACTGACCCGGCGCCGCTCGTGTTTGGTTGCAGTTCGTCATCCACTACGACAGTATTTCCAAACTTCAAGAAAACGCGCCATTGCGATTGCATTTCTCTGTTCGACATTTCACCATCAACGGTATACCTATACCGGGTTTGTCGAATCCTGTTGATTGTGGAGCCTTGTACCACCTCAACCTCGACGCAACCGGCAACTTGATCGTCGACAGTAGCAATAAAGTATCGCGGAAAAAACACCAAGAAACTTGAGTGAGTACATACGCCAGACATCATCTCGTAGGATCGGCAATTGACATCTTCACCAGCCCATTGCCTAGGTCACACCATTGGAATCATGCGCACCTCAACCTTCCTCACAGCATTCCTCCTCTCCACAACATCACTCGCCGCGCCAACACGGACACAAACGCGCACCCACTGCCGCTGCATTGTCGTTTCAGACACCTTCAACCCGCTCGAGACACCCTCAGCCGCACATTGGACACCCTCCGCCTGGAAAACCACAGACCCAGTCTCCAGCGCGGCCCCCAGGCATCACCAAAACCCCGACAAATGCGCAGACCTTGGCCCTGAGCTGGAAAGCTTTCGCCACACCAACCCCGACCTCTATGACTCGTACGTGCGCGACAGAATCGCAGCCAACACCGTCGACGATGAGGAGAAACCGCTGCCCACGGAGATCCTGATGAACCGGCAGCCAAGACCGACTTCGCGGCCCACCGAGCGGATAGTGTGCTACTCGGAGCCTGAAACGTTTACTGCTTACAGCGATTCGTGTCTCACGCTATGGGCGCTGCAGATCATCGTCGCCATCACGATTCTGGCCTGTGTCGCTGAGGGCATTCACCTGGGGATGCGCTGGGCTTCTGGCTCTGCATCGACCGAGTCTGAGGACGATGTTTCGTCTGAGAAGGCTCTGCGACTTCCCGGTGCGGAGCGACTGCTGCTCGCCATCCCTGCTCAAGTGACCGAGAAGGATGATGTGTTTAGCCCTGGTGCTGAAAAGAAATCGAAGGCGTATGAAGCGACACGGTATTTTGTTGTGAAGAGCTCGAGTGGGAGGAGGGAGTTTATTGCGTATGATAGCGAGGACGACGATGAGGCGAACAGGCCGGTAATGTAATTTCTCACACGCGGCGCTTGTGTTGGTATTCTGTACCTGGGCATGCGTTTTCAGCGATGCGCCAGGCAGTATATACGGTCGATATACCCCAATGAAGTATGATACATGTTCAGATGCAGTCTCGAAGGGTGTCATCCACTGCGAGATGTCGAGTGAGGTTTCATCCTTGCCCGACCATGTCCGACCTGCTCCGATCCCTCCATTCCATGGCTTTCTTCTTCTTCGACTCATTCCTCTCCTTCCATATCGACGCCTCATCCATCCATATCTGGACTACAGAACGGCGGCACAAAGTAAATGGATATCGCAAACTAAACGCTGACAGGACGCTGATAGGGTATCGCAAAGCAGAACGTCTATGAACAGTCAACAACAAATGTGAAAAAAAGGAAACAAATCGACGGCAAAGTCTAATCGAAATGGTGGTCGCGTGCGTGGGCAGGTGCAAGGGACGGCGCCCAGTCGAGGGTAGGCGCATGGCTCCACAATGTCAACAGCAACAAGCATAACCTGCCTTACCTGCCCAGAAGGAGAAAGCAAAAGCTAACATGGGCGAAGCGCGTGGGGAGAATCAACCAGGCTTTGTCGCTATGGGAATCTCAATGCGGCTGGAAGCGGGAGTTCGCAGCGGATGGCATCGTGGTTATCGCACGGGTATTATAGGTATATATCGCTGTGGAAGTCTCATCGCAGATATGGGCTCCGGTATATCGCAATAGGCCGTGTTGGGTGGGGTTGCAAAGAAAGATCGCGAAGGTTGCAATGGCTGTAGATGGGTATCGCTGGGCATGGCGCAAGGTCCGGAATGAAGCGGCAGATGCGTTGTCGCTGAGGTATCGAGTGGGTTTGCCGCGAGTGAATGGATCACCAGGTCACGTCACCGGGTGGTATGATGTTCGTTCGGATAGTCTAGATGACAGTCGTGATTAAGAGGTTCGGGTTGAACCGATTGTATGGACATGTCCCATCGATTCGAGACTGAAAGACCAGCCATCGATGGAAGCCGATTTGTCGGACAAGTTGGAAGGAGGCGGAAAGATATAAACGCCAGAAGCCGGGAAAATGCTGAAGTACAGGATGTGCTGAGACAGGATATCGTAGCGTAGGGGCGGAAGAATGTGGTGCCTTTGGGACGGCTCTGGTGAAAAGGCGCTATGCAAGAGATAAAAGGTCGCAAGGTCGTAAGGTTGTGGAACAAGCTGGAGAGCAACACATCGTTCACATGATGGTATGCCACCCCTTCTCGTTCATGATGTCGATCCAAAAAGCGTCGTTACCCTCGTCTGACTGTCGCCATGTCTCCTTGATCAAAGTAATCAGTTGGCGAAGCGGCTTGCCAGGCAATCGGTGAGCGTACACCTCCAGACGGCGGATGACCTTCTCTCTTGCTTGAAGTACCTTGGAGTCATTGGCATGCACGTCAAAAAAGTCAACCGATGAAACAAACTTGAGTTCCGAAGCAGCTACGGTAATGACAAGTTGCTGAATGCAGAATGTGCCTGAAGATGCCGGTAGAGACTCAATCATCTGAAGTATGTGCATGGCAAGCGAGTTGAGCCAGAGCTTAATGTCCGCATCTTCATACGGGGTTTCGAAGCGGGGCATCGGGAAGTGGAAGTCGACGTTGTCGGAGACAGGCAACTTGTTGCTGCCCAGCCGCTTGCGTAGGATGGTAGGAAAGACGCGGTAGAGCTCGAGCAGGCCAGCACAACGATATGCTTCAGCGAGGACAGTGAAGTGTTCCTTTGGTGTGCGATCATCGCCAGTGTCAGCAATTTCGTCGACAGAAGGATAGTCAACAGCCAAAAGGTCTTCCTCGAGGGATGTGGCGTTGAAAAGATTCTCTTGACGACGAATGAGGTCCATTACAGAGTCCCGGTTGAGTGATCGCTCACTCCGAACAAGACGGCCGACCTCAGCGAAGAGAGCTTGAACCATGGGAGCAACACCAGTCCAGGGGTGAGGTACGATCTTACCATCAGGCCGACGGCCTGCGGGAGTGCTCTTCTTGTTAGAGACTATCCTAGGACGCATGCCCGATGGCCGCGAGAAGCTCATGGCATCTTCTGTCACAAAGCCCATGACCATCTCCCAATAGATCAAAGATTCCTCAAAGAACTGTGCTTCACGCTGTACTTCGGCTTCCTGGGACCTGTCCATCAACTTGCGGAGTATGAGACCTCGGGCAGTCGCAAGAAACTCTGTACCGAGGGCATTGCAGTCATGCCATGAAGTGGTGAGACCAAGCATCATGATGCTGAGGAAGGTCCTTGTGCAGCTGATCTGGCCAGCCTGTGCTAAGGGAAGCTCATCCTGGAGTGCAGCAACGGCCTTACGCTGGAGCTCATTACCAATTGCCGCCATGTGGGGGAATATGTTGGAGAGATGAGCAGCGGACATGGACTGTATGGCGTAGCTGATAGAAGGCGAGTCCTGGTAGATCTTGCCAATTGTGGTCCTGAAGGGGTTAAGGTGTGAATCGAAAGAAGAAAAGATTGCGCAAACATCCTTGAAGTAGTGCTGGATAAGAAGTGACTCCTGGTCGTCCGGCGACGTAGGATTGGTAGAAGGGCTCGGAAGCCTGTAAAAACCTAGAAGCAACGACCTTGAGAGACGAGGAGGGCTGGCTTCGCGGCTGGCCTCTCGAGTAGTCAACATTGAAGACTCTGCTGAAGACTCGTTGTGCTTGAAAGAAGATAGGCTCGTTTCAAAGTCGAACCCGCTGGAGCTATCAAACCCATCCAGCCCGGCACACTCAAGGTTACTGTTGTCGAATGGGTCAAAGTGGAAATCGTCGGTGGGAAGTGGGATGGAGTCGACAAAACCATCGAGCATTGTAGGGTCCAAGACATGAAGGTCATCCATAGGGAACGGCTCCAAGTCTCGGGGAGAGTCCTCGTCTTCTGTGGAAGACAGTAGAGGCTCCTCAAGGGCTGGTGGGGATGCCGATGATAGTGTTGCTTGCTTGTCGCTGCTGGTCATCTCAACCTCTGTACTCTTCCTTCTTGCAGGAAGGACTGCGGCGAGCGCCTCAATGCCATGGGCAACATTTTTTGGGAGCGAAGACCCGGTGCTCTTGGAAGATTTGCGAATACCAGCTGATGATGGCCTCGGGGGGGAAAGTGTGAACTCTGTAGGCTGAAAGACCTCATACTTGGTGGACCACTTCAAGGTCTTCTCATACCCAGGACAAGGGACGTTCCTCTTCTTGCACTGTAGGCACGATCCAGCAGTCTCGTCACATTTGAGCTGACATGGTGTCAGATGAATCTCGTTTTGGTAAGAAGTGTGGAGACTCACTCGCTTCAGCTTGCAGCGACCACAGCCATTCCTGGACTTGGTCTTCTTTGTCTTGAGGTCTTGTGCAGGAGCCTTCTCCTGAGCCAAAGCGGGCATATCTGCTAATTGGCAGATTGGCACCGTGACAAGTTGGGAAATGTCAGAAGATAATGGTGTGATACCCCAGGATGGAAAGAAGATGCAAGAGGGGCCTTCGCCAATTAATGCAGGTTCAGATGCAATGATGACACAGCCGACGGGGACCGTTGCGTATCAAGGATATAACAAGCCAAGATAGAGCAGCTGATTAAAACTCGTCTTGTGGTTGGGAATAGAGGCAAGCCAGCCTAGATCGCCCGAACTCGGATTTGAGGCGAGTGCGCTTGACTGGTCTTGCGTCGCAGGTGCATCAAAGCGAGGCTGATTGGCCAGCCACTGCGTCGGAACCTGCCCTTTTGGCCTCATAAACCTATCTATGGGAGGACGCACCTTCACGCGGAAAACAGGACATGGTTCGGAATAATCTTCGCCATCTACAGAGCACAGTTTCCAAAGGCGCATTTTGAAGATGCTATTTTCGATGGTGTCTTGTTGCATGGAGCGAATGTTGGATCAACGCCGCTTGTTATCCCTGACACGAGCGGATGTGGGGAAGATGGACTTAATTACTGCTTCGGGATAGTACACTTCACATCCTGCATCATGGCGCTTTACATTATCACGAACTACGATAAAGCTACGTCTGCGAGCGTGCGGCTCCGACATCGTTAGGTAGCCGTGCAGGCATCGAGACTTATCTTTGTCTGCTTGTCAGGAAAAGTCTGGCCTAGTCACAGTAGAAGTGCCGTTGAAGATACGGCTCACGAGGACAGTCGCGCGGCAAGCAGCGGTGTTGCATTTACCATATCGTCCAGCTGACATTGGTTGTCGATAGCTCACGATAGCTCAGCTGTTGAGACAGGAGCTCCTGTGGTTGAGGCGGCTCTGCTGCTTCCGCACGTTAGCATGTCGATCCGCAAGTCTTGTCTGGAGCAATGGCTTGCCTGCCCGGCTGAGTCGACATTCAAGATGCGTCGCACGAAGACTTCGAGACGAGTCACGAGGATGCTTGTTATTACGAAACAAAAATTCCTTTGCCCCACCAGGGAGCAGGTCCCCCGCAAAAATGCTAGATGCTGACATGGAGAAGTGCTAGGATACGCATCAAAATGTCATGTTCACTGTGCAAGGGATCTGGGGAAAACATGGGGAAGATCCACTTCAACCGTTCAAAGCCGTGTGTGCACCCAAAAAAGAACGCCATGTGTAATGCCAAGCCAAAGTCGTAACGTCGTGTCGGAGTTGTCCATCGGAGTGTCGGTGCTGTGCCGACCTTTGTGAGCTCAGAACTTCTCCATCAAGTTCTTTCTGACTGTCCACATGCGTGCTCGCTTGCCATAGATGTACATAGGAATCGACAAGAGCATGCAGCCTAGTTGAATACCACCTGTGCGTGGTCAGTCCATGTTCAGCTGAACAATCTGTAAACACTTACCGATGGCCAGAAAAGTACTCTTAGACCCCTTTGCCTCGAGCCAATGTGGGAAGAAAAGCGAGAAGATGAAGCCGTGGAGAACATCTGTATCTAGTCAGAATCGCGCCCGTTCAAATACCATGGATAATTGGACGGATGTCTTACTCTTGCTGAAATTCAGCGTGACCAATGCTTCACCCGCGTAAACGCGGTAAGAGTCAACGACGAAAGTGATTGCAGTAGTCGAAGCAAGACAGCAGCCGAAGCTGATAACGCCAAAGAACACGGTTGGAACAGCCCAGTGGTCCTTCTCTTCAGCACTCCATCCAAAGCCCATGAGGCCAATAACCGTGCTGACGATGATTGGCAGAGCCATAACAAGGCGAAACTCGGGTTCGTATACACCATCATTTCGACGTGCCATAAACCGTACAATCAGGTCTGAAACTTTCCCTGCGACGGCTGTTCCGAGGACTCCACCTACGAATGGCGATATGTACACAAGACCCACCTGGAGCGCGGTGAAATTGTAAGAATCGTGATTCTGGTAGATATGTGCAACGGATTCCGATAGGACGATAAGCCACCCAACAGCCAGAGCGTAAACCATCGACGACCAAAGAACAGCAGGATATGCAAACAGAATAAAAGGTCTGATCGCAACCTTGATCCACTTGTCTTTGGCAAGACGTCCGTTCCAGGGCTTGAGAGACTGACGGTAAGTCTTCGTAGGCGCCGTACGATAGTAGTCAGTATAATGAATGGAAAACTGCTCTGATACCTGGTCAACATCCAAAGCCGACGATAGACTTAGGCTACCAGGAGTCTGGTCCTGTTTTTCAGGATCCGTGGGTACATTTTCTGGTACTTTGGAGAAGTAGTCTTGACGTGGAGTTCCTGGTGGGGAAGAGTGAATACTCATAGGGGAGCGCGGCGTCTGTGGTGCATCTGCAGTCGTTTCAGGCTCTACATCGTCCGCAAATCCAACATGGGCAGTTTTTTGCGCCTTCTTAGGATGATCGAGAGGGGTCTCGGCTGTTGGAGTAGCAACGACAGCATCTCCAGCTGGTGTCGCGAGCTGATCCGTAGATTTCTTGTGTTGTCGACCAGGAAGGTGAAAGTGGTTGTGTCGTCTCGGGCTGTGGCTGCGGCTACGCGCGTGGCTTCTCTCTCTCGGCCTCGGTGTGCGATCCCAGAAGGTCTCGGGTACGAAGAAGAAAATGAGAAAGAAAGAAAACCCAACGACAATGGCAATTACCCAGAACACCCATCTCCAGCCCAGGCTTTGCACTATTGCTGCGCTTACTAATGGGATCAAGTTCTTCCCTCCCAATAGCAAGAGGGTGTAAACGCCCAGACGGTATGCTCGCTCATGAAGAAAGAAGATCTCAGCGATCGTGGCACTGGGCAGACATTCGACCGGAGAAACTGCAAAGCCTTGGACGATTCGCGCAACGACCAATGATGCGTAGTTTGGCGAGAGAGCACACCAGACCGAGGATAGAGTAAACAAGATAATAGCAACCAAATATACGGGCCTCTTTCCCCACAAGATGGCCGTAGGGGACGCGACCACGCTCCCAAGACCAAGTCCCAGCATGTAAAGACCGGTTGTTAGAGCCACTTGCGAAAGGCCAACGTCGTACGTTTCTGCAACATCGTTGAAGCCTGCAGCTAAAATCGGGGTCATGCCTCCGCCAAGCATACAGTAGAAGCCAAGCGACAGCAAAGCAGCATCTCTCCGTAACTGTTTCCAGTTCAGTGGATCATTTGCCGAATCCTCAGGCTGCGGATCCAGTATGAACTGCCCATCCTTGGTGCGCTTCTTCTCTGGCTGCCTTGATCGCGATGAGTGGCGGGAGCCTCGGGAAGCGCTTCGAGCATGGCCGTAGGCTGAGGGAAGTGACGAGGCGGATGTTCTTGCGCGTGTATGTTGAAGGCCAAGTGGCTCGTTGTGATTGTGTACTTTCGAGAGCAAAATGACAGATCCTGAGCATTGTCAGTGCAAGCCACCTGGCCCCAGCAAATACACCAACTTACCAGGCACTTCATCAGTGAGAGGGTCACTCAATATTCCAAGATTCCATTTCCTGCCCGAACCCTTCTCATTGTGGGGAGCTTGAGCTGGTGCATCGTTGACACCGTCCGCTGACGCCGGCTGCTTGCGCAAGCCTCCAAGTAAGCCCATGATGTTGTGGTGAACACAGGACGGCCCCCGAGTATGCTTAAGAAGAAATAGAAATTGTCTGGAGAAGGATTGTCGAAAAGTAGCGCCGAGTCAAGCTGATGAACACGGTACGCTATGTTTCGTTTACCCCATGGCACTGGCACAACACACACACCCAAGATCTAGCTCCACCATATTGCAGATGTCAGGCAGGCAGGTGATGCGTTAGCGAATGGTTTGTGGGGTCACTGTGCCCTTGAGACCTACGCAGAAGCCAACGTGAGGCGCAATGCTGCGCGTGTGGTGACAGACCGCTTGGATTTATCGTACGGAATGACGCACGCCGAGGGCCATGTGATCAGGGCTCACGGCGCGCACCATGCAAACG
This sequence comes from Stagonosporopsis cucurbitacearum, assembly GCA_016920805.1. NCBI lineage: Eukaryota > Fungi > Ascomycota > Dothideomycetes > Pleosporales > Didymellaceae > Stagonosporopsis > Stagonosporopsis cucurbitacearum. The sequence continues at coordinate 1,785,235 of JAFEKD010000018.1, read as the reverse complement.
AGTAATGAACGACACCGCTACTCCCAATACTGTTGCCGGTGGACCCTTAAAGCCAACCACATCTGCTCAACTGATAGCAGTATCGCGAGTCGCGGCATTCGAAAATGTTTGGCGCACACGGCGCCTACAGCCTCACCGCCACTGCCATGCCACATCGCGAGCCGCGGCATACTTTCGGCGCCTTTGATAATAAGTGACCAGCTCCACGAACACGAAGCAAGATCTTTCTCCGATGCTCTCACTGTCATCCATGGCCTGACTGCCATTGGCGATCCTGAATGACATGGAAAGGTCTAATTGCGGCCCTGCTATCGACTCACTGGCCTTCTTGATCATTTCAAAAAAGACAATGCGCATCAGGCAGCAGTTCCACCCAGGTGGAGCATTGCGAGTCCTCCTAGCTCCGCGCTTTAGCGACTCCTGTCAAGTTTCTGGTGAAGTTGGTGTTTATGAAAACATTCACACCGACGGACGCAGCCACCGAGCGACAGGAACACAACACTGACTTCGTATACATACTTCCTGCCCTGCGGGTGTGGATTGTGCGTTCTGGAAGCTCCGTGCTGCCGATGATCAACACAAGCATCTCAACGTTCGCCTTTGCCTCGTATTCAACACTAGCACACTAAGTACTTCGTACAGAGCCGCAAGTAGACTGCGCACGTGCGGTAAGGCGCCGCCGTTCGGCCAACTTTTATATGTAGACCGATTGTCTTGCTTCTCCATACCATTGTCCTTTTCTGATTTGGCTAAGTCCACGTAAGAGTGACAGTACCATGTGTTTTTGTGCACACATTCGTCTCTTGCGATCCTGCGCCTTGCATTCCCAAAACAGCAGGCGAATTTCCGGACGGGAGCGAGTAACAGTCTCTCCTTGCACAACACATCGTGACATGCCCGCCAAAGCGCTTCGGCCTTGAAAAAGCTCTGACGCCGCAACGGGAGATCTGAGTTTGGTCTAGCCCCGCAGTTTCCACCTGCTCCAAGTAGCGCTGGCGCCAAATTTGCATCAACTATGGGAGGCCTTGAGACGAAAAGAACATGCCATCCTCAAGCATCGACCGGCGGAGCTCAAGAGACGAGTGATGGGAGAGTCACAAACGCTCTCGAAAATAAGCCATGCGCAACCATGATCTAACCAAGATCCCATGCAAGCTGAAAGGCACGCTGCCGCAGTCTTGAGGCAAACGGTTTGTCTTTGACTGGTAACACCCCCTGACTGAGCAGTGCCTGCGTGCCTGCCAAGGGGCTCGGTAAGCTCACGGATAGCGCCCGGGGCTTCAGAGGCTCACTCTGTCATCCACCGAACCGAATTTCGACATAGCACTATACCTATCGGGGACGAGACTTAAATCTCAATGCCGCCCACAGTGTCTCCTGCAGCAAGCCACAGGCCCGCAATACCACTCTTCGACGGCTGCAGCAGCCTCCAATGCTCGCGCGGATGAGCATGATATCTTCTGGCTATTGCAAGAGCAGGACAAACAGGATACGACACACAGCTCTCTAGCTAGTTCTCCACAATCATGGCATGAATATGGTTGAACAAAAGCGGCACTGGCGGAACATCTAACCGTCCGTCCGGACTCAGCCTTAAAGTGAGAGTATTCAGGTGTAAACCAACATTAACCGAAATGACCTGTCCTCCATTGAAGACGGCTCAGGGACCGGTCAATCGCCTAGGGAAAGGCGCCACGAGGACCACCATGCGAGATTCTTCACCAAACATAGCGCATCTCATGGCTGCATGAATCTAGACGCTACGGCATCCCGTCACTCCATATCCAGCTAGTCTGCTGCACTCTTCACCAATAAACTTCCTTCATCGACTCTGTTCCTGCATATGGCGCTAGGCTTGGCTCTATTTGGTGGGCCTGAGTGCCTCTGCCGTCTGGTGTGTAGAATGGCTTCATGCTAGCAAACGGCGCAGTGAGCCACCAGGGTGTCATGCAGGAAAAGCAGCCTGGAGACTAATATATAGCAATCTCCCGTTCCTTTTCATACTTGACTTCTCCTACTTGGTCGTTATTCAGTCACTCTTTCGAGTATCTGCCCTAATAGCGAGCATTTGCTTGCGTCCCCTCGTTGAGCTCGCTCACCACAATCTTTACTGGCTTTTAGCCGTCCCTTCATTATCATACGTACTACTGATATTCGATTAATTCTGTAATCATGCGTTCCACAATCTCTACTCTCGCGACCGTTGCCGCTGGTCTCTTCGCCACAGCTGTGTCCGCTCAGGGCAAGGTTGCTATCTACTGGGGTCAGGGTGCCTACCAGAAGGAGCTCAGTGTGGTTTGCCAGGACCCTAGCGTAGACATTGTCAACATCGCTTTTGTCAACGGCTTCCCTAAGGACCGCAACACTTACCCCGACACCAACTTCGGTAAGTCTTTTGTTTTCGTGCCTACAGAAGCAAAGCTAACACACTCGACAGGAAACGCTTGTGGTGGCGAATACTACAAGAATCCAGATGGCACAACTAGCAAGCTTCTTGCCAGCTGTGGCATCATCGAGACTGGTATCACGGAGTGCCGTAAGAACGGCAAGAAGGTTCTCCTGTCGCTTGGCGGTGGATACCCCACAGGTAAGCTTGACCACTCGCAGACTGCGCCATTCACTTACAAGTTCAGACTACTACATCGCCAGCGATGACGCCGCCAAATGGCTTGCTGAGGTCCTTGTCGGAGCTTTTGGCCCCAAGACCAACGACAAGTGGCCCCGTCCTTTCGGTGCCTCCTTCGTTGATGGCTTCGATCTTGATATCGAGTCTGCCAGCGCTGTTGGCAACCAAAAGTTCCAGTACTATGCCGAGCTCGTCAACTACATCAAGGCGCTCAGCCCTAGCATGCTGATCTCTTCGGCCCCTCAGTGTGTTGTTCCTGATGCTCACCTTGACGATGCTATTGCCAGGGCTCCCTTCGACTACGTCTTCACACAGTTCTACAACACCGAGCAATGCTCAGCCAAGCTTGGCTGGACCCAACGTAACCAGAAGGACACTGGCTTTACCTTTGACAAGTGGACTGCGCGTCTTCAGCAGAGATCCAAGAACAAGAACGTCAAGCTCTTCTTGGGCTTGCCTGCTGGTCCCGCCGGAGGAAACCCGAACCATTACCTCACACCTGAGCAGGCCAATGACTTGGTAGTCAAGTACAGGAACACCCCTCTGTGGGGCGGTGTGATGCTTTGGGAGGCTACAGTCTCCCAGAACAACGTGATCTACGGTCAGGGATACTCCAGCTGGATCAAGTACAGCCTTGACGGTACTTTCAAGGAGAAGTACCACCCCGTCGTCTCATCCACGATCAGGTCATCTTCCACTCTTGTCTCTTCCACCAGGTCCAGCACCATCACGTCCAAGACCAGCACCCCTGTGACCTCCAAGACCAGCACCGTCACTCCCTCAAAGTCGAGCACTCCGATTGTTCCCAGCAGCAGCTCCACCGTCAAGTCTTCCAGCTCAGTTGCTCCTTCGTCTAGCTCAACGGTCAAGTCTTCCAGCTCCGTTGCTCCTTCATCCAGCTCCGTCCACACTCCCAGCAGCTCCTCGGTTCCTACCGATGCCAGCTCTTCCACTGTAGAGCACTCCGCCACTTCTTCGTCGGTCGCTCCCTCTGAGACTTCCAGCATTGAGTACACAGACTACTTCTCCACTGCCATCCCAACCCACTACAGCAGCTCCAGCGTCGCCACTGCTGAGCCAAGCACCGTCTACCCCGAGCATGTCTCTTCCACGGTTGTTCCCTCCAGCTCCTCTGCCGAGGTTACTAGCAGTGCCTCAAGCACCTACGAGGCCAGTACCTCTGCTGACGTTACTTCGAGCACATACGAGGTTAGCTCCTCTGCCGATGTTACTAGCAGCGCGTCAAGCACATACGAGACCAACTCGACTCCGGCCGTCTCTAGCTCTGCAACTGACTACTACACCGATGCTTCCAGCTCCACTCCTTCTCCTTCTGCGTCCGAGTCGTCTGACTACGAAGTCTCTAGCTCTACCACCCCGATTGGCGCTTCGTCCACACCTTGCACCACTTCGACCGAGCTCTACCCCGAATCTTCAAAGACTCCTGAGGCGTCGTCGGTCACTGACTACTACTCCGAGTCTTCAAAGGTGCCCGCGGCTTCTTCCAGCGCGTACGACACCGAGTCGATCAAGACCCCTGATGCTTCAACTTCCGCTGAGTACAGCACTGAGTACAACACTGAGTCTATCAAGACTCCTGAAGTCTCAACTGCCTACCCTACTAGCTCGAGCACTCCTGCTGATGCATCATCCACTCCCTGCACTACTTCGACCGAGCTGTACCCCACATCGTCCAAGACTCCTGAGGCCTCGTCTTCCAGCCCTTCCGTAGAGTACAGCACTGGCTACGATGTTATCTCTTCCAAGACTCCTGAGGCATCTTCCTCTGCTTCCGAGTACAGCTACTACACCGAGTCGTCTCCTGTCCCCGATGTCTCTTCCAAGACTACAGAGTACGAAATCGTCTCCACCAAGACACCTGTGCCCACCGAGTACGAGTTCTACAGCACTGCTACTCCCACAGTCACCAAGCCTGCCGAGAGCACTACTACTGTCGTCACCACAACCTACCTCGACACCTGCTCTACTGGCCTGACCACAAAGACAGCCACTATCACCAAGACTGTTTGCAACGCATGCGCTAAGCCTTCCGACAAGCCTGAGGGTGATTACCCCTCCGACTGGACCACCAGCGTCTACGTCGACAAGACCCTCACTGTCACCATCACCAAGCCTATTCACCCTGCTACTGACGTCCCGGCTTATCCCACAATTACTTCTGAGCCCTCAGCTCCTAAGCCCTCCACACCTGCTGCTGAATACCCGGTCGACAAGGAAGAGGTCCCCTCGTACGAGACTCCTGCCAAGTCTTCGTCTGTCCCCTACGAGGCCACAAAGCCCAGCCCCAAGCCAGAGGTTCCTTCTTACCCCGAGGTTCCATCTGCCGAGAAGCCCTCTTCCAAGCCTTCTCACCCCGAGGATGCGACCGTCACTTCTTCGCACTATGTCACTCTCACCAAGGTTGCCACCCCCGTTGCGTACACGCCCGTTGCGTACGCCACGCCGATTGTGCACCAGGGCTACCCTGTCGGCAACGGCACTGTTCCCTCGGGCACTGGCGCCGTCAAGCCGTCTGCTACTGGCACAGGCAAGCCCGTCAAGCCTTCCAGCTACGTTCCTCCTGAGTTTGAGGGCGCGGCTAGCAAGCTCAGCATGGGCATGACTGGTGTTGTCGCCGTTGTCGCTTTCCTTGTGTTGTAGGCGGTTGAATCATGATGGGATGGATGGGGGTGGTCTTGTTGTATAGATGGAAAGGCAGTTTTCTTCACTTCTCTTCTCATATACCACATTTTGATTTACAGATTGCTGTCCATACGGGCAGTGATGTTTGAGTAGACTCATGAAGAAATTACGCGAACATGATTCTTTTCGTTCTCCACTTTGCCTTGACTCGTACAATGCAGCAGTGTCTGTGTTTTGTTCGTGCTTTTCTGAATGATTGCGATAACGATCAGCATAGCACTTGGCCACAGGTGCGCCGCAAAGACCATGGGCTCCATAGATCCACGGTCTGAAGGAAGGTTGTCCGATGGGGGCGCGGCACATGAACAGGTGGATTTGTCCTTGTATCAAGTCATGCTTTTTTTCTTCACAACAACACAAGAAGCTAGTAGCACTCCAGGCAAATAGATCTACATGGATTCTGCACTCAAGACTGTTGACACTATATGACATAGATTGTCAGTCGTATCGGAGTTTGCGCCGCCAGGTCATATTTGCGGTTGACAATCGCAGGAGCTCGCGTTGGATGGTCGACCCAGGGATCATGCATGCTGCAGTGGAGTTGCTTTTGCGTGTGCTAAGTATCGAATGTCATCTCTGTGCCAGGCACGGCCTAGGGCGATCTGGTCGATATGTACAGCTGTCAGAACGACACATGGTTGTGGGATGAGTTGTCCTGCTGAAGTATAGAGTTCAACAAATGCAATGACAATCATGCTCTGACTCGGGTGTGACAGCATTCGTGGCAGCATTTGGGACCGCAGCCTCACGTTTCGGCCCGCTCCCGCGCACCCAGAGGCAAAAGCAGCAATGCAGCTCGTGATTGGAAGAAGCTTGCGGCAAGGAATGCAGGTCCACGGCGGGATGCAAACTTCAAGACGTCGGACGAACTGCTGCTGTCTACATACGAAACGTCTCCCACGCGCTTTGCTGGGCCCCCAGATGTGAACGCCCTCAATACGATGACGCTGTGACGGCGCCGGCTGCCTTGTCCGTTCTGTTCCTGCTTTGGCCCGCCCTCGCTTGTATGACAAGGGTTAGTGAAGCTGCACGATGAAGTGGCACTCTGCGATGAATCGTCACGTCGCCAGGCCGTCGTCAGTTGCCAGAGGTGCAGCAATGCCTTGATTCTGGCTGAGTCGATGCACGCCAGCTGCACGTGCGGTCCACAGCCCAGCTCTGCTGTATACAGTACCTACTTGGTCTTACCCACCGTCTCTACCACGGCCCTGGATTCGACTGTAACCACTTGTACCCGCTCCAAGTTTAAACGGTCGCTTGAGCATGCAGATGGTGGGTGCAGCACTGCAGACGCTCTGTGCTCCCTTTTTGCTCCCTCCCTCCCCGGCCATTTGTTCCTCGAGCTGGCAGCCGTGCGCCTGGACTGGACGCGCGCTTGGAGAGCGAAAGCTGTCGAATGACGTTGTTGGTCCAGCACGGCAGCATTGACGCTCTTGCGCACCCCCAGCGCAGTGCATACGAGCTCGTGAACCGCACGAATCGCATCGCTGCCGCAGACTCGAGGTCCAGTGTCGGTGAGTGATGCCCTGTGGTAAGCAGAGCCCGAGGCATACCAGCCACCTCCATCAGCCCCCCCAAATACGCGCCTCCAACCCCCCAGCAGGCGTCTCAGGTGCGACGGCCAGCCACGGCAGCATGGCAGCACGGCAGCACTCTCCACTTCACATCTCACTAACGCGCTGCAGCCCAGCCATTGCGACCACCGCTGCACATTCCGCTATATCCAGGGCGACCACCGCTGCTTTAACCTCTTCCACCTCGCCAGCCGCGAGGGACTCGCCGCGACCCGGCGGGTGCAATTGCGCCTGCGAGTCAAGCCCTGCCTCTTGAGCAGGCTTCTGGGGCTGTTGTGATTGCATCACCCTCGCCAGCTTCACGTTGACGTCGCCCGGCCCACCAGAACTCGCCAACCTGCTACCCTACACTCCACGCCCCCATAACGAGACCACGATCCCCTACGACCGCGACGACCCCTACCTAGCATCCTTACAGCTACGCCAGCAGCAGGCAGACGAGTACTACCGCGCCCAGCACAACCACTCGCGCGTCTCCAGCTCTTCAGGCAGTGTCGCCCACAGCCTGCGCCGCACCCCAAACTTCGAGCAGCACCAGCGCGCCCGCTCCGTCGACCCCAGCCAGCAGCACCAGAGGCTCGTGCGCTTTTCTGACGCCTCTCGACCGGCACCTCCCCTTCGCGCCGCCGCCCACTCACGCGATCCCTCTCTCTTCGTGCCTCACCCGGCGCTGCGCATATCACGGCGCACGGCGTCTGCCATTCGCTTTGTCTTGGAAGAGGCGATTCGTCTTCCCTACGCCTTCACCCCAGACACGGTGGAAGAGAACGCAGCCATGTCAGACCTCATGGCGAGCAGGCCTGCCAATGGTGGCGCGCGCACTACTGGAGGCCCGACACCCGTCACCCAGGCCGATCGATCAAACATACGCACGCCGCAGATGATCATGAACGAGCGACGACAGAGGGAGGCCGCACGAAGGCAGCAGACCGAGGCCGAGGAGCAGCGAAAGTTAGAGGAAGAGCGTAGGAGAAGCGCCGAGAGAAGAGCACAAGCTGTTGCTGGCGTAGCTGGCACAACCCCCCTTACTGAGCCTGGGCAACAAAGACAGCCCCAGCACGCCCCTTCACGTTCCGGCGACCAACACGTCAGATATCCCTCCACAGGAGCACCTCGTCCACCAGACGGCATGCTGCCCACGTCCAACCAGCCACTGGCTGCTGTACCAACCGCCCAGCAGCCACGCTCCAGAGCCAACTCTCAAGCACAACAGCAACCTCGTCCCGCACAATCTGCACCCGTGTCCTCTACAGGCGAAAGAAGACAAGTCTCTGGAGACCGCACACACGCACGACGCCCAACAGGCTCCACTGGGTCTGCGCAAGCTGGCCCGTCCACCGCAGCCCCACGCCCCGCGCCTCCACCAGATGCATCGCAGACGCAGACTCGTGATTCTGTAACATCTACCTTTCCTCATGCATTCGAACGTTGGGAGACGCTCTCTTCCCACTGGGAGGGTCTGACCTCCTACTGGATCCGGAGACTGGAGCAGAACACTGATGAAGTCCGTCGAGAGCCTCTGGCACAGCAGATGTCGCGACAAATCACAGATTTGTCTGCAGCCGGCGCAAACTTATTCCATGCCGTCGTCGAGCTCCAGCGTCTCCGCGCCTCGTCTGAGCGCAAGTTCCAGAGATGGTTCTACGAGCATCGCCAAGAGCAAGAGAAGGCTCAAGAGCGAGAAGCATCTTTCGAGGCCACTCTCCAAGCTGAGCGCGATGCAAGAATCGCCGCCGAGACCAACATGGAACGCATGGCCACCGAGAAAAAGAACGCCGAGCGTGCAGTGTCTGAGATGAAGCGTGAGCTGCAAATCTCAAAAGAAGAGGCACGACGCGCGTGGGAAGAGCTCGGGAGGCGTGAGCAAGAAGAGCGCGACCGTACTTTTTCTCTACGTGAGGGCCAGCCGACGTTGGTTGGCGGGGTACAAGTGTTGCCCATGTCACAAAGCATGGGTGGTGCAGGCAGATCCTCGGATGGAGACACATACCCTGCTGCGCAGAGCAGCGGTGGCATTGAGCAGCATTACTCGTACGAGGATGCTCAATCGCCAACAGATACTGATCCGTTTACTGAACGACGCCACGGCCATCGCGAACAAGATATTACCAACTTGGCGCAAGGGGCCTATGTTCCTTCAGGTGCTGCATCTTCTTCACAGCCAGTCAGCTCCAGCTACTCTACAGCACACCCAATTGCTCCGGGTCCTCTCGTGCAGTACCCGATGCCAAGCTCGCAAGGCCAACAAGCTGCCGTACAGCCGGCCACGTCACAGCCTGAGGCTTTCTACCAGCAACCCGAATCATATCTGCATGAAGGTCGGGCTTCTGTGGCTGAGGACACGCAGTCCTACGTGACCAGCAACCAAGACGAGACATCGGAGGGTGATGAGGAATATGCCATCGACAGTCGAGGCAACTACATTCTCGACGACGCCGGCCATCGCATCCCATTCCGATCCTTGCAGTCTCCCATGTCTGACGAATACGATGTCACCGAGGATCGTCGTAGGGAGTTGGAACATCTCCAACGTTATGGCTCTGCCGCCAATCCTCCAAGCCAGTACGCAACGACTGGTGCTGAGCAGGGCAGCCCGCATGGCCAAGGCTACGCAACAGACCGGCCAATGCCCGACTATAGTGGCGATGGTTATGGAGATGAGTGGATCGGTATGAGGCACCACCATCCAACCAGACTGAGCGACGTGCCTGAAGAAGATGAGAGGAGCAGGGCAAGCCCAACGAGCAGGGCAAGTGTGACAAGTCGAGGCAGGCTGTTCTAAGCCTCAAATATCCTCCCACACGACCTGCATGTATCGACATCTGCCTTTTGGCCCCCATGCATCTTACCGCGAGCATGCTTCGACTGACATATTTATTGACCAATCTGCACAAGCATCTAATATTTGCCGCAACCTGCTTTTATAATACCCTTCTCTGGCATCCTTCTGAATGCCCACATGCGTTTCGTCTGGCAATTGGCGCAAAACACCCCCCTGTACTTGTACTGGTCGGTCTATCTGCGAGCATGGTGTTTATAGGGCGGTTTTCATGGTGGTGTGGTTGGAGAAAAAGAAAAGGGTGGAGGGGTAATTTGGAATCTAGTTACGAAGAGGTGTTAATACGATTGTTCTGATATTCGGAGCGTTTTCTGGTCTTTTGTGTACCACTACCATTTGGTGATGTTGGCCTTGTGTTCAGTCGGTGTAAGTGCTCTGCAGTGATTATTATCAGATTTGATCACGACAGCAGACCAATGGCTCGCCAGCACTCGTTTGCAGGACTCCCAGTCTGTTGCCCAGACACTTCCCCCCCGGCTTGTAAAAAAATGTAGCAACCTCCACTCCGCAGCTTGTGCGACGATGCACGTTCAGCCACAATACATATGCACAGCCATCCAACCGTGCATCACCACGGCCCTCCACAGCAGCCTTGCGCGAAGCTGAACCCCATCCAGACCCGACCAACCACAAACAAGTCAAACACTCACCATGCATGCAGGAAACAGACCGTGCGGGACGCATCTCAGCGCGGAGATGTAATTTGCCAGAAGATGGCCGTTCAGGTCTTGACCACCATGCAGACATGCACACCAGCGCGCTGTTTTCTGAGGCGTATATGTATATGCAAGGGAAATGGGCTGGTTGGGGAAGACTTGTTTGTGAGGTGAGGCATGTGTGTATCTCTGCCTGCTACGACAGGCGGCTCGGCCACCTACGACCTTATCTCAACGCCATGAAGGTGCTGCGCATCCTCGTCACCGTGGATTATGTCAAAGACACTACTTCATCGAACACAGATGTGCATGTATGCAGCGTTGGGGAAAGCTGGAGAATTCATCCTTGACTTTCCCAACGACTGACGAGAACCTAGTATAGTAGTATGAATTTCCAGACTGTACGTCATTGTGCCGGGAGCAATCCAACGCATAGTTCATCATGCTCCCTACAGCTTGGACGATGAACAGGTTGGCAACGTGTAGACAAGCTACAGTTAAAAATCGACTCGATCCTTTTGCAAACCACTAGTCAGGGGTGGATAACAGTCGGTACGGAATCAACGAATGAGAGCTGATAATCAGACTCATGTCAACGAACATTTTATTACACAGTAGGCAGTATTCAACACGTCCCCTGCTACCTAGTGGTCTGCAAAATAATCGGATTTTTATTTGCACGGTGTCGTCCGTGTTTCGGACCAAAGCGCCAGCGCTTTGACGTTCTAAGTCGCAGAAGCCAAGTCTTGCTTAGCTCAGGAATAAAATTAATTACGCGCTACGCCAGCAAAAATGTGGCGCTAGTGCTCTTACGCTTACACCACCACCCTCTGACCCACCCCATCATCAAAAAGACTTCTTGATGGAGCAAAAAGAATTGGACTCGCGGGGAATCGAACCCCGGACCACTCCCAGGATTTTCGACCGGCTTCTGTTGAAGCTGCGAGATGCTAAGGGAGTATTATACCACTAAACCACGAGCCCGTGTTACTCCTTGATGGAGAGATATGATTTTGTAATGTATATAATGCCGATCAAACGTAGTAATCACTTCCCGGGTCTTTTGACCGGCTCCTGTGGATCTGCGAGATGAAAACGGGGTATTATACCATTAGCTGCGTGATCGTTTGAATAGGTCAAGAAACCAAGGACGTGGGGTTTGAAATTACTCCCCAAGTCCTGATTACTCCTTGATAAAAAGCGATCATCCCATTACAATACATTCTGGATAAAAAGCCGGGTTCCAAGCCAGATGGATAGCGAGGAATAGTTGGACAGTGGTGAACGGGAGGGTATGTTTTTGATAAGCGTGGTGGCCAGGATATACAACGCAAACGCCACAAACTGGAGATTATCATATGCACTACCTGGTCCCTTCATTCTCCAAGGTGCCGGGTTTCTTGAACAGTGTTCTGGCTCCTGACAACGCGGGTTTTGCGACGCTACTCCTGATGAATTCTACAGGTAATGGATGGTAGGAGGTCTTCGAAAATGTCACCAACTACTCATCTACCTAAAAGAATCTCATCATCGATCCATTTGAATAGGACTAGACATCGTTGAGACTGTGGACAGACTTGAAGCCCTCCAATCCAACAGAAGATATTGGCGTAAGCGCAACGCTATGCTTCGCCAACTTCGAGTCCAATAACTACATCATCCACGCAGACGAGGGCCACGACTTTATCGAGCCCAGAAATATGACTTGGGCTGCAGAAGCACACTCCTACAGCACCTCCACGGTGCGCAAAATGCTAGACACATGGAACAAAGACATCTCCCTGAAACAACGCGGCATTCTGCGCCTCCGCGAGCCCGCCACTGGCAACTGGAACACACTCAAGACCCGCGACACAGACTCGGACTACATCGCCACCCCCGTGACAACCGGGCTACCCCGTTCTCGAGTTACAATGGCGTGCGCACGCTGCGCAGTTCCAGGACGTTGTGAAGCGCAAAGGCAACCCTGCGCTCGCGTTCTAGGTCTTCTTTACCATCATCGAGCAGATGACGTACTGCAACCTGCTGCTGCAATTCGGCATCCGCGTCGTCATGGGTCTGCTGGTGCTGTATATCGTGCTGCTGGTCGTGATTGTGGTGATTTTTCTGGGACAGGCGGAGCACTCGCTGCTGGGGAATGCGCGAGGCGAGGTCGAGGAATATGCTGGAGACGGTGCGTTAGGCGTCGAATATGACGGATTTCGAGGTTAGGCGGCTGTTGAGGATGAGGAGTAGTGAGGAGAGCGAGGTGGTGCTGAAGACTGGGGTGGACGGTGGGAGGAGTTAGGCTGTGTATTGAAGAGGGACGGGGGAGTATTATTGAGATTATGTTGAAGGTAGCACTGTGTTCAGGTTTGGAGCGCTGGCTCTTCCTCGTACAAGTTTGCTGTAGTTGTCTGAATTGCCGATATGGTTGTTTATCCCGTGGTCATGGTGTTGATCCAGCATCGAGCTCATATAGTGTCAGCATGCCCACAAATGAACAATTGTGTTTACAACACCTTCCTACGTTTCACCCGTGTAGGCATACCCTCCCTAGGCTTCCCCGAGGCCAGCAAGACCTGGTACATAGGATCGCCAAACACCTGCTGGGGACCCTTGCGAAAGCCACTGTCCCTTGTCCAGAACGACCCATCATCCTTCAACGCATCCAGCTCATCAAATACAGCACGCACGTCAAACTCGCGCAGCGTCAGTGCAAGAACAGTCTTGAGCTCGATCAGAGAAAGCTCCTGGCCAATGCAATTGCGGGGCCCTTTTTCAAATGGGCGCCACGCATCAGCCGGGATTTCTGCAACGTTCTCGGGCAGGAAGCGCGCGGGCTTGAATTCGTCCACATCTTCACCCCAGATCTTCCTCGAGCGGCCCATGGCGAATGCAGAAATCCACACATTGCAGCCCTCGGTGGGGAGTTGCTCGCCGCTGATAGGGTCACGGACAAAGAAGTCCTTACGTCCGAGTTTGACGGCCGATGCTGGAGCCCAGAGTCTGAGAACCTCTTTGATGACGGCGAGGAGAAAGTCGAGTTTGTTGACCAGGTAGGGGTTCTTTCGGAGCTGGTGCTCAGCGCTGACATCGATGCCGAAGACTTCGTCTAATTCTCGCCGAGCTGCTGCGAGGGTTTCTGGGTGTTCGGCGAGTAGTTTGTAACAGTAGCATAGCGTCGAGGAGGTAGTGTCGTGTCCGGCGACCAGCAGAACTATGATGTTGTCAATGGCAGCTTTTCGAAATTCTGCATCCATGGTCGTTGAGCTGGTACCAGGCTTATGGCTGAGCTCTTTTGCATACAACTCGAGTGCCAGGTCGACTCCAACCCTACTCCTGTGAGCCGTGGCAGCCTCAGACTTGCCAGCGGCAAATCTTTCGTCCAGGATGTTGCCAACGTAAGAAAGCATTTTCCATCGATAGTACTTAGTCACGATTGGTCGAAGCAGGCTGTATCGATGGAAGGGGTTGATTGACTGGAAGTCGATAGCCCAGGACAGCGCAGCTCTCATCCATGTGACGAAGTCGCTGCCAGTAGTAAGACATCGAAAGTCGTGGCCACATACAGCCTTGCCGATGACATCAATCGTGATCTTGGTCGCCTGGTAAGCGTCAGTACGAAGCAAGGAGTCCTGTCGCAACCAATATACCTCTTCTTCCATCCTGAAAACTCGATCAGCAGCCGAGTGCTCATCAAGCAACTTGATAAAGTCGTTGGTGCAGTCGACCATCATAGGAACTTGGCTAATAAGGTGCTGTACAGAGAAGCCCGGATTGAATGCGCTCCTCCATTTCTTCCACAATGGTCCACTTGTCGTAAGCATGTTCACCTTACCCATGAATGGTTCCAAGGCATCCACCAAAGTTGGGTGCTTTAAGAGGTCGGCTTGTTCGACCTGGCGAGCTGCATCCCTAGATGGAACATGCTCAGCGGGGTCTCCAAGTTGGCTTTACTTGACTTACGGATCCGTAATCACCATGGAGACAATGGAAACCGGACGTGAGTCGAGGTAGTAGACTGGCGGTAAGTCATATTCGCGCGTGAGTTGGGCTGACAATGTGTGTGGATGCGCGCGACGCGGCAGCTTCGCAGCAGTCTTGCCTAGGGAGATGAGATGTCCAAACACGAGTGAGTTTGGTGGGCCAGGCTTGGTCTCGTCAGTGTTGTAATTGATAGATTTTAATTTGTGGGTGCTTTCATGATTCAGCAGGAAGGGGTCTGAACTCACAAGGCTTTGGAATCGCCGTCGATCGTTGAACAATGCCACAGACTTGCCCACGACCCAGAGGAAGAAGATAGTTGCTACTGCCGAAAGGACAGTGCTGACATTGGTCAAGCCCATGTTACGATACTACTGAGGTTGTGATACGATCAATTGATGCAACGCGATGAATGGTGCAGATGTTTTTGCAACACACGGACAGGCGATTGTGGCTTGCAGCTGACGGGCAGCACGGTGCTTACTGCCCAGCGTGCCAGCGCTGCCAGGTACCTATGCGACATGCGTCCCCGCACATGTTGAAGCTCGATTTCGTTCAACTTGTGGGTGATTTTGCTGATAGGATTTTGGGTCAGATGCAACAAGGCGCTTGCCCATCGAGGTCTGGGAAGGTAGAAGCCCTCCAAAACACCTTTTCGCAGATTTTCTTAAGAATCGGACGGCAACAAGGCAGAGGCTTGCGCCATTCTCTGCCACTCGAGGAATTTAGATTATGTGAGGCCATGTGAGCATCTCCGAGGTACACTGCGCAGCTGAGGGCTCAGAGCCATGAGAAAGCAGTCGCCACAATGAGTATTTGGTAATGCGCCCCTTTCGCGCGCAGCTTTGCAGTGACGCCGGCGATGACGCCAATTCTTATACTTTGTTCTTACGAGAGAACAGTGGTCTGGTATAGATAGAGCTGCAGCGCTATGAAACAAATGTTCGAGGTTGTACCTGGATGCATCATGTTCGGTGCAGATGGTGTTTTCATGCACAGACGACTGGGATTGGGCGCCTGCGCCTCTCCCAGCCTGATCTCCACGCACTGGGCCGATCATCTCCTAGTGGGAACGACGTCCGTCCCAATCTGCACCGACCCCTTCGCTGTGCATGCGGTCTCGGAGGAAAGACGCGTAGCGCCCTTGTGCACTGCGCTTGTTCCGGTCGCTGTTGACAACGATGTTTGCGGGTGGCTGACGATTACACAAGCTGCGTGCAGGTTGCAATTGCATGAAGAGCCACTGCGCTACAGAACGCATTGCGAATTGGCTGTCGTAGATTACCCATCTTACAGCGAGTGGCGGGTTTCGCATTGAGCGTTTCGCCTTGGAGAATGGTCGTGCCATCCCGGCCCTCTTGTTGCTCCCCTGAAGCTCGTTGTTCTTGAAGGCAGCAGGCGATTCCTTCACCACGTGTCACACTACCGAACCTACCCACTGAGCTCAGCTTCGCTCGACCACACTTTTTGGCTCCAAACAGCCACTTGCTCCTCTGCTCGAGTCCTCTCCCACCTTTCTTCGTATACAGTGGACCTGACAGCCGTACCTTGCAGTAGCGCTGAGACGAGTCGGCCGCTGTACCGCGGCTAACTTGGAAAGTACGACCTAATCTCCCCACACGGACCCTGAGCCATTCACTCAGTCCATTGCGTGGACCCACTCGATTCGCGCGTCTGCTTGAGGGACTTGACTGATCAAACTGATCTCCGGCAATCCTCCTTCAATCTTGTTCGCTCTTCATCACCGCTGCTTTAAACCACTCTCGTGATCGCAGGACAGGGTACCCAGTTATTGCAACCCAAGGCCCAGGTTGCTTGCTCCGCAACTGCTCTCCTTTCTCTCGGCTGCCAAATTACACGCACACAGTGCCTGTCATCTGTCGTTATAACGGGCGCGTCCCGCGTGATCAGGATGGCCGGTACTACTCCTTCCAATATACACTCTAATACATACACCAAGGACGGCTCGCCCGATCCATCCGCTGTGCCCGCTTCCAACGGAGACTTTCAAGTAGCTGCAGCACGCAGGTCCAGCTTTTCTTTTCTCCGGAAGCGGTCTTCTGAGAGCAAAGTCACCACGTCAAGAGCGCCCAGCATGAGTCGCAAGCAGAAGGCTCTTGCCCAAGAGGAGGCGTTGCGGAAGCAGCGAGAGGCAGCAATGCTGCCCAGAGAGCCTCCCCGCCTCCCGTCACACCTACCTCTCCCCCAAATCGCCAGTTTTGGAGGAGAACACCGCCCGGACTCTGTTGCCATTGTCTCCAACAAGGTCGGCAACTACAGTACAAACTTCAGCAGACCATCGGTCGAGCAGCACAGAATGGCGCCACCAGTGGCCAATCTCGCCGTAATGCCACCAGTCCCTAGTAGCTCGCATTCCTTCATCGACACCGATCCGTACGCCAGGACAGAGAGCATGACAAATCGTGGCCGCTACAGCTACGCCAGTAGCCAGATCAGTGCTGTCAATAGCCCCCGCCGTGTGCGCAAGAAGAAGCAGCCTACTCCTTTCAAGTATGTGAAGTCCTCCGTGCGCGCTGATTGACACTAATTCTGGACAGCATCCTTGTACTCGGCACCAAAGGCTGCGGCAAGTCGTCGTTTATCGAATTTCTCCGCACCGCGCTTGCATTGCCCTCCAGAAAGCGCCCTCAGACTCCTTCCCCTCCTCCTAGCGCTGTCGCCGAAGATTCACCATTCACTTCGCAATACTTGGAGACGGAGGTGGACGGCGAGAGAGTTGGTGTTACTCTCTGGGATTCTGAGGGACTCGAGAAGAACATTGTCGATTTTCAACTGCCTATTGTCACTTCGTTCCTCGAGTCCAAGTTCGAGGACACTTTTGGAGAAGAGCAGAAGGTCATTCGTTCACCAGGTGTTAGCGATACCCACATCCACTGCGTTTTCCTTATTTTGGACCCAGCGCGCCTTGATGCGAACATTGCTGAAGCCCGCAAGAAGTCAAACGTCATCAATGTTGGCAGTGCCATATTCGGCGGGCTGGACGAGAGCTTGGATCTCAATGTACTGCGCGAGCTGCAAACTAGGACGACCGTTGTACCCATCATCAGCAAGGCAGATACGATTACTGGCGCCCACATGCGCCACCTCAAGAAGATGGTCTGGGACACTATCAAGCGAGCGAAGCTGGATCCTTTGGAGGCGCTGAACCTTGACGAGTTCGAAGACGACGACGTCGACCGACTGGATGAGCGAGATGAGGACGAATACGCACAGAACTCGGACAACGAAGGCAAGGCCGATGTATTGAACAAAATCCTCGGACGATCATCTTCTGAAGCAGCTCGATCCATTGCCTCGTCACGCTCATCCTCGGCCTCGCACTCGCCCCCATCATCTCCACCAAACGCTCGCAGGAACCATAGCCGCAAGCCGTCTGCAATGTCTGCATCAATACAGAAAGAGGACGCTGAGACACCCTTCCTTCCATTGAGCGTTATCTCACCCGATCCGTACGAGCCTGATGTCATCGGCCGCAAGTTCCCATGGGGCTTCGCAGATCCGTACAACCCCGAGCACTGCGACTTTGTCCGACTCCGAGAAAGCGTGTTCAGTGAGTGGCGATCGGAGCTCCGCGAAGCAAGTCGCGAGCAGTGGTACGAGGGATGGCGAACGAACCGATTGCAGAAGGGCAACAACCCTAGGAGACGCTTTTTGCCATCGGATGGCCTCGCTACGCAGCAACCACCCACGGCTCCCTCGACTGGACGCACATCGACCGCAGGAAACCAGTACCGCCCTTACCGTCCCGACAACATCTGAGCGTCTGAGTCGGCAGCATGGTACTTGCGAAACATGATGGAACTGCGCAAAGAAGCTACATACAGCATCACCACTTCTCTTCTTCTCACAATTTTACCACAGCACGTTGTATCCACACCCAAACCTTTACTATGTCCATTGAGCTTGTCGTCAGATCTGCAGGTACCTTTGAGTACCCTTTGTTTGACATTGATTATTTAAATTGCGCATACCCCTTCTTCTATTGTTTAGTACGTTTGAACGAAATTGTTCTTTTCATGTCATGTCATAGCTTGCGAGTTGAGGGAGGGGGTGATAGGAAGTAGATGATACGCTGGACGTAATGGAAGGGATTGTAGCCAGATCAGGTAGGGGGGAGAGCAAGAGCGGATGATGGGAGGTGGTGGTTGCAACGATATTCACATAAATGGCATTACTGTACATTCTATGTTGCTCTCTCAAGTAAGGTGTGAAGTATGGTGTCTTGGTACACTCTGACTACAGTATTTGAAGATGAGATATTGTGTGTAGAATGTGGATTGCAGCAAGACAAAGTATGCGAGTCTTCTCCTGAATTGCCGTCTATTGATATGGTATGGTATGGATGGTATCATATGCATAAGCAAAACACAACGCCGTGCCCTGTCTACATGTCGTCTACATCTGCCGTCTCTATCAACTCAGCACCATGCGTGACGGCCACGACACCACCATGCCACAAACTATGCTGCAACCTGCGCAACCACGTCCCCCAGCTTACTCAACTGCAACTCAGCCTCGCTGCCCAGATCATCCAAGCCGTGGAAGCCCTCTTCGACGACCCAGCGCTGGGAGTAGTTGCTCAACACCCTACAAGCATTACCGACGACCAGCAGACCGGGGGGCCGACTGCCCTCCTCCTCTACCGCCGCGCAGACGTGTTGGATGGTTGTGCGGATGACGCGTTGGTCGGGACAGCTGGCGCGCTCGAGTACAGCGACAGGGAGGTCGACCGGGTATCCCTTTGCGACGAGGCTGTCAATCAGGGCCTGTAGTCTGTGCAGGCTCATCAGCAGGACGATGGTGCGGGTTGCGACGAAGTCGGGGGGATCGAGCGGCGCGCCCTTGCGGCCTGTGCCTGTGCAGATGAGGAGCTGGTCTGCGACGCCGCGGTGGGTGGCGGGGATGGCGGCGAAGAGCGGGGCGGACAGCGCGCTGGTGATGCCGGGTAGGACGGTGGGGATGAAGCCGTGGGCGCGGAAGAAGTCGTATTCTTCACCGCCGCGGCCGTAGATGTACGGGTCGCCTTGCTTGATGCGGACGACGACTTTGCCGGCTTTGAGGCCCTCGAGGCCCCATTCCAGCAGCTCTTCCTGCGCGCGGTCGGCATTGCCGGGGAACTTGCGCGCGATGTGGACGGTGGCGCGGCGGGGAACGAGGTCGAGGATCGGCGCGGGGACGAGTTTGTCGGCGAGGATGAGGTCGGCGGAGAGGATGGCTTTGTGGGCTGCGCGCGTGAGGAGGTCTGGGTTGCCTGGACCAGAGCCAGCGAGGATGATGCGGCCTGCTTTTTTCTCTGGGGTTGCTGTCGATGTGGGACCGACTTTGGAGGCATTGCTGCTGGCAAATTCGCGGAAGAGGGTGTCGATGTCGGCGTCTGTGATGGCGGCGAGGCGGCGGAGTGGCCAGTATTCGCAGATTTGGGAGAGCCAGCGCATGCGACGGCCTCGTGCTGCTTCCTTGCTCTCTTCCAGGATGAGCTTGTTGAAGGTCGCGGGCTGGCCGCTGTCTTCTTCCTCGGCCTCGAGGTCTTGAGACAGTTCTGCGGCATGCTCTTCCTCCCAGATGCGTCTTCGCAGCGTGCCGAGTCTTTCGACCGCATCGCCAAGGTTTGGCGGTAGTGAGGAGGCAATCTCCCTCCGTATGCGAGCTGACAGCTTGCAGCCCTTGCCAGAGGCTGTCACGCCAATCTGCAGAGGGCCGTCGGAATGTGTGGAGAGGAGGGTGAAGGAGCAGAGGTTGGGTGCATCAGCGACGTTGACGGGGATTCGCAATCGGCGGCAAAGGTTTGATATTTGTGTGCCTGAATCTATAAGAGTACGATCAAGAAGGTCATGTATGCCAGACGTACTCTGACCCTGCTTTCCACCGGCCGTCACGAAGACGGCGTCAACAACACCATCGACCTCAGCACGACCCAGCGTAGTCAGGTCGTCTTGGTGGAAACTGCGCTTGATCCACTTGACCTCCCCCTCTTCGATGCGCTTTACTAAGCCGTAGTGTAATGTCGCGTCCTCAGGCGCAATCAGTATAGGGTGGGCGCCGACCTCAATCGAGCGAGTGCATCTGGCGCCGGCGAGTGGATTGGAGCCAACTATGAGGTGAATGTGCGAAGCCGAGTCGACGGCAGTGAGGAGGGCAGGAGCCATGGTGCAGACTGCAGGGCGAAGAAGCGCTCAAGAACAAGCCAATGTCTCAAGCAAACGAGGAGCAGCGAAGGTGTATGTACACGGAAAGCATGTTCAGTCTGGGGCGAATGCTAGTCACATTTCTGTTCCGATGTCGATTGCGCATTTCCGAGAGAGCGATAGAGCGATAACGCAATCCGCGCTAGAGACGCCCGCGGAAAAGCAGGACCGCGGGGAAGAGGGATGCAGCCAATCAGGGCGCGGGGATTGCAGGCAAAGGCGCGCTCATTGCCTGCTGTCAACGGATTGTCGCTTTTGCGTGTCCGGATTGTCGCGTTGTGTTTGAATTGTTGCAGTCACGTGTTTGAATTGTCGCTTCATGTTTAGGTTGTTGTGTCACGTGTCTGGGTTGTCGCGTCACGTGTCTGACCTGTCGCAGTCACGTGCCTGGATTGTTGCTTTACATATCCAGCTCGTTGCTTCACGTGTCTGGCTCGTCGCGGCCCATGACTATGGCGAGGGCCTTGCGGCTCAACATGAGGCTGTGTCCGAGGGCATTCAGCTTGGCCGAGGCGGAGATCAGGGCCGGGTCCTGGGTCTCGACGCGGATCTTGTCCTTGACGCGGACGTCGTGGCCGTCGTACTTGTACACCTTGTCTGCCTCATCGTGGAGGGGGGCGCGGGCGCCGCCGAGGGCCGAAGACAGGCGGTCGCGGAAGTTGAAGCCAGTGAAGGAGGCGGCTTCGTCGTCTTGCTTGGGCTCGAGGACGCGTATCTCCAGACAGAGGGCAGCGTCGAAGACGAACATGTGGAAGGAGAGGTTGGCGGGCAGCGGAGGGTCGAAGGTGGCGGGGTCAAGGGGGTTCTCCCACCAGGGCATGTGGACGTCCGAGTAGCCCTTGAGGGCGTGGCGGGCCTCGAGCATGTGGTCGTGCAGTAGCTGCAGCTGGCCGGCAACGAAGCTGGCGTCGGTCGCGTCGCCGGCCCAGGAGACAGCGTCGATGGCATCGAGGCAGCTGTTGATTGAGGTGCGGACTGCGGTGAGCTGGGGCACGACGAGCGTGGGCGCCGTGGGGGCAGCCGAGATGGCCAGGTCGAACGACTGGGCGCCGCGCGGGGGCGGCAGGCTGGGAATGCGCAGCTTGACATTCTGGACAGCCGTTAGCGAGCTTCAGGGTGAGGCTCCAGACTCGATGGGCGCAACGTACGCCCTTGACAATGCGCGTGCCGACGCGGGTGACAAGGCCCTTGAGGCTCTCTGAGCGCACCGAGGTCAGCACCAGCGTCGAGCCGCTCTCTGACGGGGCCAGCAGCGCGGCGCACTCGTCCAGGCCGGCCTTGAGGCTCTGCAGCGTCTCGCGGAGCTGGACGAGCAGCCAGTTGAGCTCGCGCTGCTGCGACCGCGTCTGCTCGCTGGCCAGCGCGGCGGCGTCGATGGGCGGCCACACGGCTGTCGACATGGCGGTGTAGTAGTACGCTGGCAGTACACTGGCAGTATGGCAGTACACTACCAGTATGCAGGCGAGTAAGGGCAGTGTTGTGAGGATACGGTAGTACGTTGCCGTCCTCACGGATTCTCGGCTGCTGCCGAACCAAGGCAGAGCCCGCCCCATCCCTGCGTCAATCGTCTCCGCAAACAACTCTTCAGGCTTCAGGCTTCAGGCTTCAGGCTGTCAGCCCAACTCTCCCTCACCAGCGACTGACCAGCTTGCGCCGGCTGCAGCCCGTCGCTAGTCCATCTGCGACCTCGCGCCGCTTCCAGCAAGGCGCCGCCCCGTCTGTCTCTCGCGCCCGGCGGGATGATGCAAAGCGCCCTTGTCGCCGGCCGTGATATCATGGATGCTGCAGCCGAGCTTGGTGACGGCGCCCACGCTATACGTCACCCTTGGCCCGAGTGCATCCTCACTTGAAAAACAAGTCTCTGCCCTTGGAAAGGCCAAAGCACGTCTGCAAGGCTCTCTAATCAAATTCATTGCCGTCCTGTCTCCCTTGCCCAGCCTGCAGTCTCTATTTTATCCTAGTTGTGAATCCTGATCCTATACTCATCTTAATCCTAATCCATCCTCCTGCCTACCACACTGCCACCATCATGGTCTCTGCTGCCAGTACGTACTCTACACCACCTTGACTGTATTCACCACATTGCTCTCCCCACTCTGCTTTCACCACTGCACTTTCACCACTGCATCACCACACTGCTCTCACCACATTACTTTATTCACCACCACCACCACCACCACCACACCACACTAATGCGCTTCAGAACCAGTCCTCGGCCTCGCTGCACTGCTGCTCGTCGCCGGCGGCATCGTCATGCAATTCTTCACCATCCTCTCCGGCGCTATCAATTCCTCCCCAATCAACATGTTCTACTTCCTCGAAGCCGCAACAGGCGGCATCGCAGACGCCCGCAACCCCTCGCGCTGGACCTTCTTCGCCATCTGCGGCCGCGACCCTTCCACCGGTCACAACGCAAACTGCGGTGCCATCGTCCCCGCCCTGCCCTTTGATCCCCCACGTAACTTTGGCACCGACCAGGGCGTCCCCGAGGCCTTTATCGGCACAAACATGTACTTTTACCTATCGCGCTTCATGTTTGCCTTTTACCTGATTGCCCTCTTCTTCGCCGTCTGCGCCCTCTTCACCGGCCTGTTGGCCCTGTGCTCGCGTCTGGGCGGCTACCTGTCTGGTCTCACCGTCGCCATTGCGCTATTCTTCCAAGCCTTGGCCGCCTCCCTGCTCACGTACGTTTCCTCTTACATTCCCCTCACACACCCCCACGCGCCAGACTAACACCCAGTCCGCAGTGCATGGGTCATCAAGGGCCGCAACGCCTTCCGCGCCGCCAACCTCGAGGCCTCCATCGGCCGCTACTTGCTCGGCTTTGCCTGGGCCTCGTTCGCCTGCTTCTTCATCGCCACCATCCTCTTCTGTCTCGGTGGCGTGCTGGGCGGTGACAGCTCCTCAGGCGTGAGCCGTCGTCGCTCCACCAAGAGCACGAGGAGCCGCGCGAGCTTCATGGACACGGATAGCACCAGGAGGGTCAAGGACGACTACTCGGCGTAGATGTGGAGAGTCTAGATGAGAAGGGAAGAGTAAAGTAATGATTTAATGCGAGGGAGTGGGGAAGAGTCGTGACGTACAAGATGATATCCATAACTTTTTAATGTTGATTTAGCGATTGTACTGTCCTGTACCGCACATACGAGAAGATTGGCTGTACATATGTAATAAAGTACTTGCACGTTCCATGTCCCCAATTGCACTTCCCTTCTTCCATTTGCTGCTCCACTACCCTTCTTCCTTAATCTCTCATGCTCCATCCACCGCCCCTCACTCCTCATCCTCACCAACCTCCCACTCCGCAAACAACCCCCCACCACCAAACCCCCCCTCCGCATCCGCATCCGCATCCGCATCGCTACATCCCTCCCCAACCCTCCAAACATCAAATCCCACACCCTCCCCCCCCACCAACCCAGTAAGAGAAACATACCCCTCCACCCCAAAACAAACCCCGACCGCCTCCCCCAGCAACAAAAATCCCGGATCCTTAACCAACATACTCGGATCCGTCAGCCCTTCGTGCCGGCGCACAGGCGGCGCCCCTTGCACCAGCTGGTAGGAGCGCGGCTGGTTGGGTGATGTGGGTGAGTGGTATGTGCATGGTGGGTGGTGCTGTGCTGTTGTGGGGTGGGGAGGGGTGAGGGCGTCGAAGGTGGAGAGTGTGCTGCGGGCGTCCCAGGTGAGAGTGCTGGCGAGGGTGGTAGTTAGGGTGCGGGCGCGGGCGGTGTGGGTTTGGAGGAGGGCGATGGCGGGTTGGGGGAGGTGGCGGGTGGTAGTTGTAGTTGTAGTCGTAGGAGTAGGAGTAGGAGGAGTAGGATGAGCAGGATTAGCAGTATTGGACGTAGTATCAGCGTTGGTATTCCCATCCTCACCCACAACCCTAAAACCCGGAGACCCCGCATACAGAAACTGCTGCCACGGCTTCAACCCCGAGACAAAAGGCCCAGTCCCATACCAACCACCAGGACCCTCAGCCTCATGGCTAGGACAATACAGCACAGAATCCGTAGGGACCTTGAACTGCGAGGAGGACTTGGACGACGCAACGAGCTTCTGCACCAACACAAGCGTATCTTTGATATCTTGCTCCAGCTGCTTGCAAGCCGGCGGTGCGGCGTCGCGCTCGTGCACGCCGTGTTTGTGCATGAGGTACAGTGGGCTGGCTTGCTGCCATACGTCGAACAGGTGGAACCACACGCTGTGCATGAGTGGGGTGTCGGTTGTGTAGAAGTCGGCGAAGTAGTCGAGGAGAGAGGCTGCGGCGGACCAGAAATTTTCGAGGAAAAGCTCGCTGCATTGTGCGAATGTATGACCGTTGTCGAGGCGGGCTCGGCCGGGGTGCTCAAGGAGGTTGTACATGTCGGTGTAGATGCGTCTGAGGTCGAGCTCGTTCTCGCCGTTGCTGTATCGCAGAGTCAGAGCGGGTGATGGGGGATCAGCATTCTCAACATGGAGAGATGGTTGCTCCATGATGAACGAGCAGATTAGAAGAAGTGTCTTGAGTGTGGATTTCGAGTGTGTAAAGAAAGCAGTACAGAGTCCCACGCACGCCAAGACTACTTTCAATCCTGCCTGCTACAAGTGAAAGACAACAGCACACACTACTGCTTCCAAGCATGGGACATCCTGCTCAGTGTGCTCATCCTCCCGTGCTGCATGTTGCTAAGTAAAGCTTCCTCCAACGCCGACTGACTGATCCCCGCATCTACAAAGGTCAGTCGCATTAAAAGGATCCATCAAATCAACACCACTCACCATCGATGTCACTAAAGCTACTACCCATGCTAGGCGTCCCTTCACTCCCCTCCTTGCGCCTCAACGCCTGCGCCCTCGGGCTTCCAAGATTCGCCATAGCCGCGCGGTGACTGAAGCCGGGGCTTACTGGACTCTTCGCCGCAGCCTGGGCACCGAACGGCACGTCGCTGGCCGAGTTTGAGCTGGTCATCGAGGACGCGGTTTCTGTGGTTACCTGTGATTGAGGACTGCTCTGCTTTGTAACAGCTTTCCGGTCTGTTAGTCGTGTTTTCTGCTCCGGCTGGCTCGGTCTTGACAAGACTGGCGTGCGTCTTGCGGCAGATGCGAATGGCAGCATCGTATCACCATGTGAGCCTGCGTCATCACCTTCTTGCGTCCCATCACCTTCTGCGAAAGCGGCCAGCTCACGTGGTCGTTTCTGCTGGAAGCGAGGTGGTCTCTTGAAGAGCTGGCTTCGATGAGCGGGGTGGTCCGTATTGGACAATGACGATGAGCTGGATGAAGACGAAGCCGGTATTTCTGGTGAATCTGGAGGCTCTTGCAATGCTGTGTAGGCCGCGGTCCCCGGCGAGATGGATCGTGTGTCCTTGGCAGGTCTGGCAAGTCCGGGTCGCTGGCTCGATCGTGCAGAGAGTGTACGAGTTGGCATCTGCTGAGCCTGAGCACGGGATTGTGTGATGGTAGTAGTTGAAGGCGTCCTGGTCAGCGTTGCGCCAGACTCAATCGCTTCTTGTAAACCAAGGCTTGGGCTATTCTTCCGGTGACCAGACAAGGCTGAAGTCGTCCGTGGAGGCCCAGCGCCACTGCTGCCAGCTCTCTGCATCGCGAAACCACCAACTGCGGTGAGCGTGCTTCCTCCACCAGACGCAGCCGGCGCGTTGACCGACGAGCCGCTAACCTTCTTCATCTGGTTGCGAACATGCTCGAAATGTCGTTCGTATAGCCATGCTGCTTGCTGTAAAAGGAACGTTGGGGGCACTTGGAACTTTGATGCTAATTCAACCCAGTTGAGGTCGCTCGTCTTGGACGACTTGGAGATGACCTTCCACAGCTGGCGGTCCTTCTCGGCGTCCCACTGTGCTTGTGGCGGATCCACGAAGCTGCCGCGAGGAAACGGCAGTCGTATTAGGGCTGTGAACTGAGTAGAAGCCATGGAGAGAGTGTCAAACGATGCAGCTCGTTGATGTGAGATGGAGGAGATGGAGTGATGATGCTAGGTGCGGGCCAATAAACGCTCAGACTCAGACATGCAGGGTCAATCAGGGCAGAGAGCAGGGGTGGAACACTCTTGCGCTCACACATGGAGTGGTTTGAAGCTATTCTTTCTCACGTCTTCAAAGATCACTTGCAACACTTTGTCAGACGATTAACCATGGATCGTAGTGCAGTGAAGCAGTGCTCAACCGTTCACTCAAAGACAGGTGCTGCCCCGCAGACCTTGCCGGACCCACCCTAGCGTCATGCAGGCACATTTTAAATGTTCACCACCACCAAGTCTAGCAATAGGTGAGTCGTACACAACCCCAACCACGAATTGAATAGTCAAGATGTCGGAAACAATCACCTCCATTGACGTCCAGGGCAAGCTGCCAAAAGTGGCTTCGGGCAAAGTACGCGACCTGTTCGCAGTTGACGATGACACACTGCTCTTTGTCGCGAGCGACCGTATTTCGGCGTACGATGTCATTATGGAAAACGTGAGTACCGAGATTGAGGACTCGAAAAAAAAGTCCTCAAATAGTTCTTTCTTTCAAGTCCGATTGTTGTTTTCTCGAGTCCTATTTAATACTATTCCAGGGAATTCCAGGAAAGGGCGCCCTACTCACTGCCATGAGGTAACAACCCACCACCACAACACCAACTAACCCATCAACACCAAAATATTAACAACCCAACTAGCATCTACTGGTTCAACTACCTCCCCCAGCACGTCTCTGGCCTCAAAACCCACTTCATCAGCAACACCCTCCCCAGCCCCATCTCCTCCCTAACCAGCTTCCAAGACCGCTCCATGCAAGTGCGCCGCCTGCGCATCATCCCCATTGAGTCGATTGTGCGCGGCTACATCACCGGCTCAGGCTGGTCCGAGTACAAGAAAGCCGGCACTGTGAACGGGATCGCGCTGCCGGCCGGGCTAATCGAGGGCCAGAAGCTCCCGCAGGCGCTGTGGACGCCCAGCACTAAAGCCGAGCTGGGCGACAAGGACGAGAACATTTCGCCTGAAAAAGCGCGCGAGATTATTGCTGATGCGCGGGTGGCGGCGCGCGTCGAGGAGCTGAGTCTGCAGATCTATGAGGCGGCTGCCAGGCGTGCGGAGGCTGTGGGGATTGTGCTTGCGGATACCAAGTTTGAGTTTGGGCTGGATGAGGAGGGTGAGGTCGTGTTGGTTGATGAGGTGCTTACGCCGGATAGCAGTCGCTTCTGGCCCAAGGAGACGTGGGAGCAGAACTTGGGCAAGGCGCAGCCGAGCTTCGATAAGCAGTTCTTGCGCGATTGGTTGACGAGCAATGGGCTGAAGGGTAAGGAGGGCGTGAAGGTGCCCGAGGAAATTGTGCAGCAGACGGCGGCCAAGTACCGTGAGGCTTACGAGAAGATCACCGGTCAGTCTGCATGAAGAGATGCACCTATCATATGCGTAGACCAAATTCGGACAGCAACTTTTGGGCGTGCCTTTGGGCTTGTCCATCTACCTTAGACACTACATACGAACCTGTATGCAACCGACCACAATCAACACGTCACCGTCCTCAGTCCATTGTCATACCCATATTCCGCTATACCGAGACTCGTATATATACAACTGCATCATGCAAGTTGGTCAAACACCCAACGCCATTGTGATGCAGGCATGTCATGAGGAGCTTCCTAATAAACAACGCCACCGCTACGCTGCATGCATGTAAACTCATATACCCTAAGTAGACAAAAGGAAGCCAAAATAAATGAAGAAGCAAATATGGATTGTGTCGAGACCCTTGGGTTCCTCATGCCCTCCTGGCACCAAATAGGCTCAAGTTGATTGCCGTCTCGTTCGCGTTGGGATTGCCAGAGCTTTCGGCCAGAATTTCCCATCTAGGTTGCGTATATGGGAAATGCTTCACTTCCCTTGCCTGTGCGGCGGGAAGCTTGCCGGTCGTGGAGCCAGAGCCAACTGCTGCAGGGGTGGAACGTTGAGACTGTACTGGCGACGGCTGGGTAGCACGTTGTTGTGCAAGACTCTGCATATGCTGCATGTGTTGCATTTGCTGCATAGAAGTGGGGTTCGGTTGAATCGAGGGCGCGCGTTGCAGCTGCGCAGGTAGCATCTTGTTCTGTGGGTGTATATGTTGGGGGTACTGAGGGTAGCTTCGCATCTGTTGTGCCTGCTGTGCTTGCATCTGTTGCTGGCGTTGCTGTTGCTGGTTGAAGTAGCGTTGTTGAGGTGTCGGAGCGCTCGTGCTTGGCATCTGTGGGAGCTGATGCTGGGCTTGAACAGAAGGTTGAGTGTGTGACTGAGAGGACACCGGATTCTGTTGATTCACAGGCTTTGCCACAACAAGCCAGCCGTCGGCTGGCGTTGTCGAGCCTACGAGGAACAAACATCGAGGGTCGTCACCACATAGTGCACTCTCAACACGGGCAAGCTGAATGCGGACATCGTCGAACAGAAGATCCGACAGAACGACAGCCACGTCGAAGATGTGTTCGGCGATGCGTGGGTAGATCTCGAGTACTGGATGAGTAATCAAAGACTTCAGGGCAACCATAAGAGCAGTCTGATGCTGATGAGTTGCGTTCTGCAAAAGCGACGAGCTGTGTGAGAGCAGTACGCGGAAGAGAGCATTCATCCTGTCAACCGTTAGGAAAAGAAGGGATATAGCACAGATGGAATTCATACCAAGTGTACAAATCTGACACCATGGAATTGTCAGAATGACTTGGTGGACTACCCGACCCACTCATGAAAGTCAGAGCTTGAGCCACGCCCTTGAATCTGTCCACCAAGGCTGGCAACATAGTGGATGAATCGGCGGGTTCTGATGCCCCTCCAGCAGTCAGGTCGATGACTGCAAGATACTTCTGGACCAATGCTGGTGTTGTGTGGCCTGAGCCTTGTAGGTCATACACTGGCGTGACAAGGAAGGACGATGCTTCGATAATCTCGCGTTCAGCATGTTGCCGTATCTGCGTGGGTCAATACGGTCCAGACCAGACATAACATTTCAACATACCTTATCTGTAAGAGCACTATCTAGGGTGGCTAGAAGCTCTAATCCAGCTGACTGGTCCTTTTCCAAAGCTGATTTGATTGCACTGAGAAGGGTGGCAGACAGACCATCGGACGAGTTCTCTGTAGACATTGTATCTGTCTCGAAGATCTGTTGGACCATGGATCTGCAGAAAGGCATGGAAAGCTCGCTAGCCTTGTCAAAGATTGCCAGTATCTGCTGTTCTGGACTTCTCGCAAGGAGGTCTTGCCGTTGTGTGAGCAAATCTTCACATGATTGAGCTTGACGAACACGCTTACCGAGTGAACCACTTGGGTCAAGTAACAAGCTGAATGGGAGTTTTAGGTACTGCTTCTCCGGGCTTCCAGTTGGTCTAGCCGTCTGGATTTTCGATAGAGAACCGGTACCAGCAAGAATAAAGTGTCTGAATATGTCAAGCACAGCGCCATTCGACAAAAGGCCAGACAGTTGTTGCCCAATGTTTTGTTTAGGCAGAGAAGCACCAAGTTCAACCAGCTCGCTGATGAAAAGTAGCACCCGCGCCTCTACCTCATAGCAGAGATTGTGCTGTTCCAGTCGATAGCGGTATCTGTCCTGCGGTGACCAGGTGCCGGTCGAGATCTCAGAAGGCAGTAGGTTGTGGAGGCCCTCCAAAGCAACGCGGAAAGCTATCTCAGGCTGGTCGGGTGCCGTCTTGCCGACGTAAGCTCGCAAACTATCCAGAAAGCCAGAAAGAGGCATGCAGCCGGATCCGACGAGGGTAGGTAATACAAGAAACAAAATTTCGACTTGATGGTTCAGCAAGCAAAGATTTACCCACTCATTCAGAACCACGTCAAAAGTCGCATCGTCGAAGCTGCGTAAGCGGTAGAACCAACTGAAGTAGCTGTCGGATTGCAGTGGACTCTTGCGGAGACAATCCTGTAAGCTACTCGTGATCTTACGTAGCACACGGGCCATGACTTGCTGATCCATAGAATTGCCGCTTGATAGTATGCGCTCAATCTCGTCCTCGGGGCTAGAAGAGATATTGCCCATCGCCTCGCCCATGTTATCAGAGGCTGGAGAGCAGGCGGCTATCGAATTTTTCTGGTCCAACCGGCTCAGGTCGTAATTGAGAAGTTGAAGTAGCGAATTGTCCAATCGCAAGGTTTGTGTCAGATTATGAAGACTGAGGAGCAATTCGCGTTCTGGAAATCGTATCGTCCGGATAGCGGCATACCTGCTCACCACTTTTGTGAACAAAGAATCGAAAGCCCCAATCGCACGGAACGCTTTCAGATGATAATGCATCGTGTCCGTGGCAGAGGCGAGTGTACTTGGGTCTAAGGACGAGACGGCAATAGTGACGATATCTGCAAGGAGAGGAAGATCTTCAAAATGCTCAAGGTAAGATCGAATTACATGAAAGTCGTATGGTGTTATCGAAGAGACTAGGGCAGTCTCCTCGACGTTGGGATCTTTTGTAGGCACGCTGAAGATGTTAGCATGGTACAGGTATCATTTCACGAGATTTCTTACTGTTCATTGACCTCAGCATAACTTGCGACCTGCTCGCGCAACCAAATGCCAAGCTCGATCTTAACCGTAGGTCCAAGTCTGTCCATATCGAATTTGGGATAGTCCGGCACATGATAGTTTGTGCCACACAATACAGGTAATTGCTGTGAAATGGCAAACTTCGCATATTCCAGAAGTTGTTGTTCTGAATCCGCGCAGTGGACAGTCCCGCGAAGGAGGGTTGCACGTAGAGTGCGTATCTGGTCTGGCAAACCAGTGATGGGCATTTCTGTGATCAACCGTATGGGCCACGCTGCAGGCTGAAAATCGGTCAGATGTGTATCTTGTGTAAATATAGGAGAGGCTTACTTGTGACAGATCAAAATTCTGTGCAATCGAACCAGTGGCAATGAGCCATTGCATGTAGCGGCCAGCTGCGAAAGTCTTCGAGCGTACCAGTTCGGAAACGACCTTGAAAACCTTGCGTGCGTCGCCACTCTCAACCCAGCTCATGCCCTCGAGATATCCCAGTACGCACTCGTATATGTCCGTACCAAGATGAGCCCACCTTCTCAATAATCGTAGAGCCAGGCATGTTCTATACGAGCCTTCGCGATAGTACGAACATGTCCATTGAAGCAGGATCGACACCAAAACAGCGGGATTTGATATGGCATCCATGCACTCGGTAGAGACGTCTTCAATGCGGACTGTCTTGCGGTAGTCGATGCCGTCCAATATGCGATAGATCTGAGCAGCGGGCGTCATAGCCGCGGCGGGTGCGACTTTAGATGACTGCTGTAACCTGTGATTACGTTCATCCAATCTTCGTACTCCATGGGCTACTTGAGGATGGTTGATCCTCTCCGCAAGACTGTGGAGTGTGAAGCTGTGTCGATCCCAAGAGTCTGGGAGGAGCAAGCACGCGGGGCGGATGGCGAGGAGCTTGACTAGGGTGGTTTCGAGGAAATGCATCATTCTAGAAGGCGGTACATGAGGATCGTTTTGGGACAGCTGCGGTATGTTAGCATACCATATGTAGATAGCGCATGAAGAGCTCGCCTTTGTGATGTGGTTTAGCAGCGCTTCGGCCAACCTTTTGCCACGCAGCCGACATGAGGTAATGTCTCTCCAGAAAGCGGGAATAGATACAATCAGAAGCCATATGAGCAGACGCTCAGAGGCACATGCTGCGACGTTGTGAAGAATCCAGTCAAGAAAATGGTCCACATCCAGCAGGTGCTCGCTGTACAGATGTGTCGCCAGCTGGAGCCTGTATGGGCGTTAGAAGACGTCTCTTTGTTGTTGAAGACGACGCATAAAGGCGACTTGCAATGACTTACGAGTACGTCATGCGTAGCTTCCATTCTCCAGTGCTGACACCAGAAAGATTGCCGTCCAAGAATTGCTCGACAGAGCTCGTCCATCCTCGGACCCAAGTCACGGTGCCTGCCTGGCCCTTTCGCTTGTGGGCGCGCAGCTCGTTGATGCCTACGCACTTGGCCAGCCACAGGGCCCTCATAAGGGGTATGTTTTTGTTGAGACACTGTTCCAACAAGACCTTGCCAGTGAGGCCGTGGGGTATGGTGCGACTTAAGCGCCGTAGGCCGATGGCAGGGTTCGACAAGTCGTACAGCCATTGTTCTCTGGCCGTGTCGCGCAGGGTGAGGCGCGGGGGAGGCTTGAAGGTGTTGGGCTCCTGCAGACGCCCGGTCTGCTGGCGCTTCTCCAGCACGGCGACGAACAGCGTTGAGAGCGTCGCGAGACCGGACTTGTTCTTCAGGTTGGACCACAGCGATGGGCGTGCCGTGTTCGTCTCGTTCATAATCTGTGGTTTGTTGCTGATGCCGCCCTTGACCAGCGCCTCTGTCAGCGTGTCCTCGGGATTGTTGCCGGTCCACGGAAACACGTCGGCAGCCTTGCCCCCAGGGAAGTGGACGGGGACGGCGACGACGTCTGGCGGCTGGACGCTGGGGTGCTCCTTCACGCCCGTGCCACCAGGGACGAGGCGACGCTGGTCGGCGGCATCTCTCAGGTGCAGGGAGCCAGGGCGCGGCGGCACGGGCAGAGGCGCGAGCGGCTGGTAGGGAAAGGAAGAGTGGGTGGGCAGCTCGCCGCCGTCGCTGGGGGCGGTGCCGTAGTAGAGCTGTGGGCGGCCCCGGGGCAGTGGCCGTGCGGTGTCGCCGGCGCCATTGGGTGCGGGTGGCCGCTCGTCCTCGAGAGTGGGATCGATGCAGTCGGGCTGGGGAAGCGCCGTGTTCAGTGGCTTCGAGGGCCGCCGCCGCGCTGGGGGATGTCGAGGCGGCACACCACTGCCACGGGACTGCTCATGGATTCCCGGGCCAGGACGAGAGGTCATCGCATCGGGAGCGGGTGCATCGTCGACGTTATGCGCGGCCGGGGCGAGGCGAGACGGGACGACGGCGACGTCGAGCACTGCAACATGTGCGAGCAGGAGGCTGCGGGCTTGCTTGCTTGCTTGCTTGGGGGTGGGCGTCGAGGTCACAAGAGAGGAGAGAGAGCGGAGAGCAGAGAGCAGTGATCTGCAGCCTCGCAGGGTCTGGCAAGCCAGGCAAGGGTGGGCGCTGGGTAGTCACGGACACGGACGTGTTGGGAGGATCCGATATGGGATGGGATGACCTCGCGCAGTCGCTCGCATTGCCGAGTACAATGGCCGCCGCCGCCGAGTCGGCCCTCACGCTCCACCACGCACGCCGTCACCCCCCGTCACGTTACGGCATCGACACACACCACAATCTCAACTTTCGTCTCCACCGCGGCCTTGCACCGCCCTCGCTGCTCCACAATGGCCTCACTCCAGGGAAAGAAGGACATGCGACGCGCCGACCTCAGTATGTACCTGCACCCGCCCCAATGCCTCGCCCCTATCCGCAATGCAGCGCAACCATGCTTCCGCTTCACATCACGTCACGTGCACTGACATGTCGCAGTCGTGCCCTACGCGGAGCCGGCCAAGAGCAAGGCAGATGAGAACATGTCGAGTATGTGACGCCCTGCCGGCCCTGCTCTCCTTGACAGTGCTGATGCAGTATTCAAGGCACAATGGCAAGCACCCTGCCCATGGCTGCCGTATGTACCACTGTCTGCGTCCACGTTGCACGGCTGATTTCATGTCCAGATATTCACCCGGAACAAGTACGGCGCCCCTATCTAAATTGGCCTGCAGTACTGATATGCTGTCTCGAATAGGATGATCGGCTGGTATGTTACTCAGCGTGCTTGGACGCCCTCCACCTACTGATTCGCTGCAGGGTGTCCGTCGTCTTCTCCGTGCAGTCGTGGCTCGCTGAGACCCCAGAGCAAAAGAAGACATCGACGACTCCGGCTTACTTCTCGGTTGGCATGGCTGGTAGGTGCTCGACGTTTCGCATCCAAGACTGTTGCTAACGTGCCGCAGTCATGTCTCTGCTTGTCGTGAGTTGCCGTTCTTGTCGGTGAGCTAATCACAAGTGACTGACTTGGTGTCGCAGAGCTACTCTTCCCTGCTGCTGCCTCCCCAACCTGGCAGCGTTGGAGCCGGCACCGGGACACAGGCAGCACCGGCTGCCGCGCCTCCGTCGTAGCTTTCACCATGCATGCGTGAAGCGCTGCTTGAGGTGTCGCCGCGCTAGGCCGTTGAGCACGACAGGTGCTGTGTAACGGAGTAATGAGTGAAGCGGGCCCTGGCCTGCAGAGCCAGTGTCTGGCGCATGTAGGCATGAGAATCACGTTGCAGAAAGTCAGATTTGTAGATCCATGTACTGTAATACACCCAAGCCAGTCAGCTCGACTCCCGTAGCATGCTGCAGTCTGATGATGTTCCCCTGTGCCTTGTGAATCAGGCTCGAATCGAGGGCAGGCGCGAAAGCGACGTAAGCGGCCGTGCGGCGGGGAGCGGGCAACAGCGCGCCCCACCAACTACTTCCCTTCACGAAACACCTGGGCAAACACTCTGACCTCCCACTCACACAACCCTCCCAGTCCACCAAGCTTACACACATCTGCTCTCCGCCGCACCGGTATATCATACCCCCGCGAACGCACCACCAACCCCACCCACAGCGCACACGCAACAGTTGTTTGTATGTCCATCGAGAATCTTAAGACCTTCGACCCGTTCGCGGAAGCCGATGAAGGCACCGGCGAGAAGTCCTCAGCGCAGTCCCAGGACTACATCCACATCCGTATCCAACGTATGTATTTACGCCTCTGGCCCAACCAGACGCCTGCCCGGCACCACTATCACATGCACTTGCCTCAACCCCCTAAAATTCTTCGACCCTCTGCATCCACCTGGCACCACCCTGTTCGCTACCAACCTCCCGCCAGACACATGCTAATGCGATACAGAGCGCAATGGACGCAAGACATTGACCACCGTGCAAGGTCTGCCTAAGAAGTTTGACCAGAAGAAGATCCTCAAGGTCATCAAAAAGAAGTTTGCCTGCAATGGAACCATAGTCGCAGACACCGAGATGGGTGAAGTCATCCAGCTCCAGGGAGATCAGCGCAAGGATATTCAGGATT
This sequence comes from Stagonosporopsis cucurbitacearum, assembly GCA_016920805.1. NCBI lineage: Eukaryota > Fungi > Ascomycota > Dothideomycetes > Pleosporales > Didymellaceae > Stagonosporopsis > Stagonosporopsis cucurbitacearum. The sequence continues at coordinate 1,749,669 of JAFEKD010000018.1, read as the reverse complement.
TCTTGACCGATAAGAAAGAGGGCCTTGGTCTTGATGGAAAGACCATCAAGGTGAGTCACGCTCGCAGCCTTTGTAGCCACAAGCCCAACATGCTGACACCTCACAGGTCCACGGTTTCTAGATGCTACCATCTGCGACCCAACTCCTCCAAGCACCCGCTTATAATCGGGTTCCGCAGGTTGCAGGCGTCATAACACTTTCTGTGTAGTCACAACCCTCGCGGTTGCTAAGACTACTACGGGAAGGACGGCACGACCTGCCGATAGGATGGAGACTACGGGACTGCTCGCAGCATGGATCGGGCGACGAGAATGCTTCATGCGTCTACAATGATACCAAGGGCTAGAATTTTCACGACATGAATCTTTACATCCTCAAGTTTCGAATAATTTCTCCACTGCTGCCCCACTCGTGACGTTGCATTGCGGGCTATGTTGCCGAACACCTGGCACAATGCGGTACAGTCAATTCGGCAGGTCGTAGGTGCCGTAATAGACCATTCACTGTGCATCCGAAGATATGGTGACGGTTGTCGTTGAATCGACAGTGATTTATACAATGGCCTAAATCCGGCATGTACATGACTATGTTTACAATATCACTCCACCACTCAAACTCGCATTCTAGCATCATCGCCTCGCTCTTATGCTGACGCAGCCTGGATATCCAGCATCTTCCTCCAGTACGCTTCATCCTCCTCAATTTTCGCCGGTGTAGACTCGCTCGCAAAGCCCCACAACTTCCAATCAGCCTCCTCCTTGCCGTCCATGACTCTTATCTGCATAACCACGTACTCAACTACAGTCTCTACCTTGCCCTTGTCCTTGGCCTCGACGCCCTGCTCCGCCGATGCGTCAGCAGCAGCAGCAATAACGCCCGCCTTCTTGCTCTGCGCATAGCTGGGTGTCCACTTGGGCGCGTGTGCCTTCTGAGCGGCAATTGGCGACGAGATGGGCGTCACTGTCAGCTGCTGCTCCGACTCCAGCCGCACAATGCATTGTCGGTACGACGTGTCTGGGTGGTCGCCACCCAGCGGGGAGCAACGGTGCGAGACGATGCGGGCGGACTTGTACTTGAGGAGCTGCCAGGAGGTTTTCACGGGGCCGCGCGCGGCAATCTGCGAGCGAGCCGCGGCGGCCAACGGAGGGAGGCAGAGCGTGCGGAGAGCTTTGGCGTCGCCACTATATAGAGAGAGAGAGCGTCAGTATGTCTTGGACTAGCATGCTGAGTGGACGTGTGATGGTTGGATCAAGGAAAGAGAATAAACGTACGCAGCAAGAGCATCGTAGTATCTCTTATACAACTTCTTCGCCTTATTCTTCAGCACCGTCTGTCTCCACATGTCTACAGGCAGATACGACTTGATCCCAGACTTGTGCACGCATCTCTTGAAGTGACTGCGCGTGTACAGCCCCGTGAAGCGCGACTTGAGCACCGTCCAAAAATACGAGTAAAACTCCCAGCTCGTCGGGCTGGGCAGCTTGCTAAACGACGCCCGGATAATCGTGTTCTGCAGTAACCCAATGTCCTCAGCCATTTCCTGCACGTCGCGGCTTTGCGACGTATTGGCTGGGGACGGTTGGCTGTAGATGGTTGCTTCCGCGCCCGCCATTTGCATTCTGGTGTCGACGATGCGGTTTTCCTTCTTGCGGGGCCGGGGAGGTGTTGAGGAGAAGGCCCGCGTGGGCGTTGCGATGAGGCATCGTGGGGCGGATGGTGTAGGTCGTCGTTGGAAGAGGCATTGGCGGTGCAGCGAGTGTGCTGGCGAGCGCGCTATTCGGAGCGGCATTTGTGTCGACATTGCGGGCGTTGTAGCGCGAATGGGTCGCGTCGGCGATGGGACAAAAGTTCATGCAAGTCCATGTCGGTTGGTGGTTTGCGCACAGGCCGCTTGACCTACCTGCTCTACTCTACATACTGTACAATGTACGTGCAATTCATGGGATTTCACAAACATTACAAAACCATGCGAATTGATTTTTTGGAACTTCCGGATTCATACATTTCGAAAGATTATCATTATGGGATTTTTCTCTCATCTCTCTCAACTGACGTGATCCTTACTCGTACAATTCGTGAGTTTACATCCAGAACTGCTCTACAAAGCCCAACCTCGCCAAGCCAGATTTTATACATCTTGTGTTATACAAGCGCCCCATAAGATCGAAGGTGAGTGGGTATGATTCATACCGAGTGGATGACGCCGTCGATATATGCCCGAAACAATTGCAACGCCGTGCCTATGCAGCTGAATGTTGTACATGCGAAGTGAAGAATGTGGGGGAAAGGTGATTTTACATGTTGCTCGACTCACCAAGGAGTTTGAGCACGCCCTCGTACGTGCCGAACATGATGGCGGCACTGGGTACGACACGGAACATGTGCGGTACCAGGCCACCGTAGAGCGCGGCCATGCCTTCCTCCTTCCAGATGAGCTTGAAGCACTGCGCCAGGCCAGTGTACTTCAAACGGCCGTCCTGTTGAGGGGCCTGTCGTAGTCGTGTTCGGACGACTTCATGGGGGTACGTCACGAGAGCAGCGATGAATTTGGCAGCGCCAGCAGCGGAAAGCTTGCCTGTCCAATCGACTGTCTGGTCCCAGAGTGTAGGAGCGCGTCCACTCGCAGCAACTCGCTCAGCGCGCCTCGCCAGAGCGAGCTTCATCTGTTCGTACATCATCCATTGCAGCGTGCTCTCCGATACACCAAGGTAACTGGCGGTCAGTCCACGGTACAGCCCAAAGAACCCCTCTTTCCTGACAGTCTGCATCGTGCAGTCAAGTGCGTTCTTGTACTGACGACCGCGGCCGTCAGAATGAATGTTCTTGTCCAGCTGCAGTCGAGTCTTGACGAGCCAGATGGGGTTCGTTGCGGTGCCGGTCACGATACCGGCTGCAGCTGCAGAGCATAAATGAACCCACGCAGCTTCTTGTCCGTTGTTGAACTGCGAGCTAATGACCTTCTTGCTGTTTCCATACACGTAGAAGTTGATGGCACGGGCAGGGACGACACCGATCAGGTTAGGACCAAGGCCTTTGAAAAGAGCTCGCCAGCCCTCAGCTTTTGGAACCTGCCACAGAATCTCTCCCGTCTCGCGAATGTGCAATAATGAGCTGCGGGCAAACGACATGGTCTCGATTGGTGGCAAGCCTCGGGCGGAGCGCATGGCGGCGAGATGTTGCTGGTAATACGTCGACTGCAAGCGTGTCTTGAGTACATCCAGAGGTGCGGTTAGAGTTGCGGAGGCCATGCCACCAAGCCTATGTCTCGTCAGTCTTCCATCTCGTTGTGAAAGTCATAAACTGGTTTCGCCTCACCCTCCTGCGACAAAATGCGCCCATGACTTTGCAAACACTGGGGCGGCTGCTACCGGCGCGCCATCAGGTTGTTTCGCTGGGACGAATTCGCCGAGCTCGCGCGAAGAAGGTAACGAGGTCTGCCCGAATTGTGGATTGTTGTCTCCAAGGCCTCGAGGCGCGGAGGCGTGTTGGAAGGTCATCTAGATTTTGCGCGGCGCGTGGAAAGAACGATATAATTTGATAAGGCGCGCACGCTGCGTAATGTAGTATGTAATGTGTAGTCAAGAAAGAACAATCGCCTTGGAGGTTGTAGTAGAAGTTGAGTTGAGGCGAATTGCCATGAGCATCCAGTGGTCGAGATGCAGGACCAAAATTTGGCTAGCTGCTAGCGCCGGAGGTTGCATGGTTCGCCGTCATCGTTTCAATGCGACGGCCAGCGAGAGCCGACTTGCCTCTTCACAACCAGCAGCAGCTGTACCGAACACAAGCACAATGCGCCCAACTGCACAGTGTCTTGCACAGGGAGGCTTCTTCTCTCGTAGTCTGGAGGAGTTCAAGCGCCTCTCGCAGATTGGTATGCGTTGCCCGCAGCTATCCCGTGCGACACCGGCTCACCCATGCAGCTCTCAAGCTCGAAGGACTGAGGATTCCTCGTAAAGCGTTTCCGTTGGTCAGCTTTCAGGACGCCGAGGATCTGCAGCAATGCAAGAGAATGAGTGATCAAGACATTGGCGGCTTTTCGACCGTCAACTTCGACCACTTCCCTGTAACTGAGACGGCGCCGGCACACGCACGCTTTCACGGCACCATATCGACACAGCTACCACAAAACCAGCCGCACATTCAACGAACAGGATATGCAGGATGGAGGACGTTAGAGCGAGGCCGCACCATCTTCGGTCCATCGTTCTGGGACGTCAGCTTGCACCGTTACTTGGCCATGCAGTTCAAGTCGGACGGGCGCAAGTACTTCGTGAACGTGCAGACCGACTCAATCGTACCCACAGATATTCACCAGCATCTGCTGCATTCAAAGACACCAGGCGAGTGGGAGACGGTGCTCATCAAGTGGAGTGAGTTCGTGCGAACGAACCATGGCCAGGTCGTTGAGCCGCAGAGAGAGATGTTGACGCAGAAGGTGCGCACTGTGGGCATTTCGCTGATAGACAGAATACCCGGTCCATACGATCTGAGCATCGGCAACATTTGGGCCACAAATGCGACTAACGAGGATGACATCTTGCGCGACACACCAGGAGTCATCCAGGGTCTTCCTCTCGGCTCGCGCAGGCAGAATAAGAATGTTGGGCGAAAGGATTCTGTTCAGGAGGAGAGGGTTCGCGATATCACCGAGACCAACAGGTAGAGAATTGAATGCCGCGTATCTATACTACCAATTTGCGTGTCATGCATTGAAGCGTGTTGCTCACTTCAATCCATTATTCATGTTCAGGTCTTGTAAACTTGAGCAAAAATGCAGTGCTTAGGATGAAGACATGACTTTTATGACCGTGTCAGATGCACTTAAGCGCGAACGTGACAACGCGTTTAGGTGTTTCGCTTAGCCCGCGCTTGCCTTGCACTGCGTGTAAACACCAGGCGCATCTCATCTGCCAAGTTCGAACCAATCGCGCACCTAGCTTCAGTGCCGCAGGGGCCAGACTCAAGAAGATCTCTATATGGCCATGTTGCGGAAATAGGAAGCGGCGACATTGTCACAACCAAGCAGCTTTTCTTCTCTGCTCGGTCACGGACTCGACTCGGGATCCAAAGATGGGCACGGCGCGCTATCTCACAGCGCAGAAGATTAGCTTACTCATTCTGCTGCGATTGTATTGCAGTTCGGCGCTTCCATCCTCGTCCACGATTCCCATACTCTCCTTTGTTCTCTCAACGGCTCTGCAGTCAACCTCTTCGAGCGCCAGATCTCAGCGCTTGTCTGCATCTCAGAATTCTTTCTTTCCCATCGACAGTTTCGAAGATGTTCTCCAAGGCCATGCCTCCAATATGCCGGGACGTACGCTCTTGGACCTGTTCCTCAAGAACATGTGGGAGATGAACTCGTTCGATGCTTTGCATACCTTTTTCGACAGCCTTGGCGACCTCTTGATCAGCCCTTCAAGTCAGGACGCCGAAGAACAAGAACGCATCTACCTCTCCAAGACGTCGCCTCTGGGTATTTTCGTACGAAGGGCCAGGCTTGAATTCGACAGGCTGCAATTTGAGGACACAATTGCGCTTTGGTCGGCTTTCGTCAAGTATCGTGCCCCAACAGCGCAATGGACGAAGCGGCTCGCTGGTTTGGCCGCGAGCGGCGTGGATGCTGTCGTTGCCGATATGGGTATACAACAAGGTGATGACGCATACGAGATCGCTTACGGAGCTCTCGATGAACCAGATGATGGGACGCAGGGCATAAGTCTCGACGACCTTGACCGCGTGATAGGATTTCAGCTTGATCGCTTACAACGCTTTGGCGACCGGGTACCAGAGAGTATGCGGAATCAGCTTCGTGGAATGTTTGTCTCTTCCAGTACAGTGCATCGGCAAGCACACCTTGTGCAATTCTTCGATGCCTGGAAAGCAGGAAACTACACAACTGCGTTCGATAATCTGCACCGCTATTACGATTATGCCATGCAGACACGCGAAAAGGTCCACTACCAATACGCATTACTTCACACAGCAATCCTACATGCCGACTTTGGTTGCTTCAGTGAAGCGATAGCTGCCATCAATGAGACCATTGCCACAGCGAGAGAGTCTCAAGATATGACGTGCTTAAGTTTCAGTCTAAGCTGGTTGAACCATATGAATAAGGCCTTTCCCAAACAGATGAGGAGTGCAGGCTACATTAGTATGCTCGGCAGCGAGCGAGATGCTCTGACGTTCCTGAAGTCAAAGGCCCGCGAGTCGAGAATGTATAACCTTCTGAGTGCAACACTACTCAATGAAGCGAAGTTGAGTCTTTCGACAGTAAGCTGAATCTGGTCGGGAATGAAGTTGCTGCTAACACTGACACACACGACTAGGGCGACTCCGTATCTCGGGCCTTTGAACATATTTATCAGTCCTCACACCTCAACATCAAGGAAACTATCAACAACTATGGCGGCCAGATGCTTCTTCAATCTACCCTGTATTCTCGTCTGGGTATACCACACCTTGCTGATGTGCATTGCGATCTGCTTCTTGATTGCCACGGAGCAAGCTGCCCGATCGATGAGAGGCTTCGAGCGGTGGGAAGGAAAGCCTTTATTGTATGTCCATCTTCGCGCAATTGTGTAACACCGCCACCACTGACATCTGTAGTTGAGCCAAAGCGGGCGTTATGATGAGGCTATTAAAGCATTTGAGTCGATTGATATGGCCTCACAGAATCAGGCATTAAAGTCACACCAGTATCTTGTCCTCTGCATTGGTATTATCAAACTCAAACGCGCTATCAGAAGGTACAGTTCATTGGGCGCATCGTGAACCTCCTGGTAGTTGATTCTTACACTCCTAGATCCGACTGGTCAACCTGCTCTCACCTGCTTGCGACACTCAAACCCTCCGCAGACCCGTCCTCGGAGACTCTCGACCCCGAGCTTCACTTCCTACTCTCTGAAGCATACATCGACTACCTCATCTCGAAAGGTGACTACCCAACAGCTTTCACGACAATTTCGAAACTTGCACAGTCGCTCAAAGAAGACGGCGCTGATGTCCTACAACGCGTGTCAGTACTGCTCATGAAAGCTGATCTTTTTCGCAAGATCGGAAAACCAGAGTACGGCTTTAGTGTTGCATTGCGAGCAGCCAGTGTGGCGTACAAAGCAAAGCTTATGCCCAGCCTTTGGTCTGCAATCGGTCTCCTTGCCAACATCCTGAACAACCTCGGAGAATGCGCAAGTGCAAGGCGTCTGCTTGAGGCCGTCTTGCCGCATTCTCTTGAAAACGGAGACAACACGCTCTCTGGTGTGCTGTACTCGCATCTCGGGGATTCGTTCATGGGCCTTGCAAATCCGGCAAAGACGCTTGAACCGCGGCTGCAGGCCAGCTATGTTGGAAAGGCTGAGCTGTACATTGACAGAGCGAGAGAATGCTTCAAGAAAATCTCCTGTCTGCACGGTGAGTGCGAGCAGCTGATGAAGAAGGCCATCATCGCAAAGTTGAGGGGTGACGAGAAGCTGGCAGAGGAGTGGAGCCAGAATCACAACCGAGTATGGGAAGAGGGCATGAGGAGCATCGAAGAGGCTTGAGTCGTAGGGGCTGCATTGCAAGATGGGTGCTAGTAGAGGCGGGCACAGAGACATATTGGACGCATAGCAGGTACAAAGGAAATGTATTGCTGGTGCTCCGCCTACAGCTTGCGTTCTACTATCTACACATTGGGCCCAGAGGGCTTCCACAGAGACCATTCAGACGATCAATTGATGGATAGAGAAGCATTTACTCGTCCTTCTTGTGGAAGTTGACTGTATCGTTCCAGAAGAGGGTCTATGATGATATTAACACTGGCGTCCTGGTAGAGTTCAACAGGCCTAATCTTACCTTGTCACCATCACCCCAGAAAAAGTTCTTGGTGCGGATGTTCTGGTAGGGGTACTCGGGCCTCTCCTCACGGGGGTTCTCGTGCTGCTCGTGTGCAACGTGCTCCCAGTGGGCGTCCCACCTCAACTTGGCGTTGACGGAGGCAACGATGATGCAGGGGACGGCGACGCTGTGAGCATATCGTCAGCACATGTTCTTCCGACCCAATTGACCCCATTGCGCTGCCAATTGACCCCATTGCGCTGCCAATGCCAACCCAATGCCTGCCTCCCCTCGCGTCCCTCATCCTGATATCATTTACGCGGCCGCTGATTGGCAGCCAGCCCGTACACTCGGAGCAACTTACTAGAGGCTCAATTTACGCCAGAACTCGCCGCTCTCTCCGCCGTGCTCAGCAATGCGGGCACGCTCACGGTTGAACTCATTGTCCTCGGCTCCGGCGAACTGCTTGGGGCTCTCGGAGCTGTAGTTGCGGCGGCCGGCGCGGGCAGGGGCGCGGGCAAGGGCCATGCGCGGGGTCTGGCGGGCAGCAACTCGGGCGGCGAACATGGTGGGCGGTTGTGGAGTGGAGACTGGTGCGTGGGAGCGGGTGTTGGGCGTTGCGGGCGATGACAGCTCTGAGGTGTGGTGTGAGCGAAAGCTCGAGCTTCCGCATTGCTTGGCGCGTTTGTGTGGTTTGCGTGCGTTGCGCTTGCCTCAGCGAGCGGGCCCATGTGACGTCGTGCCCATGTTGAGTGCGCCGACCAGTCGCGCGGCGCGTCTCCCTCATCGACAACATGCTGTGAAGCCTGTGCCGAAGATGAGGCTGCGTCGTCGCCAGCTGCACACATAATGGTCCGCATCACGACGTGGAATGTCAATGGCATCCGCAACCCGTTCGGCTACGAGCCATGGCGCAAGAACCGCACCTTCAGCGCCATGTTCGACATCCTCGAGACAGATATTGTGATTATGCAGGAGCTGAAGATTCAGCGCAAAGACCTGACCGACGATATGGTTCTGGTGCCAGGCTGGGACTGCTACTTCAGTCTGCCCAAACACAAGAAAGGTACACTCGTGCCAGGCCCAATACGGTGTTGCATCACGTGCTAATGGCATCGCAGGATACTCTGGTGTTGGCATCTACACCCGCCAGTCTGTATGTGCTCCAATTCGCGCTGAAGAGGGTTTGCTCGGGGTCCTCTGTTCCCCTGGCTCATCGACGCCTTACCGCGAACGACCTGAGGCTGATAGCATTGGAGGGTATCCGTCACTGGAACGCGTTGAGGCAATGGGAGTAGACCCCGCTGCACTTGATGCTGAAGGTAGATGCCTTGTTCTCGAGTTCCCTGCCTTTGTGCTGTTTGGTGTATACAGCCCTGCCAACAGCAATGGTCTACGTGACGACTTCCGTTACGGCTTCCTCGACATGCTCGATACACGAATCCGGAACCTCACCAAGATGGGCAAGAACGTCATCCTGACCGGTGATCTGAACGTCTCGCGCGATCTCATTGACACGGCGAAAGCGGAAGACAGCATGAAAGCGGAAGGCATGACCCATGACGAGTACCTCAGCACACCAAATCGACGGATCTTCAACCAGCTTCTGTTCAATGGCAAGGTTGCAGGCGATCGTGACGAGGGACGCGAAGAGCCGGTTCTCTATGATCTGTGCCGCGAGTTTCATCCTGCTCGCGAAGGCATGTACACGCATTGGGAGCAGAAGATCAATGCAAGGCCAGGCAACTTTGGTTCGCGCATTGATTTTGTGCTCTGCAGCATCAAGATTAAAGACTGGTTTAAGGATTCCAACATTCAGGAAGGCTTGATGGGCTCGGATCATTGCCCGGTCTACGCAGTGACGAAAGACAGGGTCCTCGGGATGGGCAATGCTGCCTCAGACAGCGCGAAGGATGCAGCATATCACATCCTTGACATTGTGAACCCACCTGGAATGTTTAAAGATGGCGTCAGGGTGAGAGACTACAGCAGCAAAGATGTACCTCCACTCTCAGGCAAGCTCCTCACCGAGTTTAATAAACGGCAGAACATCCGTGACATGTTCAGCAAGAAACCCGCAGCGCCCAAGACTACGAATGCACTTGCCATTCCATCGCCTCTAGGCGCGCTCGATGCGGCTGCGGTCATGCCACCAACGCAAAGGGCAGACAAAGAAACCGAACTGGCGGGTCTGACAATCCCTTTGTTCTCCATGAATGGTCAGTCTGTGCAAGCCACAAGCCGTCTCGCATCGCCCGAGAAGCGACGCGCATCTGCATCTACGTCGCCGAGTAAATCGAACAAGCGATCTAAAATTTCGAATCCGGCCCCGAGCTCGAATAACGCATCCTCGCTTGCCAAAGGTCAGCAGTCCCTGAAAGGATTCTTTCAATCACGTTCCAAAGCCGCCGGGGCAGAATCAGGCGCGATTCCCGCAGCCCCATCTGCATCGTTGGCATCTGCCAAGGGTGATGCAAGCCTGCAGTCGAACGATGTGTGTTCCGCGGAAGCCGGAACTGAAATCACCCCACCTCCCCCGGCTCCACCAGCTGCATCTGCCACTCAGATAACCACGTCCCCATCCTGGCACTGCGATCCCGGTGCGGCGCAGCAAGCGTCAAAGGAAGGATGGACCAAATTGTTCTCCAAGCGGCCGCCACCCCGTTGCGAAGGCCACGCCGAGCCGTGTATCAGCCTCACGACTAAGAAGCCGGGCGTCAACCGCGGAAGGCAGTTCTGGATGTGTCCAAGGTATGCCACTAATTAGTTGCGCGCGTCTGCGCGCCTTTGTTCGCTGCTGATCGGTCTGCCGCTCTGCAAGGGCAGGGAGCACGCATGCAGCATGTGTCGCTCGCGGATAATTGCTGACTTGAAATGCTGTAGACCAATTGGTCCTTCTGGCCAGAAGGAATCGGGCACACAGTGGCGCTGTGGAACATTCATCTGGGCGAGCGATTGGAAAACTAGCGATTGAGGCGCGGGTACGCCATGCGAACTATCTGAGACAGGGGTCTGCATCCTTTGGGCAAATATGCGGAAACGACGGGTACGGATCGCAGCACGTCTGCTCTGCTTGACTAAGGGATACTGTCGATGCTCAATTGCGCTTTCTACATCTTGTGAGCGAAGTTGCGACATTGAGCATGATGGCGAACGGTCATCTAGCTTTTGCGGGCGAGACTCAACGGACAGCAAATGACGACGCATCACACAACCCCCCCTTGATACGTCCAGCGAGCAAACGAGATAGTTAAGAAACTCAGAGTAACATCAGCAATGCCAGCATGACTCACAACATTCGTTCCTACGTCGTGCAACACTTGATGTGGCCTTACACAGTAGTTCACGTCGTCGCACCACCCCCACAAATTTGCTCCACACTCCCGCGACCTTGATGTAGACAGCGCCACGCGGGCTCGCACAACAGCACCTTTGCATAGAGCTCAAGTATGAAGGCAGTGCGTGGCTTCTGCCGTCACGGCTTAGGACGCATCACAAGGGAAGACGCGAAGGCAAGGAGGACCAGTGACAAAGATCAATGCATGCAAGATACGGCAAGGCAGCCACAACAAAGCATTCACAGGAGGGCACAGTCAAAGTTTTTCTTATTTTTTTTTTGGCATTTTGATGATAGTTTTTCTAGTTACATGATGGGCAGCAATCGTATTGGCTGCACAACCCTGTTCCAGTCATAAGATAGGAACAGCGGTGGTCATGAAAGTGATCATGAGTAGTGGAAGGGGAGGAAACAAAAAAACAGACCCATTATTATCCTTGTGTAAACAAACTCCATACCGAAACCTGTGTTCGGTCGCAAAAAGACCTCTCGTCGCTGTCTTTCAAAGGGTGCTCGTGAGGCCATCCATGAAGGAGATGCTCAACTAGCGGAAGGTGCGGCGATCGATGTCGTGGTGAAGCAACTGTAATCATGTGCTAGTGCGGACGGCGTGGCGAGGCGGGAGCGTCGTGGTTGCGTCGTGGGTGGTGTGTTTTTGGTGGTTGCTGGGGCGGGTTGTGGTTGCTGAGAAAACAAGTGCAGGAAAACAAAAGTGTCGATCAGTTAGCAAACGGCACTGCTGATCGGGGGTATCGTCAGAAGTGAAGACGTGAGGGCATCGACGCTGTCGACAGCCAGAGAAGCTCCGTGTGTTGAAGCGGTCGTTAGAAAGAGTATGACATTGCATGTCTGGTGTCAGGCATTCAAATCATCCTTGACGATAATTAAAGGGTCTCGAGATCGAAGCTGGGAAGAGTCGCGTCTTCGTCTGCACCAAGACGGAATGCGCCCCAGTCGTTCGAGTCATTGATGATGGAGCCTTCGCCGACAATGTGATCAGTGAAGGTAGCAGCACCGACATCGACAGAAGTGTCAGCGAAGACATCAGTAGAAGCGCCGGTGAATGTATCAGTGGAAGCTTCGGAGAAGACGCCAACAGAAGCACCGAGAAAGAGATCGGAAGTGTCAGTAAGATCAATGGATGCACCAGCAACACCCTGCTGATCATCTTCCAAGTTCTCAGTAAGCAAGCCAGCAAGCTGATCGTAGAATGGCGTCTGCGTGCTCTCAAGGACTGAAGAGTCGTGATGGTTGACATCCAAACCAGCGATGTTGTGAGTATCAATAATCTGCTGTTGTAACGCCCGGGCAGCAGATGTTGCTCTAACAGACTGTTTCCTTGCGCGTCGCTGGTCGCGAACGGCGAGACGGTCATCATGGACGAAGCTTGAAATGTGAGTCTGTGACTTAACAGAGACATTGTTTCCTTCGCAGGATTGAGCAAGGAATGTTGGTGAATGAGTCTTGGGGTCAAGGTTGAAGTTCTCGGCATATCCCATCACATGGCAGTATGTGATTATATCCTGAACGGAGAGAGCCATGCCTGCAATTCCAGCGCTGGCCTTATTCAGCGATGAAGACTTATCTTTTGAGAGACCCGGGTTGCCTTCAGCGTTGACCTTCAGTTCCCATCCGCAGTGGTCGAGATAGACCACTGGCGAAGGAAGGTTGAGATGAGGGCACATGAGTCGAAGGAACTGGTCAAGAGGGGCTTGGCCTTTGCCAATCGTGTCACGGATAGCAGACCAAGCTTTCGCCAACAGGGACCAGATTGACTTGTTTGGGTCCTTGTCCCACATAACACCCATGAGGTACGAGATCTTCTTCATGGGCCATGCTTTGAGAGCAGGGATATGGATGTAATAGCCTGAGAACCTTGTTAGTGAAATAATAGCGATTTTGCTAAGTAGAACTTACATCGGAATCCAACGAAAGCATTCAGAGCCTTCTTGGCTTTCTCTGGAGGTGCGGTTTTGGGAGTGACCTTGGGAGGCAACAACATCATTGACTTGGTGAGTGCAGCTTGCACAACAGGCGCCCTCAGGGCTTGATCCAGTTGCGACATTTGATCGCCGCTACGAGTGACGAGGAAGTGCGCAATCTCAGCGGGAGTAGGGTCTCGTGGGACCGCCATTTGGTGAGTGTGCATCTGGAGAGCACCGAGCGGACGGCGACTTTGTTGTTCGTTCTTGAAGGCACCAAACTCGGCCTCGAGCTTATTATGTCGAAGAGACTCAGCGTCGTGAAGAAAATCGTTGGGCATCAGGGCGGTCATATCCAGTCCGAGCAGAGTAGTCTCATCCATGAGCTGCGCAACATCAGCGGCGAAGTTGGCACCAAAGTCTATGGGAGCTTCAGAAACTGCAGGTGGTGGAAACTCTCCAAGAACAGTAGTCTGGGGCTCGTAGTGCGCCGTTGTGGTCGCATCTGTCACGGGCAAGACATCGAACAGGCCGGAGCTGGCAGCAAACGCTGGAGCTTGCTTCGCCTTGCGAGACTGTCGCTTCCTTTTCTCACCAGGCTTGCGAGGGCTGTACTTGTAGTCAGGGTGGACACGCGAATGTTCGTCCTTCGCTGACTTCGCTGCTGCCTGCCACGGCTTCTTCTCTGCAGGAGAGAGACCGTGCCAGATCTCCGAGCAACGAGTGGCTGTAAGCATGGTCAGTGACAAAGATCTTCAACGTGTGGGCGAGATCAAGGCTTACAGATCTCCTGGACGGTAAGGTGTGGGTTCTCCGCTTTCAAAACCTTGTGCATAGCTTCCCGGAAGATGATCCAGCAGTTCATCGGGCGAGGTGCCTTCTTGATGCCGGGAGATGCCTTGCGTGAGCGTGTTGGAGCTTCCGCTGGCTCGGATGGTGGGCTTGCCGAAGACTGGTGGTGAAGCAGCACGTTCGTGTTCTCTGGCATCTGGACGATCGTCTGACCGCCGTCGCTATTAGGAGAGAAAGTGAAGGTGACAGCCTGGCCGACCTTCTCGATCAAGCTCTGCTCGAAGTAGCGCATGGACATATCGCCAAAGAGCTCTTGAATGTTGCCTTGTAGAAGAACAACGGTGTCACCACGCAGCCAGCTGCAGATGCAAGCGTCCAGCGCGCTGTGGAACTGCACCATGGTGTCGCCGTCCACAGTAGTGAAGGGCATGAGCTCTTGAGCGGGGACTGATGAGATGCAGACCTTGCCAATCATTGTCAAGCGTTGCCGACGTAAGTGATGAGGGAAAACTGTGAAGTGTAAAAGAAGAGTTGAGAAAATTGCCGAAAGTTGATGAGAGGAAGTGGGTGGAATGGACGTGGAGGTGTCGAAGGAGACTGATTTGTAGCTTGCTTGTAGCTAGCGCCAATGAGAGCTGGTCTAGAAGGACTGTGCATTCACCGCTGGTCAGTGCATTCACCATGTGTCTGGAGAATTCTTACTCAACAAGACGATCTTCCCGATCTGGCTTTCACCTAGCGGTATCTGTGCAGCTTGTGGGCTATCCAGCTTGCTGCAAGAGGTGCGAATTTTGGCGAGAGGCACTCGAAACTGTTGAATCCATCAGGATACTCTGCTTAATTGCATGTAAGAGCATGTCGGTCAATGTTTTGTGAGTTGGAAGAAGTGCTCTTCTTGAGGACGTTGATCTCAGCGACATTCTACATGGTCGCAATTGCACCGCTGTTCGCTGCACAATTCCATGAATCCATTGCCCCTTTACCCAATTACTTACGCAGCGCTGCCATCATCTAAGATGAGCAACGCGCAGGGTTTCGAGGAGACATGCAACAACAGTGAAGGTTACGTACCGAGCACGTTCTTTAATGAAACCTTGGATTATTCATTTGCGTCTTGCGAAGACGAAGAGTAAAATGTGCTGATTCAGTTCAATCTTTTAGGAACTAGAAGGAAGAATACATCAAGGGTGTCACGTACTTTATGTTTGGTGGCAGACTGAGACAAAGACAGTAGCGTGCTGCCACAGTCCGAAACGGGCTAAAGCAATCCTTCGCAAACCATGGTATGCCTGCGTCGATCTAAGCGCTCCTTGCATAACGCCAGAAGTTGCGCAAAGTGGGTATCGGTCCATGGCTATCACCGGCCGACGTACCTACTGAATATTGATTAGCGTTGGATACTGAAAGAAGTACGGATCTAACAATATCGGTTAAATGCCATGGCCAAGGGACCCACAATATGCCGACACCTTTGTTGATTTGTTTCATTGTGTCGCATTCTTGAGAAAGTGACTTGCACGCCTACACAAGAATCGCGTAGGCTAACATATTCATCACATCGACCCGTTGACAGCGCAGGGTCTATCTGAGATCTGCAGCGTCCAATCACGGACTTGGCCTTTCCAATCCGCTATTCTTCCATCGTTGATCTTCACAACAACAACTTTGACTTCATCACCCTCCACATAGCATCGAGTGCCACCGTCACCCTCTCTTGAATCATCCTCGCGGACCTCTGCTTGAGCCAGACCACCGCCACCCCACAGACCGCCGGTCACAGGAGAGGTTGAGTAGTTGTCTTCATCTGTAGGCCCAAATGTGTTATTGGCAAGATGCTGTGCCTTGTACCAGCTCTCTTGCTCAGAATGGGCGGGCACAATTTCTGCTATGCCGTTAATAGTAGTACTAATTCTACTTAAAGAAGCAGTGTTCATGCCGAGCAAGAGCTCGGCTAAAGATCCGGAACGTGGACCTGGTCGTGAAGGTGAAGGCGAACGACCTTGTTGACCTAAAGTGGGCGGTCGGTGCGAAATCCAGTCGTGTACCAGAAGTGACACGCGGGAATTGGACTCCAAGTTGTCGGTCTTGCGCGAAGAGGGTGGAGTCGTCATGATAATGATAGGGCCTGATGAGTATGGAGTGCTGGGGAGGTACGTGTAATTCATCAAAGCTACATGAGGGATGTTGCTTGAGCAGGTCGCAAGATGGAGCTGTTGATGTTAGAGATGCATAGATAGAAAAAGCAAACGTAGCGAGAACGACTGCCATAATGCAAGTGGCGCAGAAACAGTTATGACAAGAAGAAATCATGCCAGGGAGGGGTAAATGAGAACACATTTGGTGGAACAAAACCAAAAAGTACCAGAGTATGACACTCTACAGTGTGAACTTACAAATCGTGCATTTTGAAGACAAGTGATCACTTCCTCCGGTAAGCTATTAGAGGCGGTCGATGACGCCGGTGCAACAGGTGCTCTGTCTGACACCATGGCAGCAGATTGTCTTGGACTATCACGTGACCAGATCGCAGGTGCTCGGTAATAGCGATCCGAACAAGTAAATAACAGCTCGCAATGTATGTTGGTGAGACCGGAAAGATTGTGATAAGCTGGTGTATGGCACGACGTTGAAAGAAGGAAGCACCGGTGATGCAAGTGTGGCCGACGAGAAACGCCGAGCATGACAGCCAACCAGCGGCGGCTACTGTAGGTAGGGTAAGTCCTCCGCTGACAGCTGCCTCGTCATCTATATCAACAACATCGACAATGGCTGCACCGCCTTCCATACCACCCATGGTCAGCAGCGACAGCTTCAATCCCAATTTCAACGCCTCTTCCGTCGCCAATGATGATGTGGATCCAGTCTCGCCCATCGACGACACGGCCGCGCCCGCATCACCCGAGCAGCGTACGCCACCCCAAGACACGCAAACACAGCAGCGTGTACAGGAGGTTCTTTACTCGGATATTGGTGTTACAACACTCTTGAACCGGCTCAAAGCCAGCATTTCTAGTGCTCGAGTTTGTGTACCTTTCCCACATCTACCACACCTTCGCTGACTAGCTCCGCGCAGGACTTCGCCAACTTCCTGAAACGTCGGGGAGCGTTGGAAGAAGAACATGCGGGAAGTCTCAAGAAGTTGAGTCGTCTGACACTTGACGGTCTGCGCAAAGTAGACGCACGCCATGAATCGTACCGAACTCAGTTTGAGCATGTGTTGCACGCAAACGAGCGTATTGCCGACAACGGCACGCAATTCGGCCTCGCGCTTCATGCCATGCATGAGAACCTCCTGCAGCTGGCGAACAAAATGGATTCAAATCGCAAGACGTTGAAGCAGACCGGTTTGGCGGCGGAGGGCAAGGTTCAGGATGCAGAGAAACTCGTAGAGAAGGCGAAGGCCAAGTACGATCAGTTGGCAGAGGATCTTGATCGTGTCAAGACTGGAGATACGGGCGCTGGTCGGAAGTTTGGTCTCAAAGGTCCCAAGTCAGCTGCACAGCACGAGGAGGACCTTCAGCGAAAGCTACAAGCTGCAGATCAGGACTACTTAAGTAAGGTTCAGACAGCCCAGGCGTATCGGAAGGAGCTTGTGGCGACAGCACGCCCACAAGCTGTCTCTGGTCTACTAGATTTGATCAAAGAGACCGATGCGGCTTTGACGATGGAAATGCAGAAATATGGTGCGATTATGGTCATTTCCCCTATCTTTCATGCAATTAGGCTAATGCTCACAGCCTCTTTCAACGAAAAGTTGGTTGTCAACAACGGCCAGGTAGTCAGTCCACAGCCAATCAAAGGCAGCACCACACAGCCTCTTCCAAGCGTCAATCAATTCATTTACCAAATCAACAACGACAAAGATTTTGACGACTTCATCTTGAAGAATGCCACCAAGGTCTCAGTAAAACCTGAGGTGCATTATATCAAGCATCCTACGCAGGCTCCTTCTCAAGCTTATCCCTCTCTGTCGCCGACGGGCAATAATGACCGCCGTACTTCGATGCCTCCTCAGCTGCAACCGCCAGTATCTTTCCCCTCACAACAAACAGAAACAAACGGTTCGTCTCTCTCACAACACCAACTCCCTCCCCAACAGCTTGATCCGGATCCCCAAGCCAGCTTCTCTTCATACCAGCCACCCTCGCAGCAAACCCACCTTTCGGGTCCTACATCAGGAATGGCACCCTATGCCGTGGCGACCTCATTCCCGCAGGCAGAATATCCACGTGGACCTGTAGGCCAGGCAACGGCACAGCAGACAAGCGGGATATTATACAATAATCCACAGCCTCCGGTGAACCCAGTGTTCGGTATCACTCTCGAAGACCTTTTCCACAGAGATGGCTCGCCGGTACCAATGGTTGTGTATCAATGCATTCAAGCAGTGGATTTGTTTGGACTAGAAGTGGAAGGTATTTATCGTATACCAGGAACTTCGTCTCATATTCAACAAATGAAAGCATTGTTCGATAGCGGTACGTTATCTGTATCTAAAGGCGAGAATGATATTGATGTGTTCCAGATGCGTCGCAGGTCGATTTCCGAAATCCTGAAGCCTTCCAACACGATGTCAATAGCGTTGCCGGTCTGCTGAAGCAATTCTTCAGAGAACTTCCCGATCCTCTTCTCACTAGAGAATTTTACAATAAATTCATCGACGCTGCTCGAGTCGATGATGATACGATGCGCCGAGACTCGATGCACGCGCTGATCAATGCGCTACCGGATCCAAACTATGCAACCCTTCGCGCTCTAGTTCTACACTTGCACCGTGTCCAACAGTCTTCCGAGATCAACCGCATGAGCACAGCAAATTTGGGTATCTGTTGGGCGTACGTACACATCTCAGACATACAAGTCAATGCTAAATTGTAATAGTCCGTCGATCATGGGTCCGCACAAAGGCAACAACATGGCAGATGCAGGACTTCAAGCTCGCGTCATTATAACCATACTTGACAACGTGCTGCAGATCTTCGATGAAGACTGATCTCAAATGGATCAGTGTAGCTTCTCTGAGTTGGTGGTCTCAAGGGGTCTGAACTTCAATGTATTGTTGGCATTACAGATCGCGAATTGGACACCACATTGTGTTCTGACACTCAGATCGAGCCAGTCTGGAATCAAACAGTGCAATAATTCGGCTATCAATTCCTCCTAGTCGTTCCAGTTTGTTGTTTTCACAGCCAATACCCAACACAATTGTGGTACGATTCAGCTTTTGCATTCTGTGTATTGCGTATACGCATCGTTAGCAAAGCAGGCCTGCAAGGCGCTACAACTCGTTTTAATCGTGTTGTCTTCGTAGGGCCGCCTCAGTCTAACTAGACCATCTCAGGCATCGTCGCGTGCGATATCTTATGTGATCCAGCAACTGAGATGCACGGTACTACACAATGATTTGGAAGGACAATATTAAACAGATGAAAACCTTGTCCTAATTCGCCAGATTTTTGAGCCTCTCCCTGAAATTCGAGTCAAAGCTCGCACTGACAAACGCCCGGATAACGCATGTTTTATTAACTTGGAAAGACATTGCTCCACTTCTTGCGGGTGAAGTGGGGTTCCCCGTTGGTGTGGATGGGTCCTCACGGCGCTCTCAGCTCGTAGCGTTTACGCTAGCAGGGGCAGCTGCAGCACGGGCAATGAGGGGAAAGCTCCCTAAGCTCGCGAAATGCTAGACGTCCAGGTTGCTTCACCTCTTTTCACTACTTCTTTGTGGCGAAGACGTCTACCGTCAACTCTCAGACCAACAATCTGTTCACTGAGCCTTTTTCACTGTCATCAACTCGGCCGCACCAAAATGCTTGCGCAATGTGCCCGTAGCAACGTGCGCAGCAAGCTGTCCGCAACCCGTGCCGTACCTCTTGTAACGCGTGCTTTCACGGCTGGTACATCACTGCAAAGCCCAGCCCGGGCTCCAGCGCTAGCAGATATTACGCCCGATACTACTGCAAGCTTCAATAAGAAGCAGAAGGAGTTCCGCGAAGGCCTTATCGCCGCTCAGAAGCAGAAGGAACGGCAAGAAAGTGCGTCCCTTTACAATACTTCTTTCACGTTACAGCGATCATCTCATTGTTGCGTCACTGTCATTGCCTGGGTCTCGGGGTAGCTAACACGTTGAAACGTAGAAGAAGCTCGCGCTCGTGAACAGGAAAGCGCAAAGAAGAAGGGAGGTCCCCTATCCTCCCTCATCTACGGGACCCCCGAGGGTCGCGAGCTTGATAAGGACATCGAGCGGAGCTTTTCTCAAGTCCTAGCTCGAGGCAAATATGTCCACTCGATCGTCTTCCATGATGTCAAGCCAGATAAGGTTGAAGAGTACAACGAGCTGGTGGGAGATTGGTATCCAAAAATGGCTGCCATCCCCGAGAATAAGGTGCACCTTGTGGGTAGCTGGAGGACAGAGGTCGGTGATTGCAACACATTTGGTGCGTGTCCATCGGTCGCTCAACCACTTCTCCAACGTGCTGACATGCGTCACAGTCCATATCTGGGAGTATCAGGGCTACGAAGGCTATCATCGATCGCTACACAACATTCAATCACATCCAGACTTCGCTGCATTCGACGCCAAGCTGAAGAGCCTCATTCGATCAAAGCACACCTCGCTCATGCAAGAATTCTCCTTCTGGCCTACAACTCCACCACGACAGCTTGGTGGATTGTTTGAGTTACGCTCATATACACTTCATCCAGGCAACTTGCTCGAGTGGGAGACGCACTGGAGGCGTGGTCTGAAGGCTCGGAGGGAGGTAATGGAGGGTGTTGGCGCTTGGTTCGTTCAGATCGGCGAGCTGAACACCGTGCATCATCTGTGGCAGTTTTCCAACCTGGAGGAGCGCAAAGTCCGTCGTGAGCAAAGTTGGAATGTGGAGGGGTGGGGCGAGACTGTGCACAAGACGGTGCCGCTGATTCAAACCATGAGGAGTCGGATCTTGGTGCCCTGTGCATGGAGCACGGTCGCTTGAACACTACCAATAATCGTAGATGTGCAATTCAGATCATCTTACAGGTCTGACGCACGTTGAAGCACACGAATATGAAGAAGCACCAGTGTGGAGATGTAACCATTGTCACCTCCATTAAGGCAAGGGACCGCCGATGTAGGGAGATCAATATCAACACAAAATCTACCAATAAGCGCGCAATAGCGCGCATATCCTTTGAGGTCTTCCGTGAGTCTCGCGAGTCGCGACTTTGTACACTGCCTGGCCACGTTCCCGTTGCAATTCCGGTTTGGGAGTCGCGCCCCGCGGTGACCCACGTCATTGCCGCTATCACGAGCCAAGCCTGCTACCAACCTCCACTTTGTGATTTTCTAAAAACACACAACAAAAGAACAACAAACCCGACCGTGTGACCACAGCGCACTCTGCAAAGAGCTTGAAGCCATGGTGTATATTCGACAGGACAAGCTCCCCAAGCTGAAAGAGTATAAGTATTCTGGTGTTGACCACAGCCTCCTTTCACAATACGTCCTTAAGCCGTTCTACACACATGTTGTCATAAAATGTTTTCCCATGTGGATGGCGTAAGTACTACTTCTTCAAGGTTGACGGAAGCTGATAAATCTAGACCCAACCTTGTAAGTCTTCTATCGCCTTGAGCATATCGGTCGTGTTGCATCAAGATTTGGATTTTAATAAAGCTTTCATTTAACCCACTTCGAAATAGATCACACTTTCCGGCTTTGGATTCGTTGTAGGAAACTTTCTGACCCTGCTGTGGTACACACCTACACTGGACCAGGACTGTCCACCTTGGGTCTATCTCAGCTGGGCGATAGGACTTTTTCTCTACCAGACTTTCGACGCTGTAGATGGAAGTCAGGCACGAAGAACCCATCAGAGTGGACCTTTAGGCGAGTTATTTGATCACGGCGTGGACGCAATCAACACAACGCTAGAAGTGCTGCTCTTCTCTGCAACAATGAACTTGGGACAGGGTTGGAAGACCGTTCTGACACTCTTTGCTTGTAAGTATCGCTTTACACTCCAGCACCGGCATATTGTGGTATATGGTTCTGACAGGAATAGCATCATTGACGTTCTACGTCCAGACGTGGGATGAATATCATACGCACACCTTAACTCTTGGAGTCATCTCCGGCCCAGTGGAAGGGATCTTAACTCTCTGCATTATTTACGCCTCCACCGCATTCCTTGGAGGTGGCAGCTTCTGGCAACGCCCAATGTTAGAGAGCTTGGGGCTGCAAAACCATAATATCATCCCAGACGTCATATACAACCTCGCCTGGAACGAGTGGTACATGGTCTACGGAGGAGCGGTTCTTGTCTTCAACACTATCTCAAGGTATGTCTCTCAGAATTGGTAGTCGATGGTGCAAAAGTCTAATATGATGCAGCGCACGAAACGTCATGAAGGCGCGACGTGCTCGCGGTCAGAAGACGCGAGTAGCTCTACTCGGCCTTCTCACCTTTGCAGCAGCTTGGATCCTGATCGCTGCCTATCTTTTCTTGCAGCCTGTCATTCTGCGCCACCACTTGGTACCTTTCATCTTCTATGCTGGTCTTATCAACGCCTACTCTGTTGGCCGCATGATCATATCGCATTTGACCAAGTCTCGATTTCCCCGTGGTAATGTCCTGATCTACCCGTTAATCTATGGCGTTGTTGATTCACTGGGTCCTTGGCTGCAGGAACATATCGGTGTCGGTTGGCCGAGCGCTCTTGGAAGCGATGTCTACCAGGTAGCTTTTGTCTTCATGTGTCTCGGCTTAGCCGTCGGTGTACACGGAAGCTTCATTGTAGATGTCATTTGGACCATCTGCGATTATCTTGATATTTGGTGCTTGACGATCAAGTACCCTTATCAGCCAGTCAAAGAGAACGTCGAGCAGATCAAGAAAGGGCAGTAGAAGGGGCACGTAGCAGAGACAAGGTAGCTTTAGTGCAAAAGAAAAACACTATGGGGTAAATTCGATTGTTGTTAATGTGAATGGACTACAAGCTGGGCGCAAGCAATTATTTCAGAATGCACAGAATACTTTTTGTCACCGTCAGTCAGGGCTGGGTAACACTAAAAGTGCAGGGTTAGGGGCTATTTCCCGCTCGGTCTTTTCCAACTCCACTGTCCACGACAAACAAATTCCACTCTCAATCACTACATGTTTGTGCAGACATGGCCGGACCGCGCGCCAACCTCGCTGTGACAAAAGACGGCGAAACTTACAACAAACTTCAGCGACCAGATAACTTTTTCGACGCCCCGGCGATTTCGATGAAGGCAGATGAGCGCAAGCGCGAACTGGCATCTGTTGACAACCCGACAGCAGAGATGAGCACTGGCAGAAAGCGTGTAAAAGCAAACCATATGGGCTCAGCAGTCAACGACCCCCTACGTTCTGGCGATCATCATACGCATCGTAGCAATGCGCCTATTGCAGATTGTGGCATGCGCTTCACTCTCCCAATCGATGAGGATGAAGCACAGTATTCGGATGACTCTCTAGGTGAAGCTCTTGCCTATCTTCGTAGTGTACGGTAAGAGCCTGGTCCCTGTGTCGCGCATTGCAACGACCTGCACAAGTTGGTACGTGGCTGACAAGTTTCTGCTAAACAGATCAGAAGCATCAACGATCCCACATTTACTCGTCGCGTCGACGGTTCGCAACATCGACACGAGAGCCTCGCACCAGAATCCCTCGACCACGACCAGTGAGCATGCTTTCTATCACGATGGTGCGTGGATATCGGTGAACAAACGCAACGCGACTGTGTACGACGAATACCAGAAAAGCGATGACATAGATCCACAATCATTGTACCACAATCACCTGATCAAGCTGTTTGAAACGCTCCGAAGCGTGTTGGAGCAAGAGACGCGTGAGAGAACTCAACCAAAGCATGAGCCAGGCCCAACAACAGCGGTGCGGCCACCATCAAACCGACATGAATGGCTGTACACCATCGATCGGGAGTATCCAACACCGGCTCTGATATGCCAACTAGATGAAAGAAATGTCAAGCGTGGCCTCGAGTATTGCGCCTATGCTTTGGATCGCTTCGACACAATTTCCAGGCAGAAAAGCTGCTGGATTTGGACCTTGCTGGCCATGTCAGGTGATGTTGGGACGCTTGACTCACAGAATATGAGTCATATAAGAGACATCGCAACCAAAGCCGCTGGCATGAGTAAAATTTCACATGAAAGCTCCGAACGACCAGATAGAAATCCCACGGCCGCGGATAAGGTGATTGACGCGCAGGGTCATTCCGTTGGAAGCAAGGTGGGCAAGCCGGAGTCATGCGGTACTAACAAGGAGTTGCACAATCAGGACACAGAGTGCATGCAATCTGAAGCCGACGAAGCTATAAACTTGATACCTGCAATATCCCCCAGCCAGGCTGTGCTGGGATCCCAGATTGACGCGCAGACCAAATCGAACGTCTTGACCAAGACTCACGAAGAAACTAATGATGACACAAACGACAATGCTCTTGAAGAAGCACGAGCGCGCTTGCTTGCACAGCTCGGCGATAACCTGATACAAGCTGGCATACCGGCGCCTACGCCTACGCCCAGCACTGACGAGGCACATGCTCGTCACAAGGCACAACTTGCTAAAACTTCAGCCCCGCTCCAAGATGAGAACAAGGTCCACACCATGCTATCTCGGGCGGAGGCAGAAAGGCAGCGCCAAGCCTTGCGGATGCGAGACTCCGGCTCGAGACAGGCAGGCCGGCCATGTACTGAATCATCTAAGATCGTGCTTTCTGCCCCAGATGCCTCATATTCGTGTGCTCTCGATTTGAATACCAGAGTCACCATCGACATGATCTTGACTGTGGTCGCCGAGTTCTACGGACAACGCGATTTACTGGAATTCCGGAGGCCATGGTAGGTACCTGTAGATGGTAGCGCCAGAAACAAAACACTTTGTAAATCAAATCCACCTCATGACATGAATGGAACAACATTGCTTCGATGCTACACTAATGATGAATACTGGCAACCGACGTGCACGGACCAGGGCAGTCATGAGTAAGAGTAACTAATTTGGGGCTTCTGGGCTAGGTACTCAACTTTCCTTTGCTCTGACGCGCTTGAGTCTTGCCCTTGCCTTATTGAGTCACTTCTTGCTCATGCGGCTCTTCGCACCCCACTTCGCCTGCCCCGCGCTTCTCCAAAACATCCTGCGACACACAATTGTTCGCAGCAATTTCACTCGCCTTGCTACGCCAGCTCGCCTTTCCCAACGCCGCCGCACGTACAGCGATCAATCTTCGTTTGGCGCTATAGAGAACGATATGGGCAAAGACGACAAATCCAAGAACTTCAACTTGAAGGTGCCTAAGGGCACGCGCGACTGTATGCTACCAATTACAATCTGCCTGCGTCTCAGCACCCAGATGCAGCATGCTAACACTGCCAGGGACTGGCGAGGATGCCGCTCTCCGTGATCGCCTGTTCGAAACCGTGACCACAGTATTCAAGCGCCATGGCGCAACCACCCTCGACACGCCCGTCTTCGAATTGAAGGAAATCCTCAGTGGCAAGTACGGGGAGGATTCAAAACTCATCTACGACCTGCAAGACCAAGGTGGAGAGCTATGTTCGCTGCGCTACGACCTGACGGTCCCGCTTGCGCGATGGCTTGCAATGAACCCCAGTGTTCAAAGCTTTAAACGTTACCAGATTGCGAAAGTCTACCGCCGTGATCAGCCAGCTATGACGAAGGGTCGCATGAGGGAGTTCTATCAGTGTGACTTCGATGTCGCTGGTGCATACGATGCAATGATCCCCGACGCCGAAGTCCTTAAGATCGTGAACGACGTTTTCAAGGCCCTTGGCTGGGAATCGTATACTATCAAGATGAATCACCGCAAAATTCTCGATGGCATGTTCAAGGCTGCCGGTGTGAAAGAGGATCTGATACGACCAATCAGTTCTGCTGTGGACAAGTTGGATAAGGTACGAATGTCTGATCGTTGACGTGGAACGCAATGGTCTTGCTAATTTTGTCCAGCTACCTTGGGCAGAGGTCAAGCAAGAGATGGAGACAAAAGGCCTTGCCGCAGATATTGCAGACAAAATCGGAGAATGGGTGCAACGCAAAGGTGGAGACGACATTATCGAGTTCCTGAAGGCGGACCCTTTACTCTCGCAAAATGAGGACGTGAAGATGGGCATCAAAGACATGGAGCTTTTGTTCTCCTATCTGGACGCCTTTGATGCACGGAGCCACGTGTCCCTCGACCTGTCTCTTGCAAGAGGTCTGGATTACTACACTGGCCTGATTTACGAAGTCGTCACCGAGGGTTCCGCTCCTAAAGGGGACGGCAAGAAACAGGAAATCGGCGTCGGAAGTGTCGCAGCTGGAGGCCGTTACGACAACCTCGTTGGCATGTTTAGTGGCAAACCCATTCCGTGTGTGGGCATTTCATTCGGAATCGATCGCATCATCAGTATCATCAAGGCTCGAGGCGAAGCGACGCAGCGTGCTAAGGACGTAGACGTTTTCGTAATGGCGTTTGGTGGGAAAGGCTTCACCGGCATGTTGACAGAGCGCATGCAGGTTGCCCAAGAGCTATGGGCTTCGGACATCAAGACCGAATTCTCCTACAAGCTCAAGCCGAAGCTGCCACAGCAGTTTAAACAGGCAGAATCTGCTGGCGTGCCACTTGCGGTCATCTTGGGCGAGGAGGAACTGAAGGCAGGGAAGGTCAAGATCAAGGTCATGGGTATCACTGATGAGAATAACCCGGAGAAGGACGGTGTTCTTGTCGACAGGAAAGACATGGCTACCGAGATCCGTAAGCGATTGCCTAGCGCTAACGGCGTTTAAGTGAGAACCCGGGGCAGGACAAGAATAAAAGCATGAGATACCCATAGACATTGATGCCATTGGCACATTCATTCCAAACTGCAGTCATCGTGTAACTGCAGCCATGTGAGCTCAGAACGCTTGATTAAGGTAGCTGTTAGTCTTCTAGGAAAGATCATGCTGGGAGGAATATACAGCACATTCATCGTCATGTTATTCACATGCGTACAAGAGAATCCCAGAACGACTTCATTGTGCATTCTGCAACTCCAGCTTTCGATGTGCAGTCACAGTCGAACAGGTGAGATACTTCTAGGTCTTCGATTTCTGCTACACGACTTATGTACAGCTGAGTTCTGAATGAAAAGGTGTCCAGGCATTGGCATCTGCTTTTCTTGAGGCATATCGGCAGCCCAAGCATGGGCTTGCAGGTAGTAGCTTAGTAGCCATCCTTGCCCCACTTGTTGTATGTGTCGTGGAGCTCCTATTGGCAATCTGTTAGCCAATGCCGATAGATGCGTAGTCGTTGCCGTGACAGAGAACTGGCCTACCTTGGGCAAAGTAACGTTGGGAATCACGACGACATTCAGAGCCGAAGGGGCGTCCTTCTTCACGCTGGTATCACCGCCGGGGTGGTACTGGTATGGGCTGGAGCCACCAGACTTCCAAGGCTCGCTGTGCTCGGCCTTGGAAACGGTGCGCTCAGAGGAAGCGCTAGTGGGAGAGCGGGCTGCACAAGTTCAGCAAGGACCTATTGCATTGTGCGTCATTTGACTCGCTGGGGAGCTTACAGAAGTGCCAGCCTGCGAGTCCGAAAACACCGCTCATGATGGCTAGGAGCACCTGCGCGACTCAATTAGCCCCCAATTGCATATCCCGTCATGACAAAAGCTTGCGGCATACGTAGAGCTCGGGGTCCTTCTTTGCGCCGGCCTTAAGGGCGTCCTTGCCGGCCTGCCTCTCGGCGTGTCCAGAGTCAGAGGCGGCAGCATTGCTGGCCCAGCGGCGGGCAGGGGCGGCGGCGCGGAGGCGGGGGGCAGCGCGGAAGGCTGAACGGGCGGCGATAGAGGACATGGCGGCGTCGGTGTGGGTGGGCGTCGACTGGGTTGCTCAGAGGGTTCGTGGTGGACTGGCGGGACTGACGACAAAGCTGGGCACAGTGGTTCGAGCCAAGCTGCGTGCAGACCAAAGCGGCCTAGCGCTTGACGGCAGCCCTGAAGGCTGAAGCACGTCGACGTCCCAAGCATTAAATCACCGGCCCCTTTGCGCTCATTACCCACAGCCTTTTTCAGCGCTCGCTGCCACCAACGCGCGCCCTCGCTCGCCGCGCCTCACAGTCACACGCCCTGCACGCCTTCCCTTTCTGTCGCTCCTTTACACCTTCCTTTCGCCATTCCGCGCCTTCCTCTGTCGATGTCATGCCCATTTCAGCCACGACCCTGACCACCACCACGCTTCGCCCATGACGACCACTGAACAGAAACGCAGCTCAACCGGCAGCCGCGTGCTGGGCATGACCGGCCCTGTCGGCGAGCCGTCGCTGCCGCCATCGCGCCCATCCTCCGTTGCAACCGCGAATTCGGGCAGCCAGGGACGATGGTCGCAGCCCGCAGCGCCACGATGGGGAGGCGGCGTGAGCGTTGCAGGCAGTCAGGGACAAAGCCGCCCGACGACGGCTGCGAGCAGGACCCATGTACCGCTGGCTGCCCACGGTTTCTTCCGCCCCATGAGCTCGCAACGCCTCCAGCAACAGCGTAACCAGCGGCCGAGTTCTCTTCTGGGCCAAAACTCTATGCACGCCGGCAATGTGCGCGATTCGACTGCCAGCTCTTACCGCCAGAGCGTAGGCTCTACACGAACCATGCGCGGCCAACCTACGCTAGGCCTTCGTCACGAGCTGGACCAACCTCCACCCTCACGTGGGACTGACATCACTGATCGAGACATGCCCGACCGTACAACTGCGAACACAACACCCACGGGTGCTGAGACTGTACGCAGCCAAGACGAAAGTATCGCGCCTCTGCAACGACCGCGACCGCAGCACCTGGATCTTGCCAGCACACAAAACAACGATCCTGGCCATGCTCCAACGCCAGCAAAGTCGCCTCGATCCTTCCGCTCCAGCTTCATGTTGCCCAATCGCGACGGTCGCTCTGCCCAGATGCGCGTCCATCAGGGGCACGAGAAGCTTACATCTGCAGAGTCTTCCCCAAGATTGGCTCGAATAGATTCGACCAAGCAAGTCGTCAAAAGAGAGCTTGGCAAGAATTACCAGTACTTTTCTGGCAACACGGCTTTTTGCTGGGGTGGACGGTTACAGAACACGCGCGATAGGCCCGTGAATATTGCCACCGCCATTATGATAATACTGCCAGCCACCCTCTTCTTTGCTTTCTCGTATGTCTGCCCATCTTGCGAGCTTCATTTTAACCAGCTGACTGTCACGCAGTGCTCCATGGCTATGGCTTAATGTTTCTCCATCGATACCCATCCTCTTTGCTTACCTGTTTTTAATATCTGTTTCTTCGTTCATCCATGCATCAACTTCTGACCCCGGCGTAAGTACCAAAGTGCACGTTTCCCGGTCGATGCTGACACCATAAGATTCTGCCTCGTAACCTACACCCCTTCGCACCGACTAATCCTAATGAAGATCCTCTCAATCTCGGCCCACCGACAACTGAGTGGACAATGGTCATCTCCGCGACTGGCACTAACGCGGCCATGGAAGTGCCGACTAAATACTGCAAGAGCTGTAACATCTGGCGACCTCCACGTGCACACCACTGCCGCATTTGTGACAACTGTGTTGAAACTCAAGATCATCACTGCGTATGGCTCAATAACTGTGTGGGCCGACGTAACTATCGCTACTTTTTTGTGTTTGTCTGCGCTACCACCTTGCTTGGGCTCTTCTTGTTCGGAGCAAGTCTTACGCATATCCTGATATGGCGCGCACGGAACACTGCTTCTTTCGGCCAAGCGATCAACCATTGGCGAGTCCCATTCGCAATGTTCATATATGGGTTGTTGGGATGGGCATATCCTTTCAGTCTCGGTATATACCATCTGTTCCTAGTTGGGAGGGGCGAGACCACTCGCGAATACCTGAATTCCCACAAGTTTATGAAGAAGGACCGGCATAGACCCTTTACGCAGGGCTCGCTTTTAAAGAACTGGATTGCGGTCCTGCAA
This sequence comes from Stagonosporopsis cucurbitacearum, assembly GCA_016920805.1. NCBI lineage: Eukaryota > Fungi > Ascomycota > Dothideomycetes > Pleosporales > Didymellaceae > Stagonosporopsis > Stagonosporopsis cucurbitacearum. The sequence continues at coordinate 1,719,811 of JAFEKD010000018.1, read as the reverse complement.
CGTCCCCGCGCCCCGACATATTTGCATTTCAAGAGGGAGTATGAGGAAGGAGATCAAAGGTTCAACCCTTGTAAAGGCAAGCGCACAGCGCCTTTGGTGGCTGAACAGCAGGGCGGAGGGCTGGAAATGCAAGACGTTAGTAACAGTGGCTTCCAAGGGCCAGCTGGCAGGGCGCTTCGAGGCTCACCAGATACGCAGACGGTACATTGAGCGATGTGCTCGCTCTTGCATATATAGTTAATGAATAGTCTGATGTCTCCGTTGAACTTTCGAACGTTGTCGCGTGCAGGTTAGACTCGTCCACAGCGGTGCACTGTGCGATGCAGTGAGTGAACACAGATTCTGCAAGTACGCAAGTGACAGCACTCTGCACCAAGCAAAAGTATTTCATGCAGTGCAGTCACTCTTTGAGTTTCTCTAGCTAATGGGACGGAATGCGAGGGTGGTGACACTGGCGAATCTGGGTAGCCTAATTGGTTGGCGGACTAGCTTCATATGTTTACCCAGATAGACTGGTTCACGCCTCCTCCAACCAACCTTCAACTCGCAACCAACTTTGCTTTCGGTCGCCATGTCGGTCGCGTCTGCACGCACCTCTAAGCAGGCCTGATTGACTTATCTGTAGCGTTTCCGAAATTTATGCGCGCTCAAGACGCGTATACTTTGGCACTGTCACCCCAGCAGCGCCCGTGAGATCGGACCTCCTTTGCGCGTCACTGACCTGCCCTGCAACTAAGCGCCTACCACACGACCTGAGGGCGACTTCTCGACGACCATGGCTGTGCGAGACGGCTCGCCTATGTCCACATCGTCCATGTTGTCCAACAACGCGGTCCAACAAACCGGCGCCCGCGCCACGTCCAGCGCGTCGCCGCCCATTTCAACACCGCCCACCAGTCTCGACGACGGCGCCAGCGTCATGTCCGACATAACGAAGCTGGAACCGACGACAGAGTCGTATGAAGATGCTTCAGCTAGCCGGACAGCTGGCGCAGATGCTGGCACGCCACTTATCGAGCCCGACACGCCAAACACCGAGAGTCGTCGGCCGTCTCGAAGTTCGCGCAAGTCGGTTGTCACGTACAACGTCCAGATCCTTGCTGGGACTGCGATCCACACTCCTACCAAATACCTTGAAAAGCACCACACAAATGTCTTACATGGCTCATTGGAGGAATTAGTCCCCAAGAGTAACGACATATCAGCCAAGAAAAGAGCTTCACGGGCAAAAGCTAATGGAACTGTCGCCATAGATTCTGCCGAGGAACAACTCGCTGTTGAGTCTGCTCAAGCGCTGCGCCGTCGCACCTCCTCCAGAGGCACAGACCTTCGCAAGGAGGCTCTTCGTAATATCACTGGTGTTGGCGAGGCTGTGACAACCTCGCTTTCAGGAGCTAAGCCCCCCGTGCAAAAGGGTCTGCGAAGGAGCGCTTCAGATTCCCATATGAGATTCGTTGCGCCTTATGCCAGCCCGTCGTCCTCACGGCGCCCACGCACCGCCACAGCCACACCAGACGATGACGGCACAGATACACTTTCCGAGCAAAAGCCATACCTTAAGCCTAAAACCAAGGCCTGGCTGAAGCAAGGGCTTTACATCGGCCAACATCGGGACTTTGATGCTCGCTTATCAGAAACACAAAATCGTGCAAAGAAAAGAGCCAGAAAACAGAAGGAAAGCAATGTGCTACCCCTACCGATGTTCGCCGGTGGTCGCATGCTGAACGAAGATCCTCACCACGTCTATAGACACTTCAAGCTCCCGTTTGACACTTACAACCCTTTACCTAGAAAGGTGAAAGTAGATGGTTGGGTAAAGCTCTCCAAGAGTATGATGTCCGCACCTCCGTTCGCAGCTCTCAGCTAACGGAGACATAGACCGCTTTATTGGTGACGCTTCTGCTCTATGGAAACGTGATAAGCAAGACTCATCTCAATGCTACTGTGATTCTGAGGATGGCTGCGGAGAAGCTTGCCATAATCGGATAATGGCTTATGAATGCGATAGCACAAACTGCAGGCTCACTCTAGAAGAATGTGGAAACCGCCCATTCGCGGAACTCAAGCGACGAGGCAAAGGTAATGGCTATGATTACGGCGTGGAAGTCATGGAGACTGATGGTCGTGGGTATGGGGTCCGTGCAATGAGGACTTTTCAACCCCATCAGATCATCGTTGAATACGCAGGCGAGATAATCACACAGTCTGAGTGTGAAAGACGTATGAAGCAGGTTTACAAGAAGGATAAAGTAAGACACCCATGGGACTTTGCAACCTCAGCTAACGTACGTCAGTGTTATTATCTCATGAGTTTCGACAACAAAATGATCATCGATGCTACGCGAGGCACTATCGCCCGATTTGTGAACCATTCCTGCGAGCCCAACTGCGAGATGATCAAGTGGACCGTCGGCGGGGAGCCAAGGATGGCTCTTTTCGCCGGTTCACGTGGAGTTATGACCGGAGAAGAGCTGACTTACGATTACAATTTTGAGTAAGTCAAGAACAAATCGTCTTTGTTAGCTGTCCCTCTGATCCTTGTAGTCCATTCTCCCAAAAGAATATCCAAGAATGCCGCTGTGGCACCGAGTCTTGTCGGGGCGTTCTTGGTCCGAAACCAAAGAAGCCAGTGGAGGAGAGATCCATCGCATCGGCTTTCATTGCTGGAACCAAGCGCAAGCTACAACAATTCCTCGGTTCGACTCGCGCTAGATCACAGAGTGCCACCGAATCCCCCAAGAAGCGTAGGACGCTGGCTGGAAACCTGAAGGCCAGAACCAATGAAACTACCATGAAAGCCGTCCGTGAACAAGCTGAAATTGACGCAGCTGAACATTCAAGACAAATTGCCTCCCGAGAAGACCGTGCTTTGAAGCGGAGGAGCGCTTTAAGCGTTTCCAAGCGTTTGCGCCCAACTATAATGAAACGCACCGTCAGTGGTTCACTCAGATCGACTCGCACCACCACAGTCAATCTGCAGCGGAAGATCGCAAGGCCGGGCGCATTAAAGGCCGTCAATAAGTCTCACCGTATGAATGCTGCTCCGCGACGTACCACTCCAGTCGGTAACGGGCGGAAAGGCCTGTTACCGTCAAAGAGACCCAGCACCCCTTCTTCAGAATCGAGTGTCGAAGACGGTGAATCTGATGAAGACGCATCTCCTAACATAACGCCAGCATCTTTGCGGAGTGCGTCAAAAGATGGCAGAAAGCGTATCTTTCAGTTCGATCCCGAGTCACGAGGCTCGCCCCATTGCTCCAATGGGGGTCGTGGCGCAACAGCACATACCGATGCCCGCGACAGATCAAGGACTTCGCGACAAAAGCTGACTTCTGCTTCACGGGACTTGCATGACACCGGGGCTGGGGTCAAGAAGTCCTATCACCCTGCACAAAACAGGCCGAGGACTGTGAGAGGCAGGTAAGCTTTCTTACACATCAAGGCTGGCTCCACTGTGCCCAGTTGCTGATCGTCTGCCAGATTTCTTCCAAGGGCCTGAAGCACACCATGACCGAAAGTGCATCTTGATCATACTTGTCTTTGGTGATACCTCAGTTGGCCTAATTGTTTTCAGTTGAAAGTCTATTAAGGTGTATCCGCTTTGCTACCTACGCAATGGTATCGAGACAGTCACTTAGTCAACCGAATTGTGTAACGCATGTTATGTTCCTTGCTTCTTATCGAACGATGCCACGCGTACCATCGACCAGCGCAAGAAATGTGTGTGTGTGTGTGTGTGTGTGTGTGTGTGTGTGTGTGTGTGTGTGTGTGTGTGTGTGTGTGTGTGTGTGTGTGTGTGTGTGTGTGTGTGTGTGTGTGCACAATTGTCTATCATGGTATTACTCGTGCAGTGTGAGTAGAAAATATACATAATCAAATCATGATATTGTCGAGCTCGTTAAATCAAGATACATCAAGACTACTGAGTTGGCATTGAAGCGGCTTCAAGGTTCAAGGATCAAGAGTATTCATGAGGCACGTTATGGGAGAAAGCCGTTTAATTTGACAGACTTGTACTGTGTAAGCGGAGCCTCATCTCATCAGTTCATGAAACTTGGCATTGTAAACTAAAAGAAAACCCTTCATCCTGCAGTCCAGCACGGCTCCCATACCCAAATGAGCATGAGCAAGAGCTCATCGCATATGTCGAAGAATTGAAGTGTACGTCGATTGGTCGCCGAAGAGAGGATGTAGAGATGGTGGTAGCGTATCTTGAGCCGCTGTAATTTGAGCTCAGCGTTCAAAGACCGTCACCTCCTGTTGTCGAACGTGCTTCCAGTGAATTGAAATTTGGCTAGGCCGGATAGTATTGCGTGATTGAACTGTCTTGACCACGCCGGCCAGTACGACGACGCGGGTGATTTATTGAATGGTGCACTGAGGACCACGAATAGAGCCGTCCTTCTGGATGGTGCACTGAGGGCCACGAATGGATCCGTCCTTCATTTTGAAATTTGGTTGATTGGTTGATGGTTTGGATGGAAAAGAGTGTTGAGTGAATGCGATGAGGGAGAAATGATAGGCGAAGATGATGGTGACATTTATGCTGCGAATGAACAAAGGCTCTGTACACACAATAGTAAACCAGGCTATAGGTCGGGCCCGCACAGCACTCTCTTGATATTATTCTCCTTGATGTCGCTAGGTCTACGATATCCAGGGGATGACTGTGTTAGTCGACAGTGTGCAGCCACCAAATATACCTCTTTGTCCTGCAACAGAGGCTGCGCGTGGCTTCAGTCCTTCGGCGCGTCCGAAGCGAGAGGCGGGACAGAACGAATGGTCAAATGCAAGCCTCAGTAAGGGGGGTTCGTCCATGCATCGGTTCAGATGTGCCCATGACCAGAGCAGCCATGGAAGTTGATTCAGCAAATATACCACCGGATGCACCAGAATCCGACTGGCATACATTGCCCACAGACGGCATCGTGAATCCTCTGCTGTTTGCCACTGTCGTGATAGTGCAAAGGCCCATGTTAATCTTCCATTGGGAACAAAGAAGCTGATCTCCGTAGGACAACTCTTGTTCAGGGTGGGGTTTAGGTTGTTGTGAACAAGGCAGCCAATCAGACGAAGGACCCATTGAGCCGACACCCATGACTTCAGCTTCCGAGCTCGTGGACAGCATTTACATTGACGACATGGTCCTTCGTACTTTGACATCGTGCTTAGCAAGGCGCCCGCTATGTAGAGGTCTCCAGACCGCTGCTGGTCCCTCCTACCGTATTCCCGAGTTCGCGTTTGCATTCGAGTAAGGAAGGCACGTAACTAAGCTTGATGGAAGAGCTATACTGACAGCTGCAGTATCGACGGTGTGCTGGTATGCGCAATGCCTCAATATGGATTAGACTATACTGACTCCAGAGGCAGGTTAGAAGTTCGGACGCGCTGCCACGTGCTCACCAGTCGCTTTCGTATCTCCAGGCTCAGCGTATACCATTCATCCTGCTCACCAATGGCGGCGGCAAGCACGAGTCTGAGCGAGTGGCCGACCTAAGTCGCAAGCTACATGTGCCCCTCGACACTAGCATGTTCGTTCAGAGTCACACTCCTTTCGCCGATATGGCTCAGTACAAAGACAAGACCGTGATGGTGGTAGGGGGGTCCGAGGACAAGTGCAGACAGGTTGCTGAGAAGTATGGGTAAGTTCATACTGAGCACTTGCCTGCACAAAGTTACACAAGCTTAGCTTGTACAGGTTCAGGTCGGTCGTCACGCCGGGTGACATTCTAGCCGCGTATCCAGACGTCTGGCCGTTCTCACAGCAGCTCTTGTCTTATTATAAAGGGTTCACAAGGCCACTCCCAGCTCCGATAGACCCCACCTCGCCGTCTACTTCGCTTCGAATTGATGCGGTGTTCGTGTACAACGATCCTCGCGATTGGGGACTGGACGCTCAGATCATAAAGGATGTCCTGCTCTCTGAGCGCGGAATTCTTGGCACCCTTTCCTCAAAGAATGGGAATGCAGCACTGCCAAACAAAGGGTACCAGCAGGACGGTCAGCCGACACTCTATTTTTCTAACCCAGATCTACTATGGGCTGCAAAATACCACCTGCCTAGACTTGGTCAAGGTGGCTTCCGTGAAGCTCTTGAAGGCATCTGGGCGGCGATCACTGGTGGCCAGAAGGAAGGTGTCCAGCTTAAGAAGGTTGTTATGGGAAAACCGTACAAACCCACTTACGAGTTCGCTGAGAAGCGGCTCATTGCGCACCGGGGCCATCTGCTGCAGGAACATACCAGCCAGCACGGAGCTCTGAAACGTGTTTACATGGTAGGGGACAACCCTGCCAGCGACATAGCGGGCGGCAATAACTACATTAGTCCTTATGGAACGGAATGGGCCAGTATCTTAGTCAGCACTGGCGTGTACGTTGAAGGCACAGAGCCGGCCGTTCAACCCCGGAAGATCGTAGGCGATGTGTGGGATGCGGTGAGCTGGGCCGCTGCTCAAGAGGGTTGGACTCGATAAGTGGAGCTAAACCAGCACTGTTCACCCGACTCTATCACACCAAATTCACTTGCAACATAACTTCGCCCTCGTTTAGGGATGTTGCAAAGTAGGGTGCGACCTGTTCATGTTTCGCTTCGATGGAACAGCAAACGAAGCTCTCTTATCTTGGTTCCGTCAACAACGTCTCTAGATCCTAAAACTATAGAATCCGACATTGCCAATATTTGAAGCCGTAGAGATGAGGTCCTAGATATCGTCTCTCACCCAGCACCGATCTGCCGAAGTGCACACGTACCGACGCGGCATGCCTATCATGAGCACCTTCCCATCGCTTGTGAGCTTTTGAGATTAATTTGGTATTATAACTTTATGACATGTGCTTACCGTATGGAAGGTTGATACCCGCGTCGCAACGAATCTATAAGTTCCATATTCGTGTTGTCACCACCACAAGCAGCACTTAGAAGCATTCAACTGCAACAACAGAACGAGCTTTATGTTAATATGTAAATGGATAGATGGATGGACGTAAGACGCCCAATCCACTCGCAAATAGTGAGTGTTGTCACTTCTCGAAAGGAGTTCATCGTCACTTTCTCGCCGGCTGCACCTGCCTTCGATGGCGTTTGCATCCCCTCCCTGCCCCTCCCTAACATTCTCTCACCTGGAACCACCTGTGATCGTTAACTCATGTAACTCAGCTGTGAATAAAGAGCTCACAGCAAAAACAACACCTACTTTGTGCATCGAAAAGCCGCACCGACGAAGCGGTAGCGTCGCTTTATTCACACATCGGAAAAACACTCTAACCCAGAAGATTTTATCCTCTTCGCACCCACAAACTGATCAGCACAATCTCTTCGGCAAGATGACTTGCAATTGGAACAACTGTGAGGATGACCAATGTCACGATAAGGACGTACCCTCGGTCGAGATCTCCAAAGTACAAACAGATCACAGAAAAGAATTCAAGGCTTGGGCACCAATGCAGCCGAACGATGTCAGAGACTCGGGCTGCATTGAAACCGATGACGGCATCAGTGCTAAATTTCATCATGTTGAGGCAGATTGCAAACAAAATTGCGCGCCAGATCACTTGTTTGACGGTGCGGCGACGGAGCCTCTCACTTCACCGTACGCCTCGTCCAACCAAACGCTATTTACTAGCACCCATAACGATGTACATGCTGCCACAAGCGTCATCGCGTCTGGCAAAGCCAAAGCCAATCAGGAGGACAAGTCACATCGTACGACAGCAGAGATTCATGCGCTACTGTTTGGTAACCTGCCAGATCCCATCAAACTCAGCGAGCAGACTGGCCTTTTCGACGGGCAGGTGGTCTTCATAGGACACCCGAATAGAGATGTCTCCGCTCATCAGTGGTCATCGCGTTCTTTCCAATGGATGAATATTGGTCGTTATGTCAGCTCTGGAGGTCAGATCGAAGGTTCATTGGCGTCTGATCATGTCCGAGGAGCCGACGAGTCTCAAGGTGCACTGGAGTACTTCAAAACAGCTGCCGAGAATCGTCAAAGGCTCTTCGTTGATCTGGGATCCCCAGAACATTGCGCGTCCACTGCAGACCGAGAGCCGCGATCAGAGGCGAATGTCGGTGCGCCAACGGTTCACACCCGCGACGATTACTTACTCAATAGCCAACAATCTTTTTCTCATACACGAGATGTCGTGGGAGAGATCTTGACGCCGACAATACGAGACAAGTTTACGAAGCAGGCTCTGGAAGATCCTTTTGTCAGCACAAGCAGTGGGTCCATTCTCCACGACTCAGAGAGCGGACAAGCTAAAGGCAGATTGACTCCTTCGGCAAGATCATTGGATCTCACATACCGATTCCCTTTCCAGTCGGGAACAGCAGATGCACCTCTTTTAGGTGGCTCAGGCACAACTGGCACCAAAAGCACAGCGAGTCCGGCTGCAACTTACTCATTCAAGTCAACCCTGCAAGCCACTGCATTTGGCGAGAGCACTTCTCACCCAGAAGTTTTCTCCGTCAATAGTGACAACTTGCAATTGCTTCGCACCAGCACAGCGCGCCAGAGCCATCACAGTCCTACACATTCTGGAGGCACCGGCAAGGTATCACAGTCAACTCTGCCGCGACGAAATGCTGCTGTGTCGAGTCTCAGGCTGTCGGCGTGCCCAGTGGTTCCAGCTACCTGCACGACGTCAGGCCTCAATACTACTGCTGTCTCCTACGCCAGTATTACAGGATCTTGTACAAAATCAGGGGCGTCGAAGTTCAATGCTGTCACGCTTGAAATCAGACCAGCCAGCCTGCACTACAGTGATCCAGACGGTTCGCGCAGAGATCAACGACATGAAGTCGCAAATGGCCTAGATCAGCAAACTCCAACTCCTCAAACATTCAAAGGCCCATTTTTCACCGAGTCCAAGCCAACCACCCATGACCCTACAGTAGCGCTGTCGGTACGTATCAGCGAAGAAGACAAGTTAGAGAACTGGTTCCGCGACGGCCATCGTGTGGCGCGCCAAATGGAGTACACCAAATCGCTCATGGTAGCCGCAGCAGCCAGCGACAGAGCTGGACGAGCCGTGTCTTTAGGCAAAGCTTCGGCTCGAGTAGAGGAGAGCCCTCATGCCAACACCGCGCCATTCGTGCGTTTATACGAAAACCTCTTCGAATATGTAGAAGAGTTTCGCAACAATTGCAATGGCAACGGTCGGCCGTACTTTACGCGAGGCTGGAAGTCGGCGAGTGTACAGCTTCGAGAAGTGGGAGTGGATGACAATGCTAGTTACTTCAGCAAGAGAAGCGCTCATTCTCGTTGGCCGAGGGTGGCTTCATCCAGGCCTTCTGAACGTCTATCTGAACGTCAAATGTGGGGTTAATGTATTGGTGGATGCCCTGAGTCGGTATGGAATGAGGTTATAGGAGGTTGCTTCATGTCTGAACGGCGGAAGAATGTACAAGTGTGGTTTGAGCACCTAAAAGAGGCACCGGCCGGACGAATGCTGCTGGCTGCGAATGCACAGCTGGAATTAAAGATTGTGGTAATAGCTGTCAGGTCAAAGATGCATACGAGGCTTGATTAAGAAGGTTCGCATATGAGAGAAGAGGAGTTTAAGTTCTTTTTCGTACAAACTCTGCATGTCTGTTCACGTGAGCTTTCGGCCTCTGTTGATATCTACCATGTCTCGACCACAACCCTCAATTTGCTTGAAGACCTCAGCAATGGACACAGCCTCGCTGTGCAACCATACATCTCCCGACTGCTTGTATGGGATAGTAGTTGAGATGATGCAACACAAGCCCAGCTCAGTCTTGGCCCTGTCGAAGCCAACGGCGCGCCCGCCTCAGTCACGGTGACTGCTATGTTGCTTCGATGGGCGACATGGCGTGGTTCAAGGCTTGCTGGTATATGCAGAGACCAAGTCTGTCCGCGCTGCGATCATGGACGTGCTTGCAAACACGTATAGCTGTCGAGCTCATACTCGAATGTGCCAGATCCAGTGTTAGCGGGTCATTCAAAGACTTTTCAGGATATCAGCAGCGAGCTTCCGCTGGCCACTCTCCCCAAGCGCCTTCTCGTCCACCTCTTGTATTCCCTTGCCCACCGCCAAAGTCGTCCTCACGTTCCCCCCGTCGACATGAAGCAGGCCGTTCCTCCCCACGGTAATCTCAAACCCAACCTTTGCGCCAATGATATCCAGCAGTAGCAGCTCGCTCTTGGGAGCCAGTAGCCTCCTCGCCATGCTCAGGCTGATCTTGAACAGCATGCCACCCTTTAGCGGGCCGAGGCCCTCGCCTTTCCCTGTGGAGGGGTCGACGCAGGTCAGTTCTGGCGGCTGGTCTTTGCCGGCGCTGGCGACGCGGCAGTAGACGAGAGAGTTGGGCGGCAACTGGGGGCGGGTCTTCTTGGTGGCGCCTTCGAAGGCGAGGTGTGGGAGGGCGGCAGGAGGGGTTTCGGGGGTTAGTAGGCAGTTGAAGTTCTCGGCTGCTGAGCCATTGACGGTGGCTATGACGAGGTCGCCGGCGAAGGGCGTGTACTGTGGTGTGTTAGCGCAAGGTATATGGAAAGAATAATTGGTAGTATGGACTCACGCGGCCGCTGTTGTACTCGACCAGGGCGGCATTCTTCCTGTTGTCCGTCACCAGCGTGCCGGCGACGGTCGAGGTGACGGTGTTGGGTGGGATGTGGCGCAGGCCAGGGCCGAGAGTGAGCGTCTTCTTCTTGCCGGTGCCCATGGGCAGGGTGTGCTGGGGGACTGCATCGCCAGGCAGGACGACGCTGAGTGCTGCAGCCATGTCAGTGGGGGCGTGGGCTGTGGTGGTGGTTTTGCAGCAGGTGGAGCGGGACGTCACCGCGGCGGCAGGCCGTGGGCGTGGCCCTGACTGGCGCTAGTGAATTGGAGCAGAACAAATTTCGAAGTTCTAATCCAGACGCATCAACGTCCAACGCCGCAAACTCAGTCGACCAGACTTCTGCCAGCCTGTCCGCTGCGAGTCTCAGCATACCGACTGCGTCTTCTGGAACCTCTGAAAGTGAAAAGCGCCGCCGCCACAGCACACTCCGCCACAATGAGCACCCAGGCAGACCCCGCGCAGCGGGTTGCGATTGGTATTTCGTTTGGAAACTCTTACAGCTCCATTGGCTTTACTACAAATGTGAGTGGCAGTTGCAAGGATGGCGCGAGCGGCGTCTAATTCGAGAGCAGGAGGGCAAGGCCGAAGTCATTGCCAACGAGGACGGCGACCGTCAGATCCCCTCGATGCTCTCGTACGTCGAGGGCGAGGAGCTGCACGCCGGCCAGGCCAAGAGCCAGCTGGTCCGCAACCCCAAGAACACTGTTGCCTACTTCCGCGACTTCTTGGGCCAGGAGTAAGCCATACGTCCACGCCCGTGCCCACACTCCCACTGACCTGTGCCAGTTTCAAGTCCATCGACCCCACCCCCGCCCACCAGTCCGCCCACCCCCTCGAGAGCGAGAACACAGTCGCCTTCAAGATCCGCGACAGCGAGAGCGAGGAGGAGAACACCGTCACCGTCAGCGAAATCACCACCCGCCACCTGAGGAGACTGCGCACGTCTGCCTCGGACTACCTGGGCAAGGACGTCAACGCTGCCGTCATCACAGTGCCCACCAACTTCTCCGACGCCCAGAAGGACGCCCTGAAGAGCGCCGCAAAGGAGGCAGGCATCGAGGTTCTGCAGTTCATCAGCGAGCCCACCGCTGCCGTCCTCGCCTACGACGCCCGCCCCGAGGCAAAGGTCACCGACAAGGTCATTGTTGTTGCCGACCTTGGTGGCACCCGCTCTGATGTTACCGTCATTGCCTCGCGCGGTGGCATCTACACCATCCTGGCCGCCGTCCATGACTTCGACGTCAGCGGATCCAAGCTCGACCAGGTCCTCATCGACTACTTCGCCAAGGAGTTCATCAAGAAGCACAAGTCTGCTGGAGACCCCCGCGAGAACGACCGCTCCATGGCCAAGATGAAGCTCGAGTGCGAGGCCGTCAAGAAGGCCCTGTCCATTGGACAGTCTGCCAGCTTCTCCGTTGAGAGCTTGGTCGGCGGCGTCGATTTCACCGCCACCATCAACCGCACACGCTACGACCTGCTCGGCAGCAAGCTCTTCGGCGCCTTCACCCGTCTCGTCTCCCACGCCGTCGAGAAGGCTGAGCTCGACCCCCTCGACATCTCCGAGATCATCCTTGCCGGTGGTAACTCGCACACCCCCAAGGTCGCCTCCGCCGTCGGCATCGCCTTCCCCGAGAGCACCACCATCCTCGCTCCCTCCACTTCCTCCACTGCCATCAACCCCTCCGAGCTCGCCGTCCGCGGTGCCGCCATTCAGGCCAGCCTGATCCAGGAGTTTGAGGCCGAGGACATTGAGCAGAGCCTGCACCCCATGGTCACCGTCACCCCTCACCTCTCCTCCGCCGTCGGCGTCCTGTGCATCTCCGGCGACGAGTCCAACGGCATCTTCCACGCCATTGTCGACGCCGAGACCCCTCTCCCCGTCCGCCGCACCGCCACCATCTCCACCCCGCGCGAGGGCGGCGATGTTCTCATCAAGCTCGTCGAGGGCGCACGCCACATTAAGGTCACCAAGCCCGAGCCCAAGCCCAAGACGGAGAAGGCCGAGAAGGACGAGGACGACTCTGACGACGACGACTCGGAGGACGAAGAAGAGGAGGAGCTCCGCGAGAAGACATGGAAGATTGGCGCAGCACTCAGCGAGGCTGCGCTGCGCGGCGTCACAAAGGGCGCCAAGGTCGAGGTCCAGATCAACATCGCAACCGATCTGAGCGTCACCGCGCTGTTCCGCGAGGTCGGCGGGAAAGGCGGTGTGCGCGGCCAGGTGCAAGGGAAAGCCAACGGAAGTGCGTAGAACGGGGATTTTTTTCCCTTTTTTGCAACGAGGTCGTGTCGACAAGATGGCGAGGAAAGACTGAGATGAATGAACTTTTTTACGATTCTTTTGAATAGACTAGCGCAGCGCAAAAGTGTATGCATGTAGCTGTAGCCGTAGCCGTAGCTGTAGCCGTAGCTGTAGCTGTAGCTGTAGCCGTGGCCGCGGGCGTGGAAAAAAGCAAGCAAAGCGTACATGATTGGGAATGGAAATAGATTATGCTATCTTTGGTTGGACTGTTACCATTCATTTCTTGGTCCTCTTGCCTTTGTTGATTGGTGTGATGAGTGTTGTCATCTCTTTTGTTTTACAGTCTTGCGTTCAGAGTCTTTTATTCCAAGTCTTGCATTCAAAATCTCCCATTCAAAGCCTTCCATTCAAAATCTCCCATTCAAAGCCTTCCATTCAAAATGTCCCACTCAAAATCTCCCATGCACAATCTCCAATTCAACATCTTCTACTCAGTCTCGCACTCAAAATCCTCCGTTCAGGGCGCGAAGCATCACCATCACCTACCTCACCTCATCACCCTGAACCCCCTATGTCACCTATCCCTCAACACCCTCAACCTAGCACCCATTCTCCTCCCAACAGGCGTCACCAACCAGTCGTCAAACGCCTCGCCATGCCGCCTCTCCACATGCTCGTAATGCCAGCGCCTGTGCTCCCAGTTTTCACGGTCCAATTCATCCCGCAGCAGCATCTCCAGGGCGCCGACTTCAGCCCCGTCCTGCTCATTCTCCCACTCGCTGCTCTGTGCGATTTCCAGCCAGCGCAGACGCCCCAGGTACCGCTCGTCGATCAGCGTGTAGAGGTCCACGGCGGTGAAGCACCGCGCTGGGTCGATGTTGGTCTGGCCCGAGGTGACGAGGGTGAGGGACTGTAGTGGGCGGGCGGCGGGCCAGTGGTCGCGCGTCCAGTCCGGCGGCAGGTGGCCGAAGCGCGAGTCGATGTAGTCGAGGGCGATGGTGAGGTGGGTGAGGTGGGGCAGCCACTCGAGGACCGAGTTGAGGCGGCCGTGTTTTGTAGCGGGGAGGTCGCGCAGTTCGACGGTCGTCAGCTGCGTCGCGAGGTTCTGCAGCAGCGGCCGGATCCCCGTGTGGTCTAGCCCTGGGGAGTGCGAGATGGACAGGCTGTGCATCGAGGGCGGGAAATGGTCGGGTTGGCGGAGCAGGTCCCATAGAAACCTGCCGTAGATGCTACCGGAGAGGCTCAGATGGTGGAGTTTGGGTGGCCAGCGCACGTTGATGCTCAGGGCGCCTGCTTCGTCGCGCGTCGTGCACCGCGGGAGGTAGATGGCTTCGATGCCGCCCAGTCTGCGGAGTGTCTGCGCCAGCGACTGGAAGCTGATGCACTCACTGACCAAGCTCAAGTCCAGGATACGCAGTTTCTCGCATTTCGACAGGCTGGCCCAGCAGTTGACTGCGAAGCTGGCCTGTGGGGCGATGAAGATCTGCAGTCCTGCTTTTGTGCGGCCTAGCAGACGGGCGGTCGTGGATTTTGTGCCCTGGTGGATAATGTGTGAGAGGTCGAGGACGCGGACGAGGTGGGCGAGGCTCTGTTTCTTGATGTGTGCGAGGACCGAGGGGCAGATTGTGCGGATGAAGAGCTCGTAGGCGCGGCCGGTGAGGTAGGGCGAGTCGTAGAGGGGCTGGATCGCTACATCATACCATTGTCTGGGGGAGTTGCACAGTTAGCTTTGCGCGTTGCGAGGGGGGGGGGGGGGCAAGAAAGAGGCCCAACACACCTGCTCACATAGCTGAAGTTTGCAAGCGTTGCTTGCTTGGACCGAATATCCCACGCCGATATGTACGCTACGACTTCGAGTAGGATTTCATCGGGAAGATAGTTGGCGTAGATTGTCATAAGATGGTAGAGAGGGAGGTCTTCAAGGCCACTATATGTTTATAAAAGTCGCGTGGTGGAAGCCGCGTTATTCAAATCGAGAATGACGTTTTACATCCCCTCCACTGCGCTAACTCCGCATAAGTCCGGCCCCTCTTCAGAAATGTGAAGAACTTACACGTGCATGTGCAAGGAGCGACAAATACGTATTACCACACTACGTGTATTCTCAAGAATAGTCAGAACTTGCAAAGCAGAAGATATTGAATGCTCGACCACAACATCACTTCACACGTCCTCACAGCAGCACCCAAGCATTCTCAACGACAGTACGTGATTTACATTCATTCATTCACTTTTCATACTAGCGCCAGCTTTTGGTGATGGTCTCCTCACTTCAGCAGCACAAGTTCTGACTAGCCTACAGCACACCAAAACTGCTTAAGGCGCAACCCTCTGAGGGTCACGAGGGAACAGACTGCACATGCGAATGTTGGGCAGACCGAGCCAGAACTGGACAATCCTTTCCAGACCGAAGCCGCCACCAGCGTGGGGCGGGCAGCCATATCGGAAGCAGTCGACGTAGTCCTTGGTACCGGCGCCATTGGGGTCGATCGGGGGGTCGTGGGAGCGCATCTGCTTCGACAGCAGCTCAGGGTCATGGATACGCTGGGCGCCAGAGCAGATCTCCTGGCCGCGCATCATGAAGTCGTACGAGTTCGAGAGCTTGGGGTCGTGCGGCGAGGGCATTGTGTACGCGGGGCGGATATCGATCGGGAACTGATCGAGGACGTAGAAGTCGGTGCCGTACTTCTCCAGGACGAGGCGTCCGAGGTGCTTTTCCTGGGGCGTGCTGCATGATGTTAGATAGACCGTTGTTTGTGTAACACAGCAAGTACTCACCTCAAGTCGTCATAGTCGCCAAGAGTCTCGCCAGCCTCGCGCAGCATCTTGATACCCTCAGTGAAGGGAACCCTGGGTACCTTGCCGGACTCTGGCAGCTTGAAGTCATCGACGTGGTAGACGCCGCGGACGAGATCGGTTTCGCGCTTGTATCGTGTGTTGAGCTCGTTGAAGATGAACAGCATGAGGTCCTCAAGAACACCCATAACCTCGTGATAATGCTCCTGGAACTCCATCTCGAGATCGAGACCAGTGAACTCGGTCAAGTGGCGAGCAGTGTTGGAGTTCTCCGCACGGAAAACAGGCCCGATCTCCATGACCTTCTGGAAACGCGAAGCAATCAACATCTGCTTGTAGAACTGGGGCGACTGTGCGAGGTAGGCCTGGCGGTCGAAGTACTTCAGCTCGAAGACATTGGCACCACCCTCCGAGGCAGCGCCCAAAATCTTGGGAGTCTGCACGAGTGTGAAGCCCTTCTTCGAGAGAAATTCCTGGAAGATGGCGCAGACACCGCTCTTGATGACGAAGATGGATTGGTTAATCTTCGCCCTCAAGTCGATCGTCCTGTTGTTGAGCCTGGTGTTGAGACTGACAAGGGGTCGTTCGCCGCCTTCCTCCTTCTCCTCCTTCTGTTCCTCCCCAGCAGCAGCCTCAGCTGGCAGCGGCCTCTCCGCATCGTCGACCTGCAGCGGCAGGGGTACCTCGGCCTTGGCCTCGATGAAAACCTTCTTGATGTGGATCTCAAAGTCCTGGATCGAGGCGCTCTTGATGGGTTCGGGGGCCTTCTTGACCAGTCCAGTGACTACGATTGTGCTCTCGGTGCTGATGGTGCCGCAGAACTTGACCATCTGCTTGCTCAGCTTGTCGCTGGCCGCAATGACAGCCTGGACGGTGCTGAGGTTCTGGCGCAGGTTCAAGAAAGCCAGCTTCGCCGACTGACTGCGTGCATTTTCGACCCAGCAGCGGAAGGTGATCTCCTTGTCGACGTGGTCGGCAATGTCTTCGAGGTTCACGCGCTCAAGGCCTGTGGGCTTGAAGTCCTTGGAGCCGGTAAGTGGGAGCTCGCCGTATGAGTCTTTGGAGACATCTTCGGCGTCAGCAGCTTCCTTCTTGGTACGCTCGGCGAGTTCGCGAGCCTTTGCTGCGGCCTTCTTCTCTGCCTGGCCGGAGGTTCAGTCAAATGTCTAGTCGTGCGAGTACATCCAATGTACCAACCTTCTCCTTCTCCTTCTGGGCCTTCTTCAAGGCGTTCTTGGAGGGCGCCTCACCCTGAGGGGCCTCGGCGGGGGCTGCAGCAGGTGGTGGCGCGTCACTCATTGTGCAATTGGTGCGGAATGTGGAATAGAAGTGGTGTTGTACCTGGGGAGATTACTGAAGTTCGCGCCTGAGGGGCATTCTGTGCCCCCGCCCCACCGCGTCATACGAGGAAGCCTGAGTCAGGCACGAGCACCATTATGACCCAGAGGGATTGAATTCCAGTCGATGGTTGAAAAGGCCACAACTACGATTACAAGGATACTACAGTGGGTATCGAAAGAAACGAACCTTGAAACCGTCATGCTTTCGCTCAATGTTAATGCCCACGCTATGCCTGTGCCAGCCGTCAAACCATAAGAAACAAATGCCATCACGCCGAATCCATCCCAATGCAAAGACAGCGCTCCGGTATCAGAGGTCGCGCTGCGTAACGAATTAATCAATAAATGAATGAATGCAATCCTTTAGCCGTGTATCGACGCCCGACTCGAAGCGCCCGCACCACCATCCCACAGTCGTACCGTCTTCAGTATGGGATTTTTAGGCTCGTGGCAAGAGAAGATGTTGACATGGTTGTCGTGCAGGGCAGCAGCAGCGATCATGAGTCGGTGCGGATGGAACGCTGTAGTTGTGATAGGTGCAGAGCGGTCGCGGAGGAAGCCAGAATACGGCTCGAAACTCGAGACTGGCTTTCCATTGTTGATGTTGAAGATCTTTACACGATGCTTCTGGGTTCCACTGCCAAACTGTCAGCGATGATCATCGATCCCGTGGTCTGAGCTTGACTTACGTTGCAAAAACCGGCGCGTGCTCATGGACGCTGAGTGTGCGCAGATGGTCCATTGTCGCTTGTATAGTTTTGACACTTCGGTCCATCCTGATGTCCCACAGCTTGACCTCTCCACTTCGACAGCCGCTCACCAACTCTCGCTGCCCGCCGCGCTGCAGGTGCACGTTTGTGATCCACTGTTTGTGTTCTTTCCAGACCTTGACCATAGCTGTAGCAGGTTTCTGGCGCTGATCATACACACGGATGGCTCCATCACCAAACCCAGCGACGAAGACATCGCCTTCCACCTGATCGGACGTCAAAGATGTGATACAAGATCCTGATCGCGCGGGAATATCCTGTAACAATTTAGTTGCTATGAGGGAACATGAGATGTAGGACAACTTACGCTGACGCAGACTTCTGTACCTGCATTCCAGACGCGGATCACTTTGACGTCTCCAGCTACGAGTACAAGACCTCGACCTTGTTGCCAGTCAAAGACAAGCCCGGCATTCTTGTTACTAGCCACGAGATCAGTCAAAGCTCGGAAGCCTGTAACAAGTTCCGTCTTTCCTTTGGAATCATAGTTGCGGAAGATTTTGATGACTCCGTCCCCTGAGCCAGTCATCAATAATGCTTGATCGTCCTCGTTTATGAAGCGAACGTCGGTAATCTTCGAGTCTAATGGATTTCCATTAGAAAAGCAGTTGATTCTCCTCACTGTATCGGAGTAGTCGATGACGTTGATGGTGTTCCAGCTGTCGGTGACGACAAGATGATCCTCGAATTGATGAAAGGTCATCTTCATAGGTTGGCTCAGGTTGTCAAAGTAGCCACGGGGGACGTCCCAACGGTTCGAAACAGCAACGTCCTTCAGCGGTTGAGTTTCGGCAATGATCTTGTCATTGCGATTCCTTCGCCAAAGTCGTCCATTATAGTCGGTGCTGCCTGGCTCGTCCGCCTCTGTGGGCTTCATCTGGGGTTCGCGGAAGTACTCGACAGACCATTCGAAGAAGACACTCTTGAGCGGGATATGTGGCTTCTCCGAGAGCGTTCGGGGCTTGAAGCCTCTCGATTTTGGCTCTTCCTCGATACTGTACTTCTCAGGGGTGTCGGGACGTGTCTCCGTGATTGTGGTATCCGAGTCATCCATCTTGCCCTTGCCAGTTGATTTCTGAGGTGAGGTAGAAGTATCATGACTTGCCCAGAGGTTTTTGAGGGACGCAGTGGACTTGCGCATTCCTCCAAAGAGCGATAGATAGCTGGTCTCTTTGGATGGAGTTGGAGGGGTAGCAGCCATTTGCTGGAGTGGCTTCTCTTCTACCACGCGACGGGCTGGACGTGTTGCGGGGTTCTTCTTGAGGGCGTTGTTGAAGTGTGGCTGCGCGAATCGACCAAGCGATGACTCTATCAAAGCGACCAGCACGTAGTCCACGACTATGCCAGCATCCTTGGCGATCTCTGGGTAGGGGTCGACGGACATGACCAGCATCTCCTTCCAGATGGCTGCGTAGACGGTGTTGTTTGAGCATGCGTTTGCCGCGGCAGCAGTGCCGTTCGCGGTCGCGCGTATCTTCATGTACAGTCCATCACCGTTCTTGTGCTCAATCTGAGCCGAAACATCACCATCTCTCTCTTCAGAGAAATGTTCGAATGCGGTGACGATGAATCGCGACTTGTAGCGGGCAATAAAGGTAGAGAAGAAGATGAGTAGCTCTCGACGGACCAAGCTGTTGCCGTCCGTCGTCATGAGCAAAACTGTCGACGCAATAGACTCTTCGATGTTTGCGACCTGCGAGGTGATGTCTCGGATTCCGAGGAAAGATGTGAGCGAGTGTAGCATCGCAGCTCGCACTTCGGCTACGGGATCCATGACCAGTTCGCAAAGTCGCTCATGTGCCATGCAACGGATGCCCACCCACTTGGCCTCTTCGAAATCAACCCACAGCTTACTCAGACAAAGACATGACCACTGTCTGAGCAAAGGGTTCTGCATGTCCTTCAAGTGGTCCAAACAGCTCTCCACGAGCTCGGTGCTCAATGACGCGCGTTGGCCTTGGTTGTAGTCTTTGCAGAAAATGGAGGTGATGAAGGCGCACATGGCCCTGTGTTCACTTGCGTTCTGAATAGGAATGCCTGATTCTTTGTGAGGATGGAGTCGCTCAAAAATTCCACAGAATGCAAACGTACCTGAACTGGGATTGAAGATGTTGATGAAATATTGATAACCGTTATCCTTGAGAAGGTCGGCTTGACAGGAGGAGTCGACCGCAAGTATGCGAGCCCAGATGAAGACCATGACTGGTTTCAACTCATTCGCTTGAGATTGGAGTAACTTTAGCACATAGGGGAAGATGCCAATGCTAAGGGCGAGATTGACAGCCCAAGGCCCGTGGTCGAGGAAGCTTGATAGGAGAATGAGAGCGCGCAAGCGGTGGACCTGACTAAGAAGAACCTGTAAGACGATGGGAAGCTGCTCGGGTATCTTTTGCTCGACAGCGCCTTGCGACAAGTAGACTTCAAAGGCAGTGAGCTGCTCTGAGAAGAAATCCGAGTGCTTGTACAGATACTCCTTTTCGCCACGCGCTTCAGCCTGCAGGTCAGGTAATTGAGCTAGGATCAGCTCAACAGCAAGATCCCAACTTCGCCATAGAGGGTGGTCGTGTGTTTGTGGTATCTCAGGATGAGAGACTGGGTTGCAGTGGTATACACGCATGATTCGCTGTGCAAGCAGATAGTTGCGGAATAAGGCTGCTACCATCAAATCTTGACGAAACAGCTTCTTAAACAGTGGTTTCGACAGCGAGTTCCACGCGATGGTATCGGTGATGGCTGTGAAGATCCAGTTGAGTTCGCCGATGGGCGTCCTTCGTTCTGAAACCTTGCCTGGGATGTTGTGGGCATCGCGTAAGCCGACCTTGCTGGGCAGTGGGTTCTGGAGGATGAAGAATCGCACTGCCATGGTGATGGGATCTGTCAAGCAGGATGTAAAGACATCTGCGGGTAGCTCTGGGTTGGTAGGCAATGACTCCCTTTCTCTACAGGCGGCCAGATGGATGCAATCGTTAAAGTCGATGTACTCGACATTTGGGTCTCGGCGACGTGCCTCTTCGAATTCGGCTTGATGCTTCTCTGCGAATCTGTTGAAGTTGGTGATGATGAGGCCGGCGTCAGAGCAGTCGTAGACGAAGAGACTGGGGGCACCGATCCAGCTTTGCAGATCGTACAGCGAAAGCGGTATATACTGGGTGTAGTTTCGATTAAAGACCCAAATCTCTCCACTAGAGGTAGGTTTGGGGACGCCATGGCCGTTGTAGTGGAACAAGACGCGCTCGTTTCTGGCGTTTCGGCGCAGGGTGGAAGCGTACTTTCTCGTCTCGTCGGTGGTGGGGTCGAGCAAGAGCTTGTAGCGAGTGCGCATGCTCAGCTGCTCGTACTGGGTCTGCAGGGCTTTGCCGATCTGGTTCATGGGGGTGTGGCCTGGGGTCTGCGAGGTGACGGTGGGGTCGATCCAGCACTCCTCTTTGGCACAAGGACTGGTCTTGATAACGTCTGGAGGGTCGACGCCGATGTTGAGGCAGAGGGCGAGGACAGCAGAGACGGTCTTGAGGCGATCTCGCATGCGCCATTCTTGGACGGCGGACGTGCCGAGTTCGGCCTTGGGGTGGCCGCCGGACTCGTGCTTCTTGTCGGTGTAGTACATGAAGAAGTTCTGTGGCGGGCGGTTAGCAGCAAGACGAGACAGGCAAGCTCGGGCTGACGGACCGAGGTGAGCATGTTGCTGTATTCGTCCGAGTTCAATTGGTCGTCCCAGCCATGGCGGATCTTGAAGTGGCCGTCGACGCTGCTGTCGTCGGCGGGGTCCTGGGGGTGGACAGGCTGGCGAGGGCCAAAGTCGCTCTTTGCACGTGCAAGACTGGGGCGATGCGAGCTGGAAGCGCTCAGGCTGGGGCGCGGGGTGGTGGTGGGTGAGTGGACGTCGAGGTGGGAGGAGCCGGGCCGTGAGGCGGTCGAGTCGTGCGAGGGACGCGTCGCGGGGGTGTCCATGGCGCGAGGGTGTGCGAGAGAGAGAGAGAGAGAGAGAGAGAGAGAGAGAGAGAGTGTGTGTGTGTGTGTGCGAGTGCGCGTGTTGATGTGAAAGGCTGTTCTCACGGAGAGGTCGGGCGTGAGGTGAGGGATCTCGCAGCAGGGCCCATGTCGCAGGCGCAGAGGTGCCTGTGGTGGGCGGTCGGAGAGAGCAGGGACAGCGTGCAGCTGGCGGTGGTGGTGCCGGCGGCAGCGTGAGAGCTCGAGATGCGGGCGCACAAGCTTCAAGTTCGAGGTGGATGCAAGTCAGCGGGGCGCTAGAGCGCAACAGGCCGCGGTCAAGTCAAGGGCAAGTGGATCGACGTCTGGCGTCTGGCGCTCGAGGTCCGAGAGGCGAGTGGCGCCAGTACCAGTGGCTGCTGGCAGACAATCCAGCTGGGCAGCCGCTCAGTGTATTGGTTCACTGGTTGATTGCTGGTTGATTGCTCAGTTTATTACTCTGCTCTGCTCACAGTAATTGCTATGCTCACAGTAATTGTTCTGTTCTGCCACATAATGCATACATGCTCCCGTGAAATGCTCCGTCCGCCTGCACCACCAGCCCAATCACCGTCGCCGCCATCCCTGTCGCGCTGCGTCTCAGGGGGACCGCGCCACGACCACGGTGAAAGCTGTAGTGGCTTTGGAATCTACGTGCCATCACTGACTCTGCACGAGTCTGTCGCCTCTGTGGCCTTTCCCCTCTCCCCTCTCCCCTCTTCCCTCTGCCCCTCTGACCTGGCTGGCCGCCGACTCCATCTGTGCTGTGCTGTCCTCCGCCAAGTGCTGTCCTACCCCGACGGTCAGATCTCAGCACGGCCACACGTTGCGACGCCGCACATGCCCAGCCCAGCCCTGTAGAACAAGTTGCGGCCCTCCTTGACGCCCTCCCCAGGCTTTCCCTAGGCCCTCCCCAATCTGCTCCAGGCCCTCCCTAGGCCCTCTCCACGCCCTCTCGACATGCGCACGTCGCCCACCGCCCGCCTGTAACTCGCACCTGTAGCGCCTTTCCTCGCCACTAGACACCCGCTCCCTCCACAAACCGCCGCCCACTGCCTCGACAGACCGAATGCCTGCGTGACCGGCACCCGCTGCCATTCCAACGCCCCCACGGCTCCAGTGCCAGTGCCAGTGCCAGCGCCAGTGCCAGTGCCATGTCCTTCCTGTTTGGCAAGAAGAGCAAGCAGCAGGGCGCCAACGCCCTGCCCCCGGCCACGCGCGACATTACCTCGTCGAGTGGCCCCCCAGGTCCTCAGGTCGCCTCGCTCAATGGGCCCCCCCGTGAGAAGGACGGCCCTCGCCCTGGCCCCCAGCCGCATCCACACCCGCAGTCGGCCTCTTCCACCCCGAGTGGGAGCGTCAACAATTCCCTGAGCTCGCTGCAGGGCCGCGACGGGCAGCCTATTGTGCCTGAACCCAAGGCTCTGCGCGAGCGATCAGGATCCAATGAACAGGTCTCTCTCTCTCTCTCTCTCTCACTCTCTCTCACTCACACACACACACACACACACACACACACACACACCCAAACTTCCTCTCTCTAATTCTATCCTGACACTCCCTAATTCTATTCTGACTCTCTAATCTGCTACTGACACTCCACTGAAGGGCCCCCTGCAAAACGCCAGACCCACCGGCCCTCCCCAGGAATCCCCCTACCCCTGGTCCTCTCGCCGCCTAAACTTCTCTGCTGGCAACCCATTCCCGCGCTACGGCGCCGCCATCAACTCCGTCGCATCCAAAGATGGCGTCATCTACATCATGGGAGGCTTGGTCGGCGGCGCCACAGTCAAGGGCGACCTGTGGTTGACCGAAATGGGCAACGGCAGCATGGCATGCTACCCCATATCCACCACCGGAGATGGCCCAGGACCCCGCGTGGGACACGCCAGTCTCTTGGTCGGCAATGCCTTCATTGTCTTTGGCGGAGACACTAAATTGGCTGATAATGATGACCTGGATGATACCCTCTACCTCTTGAATACCTGCAAGTCACATCCCCTTCTCCCCAACTGTGCTCCAGCTGACTCCGTCAAAGCAACCAAGCATTGGTCGCGCGCATTGCCACAAGGCCCCCGCCCCACCGGACGCTACGGCCACACGCTGAACATCCTCGGCTCCAAGATATACATCTTTGGCGGTCAAGTCGAAGGCTTCTTCTTCAACGACCTTGTCGCCTTTGACCTCAACTCCCTTCAATCCTCAGCCAGCCGCTGGGAGGTACTCTTGCCAAACACAAAAGACCAGGCCTCGCCGCAGGGCCGCTCGCCTCCAGCTCGTACCAACCACTCGGTCGTAACGTGGCAGGACAGACTCTATCTCTTTGGCGGCACAGACGGTGTTACCTGGTTCAACGATGTGTGGACCTACGACCCTCGCTCGAACAGCTGGTCCGAGCTCGACTGTATTGGATACATTCCAGTAGCCCGTGAAGGCCATTCTGCTGCTCTTGTCAACGACACCATGTATGTCTTTGGTGGCCGCACACAAGAGGGCGTTGATCTTGGGGATCTGGCCGCATTCCGCATCTCCTCCCGACGCTGGTACATGTTCCAAAACATGGGACACTCCCCTTCTGCTCGGTCGGGGCACAGCATGACTGCTTTCGGAAAACACATTATAACCCTGGCAGGCGAGCCTAGTTCTTCTGTGGCTGATAGGAACGAGCTGAGCATGGCTTACATCCTTGACACCTCCAAAATCAGATATCCTCCCAACGAGACTGCGGCTCCACAACAGCCGATCAACACCCCCCGCAAAATGAGTGGAGGCGAACGCAGCAACATCCCCCAGAGCAGGAATGGGCCTCCACCGAATAGAGAGAGTATGCTGCCTGGGCCTCAATACCAGCAGCGAGGCCCGGAACCGCCCAATGGAGTTGGACCGGGTGGTTCAAGGCTGCCTCGTGTCGCTGGACAAGCACCATCTGGTCCGCCGCCTCTCCAACAGCCTCCACAGCCAAGAATGAACGGCACCAGCGCGCAAACAATCCCAGCATCGAGGAGCAAGACGCCGCCGACGACCAAAGCCGATCGGTCTCTCGGCCCGCCTGTCGACACCGAGGCAGCTTCTTCACTCGACAGAGAAAATCTTTCGCCCACCCTTAGAGACAGCCCATCTGGCGCTGAACTTCAGCGCAAAACCTCTGACGCTGTCAGCCAGCGCACACACAAAGAAAGCGTTGACACAACTCGCTCTGGCAGCCTTACATCACGCAATGCATCGAGACAGCAGTCGCACAGAAACCAGCCTTCTCATGACACGATAGCCAGCATCGAGCAGGAAGCTCCCAGACGATCGATTGAAACCCCACAGCAGCGCGCCCTCAGCCGAGAAGCCGATAGCCGACAAGTTGACAGTGGTCTAGGCGCCTCGCCTGCGATAACCCACATCAACGAAGATGTGGTGCGCGAGCTTGACACTGCAAAGAGTCGCAATGCCTGGTACGCCTCGGAGCTTGCACTAGCACGCAAAGCTGGCTACCACCCCGCCAATTCGACGAGCCCAATGTTCGATGAGCGGTCTGCCGATAACTTCCAAGATGAGGATCGCCCTTTGCTCGAGGCTCTTCTTAAGATGAAGGCCGAGGTAGACCGTGTACAAACTTCCATCAAGACACAGGGGGAGGATGCAGCGAAGCGGATCGCCGAAGTGGAACGACAGCGAGACGCTGCCATTAGTGAAGCTATCTATGCAAAAACTAAGCTGGCAGCTCATGGTGGTGGCAGCCAGGCCGGTACTCCGCAGCCTGACGCCAATCGCAACACCGAGACGCCCGACCTGGATCGCATGAATGACATCAGTCGACGACTGGCTGCCTCTCTGGCTGCTCAGGCAGAGTTGAACGCCATGGTCGAGAAGCTGACCCATGAGATCGAAGCCGAAAAGAAAGCCAAGCAACTCGCCGATGAGACCGCAGAAGCCGCCCAAGCACGTGTCCAGGAACTCGACTCGACTCGACAGAAGGCGGCTGCCGAATCCGAGAGCCTGCGAGCAGAGTTACACGAGGCGCAACGCATAGCAAGAGAAGTGTCTGCCAACGCAGCAGAGGCCGAAGCATCCTCTCGCTTACTCGCCGTGGACAAAGAAGAACTGAGCGGCAAGGTCGCCCATTTCACTTCTCAGACAGCAACGCATGCTGCAGTGCTGGAAACATTGCGCGAGGCTGTTGCTGCATCATCGGAAAAGTCCGTCTTGCTAGAGAAACAGCTCGAAGAAGAGCGCAGTCAGAGCGAGCTCCTACGCCAGAAGCTCACTCAACTCCGCGCTGAGCATGAAGCACGCACAACAGAACTGGAAACCGCCACTCAAAAACTTCGCGACGCCGAAGAGCTGACTGAAAAGCATGCCACAGAAGCACGACTACACCAAGCAGCTGTTCTTTCTGGCCTGGGAACCATCGCTGCTCACGCCCCCGCAAACGACAATGCCGCAAACGAACGCGTCGCCATACTCCAACAACAAGTCGAAACGGCGAATACCATGGCGCGGAAGAACCAGGCGGCTGCAGATCAGGCTTCCGAGAAGTTGCGTCGCGCCGAGGAAAGAATTGCTGGCCTCGAGGCCTATCAGGAACAGTCCAGCCGCGAGGGCCTTACGATTCGCAAGCAGTTGCAGCAGGCGATGAGAGACGTGCAAGCCTCTGAGGCGGACAAGGCCGAGCTCCATCAACAGCATGAGCGCCTGCGTCTCGAGAGCAACGCGTTTGAGGTCCAGCTGAAGACTCTGAAGAATCTCCTCGAGGAGCGAGGAGTCAATCCTACCGATCACCGCCGTTCAAGAGTGCTGGAGAGCCCAGGCTCCCGCTTCGGCACCCCTGAACTCAACCGTGTCAGAGAGCTTGAGCAACAAATTGACTCGATGAACAAGATGCATGAGGAAGTACGTGCTTCATTTGAGCAGCGTGAACACGATGTCAGCAAGGATTGGGAAGAGAAGCTGCAGGCTCTGCACAACGATCACCAGGCAGCTGTCAAGTACCTCCGAGGCACCGAAAAGATGCTTGCCAAGATGAAGCAGGAGCTCGACAGGTACAAGAACACAAACACTAGGCTGGAAGAGGAGCTCAAACAAGCACACTCGGCCTCGCGCAGCCCAACGAAGGAGCAGACGGCGGAATGGGAGGCGGAGAAGACGTCATTGCGCGCGGAACTCTCGAGCGTCCAGGACAACATGAAGACGACTGTCAGCCGTCTTGAGAGCCAGTTATCTACATTGCAGGCCGACTTGGCCACAGCAAGGCAAGAGGCTGAATCAGCGGCAAGCAAGACCAAAGAGGCCGAGTCCGCCGCCACCGCGACCCGCGCTGACCTCGACACCCTCCGTCAACAGTATACAGCCGTCGAAGAGCGGGCACGAGAAGCAGAGACTCGGGTACAGATGTTCCTCGACCAGTTTGAAAACTCTGTCGACAACTACCGACGACAGTCGCAGGTGCCTGGTGGCAGTACAAACGGCGAAATCTCCCGTCACCGCACGCACGACAGCATCGCCTCGGCCGATTCCCTCTACAGCCGCAATGAAGGATCCAGTACACCCGAAGCAGCCAACAACCGCCGCGCCTCCACTGGCACTCGCAACTCAATGGCACTGGACAACCTCGCCTCGGAGCTTGACGCTTTGAGAAGTCACTGGGAGACTACAAACAAGGCATACCGCCTCAGCGATCGCTTCGATTTTGAGCGCACGCCCACAAAAGACCGCCACGACACTAATGAAGGCATCTCGCAGTGGAGAGACTCGGTTGACTCGGAGCTCTCCATCCAGGAGATCACGCCCAAGAAGCAGGGCCAGCCGCAGGCGTCGACTGCGCCGCCGACCAACGGGCCATCAGCCGGCATGCATTGATGAACATTGATGATTGTGTTTTTGTTCTTTTTCTTACTTTGCTTTGCTTGGAGTGTGTGTGTGTGTGTGGGGGTGTTCTTATTAGGAGCTAATACATGAAGGCTCTCTCTTTTTCTTTGCGAATTGGCTTGACCTTGACCACAACGACACACGGATTTGCTGTTGATGCTGGTTGCAAGGCCTGGGGTTTGCCGGGTTTGCTTTATGCTTTACCCTACTTATATACCATTCTTGAATGTTTAATTTATTGATTTGTCTCTTATATCTACATGTACATCTACCTCGCCCCTCACCCCTTGACTCGACAAGACATGTTCTGCATGCATATCTTCCGCATCATCATCATCATCATCATCATCATCATCACCATCATCATCATCGTCTGCATACCCTTCTCACGTCCCTCCTGCTGTTCCAGACCGTCTAGACCGTTCGTCACACCCATTACCCACATGGCCCGGGCCAACTTTCACTTCACTTCACTTCACCCGCGCACCCGCGCACCCACACCGCTGCAACTCTTCACCATCACCATCACCATCACCATCACCATCACCTTCACCATCACCTTCACCTTTATTTCACTTCACTTCACCACTACAAGATCAGCAATCAGCGCACAATAGCAGCAATTCCCAGCCCCCCCCCCCCTCAGGCCCCAGTTTTATCATATCATCATCATCATCATCATCATCATCATCACGATAGAATTTTTTTTGTTCTTATTGTCGTATAATAGGTGACTGTTGTAATGGGTGGGGAGTGGGGAGTGGGGGAGGTGAGAGAGAGGAAGGGTGGTGGGTATATCGATACCCCAATACCCCCCTCTGGAGGTATTCTCTCTATCGTCTTTCTTCCCTTCTTCTTCTTCTTCTTTTTCGTCTTCTTCGTCTTCTTAGCTCCTGGCGAGCATTGTTGAAGCCAGCTCGTCTTCTTCTTTCTCTTCTTTTTTTTTGTGCGTCTGACGCTGGTCGTCAGCTTCTTTGTCTGTAGCCATCAGTCATGGCTATCGAGTACGATGCCGCTGCGTTTTGGCAGCAGCCGGATGCCGACGAGGCGTTTGTGCGGTTGTTGGGGAAGTGGGTGGGTGGCCAGGAGGGCTGCGTTGCTGCTGGGGAGGGAGAGGTGTTTGGGGAGGTGCTTGAGGGTCGCTTTGAGGCTCCCTTGCCTTCTCTTCCCTCTCCCATCCCTCCTCCTCCTCCTCCTCCACCACCACCACCACCACCACCACCACCACTGTCGGCTCCCGCCCCCGCTCTCGCTCTCGCCCCCGCCCCCACCCCCTTCCTGGCGTCTGCCGCGGCGCTGGAGCCCTCACCCAGCGGCAGCGCAGACTCGGCTGTCGACCTCCGCGCATCGCTGGACGATGCTGGGCTTGGCGCCCTCAACGCCTTGCTGTGCGCCCCGGCCTCGCCTCCCTACACGCCAGAGGCCCACATCCTCGCCGACAACCCCGCGGCGGCCCACGACCCCAACGCCCTCTACCACCCCATCACGACGTCGTCCTTCCGCAGCGCCGAAGAAGCCGCCGCCCACCGCCGCCGTGCCCGCGTCGCCCCCAAGAACCGCGCTGCAGACGTGGCCCGCGTCAAGGCCCTCGGCCGCGACTACTGGGTGTGTCGTCTGTTCAACGCCATGATCAACAGCGCCAACATCACCGACAGCGCGTCCTCGATCCACCGCACGCGCTTCACGACCAAACCCGCCTTCGACGCCGTGGACCTCGAGGCCGCCGCGCACGCAGTCTTCGACGAGGCAATCGCTGTGCACGAGCGTGGCTGGAACCGGCCGAAAGTATACCACAAGCAGGCTGTGCGCGGCAAGCTGGTTGACATTACGCAGACGAGCGTCGAGCTACGGTTGAGTCGTATTTGCCTCGTGCTGCAGCAGACCAAGAGCGCGGTTGATGATGCGGTCCGTGGTGGTGTTACGCTGGCGTTGCTGTGTGATAATCCCGAGGCGAGGCTCTTTACCAAGCGGGCGAATGATGTGGGGAATGCGAAGAGGGGGGAGAGGTTGAGGGAGACGGCGACCAAGGAGAAGGCAAAGGCCAAGAAGGAGAAGAAGCCTAGGAAGGAGAAGAAGGAGAAGAAGGGTGAAGCTGAGGTCCAGGTCCAGGTCGAGGTTGAGGAGCAGAACGTTGTCGAGAGCTTTGTCGAGGGCGTTGCTGAGGCTGATGAGATGGAGGTCGAGGAGCTGGAGCAGGATGTTGGCGACAACATTGCTGAGGATATTGATGAGGTTTGCGAGGTTGCCGTGGACGACGAGTGGGCTGAGTTCTTCAACTTTGAGGAGTAGAACAAGCGAAGAGCAGGAGAACCGACACAGCGCAGCCACGATGAGATGCTGCACAACACACAGTCCATGCTGGCCAGGACTTCACATAGACAACGACTTCACGCCGTCATGACAAACCCCCCCTCTTAATAAAACTTTACCCCCCCAATACTCTCCACCTTTGCCAACCCCTCCTCCTTACCCCTCTGCACCTCACGCTCCCCCTCCTCCTCCCTCGCCGCCTCCTGCCTCGCCGCTCTCCTCCTCTTCTTACTCTGAAACAACGCCTCCTCGTTCCTCACCTCCTGCAGCACCTCCCTCCACTCACGCTCACTCGCCTCATCCCCCGTGCCCAACACCTTCTCGACATCAACCTCCTCGCCGCTCTGCACCCGCTCAATGACCTCCCTCAGCAACCCGATTTTCGCCTCGGCGCGCCGCAGCGCATGCGCCCGCTCCTGCTTCAGCCACAGGCTCTGGATCGCCTGCGACCCCACCAGCAGCGCGAGCACAATGTACGGCGTTGCGGGATTCCAGCCGCGTTGGGAGGTTGGTGGGCCGGACGCGCGTTCTTTCAGCGGCTTGGGGACCATGGAGGCCCAGAAGCTAGGGCGGAGGATGGTGGGTGTTGAGATGGAGCGTGTGTGGGGGATTGTTGGTAGGGAGTGGGAGATTGGACGGGTGGGGATGAGTGGTGTGCGCAGAAGCTGGCGCATGAGGAGTCGGGTGTCCATGGTGGTGGTGGTGGTGGTTGTTGTTGTTGTTTGCTGTTGTTGATGTTGATGTCGAGGTTGAATGTTCAGATGGAAATGTTTAGAAAATGATGCGCAGGGCAGGACAGGGGTCTGAGCCGTGCTGAGTTATGCGTAGCTGTGCTGAGCTGTGCAGGGCTTAGCGCGTACGGGGCCGTGGTTGACATGTGCCGAGGTAGCTGTGCAGGTACATGTTGTTGCTCGTCGTGGGCGGCTGCTGCAGGCTACACTGATCTTCCACCATGGGGGAGCATTTCAAGAGGATGTTTTCCAAGCACGGTGACATGTCGCCCGAGGAGAAGGCTCGGAAATGGGTATGACCGCACTCGTGGTGCTGATATGGCGTGCTGATAAGACTGTAGTTTGAGATTGCAAAGTCCGAGGACTACGAGGTGCGTTGGCCTCGTTTATCATCAAAGGAGAGAAGATTGTGGTTCTGATATGCTGGCAGGGTCACGATGCAGAGCTCTCGCATTTGCTGCACCTCGAATCTGTGACTGTAGAGCCCTCGGCAAAGGAGCCACATCACTCGCGAGTAGTCTACAGCTTCACGGTGCCCAAGCAGCTATGCAACATGGGCGGTACGTCTTCCACCATCTGCCAACATGACTCTCCACTCACGTCGGCCAGGCAACCTGCACGGCGGCGCTGTAGCACTGATCTTCGACATCTGCACGTCGACTGCCATCACTGCCATCAGCCGTGATGGCTTCTGGGACACGGGGCATGTCAGCCGCAATCTGAACTGCACGTATCTGCGGCCTGCTGCCGAGGGCACCAAGGTCTATGTGATTGCAGAGGTGGTGCATCTGGGCAAGCGGCAGGGCCTGACCAAAGGAGAGATGAGACTGGAGACGGAAGACGGGAAAATGGCGTATACATGTGAGCACGGCAAGGCTGCGCTGGGGTCGTCGAGTCTTTGAGTGGGAGATGTAGATAGACGGTGGATATAATACTCATTTACTGTAGACTGGTCACGACTGACTCCACGCTCCCAGATGACGTTGGCTGCTCTGCCCGTGCGCGCTTCCCTTATTGGCTGACATCTGATGTTGCGGAGCGTCGGGGACATGGAGGCCTCAGACGGACGTCGACTGCACAACAACAACGGCGCCACCATGGATCTCGGCGACGATTCCCCGTGGGGTGGTAAGAAGAGAAGCTGTGCGCGCCATGGTCCCGTGATCCCATGCTGACGCCACCGCAGACGTGCCCTCGCACTCGGCACCAGACGCGCCCAAGCAGGACAAGGACGAGTCGAGCACGCTTTCGCCCACGCCCACGGCCACGCCCAACGACGCCGCCGCCCGCGCTGCACCCAGCGCCTCGGCTGCACCGCGCTCGCCCGCCGGCCGTGGCCCCCGCCGCCGCCAGTATGGCACCCAGTCGACCAAGCTCGAGGCCGTAGACGACCCGCTGGGCCCGCTGGGAGCAGCCACGCCGCCCACCGCGCCCGCACCACCGCACAAGGAGAGCACGGCGGCACAGGACACCCGTCCGACCACAGGGGCCTCGACATCGTCGTCGTTGCGCGGCATGATGGACTCGGTCGACCTCAACGACGACGGCGGCGACGACGACGACAACGACCACCGCCCGCAATCCCATGGCCCCCGCGTGCCCCCGCCCGTGCAGGCGCCAGCACACGCAGCTGCCCCGCGGCAGGCCCAGCCCAGCGTGAGCGTCGAGCAGGCCGCAAAGCCTTCCTTCTCCATCTACGTCGGCGACCCCCACAAGGTCGGCGACCTGACCAGCTCGCACACCGAGTACTCGGTCACCACCAAGACCACCTCCAAGGGCTACCGCAACTCGGACTTCACCGTCTCGCGCCGCTACCGCGACTTCCTCTGGCTGTACACCCAGCTGCACAACAACAGCCCTGGTGTCATCATCCCGCCTCCGCCCGAGAAGCAGTCCCTGGGCCGCTTCGACGCCGACTTTGTCGAGTCGAGACGAGCCGCCCTGGAACGCATGCTGAACAAGATCGCCGCCCATCCCATACTGCAGCACGACAGCGACCTGAAGCTCTTCCTCGAGAGCGATGCCTTCAACGTCGACATCAAGAACAAGGAGCGCAAGGATGTCGGTCTGGGCGAGAGCAAAGGCATGTTTGGCGGTATGCTCTCTAGCAGCAGCGGCAAGTTTGTCGAGCATGACGACGTAGGTTGACACTATAACTAATGATACTCCTCTCATTGCTGACGTGCAGTAGTGGTTCCATGACCGCAAGGTCTATCTCGACGCACTCGAGAACCAGCTCAAGGCGCTCCTCAAGGCCACCGACACCGTCGTCATGCAACGCAAGGGCCTTGCAGAAGCATGCGGCGACTTCTCAGCATCCCTGCACTCACTTTCTGCCGTAGAGCTGTCGCCCTCCCTCTCCGGCCCCCTAGACAGCCTTTCCGACATGCAGATCCGCATCCGCGAGCTCTACGAACGCCAAGCCCAGCAAGACATCCTCACCATGGGCATCGTAATCGACGAGTACATCCGGCTGATTGGATCCGTCAAGACGTCGTTCCAGCAGCGCCAGAAGTCATACCACTCGTGGCATGCCGCCGAGCAGGAACTGCAGAAGCGCAAAACCAACCAGGACAAGCTGCTGCGCCAGGGCCGCTCGCAGCAGGACCGCCTCAACCAGCTCAGCGCCGATGTGGCAGACGCAGAGCGCAAGGTCCATCAGGCGAGACTCTTGTTCGACGACATGGGCCGCCTCATGCGCAGCGAGCTGGAGCGCTTCGAGCGCGAAAAAGTAGACGACTTCAAGTCCGGCGTCGAGACGTACTTGGAAAGTGCGGTCGAGGCGCAGAAAGAGGTACGCTTGCTTCCATCTAATACTTGCCCCCCCACCACCCATGCGCTATGTAAACCTGACATTCCCCCACAGCTCATCGAAATCTGGGAAACCTTCCTCATGCAGCTCGACACCGAAGACGGCGAGACTTTTGTCCCGCCTGCCGGCGTCGTCGCCTCGCCCACCGCCGAGCAGCACCGATCGGATGCCAACGGACGCGCAGCGCAGCACAATGACGGTGGTGATGATGATGATGATGATGATGATGATGGGGATGACGATAGGCCCCGTGCAGCTGCCGAGCAGGACGTTGCGGCATAGTAGCCGCTTTGCTCCGTAGACGGGGTTGCAAAATGTATAATCCTACACTACTTTCTGTTGTGCACGCGTTCCAATCAGTTTTCCCATGTGTTTGTACGTGAAGTTTGGTGGCATGGAGTAGAGGTGGTATGGGGAGTAGTGGATGCCATGTGCGTGAATTGTAAGAAGAAGCCATGTGTGCTACAAACATGTCACTTCAGTACAGTATCTTCCCACGGTCACTATTTGCAGAGCGTGCATCACCACACCTCCCGACCAAGGTATTGTACCACCAACATGATATCACCAATAGAGTAAGAAAAAACGAATCTACAACACACGACCTTTGACCTTCTTGAAGTCCTTGACTCTAATATCTGCATCTTTGTTAGCGAACGGCGCAGGCCACAGAAAGAAGGGGGAAAAAAAAAAGAAGAATGTGAGCATCTCACCTCTCCACATCATCACCGCGCCCAGCGCAATGATCAACACCGCCGTCGACGCAATCGCCATGTACCGCTGCGAATCGCCATATGCACGATGAAGCCAATGCCTACGTTGGGGTTGTTGCGGAAGTGGACCATGAGACCCACGCCTAGCATGGAAATGGGGATGCCGAAGTAGAGCGCGATCCATTTGAAGCGGCCGGTGCAGCGGACAAGAAGGCCGACAACAAGAGCCCACAAGCATGCGCCGATGCTGTAGATGTTGACTAGGTAGGTGGCTTCTATGACATTCAGGCCTGTGACTACGGTGATGTAAGAGTAGAAATAGGCGTTCCAGATGGACAAGCTGACGAAGGATATGCTCGAGGCGATGCAGGCGCCGAGAATGGTACGGTCGAGAAGAAGCTCAAACGGCATGAAGCTCTTTGGCGCGATGAATCTCTCGTACAGCACGAAATGACGAGGTCCGAGAACGTTCAAAGGTGATAGAGGTAAAGTCAGGATCCGGTTCGAGTAGCTCGCTCTTGTTCATACAACGTCTAGCTTGGCATTCAGCTTCCTCGAGGCGTCAAGGTTCGTCCATAATGCAGCCCTCTTGCAAGATTACAAACATCCATACATAGCAAGTAGTCTCGTCGTCGTGCGCAACAGCGAACAGGAGAGCGTGCGGGGCCTCTGTAGCTACTTCAGATGAGCTAAAGCCTTACTCTTCGAAGAGAGTTCATGCTGTTAGTGCTCAGCTCAGACCTTCGACACATCTGTACAGTATCACAATAGCAATGTCTGTAGCTGGGTCGATTACAGGGAGACTTCCGAATATGTGATGGCGGCGCGTATCGGTTAGGTAGTCACTCAAAAGAGCTTGGCCGCTGTGCGCAAAAGGCTTACAACCCACGAAGGTGGTGAGTTGAAGTATTACGACCAGTCAAAACAGTGAAGCGTACAGAGGCGTATCATAACGTGAAGAGGCTCCAAGAGGATCTTGAAGATGCTGATGTTCGGGCTAATTTTGACCGGCTAAATAGGTACAGGTGTGGGCCTCTCTCCACACGACTTCAGCCTTATGTCTATATAAGCATGTCTTGGAACAGGACATCATAAGCAACAGTGTTGCATTGTCCGCTTCAACACAAAGCATCGGCTACTTCGAAATGCCTCGTGTACACAACCCCATCCTACCAGGTTTTAATGCCGATCCATCCATACTTCGCGTCAAAGATGACTACTACATTGCTACTTCGACCTTTGAATGGTACCCGGGCGTTCAAATCCACCATTCCAAAGACCTCGCCAATTGGGAATTGGTAACACGCCCATTGAACAGGAGGAGCCAGCTTGACATGCGAGGTAACCCGGATAGTTGTGGAGTATGGGCACCGTGCCTGACGCATGATGGCAATAAGTTCTACTTGGTCTACACCGATGTCAAGCGAAAGGACGGATCTTTCAAAGACACTCCAAATTACATTGTCACGGCGGATCATATCGAGGGGCCATGGTCCGACCCTTTCTACGTCAACTCGTCTGGGTTTGACCCATCTTTGTTCCACGATGAAGATGGCAAAAAGTGGTTTGTCAACATGATTCAAGATCATCGTCGTCGCCCAAGGTCTTTTGCCGGTATCCGTTTGCAAGAGTGGGATCCAAAAGAAGGTTGTCTGGTTGGTCCAACCAAGACTATATTCTACGGCACCGAATTAGATCTGGTGGAAGGACCTCATCTGTACAAGAGGAACGGTTGGTACTACCTTCTTACTGCAGAAGGCGGAACCGGGTACGAGCATGCTTGTACTCTTGCCCGATCCCGAGACATCTGGGGTCCTTACGAAGTACATCCCCAGAAGCACATCCTGACCTCCAAGGATACTCCGCACGCTGCCCTACAGCGAGCTGGCCACGGTGACATTGTCGAGACCCTGGACGGTAAGACCTACCTAGTTCATCTCACTGGTCGCCCCACAACGCAAGATAGACGTTGTGTTCTTGGCCGTGAGACGGCGATTCAAGAAGCTTATTGGGCCGACGACGACTGGCTATACGTCAAGGACGGACCTATTCCATCTCTCTATGTCAACCTGCCTGCATCCCGTGATGACGTAAAATACTGGGCTGAGCAAAAGTACACATTCTCGGCTTCGACAGGTCTGCACAAGGACTTCCAATGGCTGCGCACACCTGAGCCGGATCGCATCTTTAGCATCAATGACGGTGTGCTAGAGCTCACTGGACGCGAGGCAATTGGTAGCTGGTTCGAGCAAGCCCTTGTTGCTCGCCGCCAGACGCACTTTTCGTACGATGCAGAAACGACAATCTCTTTCTCGCCGACCGACGAGAGACAATTCGCAGGACTTACGGCGTACTACTGTCGCTACAACTTCTTTTACCTGACCGTTACCGCGCATGCAGATGGAAAACGCGAACTGCTGATTCTGTCTTCTGAGGCGTCTTGGCCGGAGGGTAATCTGAAGTTGCCACTGGCGGACCCTGTGCAGATTCCGCAAGAAGGTAAAGTAAAACTGGCTCTCAGTATCCGGGGCAGAAGCCTGCAATTCTCGTATGCATTGGAAGGAGAAGACTTGAAGGAGATTGGTCCCGTATATGATGCGAGTATCGTGAGTGACGAATGTGGAGGACACCAGGCGCACGGCAGCTTCACAGGTGCTTTCGTGGGTGTTGCAGCGAGCGATCTAAACGGAACCGAAACCAAGGCGAGCTTTGACTACTTCTTTTATAGACCCGTGGAGCACGAGTCTGACCGATACGATATTTAGAGAGTAGAAGGAAGCTGTAACCACAAGCTGGCTTTTCGCCCTCCCTGCGATAGATCAGCAAAAGCTTGTCTACCCACGGCTGAGGCATCCAACGTAGAGGAGATATCAACTCTGTGACAGGATCATCGTTGTGCCGCTAAGCGAGTTCGTGGATGTGACTGTAAAGGTTTCAGATCAGGCACATCGAACCTTGGACCTCCTTAAGGTCGCAACTTCATCTGTGCTGTACATTCCAACAGCTTCAAATTGCACTTGGGTGTCGTAAATAACATCTTGTCTACATTTGTGCAAACGTGTCTCCTTAATTATCGAATGGACATGAAGTTTTCTCGAGGGAGTTGCCAGACGATACTTTGACTTGCGCGCTGTGAAATTCATGCGCGCAAAGTCAACGCCGTTCGACAACTAAACAAAACGATCAGCCATGAAGATGTAATGTCAAGGTTGTGAAGCTACCGATGGTTGGTGTCAGTGGAGTCAAGCCACATGCCATCTGCCGCTGTCACTCTACTATTCTTGTCGCGGATCTAGCCATGGCAACTCCTCCGTCGCAGTACAGTTTCAGAAATTGTTTACGAGCTGTCACGGTCATACACTAGAATTTACATGAGAATATAAGCTGAAAGGCAATCTGCAGCTGTTCTAGCAGTCAAATCTTTCCGCATTGCGCAGACTTGCATTTTACGCAAGTGCCTAATTACACAATTTTTGCATTCGCCATTTGTACTGTCAAACAGACATACATACCTCGAGATACCCTCTATTTAGCACGAAATTAATCACATATCACACCCCCAAAAATGTGGACAGCACAGCGCGCAACGCCTCGAAGTGAGCGCACGGGATCCATCCACTCAGTTGCATCACTTTATGGCGGTCGGCCAGAATCAGTGACTTCGAACCAGTCATTCTCACAGAACCGAGGCTATGACTCGGACCAGTCTTCAGAGCTAGCCTTCGGTGAGGATCAGACATCGACTCGGCCTGTCAGTAAGGTCGTTATCCCAGCCATCTGGCAATCCCGTCGCCAGGAACCCAAGCTCGCCCCTCCCATTGAACAGCCGGCTATTGAGGCGTGGAGAGATGAACAGATCGAGGAGCCAATCGTGGATGCTGCGCCACCTGCTTTGAAGACCACACCACAGAATCTCTGGGAAGCCCCCAGCAATGAGGCGGAAGATACCGAGTCTCTTGCGTCTACACTTG
The DNA here is from genome assembly GCA_016920805.1 of Stagonosporopsis cucurbitacearum. Taxonomy (NCBI): domain Eukaryota; kingdom Fungi; phylum Ascomycota; class Dothideomycetes; order Pleosporales; family Didymellaceae; genus Stagonosporopsis; species Stagonosporopsis cucurbitacearum. The sequence continues at coordinate 1,681,722 of JAFEKD010000018.1, read as the reverse complement.
AGGGCGAAGACTTTATTCCTGATTACCCCGAGAAGACACCAACATCGATCCCAGTAATGCTATACGCTGATGAGGCCGAGGACGAGCCCTTATCGCCTGCTCCAGCACCGCATGTTCCGGGCCCATTGGAGTCTCAGCTTGCTGCGTTGATGTCGAAGTTGATCTACATTGAGAGATCGAATCCAGTAGCAGCTGTCGAGCCAGCTGAGTATCATGAGATGACAGCGCGATTGAAGAAGCTCGAAGAGGAGAAGTCACAATTGTGGAAGCGACATACAGCCATCTGGGCTCTGCGCGACGAGGACCTTGAGAATAACATCAAGATACGCGGGCTCTTGGCCAAGAAAGACCGCGAGCTGGTGGCGATGACTGCTCTTCGCGATGAAGACTTGGTCAATGTTCAGCTTGTACGAAACAAGCTGGCAGACAAGACAAGAGAGGTAGAGCGCCTCCAGTCGCAGGCAGGGACCCGAAGCCCAACCCGAGGACGACCAGGAAGCTTCATTGAGCGTCGTGCCACGAACGATCTCTTTGCCCAAGCCAAATCGGCAGCACTGGAGCAACGCGTACTTGAGCTAGAGAAGAGAAACTCGGATCTAGTCAGTCAACTCGACACCTTGAGAGGAGGTGCCAATATCGATGATCTCAACCGTATGACCGCGCACCAAGCCTGGAAGGATCATGTCAAGGACCTCGAGGCACAGCTCAAGGCTAAAGACGTGGAACTGGTCAAGCGGACAAGCGAGAGTGCAGTCACGGCAAAGCCAACTATTAGCGAATGGTCCCGGATAGAGGCTATTGTTCAGGAGCATGGCGCATATCGCGAAATGGTTGGTTCAAAACTCCAGGCGCTCAGGTCCGAGAAGGAGGCACTTCAGAAGCTCCTACACGCGAAGGAGGATGAATGTCATACACTTGAGCTCAATGTGCAGAGCCTAAGGCGACGTACAATGGCCGTGTAGTTGAAATAGGATATGAGATGTATGATTTGTGTACACAGGAGGCTAGTGTTGTGGCTGGTGTAGCCCTTCATCTTTAGCTGAGGCGTCGTTAGCGTTGATTAAAACATAACACATTTGCAGCTCAGGAAGCTACGGCCCAATGAACATAATTCCCTGCCACATGTTGTCGTTCTTCTTGGATAGCTCTGGACTGAGACGAAAGATTGCTGCTGATGGTGGTCCCGATACGGAATTTCACATGACGTAGCGTTGGGGCCTGGCCGTGTCAAATTCAGCCACCATGCCCTTCACGGTCAAGCATTGACCAAGGAAGCTTGTGAGTGCCCTGTTTACAGCCACCAACATCGTCATGTCTTCCTATGATCCTCAAGTAGCGCTGCAAATCCTCAATGCCGAATTCCGAGAGCCGGAAGTGTGTAGTCGCCATATTTACGTGGGCTATAGAAGAAATCTTGACATGGGAATTCCTTAAATGCTGGAAGGAGCCGCCTGTCAGCATCACTGTGTCTCCGGAGCAAGTCCTCGGTCCAAAATGCTCTCATCTACGCTTCTCACTCTTGCTGTAGCTAACGCTGCCAACGCTGCATATTCATTTGACCCATTGCAGCACCTGGCTGGTGTATGTATTCTGATCAAGCTCTTCAGATATTGCTTCTGACCTGCTATAGATTGCACCATACTTCGAGGATCCTCAATCTGACCCAGCTCCACCTCAAGGCTGCAATGTTACTCGTGCAGCCTATCTCGTTCGTCATGCTGCAATTTACGCGAACGATTTCGACTACGAGGAGTACATCGAGCCATTTACAGATAAGCTGGAGAACACATCAGTGAATTGGAAGTCTGCAGGTGCTCTTGGATTCCTACTGAACTGGCAGACACCCATCTCCGATGAAGAGCTGGAGGATCTCACCACTGTTGGCCGCCTCGAGTCGTACAAACTGGGTACTGAGGTTCACCTTCGCTACCCTAAGCTGAGGAATCCCCAAAAGGTGTGGACATCAACCGCCGAGCGCACAGAGTTGAGCACCAAGTCTTTCATCGAGGGCTTGGTTACTCAGAGCAACGAGACTGAGCAAGTTTCCGTCTCAGAGGATCAATCCGAGGGAGCGGACTCCTTGACACCTTACAAGGGCTGCCCTAAGTACAGCTCCTCCTTTGGCAGCGACCAATCAACGCAATTTCAGGAAGTCTACACAGCCCCGATTATCGAACGCTTCCGCGACCTCGCACCCAACTTCAATTGGACAGCCAATGATATCACCGCGATGCAGCAGCTTTGCGGTTACGAGACCGTCATTCGTGGCTCATCCCCCTTCTGTTCACTCGAACTTTTCAGCCCAGACGAGTGGCTGCAGTTTGAATACATGAACGACATCCAATACTTCTACAATGCTGGCTACGGCAATGAGATCTCTGGGGTTCTTGGCTTTCCCTGGCTGAACGCCACAGCTCAGCAACTTCTGGCTAGCAACTCTTCCCAAGACCTCTACGTCTCCTTCACCCACCGCGAGCTGCCTCCAGCCGTCGCCGTTGCATTGGGAATCTTCAACAATACCGAGCTTGCTGGTGCCGCAAATATCAACGCCACCATGCCGCTTACAAAGCAGAACTACCACCGCGCATGGAAGTCCTCGCGTATCCTGCCATTTCTGACCAACATCGCGATCGAGCGAATGGAATGTGATAGCTATGGCTTCCCCGCTGGGACTTACGTGCGAGTTCTTGTCAACAAGGACCCGCAGCAGCTCGAGTGCGCAGTTGGACCCGGCGATAGCTGCTCCGAGGACTCGTTCGCTGAGTTTGTGCAGCAGAGGGGTGAGATGTTCGGGGGGTTCACTGAGAAGTGTGCTCCTACCGAGTACAACAACTCGACAGACATTTTGACTATCTATAACTAGATTGGTCGCATAGCGTGATGATACCCTAATGATAATATATATATTCCTTGTACCATGCTTCGTTTTCTGGTGTGCTTGATGTGTAATATCATTCATTTATGAGAAAAGACTTGTAGCCTATTCCTACTTGCAGATTGCCAGAAGGTCTGGATGAACCCCACCGCAGATAGTTTCCCAGAGTTGTTGATGACAACCGGTCACTCTTATACCACCCATCATGTCCGTCAGCTGTATGTATACAGGGCGCCATACTGTTGTATCATGACCACCAGGTGATGTCTTTACATTGCGTAAGGTGCTTCACTTTGATCAAAATGTTTTGGAAGCGAAAACAATAATCGCTTTCATCAAATTTGTCGCTAAAACGCCACACTATGATACATACTCTCCTCCCTCAATGACGTTCTTCTCCCTCATTAGATTACTGGCCTTACCGGCTTTACTTTACGTGTCATTCCAATCTGTCCACTGAACATGGGGTATATCTCCTCCAACTTCCCAAAAGCCGCTTAGACCTGATTTGCTCCATGGGTGGCGCCCGTAGCATGAGTAGGGGGAGCATCAACAGGTCCATCAAGAGGGGCCTGGATGCCGCTGTTCTGGGGGCCACGCTTGACGCCACGCTTCTCCTGGAAGTGGTCGTCATCCTCGTAGTCCATGATAGCCATACCGATGTGAGCAGGGTCAATGTTGCGGTGGCCCCAGATGAGAAGAGCACCAAAGCAGGGCTTAGCAATGAAGTCAAGAATGCTGTAGAAGATGGCTTCGGAGTCGGGAGAGATGACGTTGCCACCCTCGCAGAGACCCCAGGCAATGGGGTACAAAATCCACAGGAAGGCGGTCAAAGATCCACAGTATAGGAAGCACTTGGTGACCTCCGCGCCGTAGCGGGTGGAGTGGCGACGAGCTTCCCAGACAAGCTGGTAGACGATGTAGAAAAGCGCGATACAACCTGCACTGGGTTAGGTCTTGCCGGTGAAGATAAGGTAAAAGGACTCGTCTTATCTTACCAATAGTGAAATAGGCCCACTTGTACCTGCTAACAACAAGGGCGCCAACTAAGCCAGTGACAATCATGATTTCATCGATGAGAATGGTCCAAAGGATAGAGGGCCATGGCATACCAGCGGTGAGGAGCAAGTCGAGAAGCAAGAGCGGTGTCGTGATGAACCAATCGATGTATCGAACATAGAAGATTTCACGGTATGTGCCACGAACAACAGGGTTGTTGCGAGGGAACTCGACCCGGATAGGCGTGAAGCCCAGATTTGAACCCATGGTGAAGTAGGCAATGCATGCTACAAACACAACAGCAGCCGTGATGTAGTGGAAAAGGCGATCCTTGCGTTGCTTGCGGAAGGCAAGACCGACAAAACAGAAACCAGCAAAGCCCATTGCAGCGCAGATGGCAAAGTAGAGATCAGAGCCGCGAACTGTGATGGCAATGTCTGCCGTAGCACCATTTACAGTGTTGCCTGTGTCGTATCAGTATCTGAGCGCATCACCAAAGGACTTTTGAGACTGCTCACCATTGAGATCGAGCGCGTTGTTACGCGAAACAAGGTTGGATGCCATGACTACTAGAGGTTTTCCAAGTACTTACTTCTGCAAGAGAAGGCTTGGTTGTTAAGTGTGAGTCTCGATTACATTCCTCAGCAGCACTTCAGACAATATATCAGAGGGCCGGAATGCCAGCGCACATACGTCAGTGATGACATCGATCGTTCAATACAAATCGACAGGGCCTCGACATGATAATCACCGCATACAAATTACCGCGTGTCCCAAAGCACCACTGTCACATTGATGGGCCACGGAGGGCTCGGGCACGCTAGGGCAGTGTGATGCTTCGAGAGTGGCCATGTCGACCAATGAAAACGTCTGCTCGTGTCCTTAGCGCGACGGTTTCGTGCACATGAAGTCATCACTACAGCAATGCAACGAAACTTTAGCAAATAACAATGGATTTGAGGCAGGGCTATAAGCGATCGAAGCTTGTTGGTTAGGGCGCAGCCAAGCTTTGGATGAGTGGTGAACCGAAAGCTTGGTACCGCACATGAGAGGCCGGTGAAGCCTGTCGTCGGTACTAATCCCTGTGAAAGCATGTTTATGGCTCATCGGCATATCGGGAGAGGATCTGAAGATTCAACGGTCGAAATTGGTTGAGTATTTCATAAGATCATTATTTGTAAACTCTGTCAGACCACCTGAAAAGATCTGCGTTATGTAAGAATGGTGCTGATGATCGCGGGTCTTTCCATCTGTCACAAGTTCGCAGAGGTGCGTCATGGGCTATTTCCGTCGCCATTTCCGGCGGAGAAACACTTTCTGCAGCTCAGTTAGCCTGATATTGCAGGACGAGCATTCAATGGCAATGACACCTGTATGATTGTAGGCACACTGGAACATCGATGGTCAACAGATCTTGAATCTGGCAACTATTTTCAGTGTGTTTGAATAGTCAAAAGTAACGGGGTTGGAAGCATGTGAAATGCTTGGTGTACTTCGTAGTATTACTATTACGGACACTATGTATGCTCGCGTGACCTGGAGGCCTTTTGTAAATGCTTCAGCGAGAAACTGATTAATCCATGCGCCCATGAATGCTTCGCTTGATGCGACTCCACTTCGTAGTTGGGACGGCTGGCGATAGCGTCCGTACCCTCTCCACCCCTTTTTGACGAGCGATCTGCTCCTCCGTGAACCAATTGCCATGGAGACCATATGGAATGCGCGTGGGCAATTGAATCTTGCACTCGACCCTCCCCATTGTCTGAGCGTCCAGAACCCAGAGTTCGCTTCTCGCGTCTGCTATACATTCCCCATCTTCGTTCAGCTGGTGCTCATCGAAGACATAGAAGACAAGGTAGCCGTCATCCTCGTCGAAAGCAGTGTTCTTGTTAGTTGCAGAACCGCGCCTTGAGCGAGGAATGAATGTTGCTTCCTGTCCGTAGTGCATCGGTGGGAATTGGAAGACCTTGATCGGATCATTTGGATCTTCAGAAGCCATGATCTGACGCAGTGTGCGATTATCCACACAGCCTGTGATTGCATCCGGCGGGTCGATTTGAGCTCTTTCCAGCAGAGCTTTTACATCAAACCTGACCAAAACATCGATCTTGCTTGCTTTACCCAGGGCAGCACCAAAAGATTCGTTGGACGTGCTGCATGCGTATATGTAGCGTGCAGAATCCATAGCGGTCAAAGGCGACACGGTAGGAAATTCTACGGGTATAGCTGCAAGGGCAAATTGATGCGTTATAATGTTCTCAGTCGTAGATTCCAGCGAAAACCGATAGTAATACAGTCGGCATTGTTCCTCATCGTCATCAGACACTGGTGAATTCGATGACGCTCCGAAGGGGTTGGGTACAGCGTTTTTATGAGAGATTAACGGTGACGTCTCATCGATCTTTTCGATATCCTGACCATCGGCATCATCATCGTATTTGGCAAAGAAGGACATTGGCTTCTCGTTTACGAGGTCTTTGTGGTTTGGGTGTGGTGGTGGTTTGATATTTCCAGCGCTGAAAACAACAGATGCGGATGTGAGGCGACATGCTAGGAGACTGACTGCAGCCACATTGCCATCTGAATCGAGCTCGTCCCACGTGTTCGCTGTATGGAAAATACAGCAGCCGTCAGTCTCGAACCAGCGCACCGCTTCTGGGTGTTGGCGAGGGAAAACACCGTAGCGGGCAGGTTTCCATGGCTCGTATGCCACCACAGGAGAACCTTTTGCAAGGTTCAGAGGTGACAGACTAAGCGGGAGATCCAAGATGACGGTACTGTGCTTGGATACGCCAAAGTCGTGCATTAGCTTCCCACCCGTAGAACCGGGGACTGCAGTATTGATAATCCGGCCAGCGTCGTTAGCTGAATGGTGATCCGCGATATTCGTTCCCGAGGACGGTAGAATGGAGTACTGGACATAGGGAGGAGCAAAGCTGCAATGGAAAAGGATTAATTCGCCGGTGGTGTTGTCGACCTTTGGGTGACCGGTGCTCCATTCGCGCATCCAGCTCAACGGCCCGGTGCCGCCAAGCGTAGGCTCTTCCTTTTTGTCTCTCTGCTCTGGCTCCCCTTCTACTGTATTGCCATCGAACCAGCCGACAGTCTCAAGCTCGGGTAGGGTGAGCCGCATAGGTGGTCCACTTTCACATGTGGCCAATGCTCGTCCGTCATGATATAGTACACTGGTATTTGCAACGCTGATACGCTTGATGACGGTCCCAGAGCCAGGCAGGTGAGAGAGAAGGACGATGATGACAGTCCGCATGATCCTCCAGATGATCCAGAAGAGACTAGAGGCAGGGTTTGTCAGAGTCGCGATGCTGGGTAGAACTGGTGTCCGAATTGCGTCGTTCTCAGCTTGAGACAAATATACATCTGTGAGAACGAATTGGTTCACAAAGTGAACATTAATCTTATCGTTGTTGGAGGAGCGAGCGAACCAAACTCCAGAGAGCATGCCATCGCCATCAAACCAGTGAGCATCGCGTCCGAGATCAGCATTTGCCAAAGGATTGCCCCCGTTTCGCACGTACATGCCGCCATCGAGCTCTTTGGGGAGGTCTCCTGTCCAGGTAACGGGCGTTGGTGTCCATGTTTGTGTCACCGGTGCGAAGTTTCCGGAAAGATATGGATGCTTGTTCGAGGCCTTTTTGCTATGTCCATCTTGGGACATGGTGAGTGGCGGAGGCTGTAAGCATTGGAGCGGCGCAATGGGAGGCCTTCAAGGTTGTAAGTACAACCGTGGGACGGCAATGTGGTAGGCATGTGGCACTGGACATGACAGGATGCGGAGGTTTCACATGTCTGGCATGGCAGGCTGGCATGCAGGCCGAATAGGTGATGGTACGATGACCGAACGAGGGCCAGGTACCATGATGCAATGCCTCGTGCTGCCATTGGCCGCTGGTGTCCGCTCGACGTTGGCTCCCGCAGGTCAGCGGCCAATACATCTATGATGTCAACGCGAAGCTTATCTCACGCACTGGTCCCCTTTCGGCAACGTGCACATGCGCTTTTCTCACATTGCCATGCTCTCGCCGCGGTCGGCAATCGGCGGCGACGGAACGCGACGAGGATGAACTTGTTGTGCAGTGCTTCTGGTATGCCTGACGCTTTCTCGGATCTTTGCTGCGGCTGCTAGTCTTTCCCTGCAGGCATCGTGGTTCTCGAATTGACGTGACATTGCACGCTCTTCGTTCCACGCCCGGGTCGACTTGTCGCAACCATCTTGTGACAACATGGGCTCAGACTACGCCCTTGTGTACGTGAAAGCGCCCTGCTCGGGATCTTCAGGACGTCAAACTTTGTACTGACGCGCACCAACCAGCCATGTCAAGTACACCATCCCACCGGCAGTGCTGCTCACGCTGCTCTACCGACCGCTCTGGTCGAAACTCGACACGTACAGAGTCTGCTTTTTGATCACTGTATGCCATCCCACCTCAACAATACCGACAGGTCCGTGCTGACACCGCAGGTTGCCGTTACCGCGACGATCCCATGGGACTCGTACCTCATCCGCACCGGCATATGGAGCTATCCAAGCCATGTGATATTTGGACCCACGCTCTTCGACATTCCACTTGAGGAGGTCTTCTTCTTCGTCATACAGACCTACAACACCTCGCTGCTGTATTTGCTCCTCAGCAAGCCTACGTACCAGCCGACGTACCTTCGCGCCGCAATTCCATCCTCGCCTGCGCCTTGGAAATACCCAAAGTGGGGTGGGCAGGTGGTCATATCAGCGACAATCGCATATGGTTGGTACTGCGTCAAGGCCAATGTGACTGGCACATACACAGGTTTGATCCTGATTTGGGCGGGGCCTGTGTTGTTAGGGCTATGGACGCTGGCATACCAGTTCATCCTTGGTTTGCCTCTGTCTAATACCGCGCTGCCAATCTGGTTGCCAACCATCTATCTCTGGATAGTCGACACACTGGCTTTGCGCAGAGGAACATGGGTCATCAATGCTGGTACGAAGCATGGCATACACTTGTGGGATGGTCTGGAGATCGAAGAGGCTTTGTTCTTCCTCGTCACAAACATGTTAATTGTGTTTGGCTTGGTCGCCTTTGACAATGCTCTAGCTATCCTGCATACCTTCCCTGGGCTGTTCCCAGACCCGGCCCCGCAATTGCCGTCGCCTGTTGTTCTCATGCAGGCGCTCTTCGTGTCTCCGAAAAGATATGACGATGCGCGCCTAGAAGGTCTACGAGAGGCTGTACGCCGATTGAAGCTCAAGAGCAGGAGCTTCTATCTCGCCTCCTCAACCTTTCAAGGACTCCTTCGCACCGACTTACTGCTACTCTACTCCTTCTGCCGCGTGGCTGACGATCTTGTTGACAATGCTTCTACGGCTGCAGAAGCAAAGATTTGGATCGCACGCCTTGACACATTCTTGGAACTCGCGTATAGCGGACCTAGGTCCAGACCTGCGCTCATCAAACTCGTCCACGAACAATTTCCTGCCGATACACGCTCAGCGCTTGTGCAACTGCCTACGGAGAAATTGTCACGCCAACCATTGCAGGATTTGCTCCTTGGTTTTGATATGGACTTGGCCTTTGACACAGCATCGCCTCCCATTGCAAACGAAGATGATCTCAAGATCTATGCCGAACGAGTTGCCGGCACTGTAGCTCAGATGTGCATTGAGCTCATTTTCCGCACATACCACACCGACCTTTCTAGAGAACAGCAACGTGAGGTTGAGAATGCCGGTAATCTGATGGGAGTAGCACTGCAATACGTGAACATTGCCCGAGATATTGCGGTAGATGCCAAGATCGGTCGTGTGTATCCCCCAACAACGTGGTTGTCTGAGGCAGGCTTGTCCCAGGAAGAAGTGTTGAAGGAACCGTCAGGTCCACGAATCGAGAGCATACGTAACCGGCTACTAACCAACGCCTTCGAGCTCTACACTGCATCTAAGCACTCTATCGAACAGCTTCCAGTTGAAGCGGCAGGTCCAATCCGGGTCGCGGTCGAGAGCTACATGGAGATTGGGAGAACACTGCGACAGAAAGGCTATGTAGTCAAGGCCGGGCGCGCAACTGTGCCAAAATGGAGGAGGCTACTCGTTGCCTGGCAGACGTTGAACCAGACGAGCATATCTCGATGCGGACCGTAGTCGATACCCCTTGAACTTAATGACTAGACTATTGTTATGCCCACACAACAGCCACGCTGCAGTGTTTAAGACGTTGAGTGAGCATACTGTAAAGTAGGGTGCAAATGCTTTTGGGTGGGGCCTGATAGCGTCTTAGCGCGACAGCTGAATCCAGTAACGACGACTCCTGCATCATCACACTCGACACCATTTACCTCGACAATGAACATCACCATGGATTCCGGTCGACTGCTGGATCCAGTCGACGCGTTCTTCAAACCGTCAGCGTCTGGCAGGCGACGGAGAGATGGGCGAAGTACTAGCCGCAGATCCAGAAGTAACTACAAGAAGTTGCTCTGGTTCAAGCAACCGTGTTAGTCCAGGTCCAAGTCTATGGTGGGTCAGAGCTAACGCGTAGTACAGTTCCTGACAACTACACGGATGAGAAGACATTCCTCGATCATCTGCAGCGTAACCCACGCTTGCAGCCTTATGAATTCTGGTCTTTGATGGCTGATGCGACCATAATTGTGCAGCACCTTGCATCAGTCGCCATATTCTGTTGCTGTTTCGTGGCAATTATCCAGGGAAATGTTTCGCCGTTATCAGTTGTAGGTTGGGCTTCTCTCTGCACTGTGTTGGCCTGGGTGCTATGGGATCGCTGGCAGGGCCAGAATCTGGAAGTTACTGGCAACACAAACGCAAGACTAGCAGATGCAGACGATACAGTGGATCCGCGGTCCGAATCAATACCGCCCCCTCCCTCTCGACACCAGCAGCGTATTTCTACAGTCAAGTCGGCTGTGCTGATCTACGCTGCTTTGCTCGGCCTCAGCCCTATTCTCAAGTCCCTGACCAAGTCGACAACAAGCGACTCCATCTGGGCTATCAGCACATGGTTGCTCATGATGAACGTGGCTTTCTTCGACTACAGCAGTGGGCCAGGAGCTCAGTAAGATGGCAGGAAATCTGTTCGCTATGCACGCTAATAATGCTTTAGACTGCCAGCCTCTATATCCACAAACTCCGCTATGATGGCTTCTACCGTTCTTGCTTCGCGTCTGCCTTCCACTACCCACGTCTTCTCTCTTACGCTCTTCTCCATTGAGGTCTTTGGCCTCTTTCCCATCTTTCGCCGCGAGCTTCGAGCTCGATCCTGGCGCGGTCACCTCACCCTCACGATCGTGCTGGTTACAGCTGCGTGGGGCGGGGTATTTGTGACCCTGACCGGAGGCGGAACAGGTGCCTTCATTGCAGGCGTGATATTGGGCAGCTTCTTAACCTTCCTCGTAATGGGAATTTGCAGCTGGTGGCTGATTGGACTGCAGAAGTACAAGAATGAGATTCATGGACCCTGGGATCCAGCAAGGCCTATTGTTCGTCGGCACTGGGATTGAGGCCCTTTGTCGTAGGCTCTGTGACGTCGGAATCTCGGTTCTCATAACCAAACAGCGTACAGGATCCGTTCTCTGGCCATGGATCTGTGTGGCTTCTCCTTACAGAAGGACCGCACCAGTGTGGGTCGACGTTACTCAAGAGGTACGATATCGATACAACCTCGAGTTCGATCTTGCCGTTCTGACGAGTCCACCGTACGAGTTTGGACTCATTGGGTGCTCCGACGGTGGCCCACATGCGAGGAACGAGATCATCGACGCCGACATCATCGCCTCCAACGTAGTGGACCGGGGAGAAGGGGGCTCTTTTGGCCATGGAGGCGCCTTTGCTTGCGCCGACTACAACCATGCGCTCAAGGCCTTGCACGTTTGAAAGCATGTTTCTGAGTTGATTCCAAAGCTCGACGCGCTTCAAGGCAATCTTGGGCCACGACTCAAAGTTCAACCTTAGGCACTTCAGGCCCGGGGCGTCTGCGTGTAGAGAGCCGAGAGACCTGTCCCACTGTCCGTTGCCCCAGGAGAGGTAGTGCAGCCATTCGCGAGCCAGACCTGGGTGGTTGGAGTGCATGCGCTGCGCATTGATTTCCACATCACGCACACAGGCGCTGTGGATGGGAGTAAGTGACTTCAGAAACGTGCTCATGCGGTCGACGGTGCTGAAGCGGAAAGTGTTCTGGGTGAACAATGAACAGCGGTCGGTCTCATGATACAGTCTGCGGCATGTCTGTAATAAGTTGACTCCCATTCTGCGCGGGACATCGGCCTTGGAAAAGCCGTTGTGTGGGATGGGCTCAACGATGGCACCGTCGGCGGTGAAGCATATGTCGAAAATAAGGTTTTTGATTTCTTGCGGTAACTGCACGAGTCGTGACTGTGTTTGGAGGTTGTCCGGATACGCAATCATGGAGGACGACATGGTGAGTGGAGGGTTATGCAAACAGAGTGAAAAGGCAGTGCATTTGAGGGGTTTTCTTCTATCTTTATGGGGTGGTTTGACTCAGGCACACGGGCACGGCTTGAGAGTAAGCTCAGCTGCATCGCTTCATCTTGTAACATGGCGGCGCGGCGTCGGTTTGTGGAGCGAAGCCAGGCGAAAAGCGTTGAGCAACGAATGGTTAGACGGGCAGAGATAAGGCGTGTAGTGTCCGAGAAACAGAGCCGTATTCCATCATTTCCCCGAGCTATGAGCAATCTACCTAATTACAACAGTGGCTTCCAAAAAAATTCTCCAGAGCATGACGGTGTGGGCGGTGAATGGCCGTGGCGGGCCGACCGGGCTATCCTGGCAAGCACGTCGTTGTTCGCGATTCCTGCCGAGAAATGTGGATATGGAGGCTCAACGCGCGGGCGGTCTGCTGTTCAGGGCACAATGACGTGCAAGCGCAAAGGGTCCGGTTCGGAGTGTCGGCCAGCCAGGAGCGAGCGAGTCTGCGTGCACACGTGACATGTCAAAGACGGACGAGTTTTGGTGTTCGCTTTTCAGCTCGGCAGCGTGCACAGTGAAGAAGGGAAAAGGGCAAAGAGCCTCACGGACACAAGCGACTGCGAGCTGAAGACCCCGCCAGAGCGGCTACTCCACAGTTCCATAGGGCCCCAGCAGCTGTCCCCAGGGCGCACCGACTGCCTGCGTCCTGTGCGCGTGTAGTGTTTTGGTGGGCCGAGTGAGTCAGGTCGTCAGACACAAACACACAACCTCATCCATGTCGCTGCGGCCAGAGGACAGCTCGCGGCGGTCGCGCTCCAAGTCGCCAGGACGGGCGAGGGAGCGCAGTCACAGCCGCAGCCACAGCCACAGCCACAGCCGCAGCCGCAGCCACAGCTATGCCGGCGACGCAGCTGGCGCGGGTCAGCATTACAGCGCCGTCGAGTACCACCCAATGGGGGCCCCCCAGTATTACGAGGGCAGGCAGCCACCGCCCGTGTATCCATCGTGAGTCCTCCGCCTGAGCTCGCGGCTTGATCGGCTTGAGCTCCAGCCTGCAGGCCGCGGCGTGCGCATCCTCCTGGCCGCCAGCAGCGCGCAACGAGCACGAGTGCGAGTACGAGTACTGAGACTATGGCCGCCAGCAGCGCAAACGACGGCATCACCATGGGCAACTACGCCGACCTGCCGCCGGACCAGCGCCCGGGCTTTGTGCAGCAGCAGTATCAGCCACAGCAGCACCAGCACCAGCAGTACCAGTACGCGCAGCCGGGCAGCCTCCAGTACACCACCACCCCGGCCGCCCCCCAGCAGTACGCCTACACGGCCTCGCCTCGCGACAGCGCCCCTGGCTTCCAGTATGCCCCAGCGCCCAGCAACATCATCTTCAGCGCGCAGCCCCTCGCCGCCGCCCCCGCCCAGCCTGCCGTAAGACACACGGCCCAGCCCACCAGTCCCGCCTATGCCCCCCAGTATCCCCCGCCGCCCATGGGCTCCCACTCGGCGCGTCCCGAGCACCACCGCGCGCACTCGAGCAGCGGGCCAGCGAGCACCTACGACGGCCACAAGGTGGTCGAGATGGTCCCTGGTGGCGGTCCCCAGCTCCATAGCCCGCCCTCGCCCGCCCCGCGCCCGCACAGTCTGTCGGTTGGGGGCAGCGGCCGTCCAGACGGGCTCACCCAGCGCATGGATAGGCTGTCTGTGAGTGGCAATCGCCCAGACCTGCACAACATTGTCCCCGGTGGCATGCCAGGCGGCTTTCCTGGCGGCGGCGGCGGCGGCGGCGGCGGCGGCGGCATGCCTCCCCCCAGTCCGCTGCTGGAAGCATACCAGGGCGTGTACCAGTCCATCAGCCCCATGCCCCAGGCCATGATGCTCAGCGACGATGACCTCGACCACCTGCAGCCCCTCGACAGCCTCTCGCCACGCGAGTCGCGACAGTCGGTCCACGGCAGACACCGCGCCGATTCTCGCTCAGGCCGATCTCCCAGTCCTCTGCCCCCTTCCAAGCGCGACAAACTCGCCCTCGAAGCATACAACTCGTCAGCGCGCGATCCCTACGACCCCTACGGTGACCGCGACCGCGACCGTGATCGTCATCGTGACCGCTCGCGAGATCGCCGCGACAACGGCCGCAAAAAAGAAGAGCGCCGCGCCAGAGTCTACAACGCCGAACCTGACGCCCTCGCCATTGTCGACGCCCTCTCTGCACGCACCCCCCACGCCGACACGCTCATCGACATCCTCCCCGCACTCACTCACGACCAGATGCTCGAGCTGCGCACCGAGTACAAGCGGCATTGCAAAGTCCAGGGACGCGGCATCAACATTGCCAAACATATCAAGCTCAAGACGTCGGGTAACTTTGGCAAAATCGCCCACGTCACCGCCCTCGGCCGTTTCGAGGCCGAAGGCTACTGGGCAAACTACTGGTACCAGTCCAACAGCGCGCGCCGCGAGCTGCTCATCGAGGCCTTGATGGGCCGCCAGAACCACGAGATGCGCGCCATCTGCTCTGCCTTCAAGGACAAGCGCTACGGCGACAGCCTGGTCAAGTGCATGGACAAGGAGCTCAAGGCCGACAAGTTCCGCAAAGCCGTGCTGATGGCGCTCGAGGCCGAGCGCCAGGAGGAGAGCGACGTCTGGCCCATTGAGTACCGCAACCGCGACGTCGACACGCTGTACAAAGCCCTCAAGAGCCGCGAGGGCGGCGAGAGCGCCATCCTGGGCATTGTCGTCATGCGCTCCGACGCCCACCTGCGCGAGTGTCTGCGCACCTACGAGAGAAAGTACCAGGGCAGTTTTGCGCGTGACTGTCTGCGCAAAAGCAACAACCTCGTCGTAAGTCCTCTCACCTCACCTCATTTCACACTCCCCACAATAGACGCCCATCTAACTTGAATTTTCTCCCCCCAACCAGGGCGAAGTCATAGCCCACATCCTCAACGGCGTCATCAACCGTCCCGCGCGCGACGCCATGCTCCTACACCACGCCCTCATGGACCTCATCGAACCCCCGCACACCACATCCTCAAACCCGACCCGCTCATCTCGCGAAAACACATCCTCCTCATCAGCAAAACACGAGCGCCAGCAGCGCTACGAGCTGCTCATCTCACGCCTTGTGCGGCTGCACTGGGACCGCATGCATCTTGCCCGCGTCAAGGCAGAGTATGAGGACAAGTATGGGAGGCTTGTTGAGGAGGATGTGGTGGATGCTACAAAGGGTGATTTTAGGGAGTTTTGCTTGCAGCTTTTTCAGACGGGGCGGTGAGAGTGAGGGGGGGGGAGAGAGAGAGAAAAGGAGGTGAAGAGGTGAAGAGATTAGGGAGGGATGTGTTTTCGGTTTCGGTTTTCGCTTTTTTCGGTTTTGCAAGTCAGTGAAACGTTCGAGTTTGAAATGCTATGGGAAAGGGAAAAGGGAAAAGGGATCAGCATGGGAGACGGCAAAAAGTTTCAATACCTCACGACTTGATGAAATGAATGAATGCATTTGATCCTCAATTCTGTGCCTTTGTGTCTCCTTGTCCTACGAAAAAGACAACAACAACAACAACAACATCATCATCATCATCATCATCAACATCAACAACAAAAGCATGTCTTTTTGCTACGCACAGATCCCTCACTCACCCAATCCACACCCATCCCTCGGCCCCCGCACCCTGCCC
Source organism: Stagonosporopsis cucurbitacearum (assembly GCA_016920805.1). Taxonomy (NCBI): domain Eukaryota; kingdom Fungi; phylum Ascomycota; class Dothideomycetes; order Pleosporales; family Didymellaceae; genus Stagonosporopsis; species Stagonosporopsis cucurbitacearum. The sequence continues at coordinate 1,665,743 of JAFEKD010000018.1, read as the reverse complement.
ACTCGACAGAATATCCGCCGGTGCCGGCAGGTTCAGCACCGCGTTCCTCGCACTGGCGCTGGGCACGTACGGAAACACTATATTGGGCAGGTTCGGCGTGCGCATCATTGCCTGCTGCGCTCGTGTCGAGCTATTCGTCGTCGCTGTGCCGCTTGTGCTGCTCGACGCTGTGCTGCTTGATGCTGTGACGCTCAATGCCGTGCCACTCGAGATACCGCTCGTCATGCTAATCGTGCCGCTCATTGTACTGCTCGTCATGCCACTGCTACCGGTGGGAAGCGCGTGTTTCAGCGGCGCAGGAGGAGGGAGCGAAGGCGCGGCTGCTGTGGAGGGCGGATTCATGAACCCCCAGTGCGTCGTCGTCGAGGGCAGCTTCAGCGTCGCGAGCGGGTTGATGTGCAGGCCATCGCTAGCGGTAAAGGGGTTGTAGAGGACGTCTGTCAAAGTGTGGGGAGGGGCCTGGGGTGCTGCAGTGGGTGCTGGAGGGATCGAGTTGGGGTTGGAGTGTGAGTTTGAATTCTCGTCTGCCCATTGTAGAATGTTGCGGTTCAGTACGACGGGGCTGTGCTCGCCCTCGTCGGAGGAGAAGCTTAGGTCGGTGATGAGTTCGAATGTGGGCCGCGAAGCGGACTTCGGCTTCATGGCGGTTGGCGGTGTGGGCGTAGATATGACTGTTGCTTTGGCTGTCGTACTCGAGTTGGAATCAATCGCTGGCCGGTCGTGTTTGCCCGCAATTCGACTGGTCTTCTTCGTTGCGTCTTTGGTTATATGGATACCTTGTGCTCGTGCTTCTCCCGCCCTCTCTTCGAGGACACGCTGTTCCCTTGGTTTTAATTTGTAGCCAGCCTGCGCAAAGAGATCCGGGTATCGGATTCTGAAGCGGTCACGCAAGTCTGTAGGTTGGCGCATACCAAAGCCAAGCTCAAAGTCGTCGCGCATCTTATGCCAGGTTGCGCCGTGTCGTTTGAAGCCCTTCAATAAGTTTCGGTCGTCTTCGTCACTGAACTCGCGGCGCGCTCGACGCCTGCTTTTGAAGAATGGTCCATGGAGATTAGACTTGTTCGAAACAGCATCATCCATGGTCTTCGCTTCACCCGCACTGATCCGCTGAGTTGATTCGTCATCAATTTCACACCCTGAAATAGGTACAGGCCTGGTCTCGCTGTCCGCTTGAAGTGGAACAATCGATTGTGCCATTGTTGTCACCTCTGAGGAAGTCGCTTTCCGCGCCTTCAGGCCTTCCCCCGGACGGCAGACACGAAATCTATCCTTTAGATCCACCGCAGTTCGGCCCTGGAAATGGAAATCTGCGCATTCGAGTATCTGTTTCCACCTACCGATCCCGAACCTGCTGACACCAGTAAGCAAGTCCTCTGTCTCTTTTTGTGACCATCTTGTGCGCTTTCGAGGAGCTTTGGCTGTATTCTGAGCTCCACTGGCAGTCTTCGCATCGGGTGGAATTTCCGCAGTAGATCCAGTCACTATTTCATGATCGTCAAAAGCGTTTTGACTGTTTTCCGTGGGCTTGACTCGTGGCTCGTCATTATCCTCGATATCAATCGCTTTCTGTGGCGGGATCCGTGCTTTGGCTAGCTCTACTGTGCTGCTCGTAGGGAAAGCACTCCCCAAACTGAACCGGTCACCGACATCCCCACCAAGAACACTTCTATCACTGGTGATGGGCGGGAACAAGCGATTCTTGGGTGGTAACGGAGGAGGCTGATGTAGGCCTTGCAGCAATGGCGGGATTCTAGGCCTCTTTGCAGTTTTGCGCGGGACCTGAGGAGGTTTAGGCAATTGTATCAAGGATGTGTCGCCTCCAGAATATGGAGCCGAGTTCGTTTGCTCATCTCGCCTATGAACATCTGGCGATGTTGTAGAAGAGCCTATGACGGGCACATCACTTCCAGGAACGAACGTTGCATGTTGCGGAGTTCGACGACCAGACGGAGCCTGGAACACATGAGGTGTAGGGGATGGCCCATTCAATACTCGCGCAAGTGGCGCACTAGATTGCGCATGCGACGATGTGTTATTCCTGTTACTGACATGATCATGGTGGCCAAGAGAATCGAGGTTTGATCGCGCTGCGTTGACGCTCACAGAGTGCTCAATGTACCGGTTTGCGCTGTGCGCTGGAGTTGTTAGTACCGAGGGGTCGAGAGTAAGTCTTTTGTAAGGTGACTGATCAAGCAACGTTGCTATCCGAGGTTCCATAAGGGCATGCGTGAAGTGGTGGTTGCGTCGACATGAGGGGAAGGGGGAGGCGAGGCTACCACCGGTAGCGCTGTCCCTGTCCCAACCGCTGACTGTGGCAGTGTGGCCGTCCGTCCTTTAACATTCCACCACATCTCGCCACAAGTGGCACTCTCTGGCTCTTGACCTTGATGAGACTTGATAGCCACATATTTGAGTCTCCGAGGTAATACTGTGCAGATGGTCACGTGCTCAAACTGCATCCTAGACCCCTGCAGATTTCAGCGGAGAGAGCGCGATCGGCCTGAATATAGATTGCACTTCATGCTAGGCGGGATCAGCTTGACACCAAGCAAGATGCCGAGAGATAAGTCACACTGATTCCCAGATACAGCGGATGATACTACAAGCGGCTCGATGTCTTACATGTTGAACTTGCTTGCAAATAAACGTTCTTTAGGTCGCACTATCCTTACGCATGGTGTTATGGTAGGACGGTATGAGTTGGACGACTTCCCGCAGCCGCACCAGAATCACCGAAATTGTGCTTGGGCCAAGCACAAATGCCAGGCCCTTCCCGTGCGACTCGGCAGCATAGTCATAAATTGATCATCTTCTGTGCTTCTAGGTCTCCAGGGATGTTGTAGAAGGACCAATAGATGTGTGCGAAGCGATCGCGCACAGGCTGAGCAGTGCCAGCACAGTCGCTGTCAGTGAAGCGAGCATGCTTCGGCTACAAAGTTCATATCTGCCCTTCATGTGAGCTGTTTTGGTTTGCTTTGCGAATCCTGTTCTGCTCAAGATGTTGTTCCCTATTCTTCAAGTTCTGGCATTTACAGCCACGGTACAGGCAGCTGTAACGAAGCCTCGAGATATCGTCAAGGATATACAGAAGAGGGCGGTTGCAGAATTGAAGAGAACTAAGGTAAACACTACAGAAACGTGTAATATTGCCAATGCTGCAGTTCGAAAAGATTGGTAAATTCCCACCTGGTTATGATTGAGGAAAGGTTTGATAAGTGGCTTACTTGATTATCAGGGAATTCATGTCGGGCAAAGAGCGCAAGGCGTACATAACTGCTGTGCAATGCATGCTCAATTCTCCCTCGAAGTCTGATCCAGTACTTGTTCCCGGGGCACGCAATCGATATGATGACTTTGTGGCCCAGCACATCAATCAGACTATGTCGGTTCACGGCACTGGCAGCTTCTTAACTTGGGTGAGCACTTCAGCACCACTGTGGCTCTGCGAAAATTAAAAATGACCAGCACCGCCTTTTCGTCTACTCGTATGAAAAAGCATTGCGACAAGAATGCAACTACACAGGTTATCAGCCATACTGGAACTGGTTTTCTTACCAGGATGACCTTAAACGATCCCCCGTATTCGACGGCTCTACCACTAGCATGAGCGGCGACGGTTCTTTTGTCTTTCATAACGGTAGTGTCGGTGGTGCTGGTGCTGTTTTCCTGCCATCAGGAGAGGGGGGTGGTTGTCTGAAAGACGGCCCCTTCAAAGGAATGATGGCAAACCTTGGTCCGTTGTCTCCTACGATGAGAGGTCAAACGAGGGCCAACGGTAGCCTGACGTATAATCCTCGCTGCCTGAAGCGCGACTTAACGATGCCTGCATCATTGAAGTGGTTGACGGTCGAGAACCTTGTGAATTTGACAATGGGAGATGCGTCGAAGTCGATCAAGCTATTTCAGGATGAGTAAGCAGCTGTTAAAGGCATACAGAGTAGGCCGCTTACATTCTGTTAGATTCCAAGGTCGCTTCTCTGATGGATTCCTCGGCTTGCATGCCGCGGGTCATGTCAGCATCGGCGGTGACGCTGGAGACATCTTCTCCTCGCCCGTAGACCCTGTCTTCTTCCTGCATCACGCGATGGTTGATAGAGTCTATTGGCTCTGGCAAGCATTGCACAAAAAGCGGGCAAAGACCATCGCTGGTACGCTTACTCTGAACAATAATCCGCCAAGTCGTAACAGTACGTTGGAGGATTTGATTCGACTGAATAATTTGGGTGTGGAGCCTACACCGATTGGTGATATTCTGGATACGCTAGGAGAGACGCCTTTGTGCTATATCTATGCCTGAGGAGGAAAGTGAGCATCGCAGAGGGCGTATGTGTAGTGTTTCGGCGCAGCATAAACAATTCATGGTATGAATCCATTAGAACTAAGAACATTATAGTCTCCATATTTACGATAAGCCCAGACAATACTTGCTCCCCCTTCACATCAATCAATCCACTCAAGACACAACACTCACATCGTGACCAGTCCCGCTCCATAGATAAACCGCAATCAGCATCAGAAGAACCGGTACCCACCATTGCAGCCAAATGGAGTACGCCGTCTTACTCTGCACATCCAAGTGGCTTGTAAGCGGAACGCCCCACTTCCGCATAACTCGATATTCCTCCTTCATCGTAGCCGCCTCTCCCTGATCCACGTGCTTGGGTTGCATTCTTAGCTTGGCCAGAATCTCATCACTGACCAGCTTCGCACCGGCCAGTACAATCGGCACTCCCGTCCCCGGGTGGGCGCTGGCGCCAACAAAATACAGGTCTTCGATGGACGCATGCTTAGTCTTTGGACGGAAGGCAAGGACGTTGAAGAACGAATGCGAAAGACCAAGGATTGCGCCGCGGTCGAGATTGAACGTGGATTTCCAAGTCACAGGGGTGTTGATGACTTCGTTGACGATGTGTGCGCCGACATTGATGTTGAGGCGTGCTTCGATGGTCTTAAGAATTGTGTCGCGTGCCATTTGTACCATGGAGTTGAAGTCTTGTGTGCGACCTGAGGTGCTGGCGTTACCTTTATGCGTATCCGAGCCGTAGTCTTCGAGATGGCCCACGGGAACAAGAACGACGAGCGAGTCACAGCCCTTGGGTGCTGCAGAGGGATCGACGCGCGAGGGCACGTTGACGTAGAAACTAGGTTGATCTGGAATCAGGTGCTTCTTGAAGATGCTGTCAAAGGACTCTTTATAATCCTCGGCAAGGAAGATATTGTGGGCTGAGAGTTCGGGAAATTGCTTGTCCAGCGCCCAGTAGAACGATATACTCGAACAAGATGCTTTTCGGCCCTGAAGTGATTTTGCGTAGCGGGAGTTTGGTAGAAGTTCGTTATAGGCGTATGTCAAATCAGCGTTGCAGACAACCAGATCTGCGGTGAGGGGCGGCCTGCCGTCCTGAAATGTTACTCCCGTTGCGCGTTTTCCGTCGCTAGAAAGTTGTATCCCTGAAATGGGACTGTTGAACATGTACTCAACACCTTTGCGCTTTCCTATGTTGACCAAACCCTCAACAACCTTGTGAAAGCCACCTATGGGATACCAGATGCCTTCAGCGAGTTCCGTATATTGCAACAGACTGTACGTTCCAGGAGCATCGAATGGACTCATACCCATGTACATACTGGCGAATGTGAAGACTCTCCGTAATCTCTCAGTGCGGAAATAGATGGCAGCCCGTGTGTATATACTCTCAAAAGGATGCAGAGCAATCAGATGACGCAAGAAACTCGGTCGAACCATACTGAAAAGCGAGTAAAAGTTCCTTTTCAGCACATGGATGACTGACAATTCGTAGTGGCGATGCGACTCCTGCAGGAAACCCAGATAACGCTCAAAGCCATCCTTCCCTTCAAATCGCTCGACCTCCTCTTTCATAACAGCAATGTCGGTGGAAAGCTTGAAGTTGGTCCCATCATGGAAATGTACATTGTAATTGGGATTGCACTTCACAAGATGGACACCTTCGTCTTCCAGTGTTGTACCAAGATCCTGGAATGTCTCTTTGAAGAGCTCAGGCAAGAGGAGCAGACTGGGTCCTTGATCGAATCTCTGTCCAGTCATTAGCTTTTACCCCGGCCCAAACACAGACAACATACGTAGCCATCACGATGGATCAGACTGCATCTCCCACCCGAGAAACCGTTCTTCTCAACAAGGGTTACTTTGCATCCTGTCTGGGCAAGGCGCGCGGCCGTCGCAACACCACCCGCACCAGCACCAACAACAATCACACTGGGGCGCGCATCGAACTCGTGTTTACCCATGATGGAGAAGTCTGAAATGGCAATCTTACAGCCAGGAACGCATCGCGTGGGAGATAACGCGACTTTACGCGATTGTCACAAGTGGCGCATGCATCCTAATCCACGAAGTCATGACGTTTTGACGAGTGAACTCAGTAGCGAGTGGAGCCCCCCGAAAGAGCCGCAACCATACGAGTGCAAGCCTGCAAGCCTTCGCGACTACCGCATGCATGTGATACAAGATAGCTTTGCGACTACAAAACGCTTTGAATCTGCAACGTGCTTGCAACCTGTGGCGCGCTGTGGCATGCAGCTGCTTCAGCCGCACCACCACCGCGCGGTCGTCCAATCAGCCCCTTCCAACCTCCTGCGCTGCCATCCACAATGAATGCGAGCGCTGTGAAGCTGCACTTCTTATCAACTGCTCGTTGTACGATGTTAATTGGCGCGGCATTCACATCCGCTTACTCCGTTGGGTTGCTCCTTTGCACTATTCGTGCCATGCGGTTTTTGCTAGACACTAAGAGTATTCAAACACGATTTGCAGACTACCGGTACAACCAGTCCAACAACCCAGACCTTCTGAACAGGATCCGCTTGACATTACTCTTAAGCGCATAGGTAAATATAAGAATGTGATAGTCGCAGCCAAATCTCATACAGCATTGCATGTCAACAAGGAACACAGTTTCTAGAAAACACATACCCTATGGATAACAGTACGACACCCTCTTTGTCAGTGAAATGAAGATTGCCGCCACAGAAGCCAGAGGCACCTTCGACCAAGAAGTTGTTAAACCACGTGCACGAGCAAGGTACTCCACCATGCAAGTAGACCGCACCGGCGATCAAAACGACGGCCCCAAGAACAGATGCGCACTGCCGACACTGCCTCTGACTATGGCGCTACTCTCCACGCATTCAAGGGCTGTAACGCATTGATTCATCTCGCGGCTATCCCCAAACCTTTTGGCACTCCGGACTACAAAGTGCACTCCAACAACGTCAGCTCGGCAACCAACGGCTTCCGGGCGTGTGCCGAGCTGAGAATCAAGAGAATCTGCTGTGCGTCGAGTGTGAGCGCGATAGGCCTTTGCGTATGCTAATCAGTCACTGAAGTCTCCGTTTTTTTCCATCGATGAACAGTATCCTGTCAATCCGACCGACTCGAATGCGATGGCGAAGCATGAGGCTGAGACACAGGCGAGAGAGAATTTGTGAATTGGTTTCCGGAGCTGAAGATTGCGTTGATACGAATTCATGAGGTGGCATCGAAGAAAGAGGTGGGGGACGAGCATGAGGAAACTGGAAAGACGCAGTTGTTGGTGTCAGCTTTATCAGTCTTATATTTTACGTTCGGCATTGAAACACACGATGGAGGACGTTGCTAAGGTGATCTAGGGCATCCCGAGGCGACAGCATGTGCGTGTCTTGCTGCACTCGACAAGGTCGACAAGTATGAGGGCGCGCAGGTATTCAATATCACTGCACCTGACACGACGCAGATGACGCTGCCAAAGGCACTTGCTAAGAAATGCTGCCCTGATGCCGAAATTCGCGAGGGATTGGAAGGCAATGCTGCCTTTTGGACGACGGACAAGGCAAGGAAGCTGCTGGGATGGGAGCATGTTGACAAGGAGCGAGTGTAGATATTGTGATTTTTGTTGTCATGAATAGTTTACAAAAGAGAAATTCTCTTATGCCACTTGACCGTGATTGATTCGTCGGCTCAGGTAAAGGGGAAGTCTATTGATATCATTCTATGGTGTACAAGCTGCCAAGTGCATACCTGCATCAAGCAAGACGGTCACAGCCGTCTCAAACAAGTCTATACCAGCGCCACCCGCAATGCCAGAAACGTAATGCAAAATAGCGATGCGTCCGCCCATGTCTCAGTAACACGCTCAGTGAGTACCGTTAGTAGCCTTGGCGTCGCTCATCTTCTCATCTCCGTTCCTGCCGTGGTACTCCTTGATGCCCTCGGGGGTGGCCTTGATGGTGTCCATGCCAGGGTTCCAGTTGGCAGGGCAGACCTCGCCGTACTTGTCGGTGAATTGGAATGCGTCAATGAGGCGGAGGGCCTCGTCGACGCTGCGACCAACGGGCAGGTCGTTGATGGTGATTTGGCGGAGGACGCCGTTAGGGTCGATGAGGAAGAGGCCGCGCAGGGAGATACCCTCCTCCTCAATCAAGACGCCGTAATCCTTGCTGATGGCGTGGTTCTTGTCCGACAGCAGGGGGATGTTGATCTTGCCCAGACCACCGTCCTTCTTCGCTGTGTTGGTCCATGCGAGCAGCGAGTACTCGGAGTCGGTAGAGGCGAAGACGACGCGGGCGCCGCGGGCCTCAAAGTCGGATGCGCGATCGCTGAAGGCGAGGATCTCGGTCGGGCATACGAAGGTCCAGGCCATGGGAACGAAGCCGAGGACGAGCCATTGCTTGCTGGAGGTGTACTGGGTGAGGCTGACATCTGCGGTTGTTAATGCCTGGTGTGAGAGCGCCGATAAAGATGGGACTCACCCTCGAAGGCGCCGTCAACGACAGCGGTGCCAGAGAAGGCAGGCGCAGGCTTCTGCACGCGGGCCTTTGGGGTGTAGGCGGCGAAAGACATGACGATGGTTAGGGTTCGAGTAGTACAACGGGTCGGAGGTCCGATGTTAGGTAACGGTCGCTTGGAGTTTTGGTAGTGGGAGCTGCAGAGAGAAGCAGGCGAGGACAATTAGTTTGCAAGTGAAGAATAGACTAGAAACTTCAAGAAGCAATCAGCAGATATTTTGCGACAAGATCATAGAAAGCGTGTCTGATTTGGGTTTAGGGCCCAGTGTGGTACTTACAGTCGGGAGTCAGTGTGACGGCTGCAGGTGTCGGTGGATTCTTTGGCGGTAACAATAATGCGGTGTGAAGGACGCCTTGGTCTATTAAAGGCGCCTCTGCTCCTGTCAGGCCACAAGCATGTGCAGCGGCCCGTTACAAAACCTCGTCATCGGCGACTTCGGCATCATGTTCGAGGCACGCCTGCTGACACAGTGCTCATGTCGCAATGCTGTGTCCACTTATCTGCCATTAGTCGCTGAACACTTTGCTGAAGCGGGCATCTGATAACGCTGTGGCCCACTCGCTATGTCACCGCAGCTCTGCGGTGTGCATTCGAGTACAGAGAGCCAGCGCGGCGCCATCCATCGAAGTCCTGGCCTGACGGTACCTGCATGAAGGACCTGGCTGGGTGGCTTGGGCAAAAGAGCCGCGTCTTGCCGATCACGAACTTCGTGCCATATTATGTTGTAGACCGGCAAGTTGACGCGAACTTCATTAGCGTCTGCATTTCTCTTATCAGATGGTCCTGATCGTCGGCATGTTTCGCCGTCTATTTCTAGGCTGGCACAATCTTTGTTAGGACTGTAGCTTTCCGATAGTCCTCGGAGTGCACAAGTGGAGCAGTTTTCCCGTTGGGGAACTCGTGGTTTGAGTCATGGTTTCTTACAAAGTGTCCATGTTCTAGTCCTGGCATTTACAAAGCTTCACGCCGTTCACATGAACGAATTTTCAAAGTCTTGGATGTGACCAACACAGATTGAGATGCTACTACAATGAATCAGCTTTTGCATCAATTGGACGCCGATTACGGCTTTGAGTACCTCGATGGCACAAAAGCCTGATGCAAGACTGAAGCCCGTATCCGGTGTGTCTTGAAGCCATGAAAATAGTTGCATTGTTCAATCGAGAGACTGGGTATCGTAAACATCGCCGGACGCCTTACATGAAACCACAATATGAAGTCGCCACCTCTACGACGAAAGCCTTCGAAGCAGGCCATTTAGTGGTCCAATCGCTTTTGAACTTGACACAACATCCCGCCCACCTCCTCTCGTCCTGCAAATAGCCTTCTCGACCCTGCCATCCTTGGTAATCACCAGCACTGCCGTTCGGCCATCTGACCACGAGACTGTGACTTCTCGTACGGCGGCATCAGCCTCTATGGCCAAGAGACTGACTGGGCCGTTGCCGTCGTCTTCCTCGGCATCTGAACTGTCGTCGCTCACAAAGGCATTGAGCACCCTACCTGCTGAGGCGGAAATCGCCTCATCATCTTCTGCATCCGCATCTGGAAGCTTGGCTTCCTTTCTTAGATCCTGCACACCCTGGAGACGCATGTGCCAACTGACTAGCTCTCTTCTCAATGTCCGTCCAAACTTGACTAGATCCTGCTCTATGTCCTTTGTGCCTTGTGGTAACCACTTGTTGGACAGCTGCTGAAGTGGAATACAGGTCGGTATTGTGTGTTTGTGGATACGTAGTCGGCCCGCGTGCTCATCCTTTTTGGCCGTGAAAAGAACGTGGTGGGTGTCGACGAAGCCACCAGCGGCTGGCACTTCAATGCTTATACCAAGTACGTTCCCGCTGTGCAGCGCATTTGGGTCGGGGTCTTTGACTTTGTACGCAGTCACTCCGACACAGGCGCGATATATGTTCTCGATATTTCGTCTCGACTGCTGGTTGATCAAGCGCGTGGCGGTCGCATCGTTTCCCAGACGCGCCGCGATGTGCGGTTGCGCGAGGAGCACCGAAGATAGATTTGCGCGGTGTGCTTTCAGTGTCGCTATGCGAGCATGCAGTGCGCTAATATCGGCGTCCAATTGTTCGACTGGTTCCATCTTCGAGGTCTGCGGTAGTAGTCGCATGCCACGAATCGTCCTTGGGGTAGTGTTGACAGCCAAACGCGACGCACGTGCAGGGCAGCCTTGACGTGTGGATCGCCGCCTCCAGATTCGAGTCCAGAGGACACGGTTCCCGTCCACGTACCAGGGTCACCACGTCGCCACTGTACCAAAGCTACCCGCACTCGACTGCTACGGCTTTCTTCACGTCTCTTTGATTTCTTCAGTCGCTCCTTCTTATACAATTAATTGTTGATTATACCTTCCCTGCTCCTTGGCTGCTCCTGCATACACAACTCCACTTTCACTCCCGTGCACCCGGCCCATTCCAACCCCGGAGATATCCGAGCATCCCTCCAGAAAGGGTACGCAAGCTTCTCACAAATGAGCAAACGCACCTCAAAGTCCAAGAACCGCGGCTCTGTACCACGCAAGAGCTCCACCGACTCGCTGCGCAAAGACAGCAACAACGGACATGCAAACACCAGCGCGACCATGAACGGCGTTATTCTCGAACACCGTCGCAAACATGCGAGCGTCGACGGCACCTCGCCCTCCAGCCAGGCTGCGAGCCTCATAAGCAACCATTCATTCACCCTCGACGACGAGATACCACCACTTGACGCTGATGAAGGGCCATCCAAAGGCTTCTTTGAGCTGTCAAAGAAGGACCAGAGCAACTTCCTACTCCTCGTGCTGCTCTACTTTCTTCAGGGCATTCCTATGGGCCTGGCGCATGGCTCAGTGCCCTTTCTGCTGAAGAACGTTGTTTCTTACTCGGCCATTGGTGTCTTTTCGCTCGCCGCATATCCCTATTCGTTGAAGCTCCTCTGGAGTCCGATTGTGGACGCTTTGTGGTCGCCCAGTGTTGGTCGGAGAAAGAGCTGGATCTTGCCCATTCAGACCATCTCCGGCTTCTCAATGCTCTGGCTCGGCAAAAACATCAACAGGCTGCTAGCCGAAGCTGGCGAATCCGACTCTAGTGTGTGGACATTCACATCGTGGTGGTTCGCTCTTGTCTTCCTCTGCGCAACGCAGGATATTGCTGTAGATGGTGAGCCAAAAATCCTTTGTAATCGTTAAAGTCCGACTGCTAATAACAACAGGCTGGGCCCTTACACTTCTCTCCAAAGAGAATCTCGCATACGCCTCGACCGCCCAAACTGTCGGCCTCACTGCCGGCCAATTCCTTTCATACACCGTATTCCTTGCCTTCAACTCGAAGGACTTCGCCAACAAATGGTTCCGCCCGGCCGGCGCCCCGGCCGAGACTGGCATCCTTGAACTCGATGGCTACCTTACTTTCTGGGGCTGGGCATACCTCGCTGTAACTCTGGGCCTTGCGCTCATGAAGCGCGAAGACCGGGACCGTAACACGGATGGCATCAAGGAGGTCTACAAGACCATGTGGGGTATCTTGAAGCTGAAGAACATCCAATCCTTCATCATCATCCATCTAATTGCGAAGATCGGCTTCCAGGCGAACGACGCAGTTACAAGCCTGAAGCTACTCGACAAGGGCCTGAAGCAAGAAGAACTGTCCCTTGTGATCCTCGTTGATTTTCCCGTAGAGGTCTTCCTGGGCTACTACATTGGCAAATGGTGCCAAACATACCCACCAATGCACATCTGGTGTTGGTCTTTCGTCGGCCGTTTGGTCGCTGCAGGATTCGCACAGTTTGTAGTTTCCATCTTTCCTGCTGGCGGCGCAACAAGCGGCTTCCTCCTGCTCGTCATCGCCGAACATGTGCTCTCCACGTTCATGAACACCGTCATGTTTGTGGCCGTGAGTGCCTTCCACGCAAAGATCTCCGATCCCGTCATTGGTGGTACTTATATGACGCTGCTCGCTACGTATGTTCCTACCCACTTCCTCGTCGAATCCATTGTTAATGTCATCCAGTGTCTCGAACCTCGGCGGCACCTTTCCGCGCTTCTTCGTGCTCAAAGCCGTCGACCTCTTCACATCAGCCACATGCTCTCCTCCCTCCATCCTGCCAATGACAGACCTTCTCAAGGGCCCACTCGTCACACAGTCCTTCTCGTGCGCTCTTGAGGGCGACAAGCACCGATGTATCAATGGCGGTGGTGTCTGTAACGTCACCACCGATGGATACTACATTGTGAACATACTTTGTATTATTATTGGCATCGTCACGTTCTGGGGCTACATCAAGCCTGCGGTCATGCGCATACAGGCGCTTCCGCTACGGGCGTGGAGACTGTCTGCATAGGGGATGTGAGAGATGGGAAATGCATAGATGAAGAAATGTAGAAGAATCTTATTAATTAGAAATTAATACTGGCAGTGTGCTGTGCGTGAGGTGGTGGTTCATCGTCCTTTCATTGTGGACCGGGTGGTTATATTGAATGAGTCCACCAAGTATGAGAGCTACCTAGATAGGACATCCTAGCGCCCTCGACTCGTGAGCAGACTTGAACAACGTGAACACAGTTGCTTGATATGTAGAGGACGCAGCTCATTCTGGCCACAAGAGACGCACTCCTATTGATCTCATCAAGGGCTTTGAGGGGGAGGGAAGCTCATTTTGAATGTGAGGTGCGACCGTGAAGGGGTTGGCATCAAACAGAGTCGGAACAAGAACTGGGCAACAAGGTTTCTGTGTGATTAGACACAAACTGTCAAGTAACGCTGGATGGACACTGGGATTCGTCAATGGGTTTGTGTGGACCTGTCTGACAGTATGGAAACCCTGTATAAAGCATGGAGATCAGCCGAGCAACAAGAGAAATGAAAGGCACCTAGACGCATATCAAGATGGTGAATACGCGCGAACCGCTTCCATAGCTTACATCCCAAAAGGTTTGTTGGTTGATTGATGAACGCGACAAAGTAAAGAAAGGACAGACATTATCAATCGAGTGTTAAAACCTCGTCCACCACCCGAAACAGAGTGGGGACCAAACGTAGAAACAAGCCCGCTGATGAGGCCCACCCATGTAAGACTCCCAAATGCGCCTACCCCGCGCAACCCAGACCAAGAATGTCAACGTATCGAGAGAAAGCCGTGCGAAATCGTAGCCGATAAGACAACCGTGATCGTAGCGCAGCTGTAAGTCATGTCTCCTTTTCATCCTTCTGAGCACCGGAAACAACCTTTGATCATTCAACCTCTTGTTTCGCCGGCGAGCACGAGAGGCAAAGCGAAGCGCGCCAAACCATCTAAGAGCCGTTGGTAGTGCCGAGGCATTTCGCAATCGTGGTACTCGTTACAGGAGGTCGTGCGCTGCTATTGCTGAAGGACTGGGAAAGGGGTGTTGGTGTACAAATGTCAAAGAGTAATCGGGTTGCCCTGGGCGTAAAAACGATTTCGAATATGCTGAAGTCGGGCTCGCAAAGAGAGGTTGGCGTCTGGACTCGGGAGGGGTGCCGAAATTTACGTGTTTATCGGCGCCCGAACCTGCTTTAGAAGTCGTTAGCATGAACTCTGAGCAAGATCCTTATTCTTTGCAAGAACAAGCAGAATTCCTCTATGATGCAAAGCCATTCACTGACTGTTGCCAAATGCGGATACGTACTTTTGTTTCTTTTCGGCAGGTTTCAGGATCTGTGGATTCAGTGTTAGTGCCCAATGTTACAGTCATAATGAAGATCAGCATACCTGAAAGGAGCACAACAAGCTCTCGTCGACACTCATCATGGCTCCTGCATTGTCAAATTCACCACAGTAGTTTGGTGCACTGAACAAGGTGACGAGTTGGCGCTTGGAGAAGAACTCATAACCATCTTCCACGACCTGATGGGCACGGCAAATCAGATCCATGTCGTGTTTTTGTAGGAAGCGTGAGACGACATCGGGTCCGAATGTGAAACTGACACCTCTGTCGTTCTCGCTCCAGCCAGTGATATCCTTATCAGGATCAGACCACAGAAGATCGCAGAGAAGACCGCAGTCGGGAATCTGCCCACGTTAGTTTGGAGTCGCTCAAAGCATGAACAGTACATTGTGGCTTACATCAGTGGGTCGCATGACTCGCCTGATCTGCTCCATGGAGTTGAGATCAGGGCTCAAACCACCGTGCATGGTGAAGATCTTCTCATCAATGATGGCAGCGATAGGCAAGCAGTTGAAGCAGTCTGTGAATGTCTTCCACAACTTGATGTTATATCTCCGCTTGCACTCATCGTAGAAACCGTAGATGCGGTTGATCGAAGCGCATTCGTGGTTACCACGGAGAACGAAGAAGTTCTCTGGGTACTTGATCTTGTATGCGAGGAGCAGGCAAATAGTCTCGAGCGACTGCTTGCCACGATCGACGTAATCACCAAGGAAGAGGTAGTTGGCCTCAGGGGGGAAGCCGCCATATTCGAAAAGTCGCAGCAAATCATAGTACTGGCCGTGGATATCACCGCAAATCTGCAGTACAGGCTGTCAGCAGTGTTTGCAATTCGTTGAACTTGTACTACTGACCTTGATTGGTGCCTCAAGCTCGAGGAGGATCGGCTGGGAGATGAAGATCTCACGCGCCTTGGTGCACAGGTAACGGATCTCGGTCTCGAGCAGTTGGACCTGCTTACCGGGCCTGCTGCCTCTGACCTCGAGAAGACGGTCTATGATGGAGTCGAGATCCACCTCGGTTTCCGCCATAGCTGTGGCTTGCTGCTGGCTTGGATAGGTATGAGAGGAGCAAGGGAGTACCTCGCGCGGGTGGGGTCGGAGAGAAGAAGCGCGTTGACTCGAGAGTGTTTGTTCCTGGAATTTGTTGTCAGCATGAGTGACAACGTTGGCGCCAGGTGGTGGTGTCGCGGTGGCCAAATTACATGGCGTGCTGCCTTGGGCGCGCGTGTGCACGTGCGGATGGTCTGGGTAAAAAGTTGGATGAAACAAGCAGCGTACGTACCTCGAGTGCAGAGAGACCGGTCCGTGTAGACGCTGGTGGCTAGCGGTGGGCGCTGTTTGGAGAATGGCTCGAAGCCCCTCAGAGACGCCTTGCGGCAGTGCTGTGTCTACTCGGCGCTAGGAGTGACTTGCAAGTCGAAGAGGTCAATTGTGCACGAGTTTACGGGTATACCTGTGCAAGTGGTGCGGTGGGCGGTTGTGGGCGCGATGAGAGCGGGGCGCTGAGGCGTTGTTGTGGCCGAACAGTGTCGAGTGGGATGCTGAGGGACGGAAAGCTCACCGCCTGGCAGCGTGGTGGGATGCGGGGTCAGAAGACGGTGGCTGCGTAATGGCGCTCGATGCTGCACGGCAGGGAAGTGCGTCAGAGAGCTTTACTACTCGAGAGTCGGGGCAGGTGGGTGGTGCGAGTGGTAGAGCGTCGCCGTGTAGTAGTTTTGCCTGGATTGTTTCGTCCTTGGGCTAGCTTGGCAGAGAAGTACGGGCTAGGCCGAACTGAGAACGCGCGACCGACAAGGGAAGCAATGGCAGAGAGCTGAAGTGATGAGAAGAGCTGAGACAGAGGCAGAGTCAAGCGTGCGAATCCGAAGGAAGCGAGGCTCGCATCTCTGGGTGCAGGGCTTGCACTGGACCGCTGAAGCGCTCTGTCATCATCCCGAATGCACCGCCCACTCACGCGCGTTACATGACAGTAGCCCGACCCGACGCCTCCATGTGCATTCTGGTGCACTGACAAGTCCAGCCAGTGAGTACAGCATGAGCGTCGAGCCGCCCAACGTGCACCTTGCTACCTGAAGCTGTCACGACCCTGGTGTCCCTGAAGTCCCTGAAGTCCCGGAAGTCACAGTCATGTGCTGCACCTGTCTGTCAGCGTCCCAGACATCGAGTCCCACCTGTCGTTCTAGCCTTGGGCCCTGGCTCTGCAGTCAAGCTCCGCGCGTCCACTTTACGCACCGAGTATTTAGGTATACGTGCCAACACAATAAGGTCACCACACACGTTCATCCACGATCCATCGCCATCACTCCGGCACTGCCTGGGCCAGAGCAAACACAAGCAGCATAATACCACAGCACCCAGTTCCAGTACTTGCAGAAAAGAAAATTACGGTGGAAATCGTCGTTACATTTGACCGTGCAGCTACCTAAGATCGTGTCCAACTATGCGCTCCTCATTATGCAATAAGTCAAACAACGCCCCTTGTTTGCCCACCAGCCGAGCTAGACGAGCCTTGTTTGCTAACGATAAGCAGAGAATCTTCCAGGTTCGAATAACGCCGTGAAATGATTAATGATACAAAAGCAAAGTCTTCATAACAGGGGCCCATCAGACCACGCAAAAAAATGCAAGTACAACCAGCCTTTTCAACGAGAGGAAATGCCGCCGGTTCAATAGATGAGAGCAAACGCAGTAGAACAACGAGCGTGACATGGGCGCTCAAATCCTCCAAGCATCAAAACCAACCAACGCCATGCAAAAGAAAGATGTTCTGCGCAGCAGCGAACAGCAGAGATGCGATAAAAACCAAATGGACCTGTCGCCTAGTAACAACCTAGGGGACAACAAGTGAAACACGAATCTTTTGGGTATCGCAAAAGAAATTAGATCAGGATGCTGTAAAGATCAACCGAGTGTACGACCGCCTGAGACAATCCCCTGGCTAGGTGTCCGGGGTGGTGCTGGGCGTATCGTGGCCGAATCGTAACCTCGTTCTGGAGATAGGCCCGGTGCTGCCGAGTCCCAAGCTTCATCCCCCAATGCACTCAGCCAGGTGTTGCCAAAGTCCTGCCGAAGCGCCTCAATTTTTTTTTTGTAAAGATCGTTGCTCATGTCGAAGTCTTGCTCTGGAAGCTGAGGGGCTTTGCTGTCGGCTGTGGTGTCGATAGGTGGCAGTTGCTGGTGGGTAGTGTGCGCAGTGTCTATGACGACCCGTTCATCAAGAGAAGACTTCTTAACGGGATCGCCTGAGATTTGCACATGCTGTGGCTCCTCGAATCGAGGTTTATCTTGGACCGAGCTGGTTGCATTACAACTTTGGATTCGGGGTGGTGTCCTTGCCGACGTATCTTCGTATGAGAAGCCAGTGAGGCCAGCGCCAGCTAATTGTTGGGCCGCTTCAGCTTGTGAGAGCTCGACAATCCTTCGTTTTGGTCCCTTCTTCTTGCGCTGCGAGCTGGGCACGGCTTGCGAACTTCGTGCACTTTTCTGGCGTTGCAGCGAGCCAGAACGCCGGAGTCTGTCTGATTCATCGGTTGTAGCGTCGATGGCCTTGACGACTTTGGGCGGCACATGGGGTGCCGGCAGTTCATCCTCCACCGGTGGCTTAACTATGGGAACCCCAGGGACCTCGGGTACTCGATCAACAAGTTGTTTCCTCTCGGCGTTGCTGGGACCTGTGGAGTCAATTATGACGTCCTCAGTATAACCAGGTGTCCTCCGGAATAGATTGAAAATTATGACCCGGTAGTTGGCGTACGTTTTGCAGAAAGGATTGCGATGGACGTAGATCTCGGTGATGTCAGGTATAGCAGTGAGTCGCGCCAATTCGGTGGGATCCGTTAGGTTGTTATCTCTAAAATCAACACGTTCTAGCGAAAGTAGGCGCTCGATGCCAGCAAGTGATGACAAGCGATTGGACCGCAAGTTGAGAGTTGTGATCGCGGGGAGCGGATTGCGACCTAGAGACTGCAACCCCTCGATCATACAGTTGGAAAGATTCAGAGCTCGCAGGCAGGTCAAATTGGCCAAACTATCCGGGATTTCGCTGAAGAGATTGGCGGACAAGTCGAGTGACTGCAGCGTGTTTGTAAGCGGTGCAAGACTGCTGGCGGATATGTTCGTGAGCGCGTTGTCAGCCAGACTCAGATGCCTCAAGAACCGCCATTTCGTCGAAGGAAACCAGCCGAGGGAGAGAAGATTCGACGAACTTCCTCTTGGGGTGTTGGAACGTACGCTGGACGCGGAGCTTCCAGAGGAGCGGCGATAATTGGGTGCAGTACTCCTCGAGTGATTGTGGGCGTGACTAGAACCATGTCGAGAACTAGTGGGCCGAGAAGGGGACGAACTGCGTTGGCGCTGAGTTGGGGGTGCTTTGCCGTTGTAGTCTCGCGATATATCAGAATTGCGAGGGCTTGACCCATGCTTGCTGGTAGTATTCGGTGAGGACGGTGGTGACTCTTCGGATCGGGCGAGGTGTGCGTGCTTCGCAGTAGGACTTGCTGTAGGCCAGGGTCCCGAGGGAGACTGGGGTGCTTTGGCTGATCGTCTGCGGCGTTTGTCAATATCATCCAGGACAATGTTGATAAGAAGGTCCGCAGGATCATCGACGCCAGCTCGCTTCACTGTCAGGCTGCGAAGGTTCTCAGCCAGTCGATCCCATCCATAGAATTGGCGGAAATCCACATCATAGATCTCGAGTGCAGTGACATTCTTGAAGGCGAACAGAGGCACAGCGGTGTCGAAAGGGAATTCCTCGTAGCCTGCGATCAAGCGCGCTTTGTGATCTGGAGCCAGACGCAAGCATGGAATCTTGGTGAAAGCAGAGTACAGATATCTCAAGTCCTCTTGCAACAATGCCTTCTGCTTCTCAGCCTTGGCTACGCTGTTGGACCCAATTCGCAACGTCGACCAGAGCGACGACATGCCGGACATGACACTGCGCACACTGGAGACCGAATGGACCGAGTTTCCGTCCGAGTTCTTCTGCCTGTGTCGCTGAGTATTGCTGAGGAACGATACATAATTGGTTGGCGAGGCGTCTGTGTGAATGTTTTCCAGACGGACATTCATGGGCCCTACGGGAATGGCAGTCTCCTCGAAGCGCGACAGCAGGTAAAACAGGTGATGTGGCGTAAGAGTCAACTTAGCCGGCTTGATTGTAGGCGAGGTAAAAGTCAACGAAGGCAGCGAGAGCGCCGCAGCCCATACACTCGAGGAGGAAGAGGAGGCTGGAGGGCTCGACGGGCCGGTCGGCGAGGTCGGAGAAAGAGAGGTGCTCTGGCCATGTTTGGGAGCTTGTCGCTGCAGTTGCAGGGCATTGGCAAGCGCCTTCTCATGTGTCCGTACAAAGTACGCCAAGTTCTGTGATATGTTAGCAACAGTCTTAGACGAAGCCATGATGGTGCTTACTCACCCTTATGAAAACTTGCCCATCCTCTGTGTCCATGATTTATGACTGGCAGACACCGACTGCATATAGAGCTCCAGGAGAGTGGAGTTATGCAGAATATACGGGGCCGGCCGCTTTCGTGGAGGTCGCTGGCTAGGGCTCTGTTGTCGAGGCGGGACTCCCACAGTATGTCGTGTCGCAGGGCCTTCGCAGAGCGCCTACGTCGTGAGACGAGGTCACCTAGGGGCTGTTGCGACGGTCAGCAGTGGACGTGCATGTGTAGAGCTGGCGTGCGCAGTTGCCGCAGGGACATGGTTGTTGCGCTGCAAAGCCTTGGCAGCGCGGTGGGGGACTGGTCGAGGACATACCGTTTGACTTCCTCCTGACGCCCTGGGTGAGGAGCCCTGGGTGTCGAGAAATAGTCTGGCGAAGCAGCCAAATATTATGCAGCGGCTGCGCACGGAAAGACAGCCCACTGGAGGCGGCGGGTTGCACGGGAGCAGCCAAGCTGCGTGTCGAGGCGGTGGGCCAAAGAGAGCTGCAGCGCTGGATGCACGAGAGTCGGAACTTGCGCCCGCAGCACTGGTCAGAGAGAAAAAGCACAACCCGAAGCACGCGCTCGCCGATGCAGCAGGGTGCAAGGAGAGGAGGGCGTCGGCGCTGGAGCAGCACAGGGGGACGCGTCTGTTTACAATGTGAACTGCGAGAAGCGCTGGTGAGCGGCCGTATGTCGAGAAATTAGATACCCTTTTCGACTGCGGTACTGCCGTGTTCAGACCTTCCGGGACGATCTGGAGGGGTCCTACGCAACACGGCTGGCGGCGTCTCCAACGGGCGATAGTGCTGTAACGCGAATGATTCCAGGCACAGCTGGCAACAATGTGAGCCACGGGGAGAAGCAAAAGCAGCACACCACAAGCAACAGGTCAGCCCAAAGGCAGCTTCACAAGTTCACAGCGAGCAGGTCCCAGAGAGCCGTCGATAAACACTGGAGACCCTTTCCAAGATTGCGCCCCCAATTGGCGCTAGTCTGCACACCCCTGCACGCCATGTCCACAACCCTCTGCGCTTGGATCTCGCACGGCTGCAACTCCATAGGTAGTCAGGTAGGTGGGCATCGTGGGCATCAACGAGCCTTGCTCGACTTATCAGTCGACCCTCTGCTGTATGCCAGCACAGTGCTGGCCATTCGCTGCGTCCCTGCAACGCAGCTACAAGGGGCAGTGATGCTGCGTCAACGCGCCACTGTGCAAGTCTTCTTCAGAGCACATATACCACAACATGCGCGAGGTGCTTCCTGAAGCATGTCGTGATGGATTCCCAGCCATGGCATTTTCCACAGGGTTGCGCCGAACGCTAGCCGATGAGATACGAGGTCCGCCGCTCGGGACAAACGAGGACGAGGCCACGCCGCCACCTTGAATCCTGCTCGAGCCAACGGCAGACGGCTGCACCACCACAGTCCCGTTGGGTGCATTGCTCAACACGAGATTGCATATGAACCTTTTGCACGTTTGAAATGGCTGCGCTCCACTTCGCTCGACGGCCTGCGACACACGGTCACGATGCTGGTCAAGCTATCGTCGCACAAGCCGTGCATCATGAGCACATGAGGCAATCTTGAACGTGCCACCCGAGTCAAGTTGGTGTTTGGTGGGCCGCGTCCCTTGGGACTTTGCACGCCTGAGAATGCTGCCTGCTGCAAGATTGCGGCGGCTCTTCCCCACTGCTTCCAGTGCGCTTCAAGCATGTCCTTACAATAATCCACCAAAGTGCTCATCTGACTCCTGTCAGGCATTGCAATCCTGCGGCTACCGCGCTGCTGCATGCTGATACACGAACCAAGTAACACAAAGCTTGGATATCAAACCACAGAGTAGGTAGCGCCAGACCGTGCAACAAGCCTTCTCCGTCAACCGAGACGACTCAGGCCCGCTGATGGCGGGCGTATTCGCTATGCACAGACCTCACCCTTTTTACAAGGGTGTTCGCAGCGCCCATTTGCAGATTTGGAGATTGCCTGGCAATAAACATCAAAACAACTGGCCGGGCCTCGTGCAACCGCCAACATGGCGAGCGGCGGATCACCGCGCTTGACGGACATGGTTCGCATCGTGTCTGTTGCTATGTTCCCGCCTCTCAGGCCACGTTGATGCGCGTACCCTCTTCCGCTCAGGGAGAGCACGTTTCGATAAACTTCCTTGCGAACCCCACTTGCCTTTCCTGATGACATTCGGAAATCAGCAATAGATCCTAGCAAGACGGCGCTTTTTGAGCTTAGCGGAATCTCCGACTGCCCCTCAACACCACGAGGGGCAACCCAATCTTCACACTGCATGCCGTCTGGATCATCGATCGCACAAGTCTCTACAATCGCACCCCAGACAAAGATTTTGCGACACTTGCAATTGGTCGAAATCGTCACTAGGCTGGCCACCTTAACAGCCGTTCCATGCAGTGCAACAGCTCTTGCGCATTATTTCGGCTTTGTTCGCTCTTCACCGCTATATCAGGTGCCAAGCATGCAGCGGCCCCGTGGGGTTCAACACCTCCGACAGGTAAAAGGTGCTTGTAGGGTATATGGACATTGCAGATGTGTTGTAGCCTCATCGTCAATAGGACTTGCTAATTCGTCATACTACATCCACATCCCTGCAATAAACCCACCCTTTTGCAGCAACTTCTTTGTTTGTTTCCACAAGATAGTACCTACCTGAGCATATCAAACACCACTCGATCTCAGACATTGGACCCTCGCTTTCACCTGATGTGACGTTCGCCCGACTGGCGGTGAAGCCTTACGCTCGGTCTTCAGATCTGCATCAGAACAGTGCACATCAACTTCACTCCTCCCGAGCCTCGGGCGAACGAAGCTCTGCCCAACGCGCTCCAAACCAGTGGCTCCAGCTATTAACCCAGTGCCGATTTCCTGCGCTGGTGCCCGTTAGTAGCCTCCTGAATCCCATACTGACATCATTGTGCAGCCGCAAAAATCCACACGTAGTCTACGTCCAACGCACGTCCAACGCGGCAACGCCGTTTCACTACAAGCTTCTCTCCACTCCACCTTTGCTGTCCTATGCGAGACATCATGAGACTCTGACCAATCACGCCACATCCAAGCCGGGTGTTATTTGCCGTCGGCATACCTGATACTTGCAGCATACCTGCAGATGTCGGCCGTAAAAGCCTTACTGTGTATGTACATCTGTGTTTTTGGTGTTAGATGTATACTATGAAGCCATGCATTGCAGCCTGGTCACATCTCAGGCAGCTAATATGGATCCGAGATTGGGCAGTAGCAGCTTTGTGACAGTCAGTTGCTTTACATATACAACCGTCACGTAACTTCAGTGTCCAGGGACAGGTGTGGACGGCAGATTTTCGGTCTTGTAACCAGAACAGCTAGCATCAAGTCAACTCTGGATACCTATCCTAACCATCCAGCATTCCTTCTTGCGTATTGAGATAGAACAGCGACGGTCTGCAGGAGGAGACGTAATATATTAGTTCAGAGATTCGTTTTAATCCATCGAATACAATCTGTGGCATAGTCTACTGTTCTCATGGATGCTACTTCTGTAAATCCTCTATGGCTCCATTCACGATATCCCTGATCTGCTTCCATCTCCTCACCAAAGTGTCCTTCTGGCCCACGCTTGTCTCCGAGTCTACCTCACCACTTTTTGGTCTCGACTTCCTCCTCTCCTTGACCAGTCCAATGACGTTCAAACCTTCAACCTTCTCCAAGATGTCCATGACCTGTCTTGAGTACTTCGTCAACAAGTCTACAAGATACCCGAAGCACTTCCTCTGCTCCCTCTCCACATCGTGATCAAAGCCACCAACAAATGCAGCATACCTCTTCGAGTCCAGCACAAGCAATCTCAGCACCGCCTGCGTCCGATGGCAGATGATCTCGTTCCCCCCAGTCTTGAACAGCGTGTAATTCCCGTAGAATCCATCCTCCCTGAGTGCCTGCGTCTGCTCTTGATCAAGCAGTGGGATGACAATGTGGTCCAGCGGGATAGCATCGCGCATATTGCTCTCGAGTATAAACCCATACTCGGCAAGCAGGAAGTCATTTGTGTGCGCGCCGTAGCTGACGAACACTTCTTCGCCAGCTTTGTACGCCCGGTCGGCACTCACGCTGTACCCCTTACTGTCGGCGCATGGGTCACAGCCTACATCGCTGTGGTTGAAGTAGTCCATGAAGGGGCACATAGCGTAGCAATCGTCGCCGGTCAGTTTGGTCTTGCGCTTTGGGAGGCGCGGGTGCGAGTTCGGCAAGTCAGGATAGTTCCAGTAGAAAGTTCGTGTGTTGACGATGAGCCATGTGTACGTGAAGAGGTCTTTTGATATTGAGGGGACATGAGGTGAAAGGTCGGTCCAGTCTTTGTCTAGCTTTGCGCGTTGGTTTGTGAGAAGGATTTCCGCGGCACGGGGAAGGAGATCTTGGAGAGTTTTGCTGTAGTATATTGGCATGGTACTCCGAAAATCTGCTTCTGTGGGCCAGACTGCTTGCCAGAGAGCGTACTTGTCGTGTGATGGGTCGGAGTACCATAGTGCCAGTGATGCTGCGAGCCTGCCGTGTACAGTGACATTCTCCGGCAGCTTGAGCGCCTTCGCAGATGACATTGCAATATGTACAAGAGAAGTGTTTTTAACGTGCACTATACGCTCTCCTTTCTTGTCAAATTAGTCAGTGTTCTTGAATTGTGGAAAGCGCCCACTAACTTGAAGATCTCGCGCCGCAACAATACCCATGCCACGATCAACGAACTTCGCGGGCGCAATGCCATTGATAGTAACACCATTGTTCTCGGCCCATTCCACGAACTTTGTGTGTTCTTCGCCTGGATCGAGTGCTGCTGCCATGTTGTTGCTCACCCTCAGATGTTAAGGGAAAGCTGGGTCGTCCACACATCAAGGTTCCACAAAACGAGCGATGTGTTCCGCTAGTAACACGGCGTATATTGTGCACCCAACAAGTATTGGCTATTGCGTCTGTCGATAGTTTTGCATGTTTCGAGTCACAAAAGTTACAAAAGGCGTGCTGTGGCTGAAATGTGGCGCTCTTATCGATTAGGGATAACCGCGCGCATCATTGATGTCAGACCATCTCGGTTCATCTTTCTTCTATTTCACATGGCGACTGGTATTCAAATGTTACGGCCGCAGGCCTCAACATTCGTACGATGTGTCAGTCAGAGTCGAAAAGCTGGGGTGACCGTGCGCTACCTCTCCCTCTTCACTCGCCCGGCAGCAACATATGCGGAACATGTGCCACTGACACCAGTCGGCAGACTGGGGTTGGCAATCAGCTCTGGTATCGGGGCTTTCCTTGACCCAAGGAAAGGAGGTATTTACAGCGCATCTCGGGAGGATACTGAATACTGATGTTATCACAGAACTCATTGCTGACTTCGGGGAGGCAACAGCACAACCGTACTTTATTTACAAGCTTCGAGACCGCATGCTCCTGAACGCTACCGGGCGGCGAATACTGCGCGAAAGGCCTCGGCTGACCTCCAAATCTCTTGACATTCCCCGCCTTCGCTCACTTCCACCAAATACAGTTGGTTACAATTACGCCGCATGGCTTGACGCCGAGGGTGTCACGCCAGATACACGAGCACAAGTGCGATACATTGACGATGAAGAGTGCGCATATGTCATGCAACGCTATCGTGAATGTCATGACTTCTATCACGCCTTGGTGGGATTACCGGTCTTCCGTGAAGGCGAAGTCGCACTCAAGGCCTTCGAGTACGCTAACACGGGGCTGCCAATGACAGGCTTCGCTGTTTTCAGCGCTTTTACACTCAAAAAGGGGGAGTGGAGAAGATTTCTTGATATCTATGGACCTTGGGCAGTTAGGAATGGAGCACGCGCCGAGGACGTAATCAACATATACTGGGAAGAAGAGCTTGAGACAGATATCAATGAGTTGAGGACTAGACTCGGTATTGAGAAGCCTCCAGACCTACGCGTCATGCGCAAGGAAGCTCGCGAGGCGCGGAGAAGAGAAAAAGAGGTGAAGGAGGCTATGGCAAAGGCCACTGTATGATTGCTGGAAATGTACAACACACTGCACGCTCTCGCATAGTTATCAGCACCTGTTCTTGGCAGTCCCTTCTTGATCTCCAACGCCACACTTCATGCACATGAACGCTTCGCTTGCGTTTCGATCGCCATAAACTGAAAGTACTCAACTATGACTCGAGTTGAGAAAAGATCCGCGATCGACTAGACCTTCTGGATCACAGAAGAGCATACGACAATGAAACGTGGCGAACAATCAGTGTGACGTAAGAGGAGGAATCGCCAGACACATCATGGGATGTCAGACTACTGCCCTGCAGCGAAGCTCAAAAGGGTGATGGTTTTCTTATCTTCACTGCACCTTTATTGACTAGAATCCCACACGAAATCTTGATTGTCTCCCTCTATTCTGTCCCAATCTGAAGCGTAAGTCGTCGATCGGTAAGCGTAACGGTCATATGCAAGGGGTGGCCCCTGGTATTCTCATGCTTGCGGTATGTATTGAATGAGATCTGCGCAACCGCCATGAGCGCGAGCCGTGGTGTCATAGGCATTAGCAGGCCACACGATACGAAAGGCGCCTCGATGATCCAGTATGTTTAAGCCACTCTACAGCAGTTCTACGGCTTGAACTACAGAAGAACACTACCGGACCGATCCGTTCGAGTCGAGTCACACGTGTGATCGATGGTTACACAACAGCCGCACGCACACCTCGCATGAACCTGAACGGAGCGGCTACGGCGTGTCCGTCCGTGCCGCAGGACCATCATCCTATTTCGTACCTATTTGCTTCGATTGTCCGTCTGTTTGGGAATGCAAAGATGATCGTCGAATAGGCTATGTGAATGTCGACCTGCGGTAATGATCGAAAACAGAAACCCCTATACTCGTGTTTCGTTGGCAACATGTCACAAGCAGTTGCATGCTCGGCGCCAACTCCTGATCGATCCTTCTTGGATTCACTGATTGGAGTATTGCGAAACACACGGTCCAGGTCGGGAATCCCTTGCTGCAGGTACATCCCAGCACTTGCCCACAGGCGCATGGAAACATTGACTCTCATTACACGGCCTTGCGTACGACATCACGTCCTACCGAGCTTGTGTTTTTATCTATTGGCGATTATCTGTTGTCGTCTTCCAACACAGGTATTTCCTAGAGTGAAACGGCTTTCCACATTCACCAGTGCCAGGGACTGCCGAAAAGCAAACACCCACGCCGTAAACAGACGCACCCTCCGACATCCGTGAATGCATTTACACGTATAAGCCGCGACCGGTAATTGTTTCTCATGTTACAGTCTCACGAAGATCAATTTGGCGCATCATGACACGCTCTGATCGTCGGCCAGAGCTTTTCGCAGCTGCTCTTATACCCTATACTGCGGCAGCTATTGCGCTAGTGCTGCGAAATGTTGCTCGAAAGAAAACGAGGGTGGCCATGGTATGGGAAGACTACTTATCGATCGTAGCCTTTGTAAGTGCTTCAACCTAATGCGCGACGAGTACTTACCCCCCTGCAGACCATAGGGACTGGGTTTACTTTCATCAGCCTCTTCAGTATTATCACCAGCCCAGCGTTCCGCACAATGACTAACATCAATAGAAACACGATGGGGATTCGGGATGCCGATGAAGGACATCCAACTTCCGGAGGAGCAGATTGTGCGCCACTACTTTGTGGACCTCTGGGCAGATATGTGTAAGGAGAGTTTATTTTATAGTTGGCGACTGCTGACAACTACTCAGGGCTATACACTTTCTCTGTCGGACTGAGTAAATTCGTCATTCTTGGCTTTTACTGGCGGATGTTCTCTCTGTCGATGATTCGATGGCCTATTCGAGTCCTCTTTGTACTGTCAGCAGGTTGGATGATAGTGAGAGTGAGTTCAGATTTGGCAAAGATTTTTCTGCCTATCAAGTATGCTAATTTACGCAGATCGTACTCATCTGCATTCAATGTACACCAATACACAAGTTCTGGGATTCGGACGTACCTGGCATCTGCCCGCTGACACCTATGATGTCTCTTTTTGGTGCAGGGATACCTCACTTCATTATCGAACTCGCCATCTTGGTCTGTCCTTTGTTCGAGATCTGGAAATTACATTTACCAATTAAGCGCAAACTTGCGGTTGCAGTCATGTTTAGCGCAGGTATTGCAGTGTGCGTGTCGGCCTTGATGACAATCATTCACACTCTTGCTCTCGACAAGAAGATGGACAAGGACCTCACTTGGGACGGTCTTGAGGATCAGATCTGGGCAGTTTGCGATGTTAACCTTGCGTCGTTAGCAAGTAGGTTATCTCACGTTATCTAAACATGATCACTAACAAACCTACAGCATCACTCCCTCTGCTCCGCCCTGTCTTCCGATCCCTCAGTGGTCTTTTCAGCACTGTAAAAGCCACGTCCGCACCGTCTCAGAATTACAAAGGTACTGGCTCAGCGCCAACATACGGAAGCACACCCTTGCACCGTGACACGAATCCAGATTCGGACTCCGAAGTGGGTTTCGCTGACGAAGGTGGCCTCATGGGTGGAAGTGATCTCGCTGGTTCGAGCAAGACTTTTGTGATGCACGACATCACACCCAAAGACTCCGAAATCGATCAATCAGGGCACCGTGGCATACATGTTCGGAACGAGACGAAAATCGTCTATCACGATGCGTAGTGAAAATTACACATCGGTCGTGCGTCTTTGATAACGTTCGTCTGTGAGCGCAGATATACTTCCTATTAATGCTATTGGTAATGTCGCTCACTTTCAGCTCCCTAAGATCAGGGTAGCAATGGTAAAATGTCAGCGTGTATATTCGCAATCGACGCAAGGCCAACTCATCAGCATCGTTCTTACCGAGATTCAGACTGCCACAGCAGTACCGCTAATCCTCGCCCCGATGGCTATCAAAATATACAACAGCCTGGTGTAGATCTAAAGCGATATCAGAAAGCTCCTCAAGAACATGGGTCAATCAAGACCGCGCGTACAAACCTGTCTACGCTTTCCGTGTGGCCACAAAACCTGCAGGGGCCTCTATAGAGTAAACAATCATATGAGAAGGAGGCGTGAGTTTCTTTTGAGCCGATGCATTGCTCGTCTGTGATAGATCCATTTGGCTGCATCGTTAAACACATAGACATGATACCTCATACGACGACAACCAGCACGGACAGTATATACTCCAGGTGCTAGATGTCGGATGTCGCCTGTAAGACCGTTTTCGAACGACAATAAAGCCCTTTTTCACCACGTGACACCTCACGTTCTTCGGCAAGATGTTCATGAGCAAATGGAGCTGACTGGAGACTTCGCGGCACCATCATAATTGTCAATACCGATAATAGGGTGATGAGGCAAAGAATCGGCAAGTATAAAGCACAGAGGCTTTGTTCATATAAAGATTAATTCGGCGAACATTCTTCAAGCTCTTCTTTCAGGAGATGATTTAATATGCACTTGGATGGAAGGAGTAAGCTCTCCGTATTGATCGTGTCTATTCATGGAAGAGTAGTCGACAAACTTTGAGACTTCTCAAAAGAAACAATTGTTCCTTCAACAAGAGGAACTCAGGTAGACGAAAAGGGAGTCACACAAAGTGCGGTCACTGCTTGTTGGATATCTGAACACTGGGTGACTAAGCAAAGAGTACCCAAATGGCCGATGCCGGAGAGGGTCTCCCTCGACATCATCGAACGCAACCTCTTCCAACCGTCTTTGATCGGGTTCCAATTCTATTAGTGGTTCGTACCTCCGTAGTCGCAGAGGTATTCTCCGAATCAAGATCGAGAGCGTGTAGTCGGCGATATGTTATAATCCTCTTAGCCACCAACGATTCATTGACCTTGATGCTTACCATCTTCACTCAGTTCTAGGAAGCAGTTTACTCCTTGTGCATTTCTAACAAGAAGACGAAGGTAATCTATCAACTCCTTTTTACGGTTTACAAGCATGTCAGGACCATATCTTCATGGCCATCATGCCTCGGTCCTTCGTTCTCACAGCTGGCGCACTGTAGAGAACTCAGCTCCTCACCTCATTCCCTATCTCAAACCTGATCTCAGGATCCTCGACGTGGGATGCGGTCCAGGTACTATCACGGTCGATCTAGCCTCTCGCCTTCCGCAGGGCTTCGTGTACGCTATCGATCCTTCCGCCGGCGTCATCGAGAAGGCGCGACAACACGCGAAGGAGAAGGGTGTCACAAACGTTCGGTTCGAGGTTGGTGACATCTTCGACTGGCAAACTCTAGACGGCATTGAGGAAGCTGGTTTTGATGTGGTGCATGCACACCAGGTACTGCAGCACCTGCAGGATCCATTGGGCTGCATGAAAGAGATGGTGCGGCTTACGAAGAAAGGTGGCATCGCAGCCGTGCGCGATTGCGACTACGGTGCTATGGACTGGTATCCTGAACACCCAGGTATGCAGAAGTGGAAGGATTTATATATCAAAGTAGCACTTGGGTTGAAGGCATACCCGAACATGGGCAAGATGCTGCATTCCATTGCAATGCAAGCTGGTATTCCAAGGGCGAACATTGAAGCGAGTATTGGCGCATGGTGCTTCTCAACCCCCGAGGAACGAGCATGGGTAAGAGACCTTTCATATTAGCACAGTAAACCGACAGCGTGAAACTAATGCGAGTGCAGTGGTGTGGTTTGTGGGCAGACAGAACAGTCAAGAGCGATTACAAGCAAAGAGTCTTGGAGGGTAACCACGGCACTGAGGTCGACCTTGATGAGATCGCGACAACGTTCCAAGAGATGAAAACAAAAGAAGACGGCTGGTTTGCAGTCATCAACGGCCAGGTAATTTGTCATGTCAGGTGAAATACACACAGCCCACACCTTACTCAAGATGCTTAATGCTCGGCCCTCATTCAATATGTCACCCACAGCTGGTATTACATTACTCTCACAAGAAGTCCCGTTTACAGCCCCCACGACCAACGCAACCGCACCCAATCACGCCGTAGAACGCTGATACTGCCCCAAGTCAGCTGAGTGTGCATGCGTTAGCTGGTTAGCCTCGCAAGAGGTGCCATATCAACCCCACTTTACCCCTCCATCGACTGTCAGGTTATCACCAACTTCACGAGATCGAGAAACAGCACAAAGCATCCTCTCACAACAAGGATCATAGAAACAGAAAGACGAGCAAAATGCAGTCCGCTACCGTCATTGTCGACTTCCACTCCAGCTGCCCCAAGTGTGGCGCTAGCATCGATGGCGATAACAAATCTTGCGGCTCTTGCGGCAGCGTAAGTTGATCCGAGAAGGTGGCCGCTTTACGCTTTAATACTGACACATATACAGTCGTGCCCCGTCTAGGTCAAAGTTGAAGAGTTGAAGGGTTTTCGAGACTCCAAGCTGAACAGGCACAAAGGTGTGTTGTGGTGGATTTATGATACCTCGATAATCAGATCGATTTGAAGAAACAGTTTTTGCGTGCAAGCAAATAGTCTCCACGGTTCTGATGTAAATTGGAATGTAACTTCGACGACATAACCTCAAGCCTAGGTGGTTGCCGTGACTACAAACTTGCCTACTCACTTGCCTAACCGCTCTGATCGTCACAACGCCTCGAGATGCTTGCTGATTTCTAGTGAAATAGATTTGAACCGGCCCTCGATAATTGAGACCAAGGTAACGCTATAAGTTGTATTATTCCACATATATGGGGAACGCATGTCAAGAATGTCTGTTCTCAGTCTGCCTGGACCGCCACCACTTTCCCTTTTCGGCCTCCCGATCCGCCATGATTCCCTCTGTGCTCCTGCCACTGATCGCACTACCACTAACCCTTGCCTGTCTTGTAGCATCCACGTCCTCACCCCTCCCCGTCCGGCTTCTCCATGCACTGACCTGCACTTCATACACGTCCTCCTTCTCACCCGCCAACTCCTCCAAGCTGGCCCTCTTGCTCTCCGGGACCATAAAACTCGTCAACATACCCAAGAACATGAACAGTGCAAAGATCTGCATTACCCCGTGAATCCACGGCGTGGGATTGTCGTGCGTAGCGCCACGCTTGATCATCGGCGCGAAGAAAATTTGCGCAAATACAGCGCCCAGTTTGCCCATTCCCGCGCTGAAGCCATGGCCTGTGGACCGTACACTAGTAGGAAATATTTCTGCGGGAGTTATGAATGTCGTTGCGTTGGGACCGAAGTTGAAGAAGAATTGCGCCATAACGTAGAGAATCAGCAGGTGTGTCTCCGAGAGTACTTTCCAGGCGAACCCAAGGACGCAGAAGATTATTGTTAAAATGCCGAAGCCACCAATTTGGATGGGCTTACGACCGAATCTGTCAACCGTCAGAACGGTTAGCCAGTAGCCTGGTAAAGCTCCAGCACATATGAGAACTATCTGGCCTGTTGCTATATTGCGTAGGTTGAGGTAAAGATTGTCACGCTTGTCAAAGCCCATAGTACTAAGTAAAGACGCGGATGAGAAGCCCAGGCCGTAGAAGGCGAGATCGAGGAAGCTAGGGGAAGTCAGTAGTGAAGAAGTCCTGAGGTACAGAAGTTGACAACATACAACCATGACATCGCGCAACCGAACAATCTTACTGCTTGTCTTTTTTGTGAATAAAACCGATAGACCTCTGTTAACGTTACTGGCGCCTTCCTGTAGCCATTAGGCTCACGCCTCGTCTGAGCTTGTGTGACAGGATTATGAATATCCTGTTTTCCATAGCGGTACTTTCTTGCATCGACACTCGCTTTTTCAACGTCGTATAGCACATCGAAAGTATATCGAGGTGTTTCTGGACTCGTCAGTTAAGCTTGGCCATAAAGCTTTTGCCACTTACCTGGGATCGTAAGCCTATAATACAGCGCGAACTAACCCGGGATCCCCCCAAACGCGATGATGATTCTCCACATCTTATCAACAGTCTTGATACACTGTCCGGTACAGTTGGCTACGGACGCTACAGGCTCGAGATGATCCTTGTAGGCGACAACAACGATCAGTGTCATGAGCGCGGCAGCCAGCTGACCAAGACCTTGCATCGCAAACACACTTGCGATGATGCCGCCACGGTATCGAGTGCTAGAAAACTCTGCTGTTATAACAGCCGATAATGGGTAGTCGCCGCCGACTCCAATGCCCATTATCTGGTTGTCATTAGTTTGAGGCAGCGGCGAATGTGAAACTTTATCGACCCCTTACCACGCGATAGAAGATGAGGACTCCGACGATCGACAGAGTGCTAGACTCTCCACAGAGTGACTGCGCAAACGTTGTTGCAATGATGATCATCAACTCCACACCGTACATCCGTTTCCGGCCAAGCCGATCTCCCAAGTATCCAAATCCAATCTGGCCGAAGATTGCGCCTGCTGATGTTGCGACTTTGATAGCTGTATCGGCATTGTGAGGCATCACACCACGATGTGTATCATCTTGCCAGTATACGATTCCCAGCATAAGAACTGCAAGGTTGATTGCGAACAGCTAATCTAATCAGCATGAGGTTACAGTCTGTCTTTCACACATACACTGTAGGCGTCTGTGAAGAAGCCAATGCCGGTCACAACGGCGAGTCGGACATGGTACCATCCAAATGGTGCCTTGTCAACTTCTGCCAAAGCCATTCGTCGTCTTTCATTGGGGTCCGCGATATGAGTCTACCTCAGTAAGCAAGGTGCTAATCTCAGGGTCGAGAACTTTACATAGACACCCGAAGCATCATGATACGCTGCATTGCCGTTTCGATGGTGCGATGGCATTAGGAGGAAGGGCTGTGGTTCTCAGACGGCGTAACGTATGTGGTGGATCTGCAAGTATTATAGAGGCAGTGGTCGGGATCTATATCAGCCTTGTGAGGCTGTGAAGCACACCTGTGCGACGATCAGGCTGACCTGAATGATTATGACATGCAAATCGTTCAATAATCAAGAATCGAATCGCAAACGGCTAAGTTGAGCTTTGCTTTTGGAAGTTGGTCCAAGGTCAGTAGTCGACAACAAGTGCAACCAGATGGTGCCATCGTGCTCAATATCAAATGAGAAAGATGTGCCTTCTGCAACTCGAGGATCCTTGAGCCAGTCCAGAGCATGGCTTAACACGAGCGCCATTACGGGTCCTACGCTTGACATCTCACCATGTTCAGCTCACGTTCCTCTGATGCTGCTTCTGATTGGTTGATGGTTACACCCACATCGCGGCAGCTCCCATGCAAGTTCTCGCTAATGATACACGTTCCGTACCATATCAAGCCGATGAATCCCGTCACGTCTTAGAAGCTGCTGCTTTAATTGCCAAGTATAGGGCCTGGCGCCATGGTTCGTGTTCGTGAATCACGATAGATCCCACGCAGGGACATTTTGGAGCATGATAAACGTGTAGTTTGAGGCCGTGCCTAGGCGGCCAACTCGAGCGGCCTAGGTATTTGCACAATACTGCTAAGACATTGACATGCACGCTGACTAGGTCGATAGCTTGATGATACTGTTGTAATCGTTAAAACAATCTTCGTACAAGCCTTCCACCCAGAAAAGGCATGGAGCGGTGTCTATGGGATTGGATATAGAGCGTCTTGAATGGTATTTAACGTCAGGTGTGACACAAGACAATGGTTCAAGAGATATCACGATCCCTGATCATGAGTGTCGCTTGCTGGTACCTCACAAATCCACTTCTTCAACGCGCCTCTGAGTTGGGTCTCCACGCCTTGCTCGACCCAAAAGTGCCCAGCACCTGCCACTTCAAAACTTGAAAACGCTGGACCATACTGAGCCCTCAAGTTATCGGACCAATCTCGGATCTTCTTCGCAGATGCGAAGATGTCCTGATCGCCATAAATTGCCAGGGACACAAACTTCCCGATGCTCGATGTCTCCGGTTCCGTGGAACGACTCCACAGTCTTTGACCCAGCGCGGGCGCCGCCAGTCTAGATATTGGGGGTGTCAGAGGCGACAGTAAAAGATAGCGAATCTCGGGAATGACAATATTGGCTGTCGTGCGCTCGGGTGTTTCTGTTGAAATTTCGTGCCTATGACGTCGATGACTGAGACTTCTTAAACGATGACCCAGGTCCAAGCTGGGGCGTACCTCCAGGCTTCGCTTTACCTCCCGACTGCTTCTTCTTTTATTGGGAGTCGTTTCTTCGCCACCCATAATTAGAGAAGTATTATGTTCGTGCTTTCTCCTCCTGTGGTCTCTCTCTGTTTCTTGAGCCTGATTGATCCATTCCAGATTGGTCTGGTCTGATAGCTTGTGCGCCCGCATCAGGACCTCATCGGCCGCGGAACCAGCTAACGGATTTGAAAAGCGTTGTAAGATCGATGGTACAGGTGGAAGATGTCTCAGAATGAGAGAGCCGTATGAGTAGCCACCAAGGATTACCAAAGGAAGCTCATTAGGTGAAGGGTCATGTTCTGGTCGCGCCGATGGGCGTGCTGGTGACTGATCCGGCGTGAACACTGTGTCCGGCGTAGGAAATGGGCTTATGAAGCTCATATAATGCATGAAGCATGCAGCGAAAGTGGTGTAGTCGTCTAGCTCTGGTCTCCCAGACCAAGACGTGCGGCCTTTGTGTGTTGAGCCATGGGCACCTCTATCGCAAATAAGCAGCTGATCGAAGGTTATTATTCATAGATCGTACCGGAAGTTGAAGGTACCGACTACGTAGCCAGCCTTCAGCATCTCGTTGACTACGATGCCTACAATACGATCATCATAGCTCCCACCCATTGGAGCATATGGGTGTGCCATGACAATGCCACGTTTTCTCCATCGCGACCTTTCTGAACCATCTTTTGCAACCTCGTCAAAAAGCTCTGGGTGATATATGCGGCAGTCGAGCGTCGTGTCATCGTGTATGGAGGGAATGGTGAAGCTGTAGTGGGGCTCCGAGGGGAGGCGCATCTTTCGGGCCTAAGATAGACCCGTAGCCAGCATTCATCGCATGCTCGATAATCGTAAGCGGGTTGGAAGTCTTAAAGTGGTGTCAAATGCTGAATGGCGGCTGTGGATGTAGGTTGTAGGTTGCTTTGCTGTGGGGTCAATGTTGCGGAGGTGCGGAGGTGCGGAGGTGCCGCCGTGGCGGTGACGACGGGTTTAGGAACGAGCAAGGCACGGTACAAGCATTGTTCTCGACTTTTGCAGATTCTGTTATTCACATCGTTTTTGGCTCTACAACTTGGTCGGGATCTGATCCGCAAGGACTTTCTAAAATGCTCAATTACAGACCTGCCAGCCTTAAACGTCCAGCCGCTTTAATTATAGAACCAACATTTACCAGGTCATGCCACATGCCTCAGTCAGTATCAGTGTCCTGGTGGGAAATCATAAGCTCGGGGTCAGGATCATCATTAGAGTCATCGGTATCAAACAAGCTTGGTCTGGGCGGTGCAGGCTTGGGTGGTGAGCGTCCTATCCTGATGGCCGAACCAGTCATCTCCTCTTTCGGTGGCTTGAAGTCATCAAGTTCTACCAGTGAGCTTGTGGCCTTGCCTTTGCCCAATCCTTTTACCCCAAGCGCCTCGTGCAATAAGTCTCGGCCTTGCTGGAAAGCCTCAAGCTCCGCTCCAATGGCGCACATGAGAAGATTCCAGCTTCTAGACGATGCGTACTCCCATTTTTCAGTCAAGAAAGCGATGGTAGCATCCATCTGATCCAGCAAGCGCTTGGGATCTGCCCCACCATTCTTACTCACTTTCTGCATGTACCGTTGCAGGCTTGCTTCGTAATCAGCCACTTTCTTTACGGTATCGCTCCACAAGACTGAGCCTTCTTCGAGAGCAGCACGCTCAACATCAACCTCCTCGCACTTCTCTGCCAATCTTGTGTACTCATCTTGCCAGTATTCGTGGGCCATTTCGAGGGTTCGACGTTTGGGTGGAAGCGTATGGAATGGCGAGGAAGATAGCGGGATGTGGTCGCGACTCGGTGGGCGCGCAAGGAAATCTGAAACTTCCTTGTCCAGCATTGAGAGTGATGTTCTGTATGATGACAGCTTTGCGTCTTTCGAATTCTGCGTGTCTGCGAGCTCTTCCAAAACTTGCCGTTGTCGCCGCTTCATTGTCCACAATTCTTCCTCCTTTCGTCTGATATCTTGTTCGAGCTTCGAGGCCTCAGTCTGAAGGGCGTTTGTCTTTGCGCCAGCATCTTCGCCTTCGATGGCCCGAATTTTGGTCTCTAGGCGTGCTCGCTTTTGTGTCCAGCTCTCAGTCTTTTCCACGTTGTGCTGTAGATCCCGCAGGCCATCATCCAGCATGTTCAGTTCTTCTGTCTTTATGTTTGCTAACTGCTGTATCCTTCTAAAGATGCCTCTTCTTGTGGTGCCAAGACCCACCTTCTTCCTGTGGGACCTGTGCTGATCATCATCAGTCTCCGCGCTCCTATCTACTGAGCGGACGCTGCTGACAGTTGGCGTAGTACTACCGTTTGAAACCGTGTCATCTGATATAGCGTCGTTGCTTTTGAGGCCCTTCATTAAGCCATCTGCCTGCGCGTCAAGGAGCTCTTGGAGCTGCTTCTCGAGATATCGTGCGCGTCGTTGCAACGTAAGCACATCGTCTGGGACACGCAACGCGGGAGGCAGGCTGGTTCTCGGAGCGCTCCATAGCAGCGATGAGGTCACTGGCGGTGGTATACGTTGAGGCGTGGAATTGTACAACGGAAGCTCGTGATCACGAGCATGTGGATCTTCGAAAGACTTGCGGAACTTTGACGGTGGAGGTGACAACGAGCCAAGGACTGAGTTCAGCAAAGACATCTTGAGTGGTTCTCGAACGTAACGTGAGAAGGATAGCCCATAGAGTTAGTTAAAGCTATGTTGTTTGATTGAGGTGTATTCTGGTGTTGCTGTTACCCGGAGCATGTGAACGATTCGATGACGGAGCGTGCGTCGGAATCCTTAGTCATCAAAGCTCATCTAGCAGTGCAGGTGATGATCTCGCGTGATACATACACCAGATCTGTCACAAGTCCTGTCGTTAAGACACCGCATGCTACAGTTCAATAGAACGGCTGCCAGCTCGTCTGCAGCGCAAAAATGATTCTGCTTGGGACTTTTCCGAGTACCTGCAAGGTCTGTCGCTAACAACAATTCTAGCGTAATTGTTCGAAGAGACGATAAAAATCTTTAGCCCGCAGAGAGCAATGAGTTAAGCTTCACCCGAGAGCATGCGACCATTTGCACAGATGAACTGCATACAAACAGTGTCTTGGAAGTAGTGCAGGGATGGTGCAGTCCCACTTGCACGACGAATGCTAGCGCCTCGCTTAGCTCCGCACCTGCTCGCAATATTGAAGTTCGCAACTTCTGCTTCGCGACGTGAACAGCACTAACCTCAGGAACTCCCACCGTACGTTCCCCGCGCCTGCTGCACCTGTCGACAATCGCTGACAACGTATCTGCAGTAGTCCATTTCACCGACATACAAAATGGCTGACGCTGCTCCTGCTCGTGGCGGATTCGGATCTCGTGGAGACCGTGGTGGTGACCGTGGCCGTGGCCGCGGCCGTGGACGTGGCCGTCGTGGCGGCAAGTCCGAGGTGCGCACAACAGGAATATGAGGTCTTGGGCAGAGAATTGACAATCGCGCAGGAGAAGGAATGGCAGCCTGTTACCAAGCTCGGCCGTCTCGTAAAGGCTGGCAAGATCAAGAGCATGGAGGAGATGTACGTCTATGCGCACGGCAGGCACACCCCGCGAGACTGTGACTGACAATTGGCAGCTACCTCCACTCTCTCCCCATCAAGGAGTACCAGATCGTCGACTTCTTCCTCCCCAAGCTCAAGGACGAGGTCATGAAGATCAAGCCCGTCCAGAAGCAGACCCGTGCCGGTCAGCGTACCCGCTTCAAGGCCATCGTTGTTATCGGTGACTCCGAGGGCCACATTGGTCTCGGTATCAAGACCTCCAAGGAAGTCGCGACCGCCATTCGCGCTGCCATCATCATCGCCAAGCTCGCCGTTGTCCCCATTCGCCGTGGTTACTGGGGTACCAACCTTGGTGAGCCTCACTCGCTCCCCACCAAGGAGTCTGGCAAGTGCGGTTCTGTCACCGTCCGTCTCATTCCCGCTCCCCGTGGTACCGGTCTCGTTGCCTCGCCCGCTGTCAAGCGTCTCTTGCAGTTGGCTGGTGTCCAGGATGCTTACACCGCATCCACTGGTTCCACCAAGACTCTCGAGAACACACTGAAGGCCACCTTCGTCGCCGTCGCCAACACATACGGATTCCTTACCCCCGACCTGTGGCGCAACACTGCGCTCACAAGGTCTCCTCTCGAGGAGTACAGCGACATCCTCCGTGAGGGCAAGAAGTACTAAATGTACAGCGGTGAGGCTACGGTTCTTTTTCAGCATTCTTGGGTTATGGCGTGAGGTAATGCACGGGCCCCTCCTATACAGTCGATAGGTCAGGGACGTCCGGCACGAAATGAAAACTCCATTACGACCTTCCATTCTGATGTTCATTGCAGTTGTGACAGTCTGGTCCGTGACTAGAAGAGGTGTTAATTCGTAAGCTACTCGCTCAACGTGCAATGCCCACATAAACAGGTTCTAGTCATGATTGTGCTGCGGTTGATGCTCAGACTAAAAAGAAATGGTTTGTTTGCGGTCAGACGAGGCCTCAAGCCCACTACGCGAACAACGCGACAACATCAAGTCGTTCACCCGGAGCGCCTTCTGTCATAACACTTGCAGTTGTACGAGTGACGCCGATGCTACGCATGCATGCATCAAATTGGCGATTTAGTCCCATACCAGCCTTCGTTCCAGACTTGCCAGCCGTGGACTTCGTCTATGCACATGCCTACCTGCCAACCTGTCTGCCTATGATGAAAGCGCAGGCCATGGACAAGCTACGATCTGTGGAACATCACAAACTCATTTGATATGCCACAGGACTTCACTCTTCATTCAATCTTAGGGGCGGTCCCTTGCCTCGTCTTGCACATCAACCACGTTCGTACCAACTCAACTAGCGTAGCTGAACTCACAAGTATCGCCGCCACTACAGTTATTGTACCTGACTTCCAGCTCTGATACTACTTAAATGCAGTACTGACGTCCACCCAACTGTTCCGGCTCTCGATAAAACAAATGGACGGTTTTCAACACAGGAGCACTAATGCAAACATTCATTATTAGCATACTGAAGTTCCCATATCTAACGCGATACCATGAAGACGGTACACACGTTACTGATGTACACCTCGTCAGTCTTGATCAGTAATGCTGACCACGCCAACTTGCGGAAAAGGCCATGTGAAGGTTCAGTGCAAAATGTGAGCCCTAGAGGAGCTGCACTGGTAACAGCCATCGTAGAGGGACTATTGGTGCTGCATGACTCTCCAGGAATAATCTTGGCATTGTCGTCTTAATGGATGGCAGCCTTTAAGCGT
Organism: Stagonosporopsis cucurbitacearum; assembly: GCA_016920805.1. Taxonomy (NCBI): domain Eukaryota; kingdom Fungi; phylum Ascomycota; class Dothideomycetes; order Pleosporales; family Didymellaceae; genus Stagonosporopsis; species Stagonosporopsis cucurbitacearum. The sequence continues at coordinate 1,625,456 of JAFEKD010000018.1, read as the reverse complement.
GTCAGATAGTAGGAGCTGACCTCAGCTTCTGTTGCTTCGTGCGACTGTAACTGTAATAAATACGTCAGCATTTGCAAGAAGACCCTTACTGGTCATTGCGATTGAATACTATGGGGGACTGCATGTGCGGGGGTATTGCGCAAACGATTGCTTATGAGAGCTGGAGATGATGGGTTCTGGGTTGACAGTACGATATCCGTGCAGCCAACTGCTAGAGCATTGGGACTGCTCGATTTTGTTCTCTCTGTACCGGCCAAAGGCTAGCTACATGGATGTTCAACTCTCTCGTACGTACTGGAGGGGATGGAGAAAGTGTTTTCAACAAGCACTCGTTTTAGTGTCAAGCATCATTGAAAAGGTAAGTGTCGAGGAACTCATATTTCACGTACACCTGCCGAGGGCACAAGTTTTTTTTCGAAAGCCTCGGTGTCTGCAGCAGACATGGATGATCGGTGACGAGATGTCCATGCCAGTCAGAACTGTCGAGCCAACAAGGTCTAAGTGCCAATGGGAGGCTAGTACATCTGAGACATGCATCTAAAACCTTTGAGGCGGTTGTAATCAAGAGTTGACATTGAACTAATAACAAACGTACACACTTTTCGTGTCGGCACCGCGACCGTGGGTATATAGCACATACAAACGAAGAATGGAACAACCACAGCCAGCTCAAGAAGTATAGTAATCGAAGCTCCCGCTACAGTACAACACGCCAGACTGGACAAATGAAAACTATGGTACCCTCAAGACGAGGGCTCTAGAAAGCATAAAAGCGCTTCAGAATTGACAGGCGGTTCTTGGGCTTCTCGGCGCTGGCACGTTTCTCCGAGTCTTTTCCGGTCGAAGAAATCGTCGTAAACAGTTTTTGCTGTTCGCGGTGGCTTGCACTGCGCTTGAGAACTTTAGAGATAGGGAGGTCTGTGTACGTGAGATCAGAGGTGATCGGGCGGGACGCAGGGTTAGAAGAAGTCTTCTGTGGTACCTCAGGGGTATCATCGAAGTACGAAGCCCAAAGATTCGTGCTAGGGCTGAGTGGCGGTGATATAGACGGGGAGAGGGCCACACCGATAGTAGTGTCTGCGTTCGGTGGCCGGAATGCTGGATGAACGTCGTCGTAATTGGGAGCCTGAGAAGTCTCATCATCGAAGCGGAAAGCTTGCATGTGGGAGACGAGGGGAGCCGATGGTTGTGGGGCAGGCGTCTTGGGCTTAGAGAGTGATCTTTTTCGAGGAGTGGATACTGGAGTGGGCTCGACAGAGACAAGGCCACCCAATAGGCCACTGTCTTCGACAGTAGAACTGTGACGCTCTTGGCGTTCTCCATCGAGACTGGACTTTGACGAAACAGCACTTCCTTCGCTCCATACTTGGCTACCATACGAACTAGTGCTGTCAGAACGGCTCATGTCTATATGATCGCTAGTGATAGCATAGCCGTAAAATCGCTCAAGGAGAGCCGCATCCAGAAGAGGTGTCCGTTGACGGGCATGACGCCCTTTACCTAGCGACGATGATCGCTCCATTGGAATAGGAGGGGACTGAGGTCGGATCCATGATGTCTCAGGGCCAGCACCTTCTGGTAGAATCGACACTGAAGAACGGTGAGAGTTGTTCGCAGACGCACCCTGCGACGGGATACGGTATCGCGATCCGGTCGTGGCTTCATTCAACCCATTCCCGTAGCCCTTGACAATGATCTTGCAGTGACCAGTAGGGCTCAGCGACAGACTGTTACGTCGCGAACTCCGTCCCGACAAAGAACCCGATCTGGGTGGATTTGACGCCAGCGTAGAAATCTTGAGCGGGGCTGGTACTTCCACAAGTTCCCGTGAACTTAAAGTTCGTGGAGAGAAATAATCTTCCCTGTGACAATCGGGTTGTATGGGTGTGAAGTCCCTTTGGGCGCTGCTGATACACTCCTCGATCACATGAGGTAAGTTGGCTGCATGTTCTATTGCTGGATTGGCTGATGAAGTAGACACCTGCGAGCTACCGGGCCATGACGATTGCTCAGGCAGTAGGCAGCAGAGAGGGTAGTCGGCTGTTTCTGTATCCCTTACCTCCTTAGGTGCCCGCAACGCCGACACAAGGTATTGCAGCGTACCATATATCAGGAGCCATCTTGCCTTGCGCGCATCGACGACGGAAATCTTTTCGTCGCGCTGGTCGAAGGTCGAACTGTATGCACGCTCAAAGTGGGCGTACTCTTTGACAATGCTTGAGCCAGCAATGGCAGTACGCGGTGAGTTGGTTGCCACCGCCAGTGCAGCGCTTATTGTCTGGACATTGTTGACCTTGTTGTGCTGGGATGATAAAGTCAGTTGTCGAAGGGCTTTTTGTGAAGTCAACCTCTTGTTTGGCTCCGAGTAGCTTGGAAGCAGGGGCAATGGGTGTGGTTGAGACGGGAACTTATGCCGCTTGTCGAAACTGTCGATATTTTGTAGGACACAAATGCCCCCACTTGCTGGTCCCTGCAAAGCAAAGTCGGTTGTGGAGTTTGTGTCAACGAGATAGTCGTAAAGGTTCTGGAAGTCAAAATACATGGACTTATACAGTGCTTTTGGGAATGCGGATCCCTTCGGAGGTGGCCAGTAACCAAATTTCTTGACATAAAAGCTGTGAAAGAATCGACGGAAGCGGTTCAGGTGGCTCCGGGCTCCTGGGGTGAGTCCGAGGTAAGCAGGGGAGAGGTCTTCCTCCAGGAACTTGCTCAACGCAACAGTTACCTGACCAAGATGGTTTTCCACTTCAAGGAAGGCACGTGTAATAAGAGCTTTAGTAAGCCTTGACGTTATCTGCATATAATTCAGTAGAGACTTGTTGAAGCCAGATGTATGGAACTTACAGCATACTCGGGGCTCAGAGACAGGCTTTCGTTCATTCCCACGCAATGAGCAAAGGCATCTATCCAGTCGTGCCTGAGCTTGTAAGTCTCAGCATAGTATAGACTCGCAAGTGCATAGTCGGTGCATTCAGCGAAGTCGCGGTACCCTTGATCCTCAGCGTAATGCAAGAAATCCTGTTGGTTATCAATGAGCCCCGATCGAAACAAGCGAAGTCTTTCTTGGAGATCCACGAATGTCTGGCCCATATGGTAACCAACCAGAGGTTTCCCCTGAATGAAAGCGAAGAAATTCCGAGTTGTAACGTGCCATTTGAAGGCATCCTGGCGGGAGACGTGATCTGGAGCCGGGATATATAGATTGACAATTCCCAGTTCACGACTTGGAAGAACCAACGAGCTAGACAAGGCTGATAACTGTTTCGTCTCTGAACCGTCTCGCGAAGCGATCTGAGCATAGCAAACCTCGAGCAGAGAATTGCACTTCTTTTGTCGCAAGGCCCGAAATGGTACACAGAAGGATGGACCACGGCGTGAGGCTCCTTGCGCATAAAGGTGCACATAGCAATCTCCATCTTCGACCCACAGTTCGGTGTCCTTCACAAAGTCAACAAACGAATTGCAAGGTATCAAAATGCACGTACCCTCCGAAGACCGTCCCAATCACTGACTGTTCTGGTCATTCCGGACCATCTTTGCACCTTCTCGACGGCCATTGAATTATGAGTCGCTGTTGCACAGCTGACAGAGCGTCGAATTGTTGGGTGTGAAACAGCAAGGTTGTCCAAATAATATCCAGCTGTAATGGCGTCCTCAACTAATCCAGTAGGAAGAACGTCATCAGCACTGAGGCTGTGGCGCCGCCTCGAAGTTTGCCAGCTGCACGAGGGTGGAGCTGGGCGATCTGACGTAGTGCTGGTAAGAGGGATCTCCAAATTCTGAGGGCGCTTGATGTGCTTCACAGTAAGGCTGTTCGAGTGATTTAAAGTCCGGCAGCGTGCAATAATCGAGACTTGCGGCTCGGCTGGCGATTCAGTCGAGGCCATAACGCTTAAGTAGAATGTGAAAAGCCAACGCGTGTGGAACGCTCTACGAGCAGGGGTGAGCAGGAGTCAGCGGCATCAAGTTACCTAGCTTGCAATCTGACGGTGGGACAGCACAGAGCTTTGTAGAACCACCGTGCACAAGACCCCGGCTCGATACATATACAGGCAAGAAAGGTAAGATGCAAGCTCTAGCGTGAGCACTGCCAAAGGCGAGGCTGCACATTCGGATGATTAGGGCCAGAGCGCAGGGAGCTGATCTGCAGCCAAGTGTGGACGCCGGACCAGTCGAATGCTTGTGGCTTGCACTCGCCCGCTCCGAGGCCCTGGGCCTCGTTCAGCTGTCATGAGGCTAGCTGGATCGTGCACGCAGCCGCAGTGTGTAGAACCGCGTTCTAGCGGCCGACTGAGGTATCTAGGTTCGGCCTTCACGTTAATGTGCTTCAATGCATGCCTGATGATGATAATTTGACACTACGATTATGTGAGTGCTCCATCGTGAGATGCATTATGCGTAGCGCACCACTTCGTCATGGGTGACTGCACTGAACTTGGGGAATAATGTTGGCGTTGGAGAATCTGCAGATCCGGATCACCGCTAAGCAGGGGTCCTGGTCGTGCTTTCCGTCTGGACTGATACAGGCCTCATGGGAACTCTCAGCTGCGCCTCTGGACTTCCCCTCCTTACACGATTTCCTAAATGAGGGAGAATCGAGAACCTCCATTTTCATTTGGCGTAAAAAGCACGCTGTATTCGCTCTTGAGTACCCAATGCGCAAAGGCTCGGTGCTGTTGCTGTCGCTGTTGTACTGTGCGCCGCTTTTGTGGGGCCGTGTTCGATTGTCTGTCTTTCGGCTCTCCGCTCCCAGAACTCGCATCATGCATCACAACACTATGCACCACAGCATCCATTGACACGCAATCTTGGGTCATATCGCCATTGCCGATATGCTGATTGCAGGCAGGACTCACTGCAAGTGGGTTGTTCAAAAGTTAATGGTGCGTATCAGGTACGTGTTTCGTGCTGCAGCAGAGTAGCTTCACCAAGACTGCTTGGCCGACCAGTACACCAAGTTGCGCCTGACGAAACGTGATCAAGGAGTACAGCATATGTTTGGGACTGTACGTATCTGCAGTTGGCCGAAGGTCGCAAGTTGTCTTCTGCTACCGACTTGTCAGTCGAAAAGTTCCACTGCTGCTGCAAGACATTTCGGCTCAAGCACAGTCTTTCGCCATCATGCTTATCACTGTGAAACCCTGCCCGTGACGCAAAGGAGTGAGTCCTCCCGCTGCAAGACCACGTCCCACTCTGACGCTTGTTGCCGACACATCCGGACGCGCAATACAAGACTTAGCAACTACGTTGATACTTGAAGGCATCATCTATGTCCCATGTGCGAGGTCTTTCGGGTGTAACATTCAAAATCCCAACATAATGGCTGACAGTTCGCACAGTCACGACAGTGTAATAAGGCTGTCTCTGATGGCGACACAACCCGCAGCTAGAATATCCCGAAACATGGCACAAGCCTTCCGTATATGCACATGCAACCAGAATATTTTCCGATGTTTGATCTTAAGCTGTGAGAACTCAATCGAGATTAGAGATCTACGAACGAGTATGTACAGTCCCTTGTTGGGAGATTCGCTCTGCTCAATACGAGCTCTTACAGGGACTGTGTCTTACGTATTGCTCCAGTCTTGATGAACATGTCACTCTTGACACGAATGAGGGCTTGGGCTTTGAACAACATGTGATCGACTATATCATCAAGTCGACCTTACTCCGCACTGACGATGACGATGCAATCGATTTTAGTGCAGAATTCAGCTGAAATCCGGGGTACACTCTTCAGAGAGCTACCGGTAACGACGCCAGAGATGAATGCACATTCGCCTACAGATACAGCTGCCAAGCAATGTGGGAGCGAATTGACGGGTACGGCCGTTACCCAGTTCGACTGGCAGTAACATATTCCCGTTTTGTACCAGGCTTAAGCTATTCTCCACCGAATAAATCATCAACATGGCCTATGCAAATGGTGAATTCACAATCCCATGGCATCAACAACACCGCCGCAAGCTGCAAACGGCCAAATTCAATAACCATCGCTAAAGGTGTTTGGTACAACGGGTCTCGGCCTTATCCAGCCGTGTATCGTGTACCACGCGAAAGGTACGGGCCTCGCCTCGTGAGGGGCCGCCAGCTGCCTCTTGACCAGAAGAAGCTCAAGTGGTTCTAGCGAGCGCCACACCCAGTATTGCGACGTCTTGTTCGCTGCTTTAGCGGTCAGCCTTGAGCTTTCGATGGTACTGCCAACTGGTACACGTCCTTGAATGTTGCTAGAGGCATTGGTGCATGCCATTTATGAACACTATGGGAGCTGAACAGCAACGCATAGAGATGGAAATTACCATATTTGAAAGATAAACTCCGGGTCACTCGAGAATCTGCAGCAGAGATGTCTCTCGCTTCACAGTAAGCGACCTTATACATGCTCAGCATTTAGCAAATCTACCTACAATCTTCGCAAATCGATCCATCCGGGTTCCTCTTTACATCCTTGACCTCAGGCACATCCTCAGCCTCCATATCCCTTACCATCTCCTCAGCATTTCGCTCCACCTTGCCATCGACTCTCACATCTACGACAGGCTGTCTCTCCTTCTCCTCGCTCTTCACAGCATCTTTCTTCTTTCCACCAACGTCACTGTGCCCAAGATCTTTCTTGGGATCGATGCGATCCCGAACACGCTGCTTGAGTACTTTGGTTTCTGGGAATCCGCCTTCGCTTTTGCGGTCCCAGAGCAGGATCTTTTCCGGTTGGACGCCGTCTGAGTCTGGCAAAGTGTGACTGTTTGGAATATAAGTCTGTGCGGTTAGTATCCCTCAAGTATTTCTCGGGTGCTTGAATGGATAGTCTGATTTAGACGGCATGCGATGGCGTCTAGTGTTGAGGTTTTGGGAAGGAGAGAAGGGGCGGGCCCCGGGGTTCTCACGAGCTCGACTTGGAAAAGACCACCTGTCGCAGGGATCAATGCGATTTCACCAATCTGGGTGCCAAATGTGGAGAGGAGCTCTTGGCCAAACTGCATATTTGTGAGTATTCATCATTCATTTGAGGAACACGGATGATTCTGTACATATGCAGCTCGCAACATCCAGCGACATTGCGTGCAGTAAGTAATAGCTATGCGAGGTAAATTGACTGGAGCGACTTGTGTCGAGGCCATGATTCGCAACAATGACGGTTCCTGCTGTGAGTTGAGCGTGAGCTGCGTCGAAAGAGCGATCTCGGCCTATCGTTCGGTTGCGTCATCGCTCACGGGTTTGTTCACGAACTTTCACAACTGATGCATACTGCGCAAAGCACCTGACAAATGATACAAATTGTACTGCCCGTGTGACCTTTCGAAATTGCTGGCGGCATTGTTTGTACGCTCGCATGCCCACGCACCATTTATCGAGGGCGACCATAACTCTTGCCGATGCAGCGGACGACTTAAGACTGCACGTCTGGTCGTTGTCTCCCTGATGGACACGACAGTTGGGCAGGAACGATAGCAAAAAGGCGAATTTAATGGACGTGCTCGACACGTTTGATTGGTCCGCACTGATTCACGGCCGCTTTCGATTGGCGCAACCACCGTGATTAATGCACGGCAACATCAGATGAACCAGTGGGCTTGAGCGTTGCAATTAAGGGCCAGGGTGTCCTGTTCGCCGTGGTTCACGAAGGATGACTGCTTCCATGCTACAACTCCATTGTGTGGATCGCACCGGCCTTGTTATGAAGGGGAAGTTTGGTTGTGTAAACAAAAACATGCCCAGCATAGCTTTGCAACAGAGTCGACAGCCAAACCGCAGTTCGGTGTCGAAGTGATTTGAGATGAATCCGATGTTTCAGACTATAATGCGATGCATGGATCATAATTGGGACATAACTTCTCCAGATTCGAAGGCACCACGCGATGAGTGATTGCTTGGTACGTCACGGCTAGCGCGTTGCCAGGGAAAGCAGCCGCAGTCAGGGAGCCCTCACAAACTCCTATTCAACAGAGAATTTACCCACTGTCGCTTTGTTCCGCCCATTGTCACGTATCAGTACCATCTTGAGAACACTCGTTGTAAGTGATGCTCCGCTGAAACCCTTGTTCCTGGACCTCCGTGGCCGCAATTGGCGCACACACCACCATCATCTCGCACGCCGTTTCAACCACATTGAGCTGCCACTCGTCCTCTTCGCACAACGCACTCGCTCCTCCAACAGTATTGCTGACGAAAGTCTGCCTCCAACGTAGACATGAGTTCCGGCGTGCGTAACCTACGCGCCATGTTCGAGCAGAACGCAGCTTCTTCTCCTGAACCCCGCGGCCGCTCCCCAGGAAGCTCTTCGGCAGCCGACGAGGACAGCCGTCCGACCTCCAAAGTGCGCGCTTCGTTCGTTTCCGTCGAGCACACGATGCCTCACGCGAGCGATTTTGCAGGTGTCAACAAGGGAACTCCTTCCAACAGCACAGCTGCACAGCGTCGCGAGAGCTTCAGCGTGAGCCAGGACACTGCTGGAGAGGTTGCAGAACTCAAGAAAAGCATAAGCGAAGAGAAAGAAGAGCGCAGAAAGAGCGTTGCCATTATTGAGGCAGTTCCAGAACAGGCCGTAGCCTCGCGGGAGTCCTCAGCCGGCCCACCGCCTATCAGAGATAACCCCGATGGAGAGATCGTGAACCTAGGGCACATCATGAAGGGCTCTGACTTTCCTGAGGCTTCAGCAGACACAGATGCTGGTGCACCACAGGCAGAGGAAGCACCAACCACTGAGCTGCCTGCAGTCCAGGAAGAGCCTGTGAAGGAGGAGCTCACCCTCCCAGCCTCAGTCCCAGAGACACCTGCTGCAAACCCCGACAAGTCTACAACAGGAGCCCAGGAAGAAGTTTCTCTCAAGCCAGCAGATCCAACTGATGCTTCAGCTGTTTCTGGTGGTAAGGCTCTTCCTTCGCCAGCGGAGGAACTGAAGCCTGCGAGCACAGAGACCACTACAACTGCCCCAGCCACTCCGGCTGCAACAGCTGAATCTACAGTGGAAATGCCTAAGCTTGCTGAAGATACCGCTAAGACGAATTTGACACCAGGCAAGCATGACACAAAGAAGCCTGCACCTATCTCTACCAGTAAAGCCGCGACCTCCAAGAGCACGCCTGTCAAGAGCCCGCTGCCCAAGAACGCACCAAGGACACCCGTCACTACTGCGTCAGCCTCGAAGGCTGCTGCGCCTGCGTCCAAGCCCGCTGCAGCTGCTAAGCCTCCGGTGAAGCCAGTGTCAAAGGAGGCACCCAAAGCAGCTGCGCCAAAGCCAAAGACCAGCCATACATCTCTGCGACAATCCACAGCTGCGGCACCGACCACCGCTGCAAAGGCAAAGGCAGCTGTTCCCGAGGTTAAGAAGGCTGCAGCGACTAAGCCAAAGTACGTGACAAAATGCTTGAGGCAGTGATGACTCTAACCTACTGCTACAGAGAAACGACTGCGACCTCTCCCCCAGCAATAAAGAAGCCCAAGGCAAGGTCACCCACACGCCCCGTAGCCCTGAATTCGCGCCTTACTGCCCCCACCGCTGCGTCCGCCGCAAAATTGCAGGGAGAGGAGGCTAAGGTCACTCGTAAGCCTTCGACCGCGACCCGTCCAGTAGCGAAACCTGCCACGACCAAGCCCTCTCGCCCCTCAGTCGCACCCAGCGCCAGTACCAACAAGCGGCCAGAGTCGCGCACCTCCACGGTCGGCGCTAAGCCTGGCTTCCTTGAACGCATGTCACGGCCAACAGCAGCTAGCGCCAGCAAAGTGCATGAGAAGCCTACTTCGCCGCCTCGCAAAGCCTCTGCGAAGTCAAACATCCTTCAGAAGAGCAAAAAGAAGGTTGAGGAGGTTGCTGCCAAGGCCAAGGAAGCCGTGACGAGCAACGGCCATACAGATGAGTCTGCGAATGCTGAGTCTGTTGACGGCACCAGTGCCCAGGTCGAGAACTCTGAGAAGCCTGCCTCCGAGGACACCACGCCCGCTATCCCTGAACTTGCTGCCGAGAAAGATGTCCACGTCGAACCTGCGAAAGTAGAGACGCCCGTTCCAGAAGGCGAAACATCTGCCGCAGAGCTCCAGGCCCCCAACCCCGAAGGCGAGGCTGTCCGTTAGTCACATTACGCGCATCCGCTTAGGAAAGAGGTCCAGTGGCTATATTGTGTTGTAGTTGCCTATCTGTTATGGTTCTTGCTTTTCTTCTTCCTCTTCTTGTTTCAGCATTTCCAGGAGCGTTCATCTGGCGGAGCTTCATATCCATTGGCGGTGTTTTTGATTCTGAGGTTCAGACTGGTGGTATTTCTCCGTTACGCCCGCCGATTCTGGATATGGCAGTTTGTGCTCAGAGCCTGGTCTGAAGGCCTAAAGCTGATTAAAGCGCTGTGGTGCGACGAGCGTCTGTTCCATGGAATACTCAAACATATCATCATAAGCGTTTGGCCTTATTTGTAGCATAGCAATAAAAACATTCCCACTCAGTCTCCATCTATCACGAACCAGATGATTCGTCGATGTCAGCTAAGGATAACAGCTTCGACCAATCGGAGACGGCCCAGGCCGTCTCTCCCTCATGAAAGTTTCTCGGCCTGACCAACAATTGTCGCCAGTGTGTCTTCACTTGTTTTCTCCTTGTGACAATTGATACAGATCGAGATGAGGGTCCAGTCTCTCATCAAAGCGCAATCTCTCGCTACCAGCAGCCTTCGCACTGCTGCTCGTACGGCCTCGCGGACCCCTTCTCGATGCGCGCTCTCCACCGCTGCGGCGTCGCGCACACCCTTCAGCAGCGGTGTCAAGACGGACACATGGATCAACAGCCAGCAACGGAGATGGCAGTCTGCAGCAGCGCAAGTGTATGTGTAACTGCCAATTGCTGCAACATAGGGCTTGTGGCGACATAGACTCGAGCTGACGGAATCTAGTTTGGCCAAGGCAAAGGACGACCCATCAACATTGACACAAGACGACATCGTCGCAAATCTTGATCCCGTCGAGTGGGAGCGCCTCTCTCGAGTCCGTAACATTGGTATTGCAGCGCACATCGACTCTGGAAAGACGACCGTCACCGAGCGCGTTCTCTTTTACACAGGCCGAATCAACGCAATCCACGAAGTCCGGGGCAAGGATGCCGTCGGCGCGAAGATGGACTCGATGGACTTGGAGCGCGAGAAGGGTATCACTATTCAGTCCGCCGCAACGTTCTGCGACTGGGTCAAGAAGGATGTAGACGGCAATGAGGAGAAGTACCACATCAACCTGATTGACACACCGGGGCATATCGACTTCACAATCGAAGTCGAGCGTGCTCTCCGAGTTCTTGACGGTGCTGTAATGATCCTATGTGCTGTTAGCGGTGTCCAGTCTCAGACCATCACAGTCGACAGGCAGATGAAGCGCTACAACATCCCCAGGTTATCCTTTGTCAACAAGATGGACCGTATGGGAGCCAACCCATGGAAAGCCGTCGAGCAGATCAACAAAAAGCTGCGCATTGCGGCCGCCGCCATTCAGGTCCCTATTGGACGTGAGGATCACTTCTTGGGTGTGGTTGATCTTATCAAGATGCAGGCTCTTTACAGCGAAGGCGCAAAGGGAGAGACCATCAGAGTCACGGATGAGATTCCTGCAGATCTGATCGATCTCTGCAAGGAGAAGAGGGCAACACTTATCGAAACTCTTGCGGACGTCGATGACGAGATCGCTGAAATCTTCTTGATGGAGGAAACGCCTTCAGAGGCCCAGATCAAGGCTGCCATTCGTCGCGCAACCATTGCCCTGAAATTCACACCCGTCCTCATGGGTTCTGCACTCGCGGACAAGTCCGTCCAGCCTATGCTCGACGCCGTATGCGACTACTTGCCCAATCCCTCAGAGGTTGAGAACATGGCTTTGGACAAGAAGAGAGCCGAGGCACCCGTCAAGCTGGTCTCGTATAATTCCCTTCCGTTTGTCGGTCTCGCATTCAAGCTCGAAGAGAGCAACTTCGGCCAGTTGACTTATATCCGCGTCTACCAGGGTACCCTGAGGAAGGGCATGAACGTCTTCAACGCAAAGACGGACAAGAAGGTCAAGATCCCCAAGATTGTGCGTATGCACTCCAACGATATGGAAGAGGTTACGGAAATTGGTGCCGGTGAGATCTGCGCTGTGTTCGGTGTCGACTGCGCGTCTGGTGATACCTTCACGGATGGCGGTCTTGGATACAGTATGGTGAGTGACATTTTTTGCAGTGGCTTAGAACCAACACTAACTCTTCTAGACCTCCATGTTTGTTCCCGAGCCTGTCATCTCGTTGTCGATCAAGCCCAAGCACACGAAAGATACCCCCAACTTCAGTAAAGCCATGAACCGCTTCACCCGCGAGGATCCCACATTCCGTATTCATGTCGACCCCGAGTCCCAAGAGACTGTCATCTCCGGCATGGGTGAACTGCATTTGGACATTTACGTCGAGCGTCTGCGCCGTGAGTACCGTGTCGACTGCGAGACCGGACAGCCTCAGGTCGCTTACCGCGAGACGCTCACAAAGCGGGTCAACTTCGATCACACTCTGAAGAAGCAGTCTGGTGGATCCGGAGATTTCGCGCGTATTATCGGATGGATGGAGCCGTCGGAAGCGCTGGAAGAGAACAAGTTCGAGACGCAAGTCACTGGAGACAACCTGTCGGAGAAGTACCTGTATGCTTGTGAAAAGGGCTTCAATGCGTCGGTTGTCAAGGGTCCTCTGCTTGGCCACCGCGTTCTGGGTACTACCATGGTCATCAACGACGGTGCTACCCACGCTGTCGATTCCAGCGAAATGGCCTTCAAGAACGCCACTGCGCAAGCTTTCCGCAAGACTTTTGCACAGGCCGCTCCTCAGGTTCTCGAGCCCTTGATGAAGACGACCATCACTGCACCCGCTGAGTTCCAAGGTTCCGTCATTGGCCTCCTGAACAAGCGCAACGCCGTCATCATCGACACCGAGGTTGGCGCCGAGGACTTTACCGTCTACGCCGACTGCTCGCTAAACTCCATGTTCGGCTTCAGTTCGCTGCTGAGAGCCAGCACGCAAGGAAAGGGCGAGTTCAGCATGGAATTCAGCCACTACAGCCCTGCGCCGCCACAGCTGCAGAAGGAGCTTATTGCCAAGTATGAGAAGGAGAGGAAGGAGAAGGAGACTTGAGCAGCACTTTTTTGAGAAACAATGGCTTAGCCAAAAGGTTTGTAATTCTTCTTGTACGATTGATCGCCCCCTTCAGACGAGAGTCTCGAGGAAATTGAGGGCTTTGCATATAGATGGGCGTATTGGGAAAAACTGGGTGTAGTCTAGTTGGTTGTACATGTACGATTGATGGATGTATCGGTACGTAACGGAGCGAATGATATCCCCTCCATTTACTGGATGCAAATCTCTGACTTGATGAATTGGTTTTGCCCGTCTTGATTCTGAAGGTGAACAGACTCGAATGATGTTGAAGGTGAATGGACTCGAATTGTCCTTGACGATGTGATCTGTTCGGCATGCTCAAGTAGCTTGGTGGCGGATCTCATCCGTACGTACTACACTCTCATTGCTATATGTACATTTTCGTGATCATGACTCTGATGCTGTTGTACACGCGCAGGTCGGCTCTTTGCTCTCTGCCTTCTGCCTCCGCTCTTGCCCTTTGCTCTTGCCCTTGCTCCTGCTCTTGCTCCTGCTCTTGCTTCTGCTCTTGCTTCTGCTCTTGCTTCTGCTCAGTGCTCTTCTTGTTGACTTCCCAACGCTTAGGTCTAGTTCTTCTCGGCGCGAGCAGCCTTCAGGCTCTGGTACTGTCGCGACAGAATTGTGGGACGGTTGTTGACGCTACCAAACGCCTGGGTAATAATGGGCGAGCTGTCTGTACGGATCGTCGTGCCAATGGCCATGAAGAAGCTACAGTAGAAGAGCATCAGTGTCTGCTTTCCAAAGCACCCAGAAGTCTTGCGCGCACCCAAATGTCGCCGCAGATCCGGCCATGTACTGTCCAAGCGTGCGCAGCATTCCATTCGGCCCGGGACCAAATCGCACAATGTTTGTGAAGCCTGGTGCTCGTCAGTCGAAGAGGCTACCCCAATGTCGTGTCGAGGTAGAGTATGCGCACCGAAAATAAAGCCAATAATGAGACCAACAGCTACACAGACTGTCAGTCATCCATCCCAATCGTTTCGAGGCCTTGCAACATACATCCACCCATCATGCCACCCATCTTGACTGCGAGCTGTTAGCCGGCGCCATTTCTGACTGCGCGTATTGCGGTGGCCTACGCTTGTCGAGTGTTGAGGGGCCATGCGCGCCGCCTCCAGGCATTGCTCCAACTGGTACGGGCATCTTGAGGTGGGTGAAGAAACGCTTGGAGAGAGATTGAATGCGGAGATCAGGTGGGATAGGTAGCTGCTCGGTGCCGAAGAACAGTCCACCAGAGCTATGTGGGTCAGTGCGGGCAGCCAAGGGTGCTCCGCATGCACGAACGATGCATGCACCACGAGATGGGACGGCTGAGCGAGTAATGATGAAGCGTTGCAACGCCGATGACTGGAATTATGGAGTGCAGGCAGTGGGCTGTGATCTTGGACAAGCACAGTCTGAGATTAGCCTGAGGTCTGCTGCTCAGCTTCACTTTCACCGAGGGCGTGTGAGCACGTGACCAGCGGTTGGAGTGGCTGCACTGCGCCGTAGAGAAGGGGTTGGGAGTCGACATGTGTGGCGATGCATGCTGGCGATATATGCTGACTTCTGTTGGCTGCTGATATCTACGCTCTCATTGCCAGCCTGTGTGGAGAGCTTTGTGCTGTGCTCGTTGCTCGTCCAGCGTCATACCCCATCGCCGGTTGTCTGCACACAAGCGAGGCCAGGCCAGACCAGCGCGACACCCTCCCTCCCGCTCCTGGACCGCAGCCCATCGAACCTGTCCACCACGCTCCCCCAGCAGCCTGTTTTGCGGCCCCTATATCGCTACTCCCTTGCCAGTCCGGCCCTGCTGCTGCTGCTGCTGTACGCTGCACCCCATCTGCAGGCTGCATCGCCCGACGTCGCACGGGCTCCCCGGAGACAGGACAAGACAAGACAGGACAACACACGACAGCCAGCAGACAACAGCGCCGCAGACCGTCTCTGCACCCACTGCATCACTTCACTGCTGCCTGCGACTGCGACGCATGCACGCTTGACTTGAGCGCCGCCCGTCGCCGCCTCGCCTGCTGCGTCCTCGACCATCTCGCGGCTGCCACACACTGTGTCGCTGTTCGTCGCGGCGCCATCCCGGACTACCACAAAAAGTGACGACCCCAAGCATCAACAACGCGCCCTCCTGCCCCCGGACGCCGGCCGCGCGCCCCTCGCCTCGCAAATGACGGCTGTCGCTCCTCCTGTCCAATTCCAGAACATCAATCGGCAGGCATGGAGCGCTGAAGGAGGCGCAAACGGCGCCATGTACATGCCGCGGAAGAGCGCCCAACGCACAAACTCATCATCCTCGCTGTCCTCGCAGGCCTCGTCCACGTCCACTCTCTCCGCCGCCTCCTCCCAGCAGCATCAGCCCAACGGCGTCGCCTTACCCAACGGCACTGACGCCAGCACGTGGGCCACCCGCAAAACAAAAGGCCCCAAGGGCCTGTACCCAGCAACAAAGACCGAGCCTGTCGCGGGCCTCTCCATTGCACGACCCCAGCAGATCGCCACTGCAGGCCCCGGTGTCTCTGCAGCCTCAGCCATGAGCGCCCTGCAGGCTCCCTCCGCCATGGTCCCCTCACAGCAAAACGGCGTTCTGCAATCGCAGCAAAATGGCGCGCAGCGACAGACGGGAGAGGGCACTGCTATCCTGCACCTGATCCCAATGAACGGTACATTCGAACGCAAAACCATCACCGTGCCCTTCTTCCCAGATGTTCTCCGCATCGGTCGCCAGACAAACAACAAGACAATACCCACCCCCCTCAACGGCTACTTTGACTCCAAGGTCCTCTCGAGACAGCACGCAGAAGTCTGGGCAGACCGCAATGGCAAGATATGGATCCGTGACGTCAAATCGTCAAACGGCACCTTTGTGAATGGTCAGCGTTTGTCGCAGGAGAACAGAGACTCGGACCCGCACGAACTCAGAGAACAGGACATGCTAGAGCTGGGAATCGATATTGTCAGCGAGGACCAGAAGACCATCGTCCACCACAAAGTCGCCGCCCGGGTCGAGCACGCCGGCATATACGCCCGGTCACCCAACGACGTCCTCGACTTGAACTTTGGTGAACTGGAAGGCAATCAGATGCAGAACATGGTAGGGCCAAACGGTCAACAGCAGATGCAGAACATGCGCGGTCGGGCTCCCAGTCAAGGTTCTATGAATGGTCAGCGCATGCAAATGGCTGGTGGTGCACAGGCATATCAGAACGCCATGCAGCAGCCACGCCATCCTAACTTCTGGCTGCAACCCATCACCATGGAGCAGGTTGTCAAGAAGCTGAACGTGAGTGCATCATGTACATGAAAATTATCCGCGCTAATCTTAACAGGCTGAGATGAAAGCTGCCAAGCAGCAATCACAAGAGCTTCAGCAAGCTCACCAGTACATCAACGCCATACTCTCTGCTGAACCGAAAAAGGAACCGGCAAAATCATCACCAGCCAACTCTGTTAGGATCTCGCCAATCAAGGACATCAACCTAAAAGCCAGATTCTCTGACCCTCCAGCCCCACCCCCACAGCAGCCCCTTCCTGAGAAACCCAATGCTGCATCTTCGTTGAAGAGGTCAGACACGGAGCGTCCCAAGACAGCGTCGCCTGTAAGGTCGGATGCACAATTGTCTACTCTCACGGACGCGCTGAACAACGCGAAGAAGGAGATCGAGACGCAAAGCGTACGACTGCGAGATCTCGAGTCACTCTTGAGCGAAGAACGCCGTGCGAGAGAGGATGCTGAGGAGCGAGCCAATCGACTCGAGCGAGAGTCGACAAAGGAGCCCGAGCATCCTGCTGAGACAGATGAAGAGGCAGTTGTTGCAGACGAGACTGTCCTCGAAGAGACTGAAAACGAGAGTCTGGAGAATGGCTCTGCATCATCCTCAGCTGACAGTACAGCGCGTCTGCAACACCGCCTCGAAACTATGATGCTGGAAATGAACGAGATGAAGCAGCAGATGGAGCGATACCGTGAGCGCGCTGAAGCTGCTGAGACCGATCGCCAGAGTCTGATGGAGATGATCGAGAACATCAGGAAAGACAATGCAAAATCCAGCAGCGAAAGCAGGCGACGAAGTCGCAGCGGCGGTCATCAGGAAGGACAGACCAGAGCTCCTGGTGAAGATGGTCCTGAGAACGACGATGACGCTGAAGAGGGTGATATCGTCATCATCAAAGACCACAATGTCGATAACGATAGTGCAGGCACGCTATCCCGAAGAGCCAGTCAACAGAATGGGCATGCTGCAGATGGCGGGGCGAAGGCCTCTTCGAAACCATCTAATGCTCTCTCAATCCAGCGCCACAGCAGCGCTGACCTGATGTATCATGGTGGTCCAGTTGGTGCCATTGTGACAGTCGTCGCAATAGGAGTGGCAGTCATGGCCATGCTCAATCAGTATCCAAAAGCCGAGCGCTGAGTGTCGCACAGAGCTGCCCCGACTACACCACTGCAGCGGATTGCCTGTCTCACAAGGACCGTGGTTGGGTGGTCCGATTGTGGAGGCTACGGATGATGCACTCGCTCTGAACGCTACCAGCATTCTTCAGACTCGTCATTCCTCAGGCCCTAACACAAGGACCAAATCAGGGCAAAACCGCCCTTACGAACTCGACGATCCACGGCGATTAACTAGAAACCATGGCATCGTAACGAACATTTCTCAATCCTCAAGCTCAAATCGATTTCAGCGTCACACAATCATGTGACCTTTACCTAGCATATTTTCTTCCAGGCGTTTGCATATTCGGGCCACATGGGGACCTACCCACCGGCCGGTTCCCCACTACGGCATAGGAGGCGTTTGTATTTCTGATCTCTTTTATCGAGCTGGCGTTTTGTTGAAGGGTTGAATTGGAACATGACCCGAGGGCCTGGTTCCTCGGATTTCCTTCCTCGCCGGAGCTTTGCCCCCACCACCATTCACTGTATCAGCAAGCGAACTCTTTCCTTTGTAACATCATGAACTATTTACTTTTTGGGGCTTTGGATGATGACGAGGGAGAGGGAGAGGGAGAGGGAGAGAGCAAGTTGAGAGATGTTTTCTCCCGCACGGTTGGCTTGCTGAGGAGCTAGATTGGCTGCATGGCGTGTGGGTGGGATGATGCCTTTCTTCTTCAATGATACATATTCGACCTCATATACTTTGATGTTGTGCACCGCATGATGATGTTGATTGGGTATCTTAAAACTGCTTGGTCTGTCGAACGCGTGTATTGGTGCAAGTATCAGCATGGATTTACACAAGCCCAATACACACCGTCACCGTACTCAACGTCCGAATCCGCGTCTCAGGCACCTCCTCCACATCCTCGTGTGTCTCCTCTCCGTCATCCTGATTCTCCCGCCCGTCATCCACGCGTGGCCGCACTTCCACGTCGTCAATCGCCTTCACATTCCCCATCTCTACACGCACCCGGCAGTCGTCCTCACGCTGAAACCGCACGCCGAGTTCCAGCGCACGCGGAATCGCCCGCCCCGTGGCTTTGAGATAGACTTGCTCGTCTCCCACACCATCCCCTGCTGCTCCTCCTCCTTGCTGTGTCCCCTTCCCATGCGACACAGCAACAGCAGCAGCAGAAGCAGAAGCAGCGATCCTCGCCTCGACATCCCGTGCCTCAAGCCTACCATTCGCCTCCAGCGCCCTCGCGCCCCCTTCTCGCCTCTGCGCCCCGCGTTTCCCGCGCCCAGACCCCGCGCTGCCCTCTGCTTGCGCGCGCCGCTTTGCGATTTGCCCCAGCAGGCTGCGGATGCGCTTGCATGCTGGTATGAAGGCGGATGAGGCGGTGATGTACAGGACTTTTGGGTTTGCGGCCGAGGAGAAGGGGGATGGGAGGGCGGGGTGGAGGAGGGGGCGCTTGGTGAGGGTTGCGTTTGCGGGGAGGAGCGGGCGTTTGTGAATGCGCTGGTTTGAGTTGGTGGCTGTGTTTGGGTTGTTTGTGGTTGTGGCTGGCTTGGTGCCGTTGTTTGCTGTGGCCTTCGAGGCGTTCCTGCGCTCGTGGTACTTTCGCCTCGCCGCCTTGTTCTTTTCTACGGCGTCGGCGTGGGACGTCGCGGTGCGTTGTCCAGGCGGTTTTGGCGCGCCGTGGATGGCTGCGTTGAAGGTGTTCCAAGGTGCGGCTTTTATGCGTGAGTGCTTGGGTTGAGCTTGTGCTTGAGCTTGTGCTTGTCCGCAGGGTGGCGTGTCGGTCATGGCAGTGGCTTCCTGCTGCTGTGCCTGAGGTGTGCTTGCAGGCTTGGGGTCACCAGTGCGAGTTCGCTTTTGGCCTGCCATGGTGAGGCAGATTTGGCTTGTGTCTGTTGATCGTCGAGAGTGTTTGAAGTGGTTGTAATGTCCAAGGCGCGTCTTTGGTCGGCGACATTTTATCTTATCGATAAGAGCTGCTGGGTGCTGCATCGCTCATCTAAGGGACGGACTTGTTCTTGATGACAATTGTTTGTTTCTACTCGATTCCTAGGTTTCGTTACACGATGGCTTGAATTGCATTTATGTCCGCAGCTTCATCAGTAACAGTAGTCTCGCAATGATACCTCTAGATGACCGTCTAGGCTGAGGACCGGGTATAGACGGCGCTCATCAACACTACATCTTCAGGTTGCATGCTCCTTTCCCATAGACACCATTGACGACACCACACAATGGCACAAGCCCTACGACACATCCACCTGCCTGGCATAGTCCCCTACTCAACGGCCGCACGTCTCCAAGAATCCCTCGTCGCGCGCTTCCTCGCCTCCAAACCACCCGCAAACGCGCCCGCACCGCCCCCACACATCATAACCGCCCAGTTCGCACCCGTCTACACCTGCGGCCGCCGAGAAATCGGCACCGTCTCGCCAGACCAACAGGCCTACCTCCGCGCAGACGGCCGCGCCGAGTTCGTCGAGGCCATGCGCGGCGGCCAGACAACCTTCCACGGTCCGGGCCAGCTGGTTGCATACCCTATTGTTGATCTGCGCACGCACAAACTCACGCCGCGAGACTATGTCTGTCTGCTTGAGAAGTCGCTCATCGCGACGTGTGCAAAGTACGGTATCAAGGCCATGACCACGGAGCACACGGGCGTCTGGACGAGTCCTGATGACAAGATTGCGGCGGTGGGAGTGCATATGAGGCGGAATGTAACAAGTCACGGGATTGGGCTGAATGTTGGCACGGATCTGTGGTGGTTTGATCGGATCGTGGCGTGTGGTTTGGAGGGGAAGAGGACGACTAGTTTCGAGAAGCAGGGGGTGACGGGGAAAAGCGTGGAGGAAGTGGGGAGCGAGTATGCGAAGGAGATTGCAGGTCGGTTGCTGGGTGTGGAGGGTGTGGAGGGTGTGGATAGGGCTGGGGAAGAGGAGATTGCAGAATACCTGAAATTGTGAGCAAGTCTTGGTCGAGTCCTCACATGGAAAAGAGACAACGTACGGACGGCGATGTGTCCCATCCTGAAATTCATCTGGTCAGACTGGCAGACAAGTTCTGACTTGCACGTTGTCTACCCGCACCGATCCATCCTCATCTGCTTAGTCCGAATTAACATCGCAAACCCAATCTCCCACCCAGCTAGCGTATTTATACGATCTCGGCTACAGCTATTAGATTCAAGCGGCGGCTACTACAATCACACCTTACTATGATCGAGAGGGCGGTGACCTAGACGCCGAATTCATAATGGCACCGGCCAATCAGAAATCAGAACGCAGCATCTCCGCAGAATGCAAAGGTGACTGCCAAAGCCGCAAAAAGAGATCTCCTCCAATGAGCTCTTCCAAATGTATTTTATTCGCTTTTTCAACGGAAGGAGTGGGGCGTCGCGTGGCTTGGGATCTAATAGACTTGTTCTATGTTGGCTGGCTAGCCGCTTGACTCTGGCTTCGCTATTACCCCCTCGGGATCTATACCGCAGGAGCTGTTCATCGAACTCAAAGAGATGGATGATCAAACATAAAAAGTAGTCATTGTTTCGCTGTTTTCTAATTAGCTTTTCAATGCTCACGTTCGTGTGTACGGACTCTTACGATGGCTCACTTCTCGCTTTTTATGATCATCTTGCTCAATGCCCTGTTGAGCAATGCCGTTCCTTTCGTTGCGGTTAAGAAGAGAGGTGAAGAAAGCGAACTTGGATTTGACCATCTCATACGCTGACCCAGACTAGCAATCGACGAAACGCTCCTTCAAACATTCAAGTTAATGTCTCAATACGCCTCCGCAGCCTACTGCCCAAACAACTCCAATTCCACCGCCGACAAAATCCGCTGTGGCTCAGGAAACTGCCCAGCAGTCGAGCAAGCAGACTCCAAGAGCGTCCTCGAATATAGCAAGTATACCTCTCCCTTCCCCCCTTCAATGACCACCCCCGCTGACGGCCTCAGAACCGAGACTCTCACTGACGTGACCGGCTTCGTAGCCCTCGACCACACCAACAGAGTAATCGTAATTTCCTTCCGCGGCTCCCAATCCATCGACAACTGGCTCACGAACCTCGACTTCGGCCTCGTCCCCACAGATCTCTGCGCGCGCTGCACTGCACATGCCGGGTTCTGGCGTTCCTGGATAGACGCGCGGGATGATGTTATCCATGCAGTGGAGACGACAGCGGCTGCGTATCCGAGCTACAAGATTGCAGCCACGGGGCACTCGCTGGGCGGCGCGGTGGCGGCATTTGCGGCGATGCAGCTGAGGAACCAGGGGGTGGACGTTGCACTGTATACATTTGGGAGTCCGCGAGTAGGGGGAATAGGATTGAGTTCTTACATCAGTGGGCAGAAGGGTGGGAATTATCGAGTGACGCATTGGAATGACCCCGTGCCTAGGCTGCCGCTGTTGACACAGGGGTATGTGCATGTGAGCCCGGAGTATTACATCGGGGTGAAGAATGGTGTGGATGTCAAGGCGGGGGATTTCAAGGTCTATGAGGGGGCGGTCAATTTGTTTAGGGGGAATGCAGCGTGGTTGCTTACTGATATTGAGGCGCATCGGTTTTACTTCGCGCGGATGTATTCGTGTGCGGATCTAAAGCAGAGGAGAGGGCTAGATGGATTGAAGGGATTGGACGTGGTTGTGAGTTTTTAGGATGAGATCCGCTGTAGCATGTTGTGTTTCCAATCAGCGACAGGGTCACGGCACTTTGAAAGGCATCGCTGAAACAAGTAAAATCGTGTTCTCATCTATCATCGTCTATAGGGGATATCAAATCGTCGAAACATTACGAAATAGACACTTGATCAGACAGAAGTCCTTAGACCTTCTCAACCCGACCAGCACCTCCGCTCTTCTCCTCAAACAGCTCGGCCTCAATAGCCTTATCGGTAAGGCCGTCCTCAATACCGACCTTGGACTCGTTGAACGCATCAAGCTCCTTTGCCTTGAACAAGTTCAAGTAGATAGGGAACGAGTAAGCGACCAGGAAACCTCCAAGAGGAACGGCCATGGCAATACGAGTGTTGCGGGCATCGACCACCGCGCCGAGCATGGGCGGGAAGACAGCACCACCGCACACTGAAGCAACGAGGAAGGACGCACCGCGCTTGGTGTGGCGACCGAGACCTCGCAGACTGAGGGTGAAGATGGTGGGGAAGACGCACGACTCGAAGAAGAGCACCATGCACAGCATTGCAATGGCAGCGTCGCCAGTGGTGGGGATCGCGGCAGCGATGAAGATGATGCAGCCTGTCAGGAAGCCGAGTAGGATCAAGCGCGGCTTGACCCACTTCATCATCAAACTGGCGACAAATCGACCGACGGCGAACATCGCTTGGGCGACAGCGAGGAGGTTCGAGCCATCGGCAGTGGTGAGACTTGGCTTGACTTCGGTGACATAGTGGATGAAGAAACCAGCAACGGCGACCTGAGCACCTACGTAGCAGAACTGCGCTGCGACGCCCCAGAAGAGTGTGTATTGGCGGCGGAACGGCTTGTCGACGTAACCGGTCGTGGTTTCTGTCTTCTCAGACTGCGCTGCGATATCGGCGTCTGTGATCTCGGGAATGCTGGGGTGAGGTTAGTAGAAGCAGTGCGAAATAGATGTCTTGAGCTTACGGAGCAAAGAAGAAGACAACAGCCAGCGCGAAGACGAAGCATGCGATGCCCAAGTAGACCCATTGTACGCTCTGCAAGCTGTTGTTGTTCACGTTCTTGAAAAGAACGAAAGACGCAAGGACGGGTGCGACGACACTGCCAATGGCCTGGAAACCCTGGGTGATGTTGAGCCTGACTTCCATGTATTTGGGAGGACCACAAGTAGCCTAGCAATGTCAGTACGCATACATGCAGCTGGAGCTGATCATACTTACAATGAAGGGGTTAGCAGACGTCTCAAGGGTGCTGAGACCTGATCCCACCACGAACATAGCCCCGCAAAACCCGCCAAACGATCTCTTCACGCCGCTGGGCCAGAAGAGCAGAGCTCCGACGCCGTAGATGCAGAGACCAGTAATGAAGGTCCAGCGGTAGCCGAATTTCCGCACGATCCATCCACTGTATGTGAGGGGTCCGATGAAGTAGGCACCAAAGTAGGCGCTGTCCTTATTAGCAATTGGTTAAGCATGGTTTCCTCAGACTTACGCTTGGAGACCAGAAGACTGAGCGGCGGTGACGTGGAGTGTCTCCTGAAAGTGCTTATTCAGGACATCAAGCAGACCGTACGCAAAGCCCCACATGAAGAAGAGGATGGTTACAAGAGATACCTTAACACGTCAGAAGATGAAACATTGACTCAATAAACCAGCTTACAGGGATGATAGACTGGCGGGTGGTAATCTCGCCAGCACCGGTGACGGCATGGTCGTCGACACTCTTCCTCCGTGTAGCATTGTCGAGACCCTCAACTGCGGATGGATGGTGCTCAGTGTTGCTGTTTGTCGACGCAGAGTCACTTTTGGTAAAGTTGAACCTGCCCATGATGTATTGGTGGTGGGGCTAGAAGATATGAGTAGGACACCGAGCTCGAGCTGCTGCGCAGAACCGTGTGGGCATCATGGCAATTATATACAAAACAAGTGCTAGGCATTTGCTGTTGTTGTTGATACCTAGCTCTTGCAGCCCCGCAATGCTTCCAAGCTGCTAACAAGATGTGCCCTGGTATCTTAAGCTTGGCTGTCGAGCTGCTGCTCTAGGGAGGCAATGGGACCGACATATCTTCACCACCGTGGACCACCTCAGCGCCCTTGATCGGGCAAGGCTTCCTGGTTTACTGTAGGCTAGGGGAGAGCTTGGACCAATGGTCACATATGCTAGTGCGTTGAGAAGCGCTATCGCAAGGACGTACGGGGTTGAGGGATTTGGAGTGTGATGTGACGGCGTGCCTTGGCCTGCAACCCCATGGCACCCCCACGGTAAAGCAGTTCTCCACTTCATTCCCATCAGAACTGTATTCGAGATTGTTGACCTCGTGGAGTCGCTGATCGGCCTTAATCGGCCGTTGTCGCAGCACTTGCAGGTGTTCCACTCTATCTGCATCAATTCAGTTTCAGGGTTGAGCAACATAGGTAATCCTCGCGGTATGCTCTGTACAACTTCTCACACCATTTTACATTCCATGACGCACCACCGATCGATCCGTGATAAGATGCCGCCGCCGGGCGCAGTGCATACCGCAAAGCTAGACGCGCAACTCTTCATCAACTACTGCCCAAAATCGTAATCCACTAGAAGGTCAGATGGTATTCTTCTGCCAATCACTCGGCATGACCGGCAGGAAACTACCAATTTGCTTAGCCGATGATGTTCAAGAGGCGCCGGTTACCGTAAGAGCCTCATGTTAGCGTCAACTGCCGAGTCGTCTGTGCGCAGAAGTCGACATGTCAAGACCTTGGGGTTGGCTTGGCCGTCCAATGAAGGTATTTCAGACTTGATCGATGTCGGCCTTGGTACTTATCTGGCCCTGACTCTGGGTGAGAATTTGTGCGGAAAGATTGTCGGACTACCAAGCATCATCGTTTCAAGCTTGCTGTGCTACATATCCACTTTCATGGACACTGAGGCCCTTGGCGCTGGAGGCATCATCAAATGAGAGTTGATAGGACAGGTTGACCATTCTGTTTTGGGCAAATACTCCAGTGCTCCACTTTGAGCCTCGCTGAGCCGCAATGATAGCGTGATCTTATGGATGCTGGCGAAGGGCGCCCATGGGGAGAGACTTTAGCTGGGGTTACGACGACTCCACTTTCAGGCGCGCTGCGAGAATGTTGGGAATCTGGGCATCGCGACTTCGCTTGCAGGACGGACAAGAGACTTGGAAGTGTGTGTCAGACATATGTTGTGTATGTTGCTTTTACTTCTCACGTGGTCGAGAGAGAGCCTCAGATAGCAAATTGCTGACTGACGTGGAGCCACTCGTTGTACTGGTCAGAATTGTCTACCCGCCGACCATCAATCAACCCAACTATTCATCTCTCTGGCGTACGGACCTACAACATCGTCAACCCGACTCCACCCATATGTTTTACGCTGGCTTGGTTCCTGCCATCAATACCACCAGCGATGTGTGCTGCGCGGTAGTTGTATAGGTAGTAGTGGAGAGAGCCATCTCCAGCTCCAAAGCGCTGTTCCTCGAGGAACAGTGGGTTGTCAAGAAGAGTGAGAGCATTGAATACGTCAAAGTCAGCCTGTTCCGGTTAGCATGACATCAGCGTCACACGGGGAGGAGCAGCCTACCTTCTTTGCAAGAATCAGAGCGTCCTTCATGAGCGAGTTGAGCCTTGTCTTTAGCTTGCTATCATCCTTCTCGAAAGCGACCTCAGAAGCATAATAGAAGAGGTACGCGGCCTTGATGGTGTTGTGCTTTTTGTTCCCGATGACGGTACTCTCCAAGTTATAGAAGGAAAAGTAATCTGTGATCTTGTGTGTTGCGGGATCTTCCACAACGTAGCTCCACACGACCTGCTCCTTTGGCTCCTCGCTCGGGCAGATCCAGTGTTCGAACTCGGTCTGGTCAAATACCTGTGCCATATCCATACGCGCAAGATAGCGCTTCAGAAGGTCTAGTGCGGCAACTATGTCCTTGGATTCCATTTTTCGTAGTCCTGGTGTTGACGTGACGTCTGGAAGCTTGTATCGGTTGATTTGTCGGAGCTTTGTGCTGCCGTGAGGCAAAGGCGAGAAGCCAACATCATACAGCTTCTCCCAATCAAGAGCGCGGTGGAAATAGCGACATGTCGACACAGGCGTGGGGAGAAGCGATCCGACTGTGTACACAGCCTGGAAGGTTCCCTCGACGTAACAACGACGAGTGATTTCCTTGATCAAGACGGGAGCCAGTCGCTTCGAGCGTAGCTTCTTGTGAACGCAGAGGAAATTGACCTCCGAACACTTCAACACATTGTCGCGTATCCGAAGCTGAATAGGAATGCCCGAGATAAAGGCGACAAGTTTGCCAGATGCGGTTGCGCGAACTCCAACGTGCCATTCCTTTTTCCAGCCAGGTGCCTTGAGAGCCCTAACGAGGTCAGCGAGTTGCTTCATCATCAAGTGCTGATCGACCTACCAGTTCAAGAAAGATGGCGAATACTTGAAACGGAATGTGGCATCCTTGTCCTCGACATAGTGGTTGGTAAGCAGATCATACACCTCGTCGAGCTGCTTTGTATCCTCGAGATCCATAGTGACCCACTCGAATCCGGGGTACATTGGGCTAGGATTCTTATCCACCTTATCGATGTCGATCTGCTTGATCGGGCCATCTGGGATGCGCTCCTTTGAGGCCATTTCATCAAAGCTGGGTACGGGCTGTGTCTTCCAGAAGGCGTGATCAGCCATGTCTTTGGTAGCACCCTGTGGCGCCAGACCAGTCAACATCTCGTTGATGTTGAGCTTCTTGATCATTTGCTCGAGTTCAGCCTTGTTATTTGCCTTGGACATGAGCTGGTTCTTCAGCGCAGGGTTGGCGTCCAACAACATGCTCATTTGGTCCTTGCCCAGCTGCCCGGCAGCCGGCGCATTCAGATCTGAGACATCAGGCGCTTTCCCTTTGCCAGCGATTGCGTCCTTGATCTTGCGCTTCCTGCTCTTCTTCTTCTTCTCTGTAGCTCCCTCTCCTCCTACTACCACTTCCGTAGCTTCGTCGCCGCTCTCATCTTCGGATTCGTGGACCTCGTCTTGTTGGCTGGCTTCGACAACGGCCTCTCCAGCTGCAGCGGCGGTCGCTTCGGGGTCGGATATCTTGGATGCTTCCTGAGGCATGGTGATGGTGTTGTTGTTGTGTTGTCCTTGGAGCTGTCCAGAAACAGGGTAATTGTGGCAGGTGGGGCTTGGAGGGGTCCCTCGACGCGTCGTTTCCGCCCGCGCCCCGTGTCACCCGGACTCGACCAACAGGGTGCAGCAGGCAAAGATTAACTAGCAACTTTGTACGCTACGTATGAGCGAGCTATATCAACTTGCCTTGTCTACCAGGCTTCTCCTCAAAGCAACGATTCACAGGTTATCAGCCTCGTACATACGAAATTTACTTCAAGTCAGCATTCAATGTTGAATTGTACATTGTGCCTAGCAATGCAAGTTCTGACTACAATTCTGAAGACAACCTTTCTATGTGTGAAAATGGCAACTGTGAAGCATACTTCCACATTCAGCTGCTGCTCATATAGAATGTTAGTCATCTCGGCGCCTTCCGATTCGAGCTAGACCCGACTGGAGTTATCTCAAGCCATTTCCAACTTCACCATCCCGACTCCTGTTCAGCTTCACAATCTTTGCGTCCATGTCGAGTCGAGCTTTCACAAGTCAGCAATCTTTGTGAGGTCATCATATACTTTGCTTTGTCGTGCGTAGATATGCCTGCACTCAAGTCAATCTTCGTCAAGGCTTATTGGTCGCTGGCGGGCCTCGGTATTATATGGGCTACGTTCCTGGCGGCGTTGATCAGCCCTAGGATACAGCGACAGTAAGTCAAAAGGCTCTACAGAATACGAACTACACTGACTGTTTTATAAAGTGCTCTATACGCACACAAGCTCAACACAAATTTCTGGCATAATGTAACTAATCCAGAAGAATTTGGATTTGCCAGTCAGTCTCTCTACATGCTATCACGTGCTATGTCACATACACTATTTGAACCTGTGTAGCTGACTGATCACTGAAGAGGGCCAAGCTCAGCCCTTCTGGCTCGACACAACAGATAACGAGCGTCTGTTCTGTTGGCACGTACTTCCACTGGATGTCTACTTGCAGAACGAGGAACAATTGGCCCTGGGAACCATTCCCGGGGAAGTCGCTGATGAACTTAAGGGAACAGCTAGCGAGAAGCTGCTGAGATCGGATTCCGAGGCCAGAGTAGTGGTCAACTTCCATGGCGTAAGTAACTCTATTTTCATGATTACAACCGCTGCCTGACCAGGGCAAGCTATTGCATGAGTCTTGTTTTCTGCTTACCGGGGCTGATTGTTTGGTGTTCTTTGCATGCCAATCTCTGTTCGTACTTGCAGCTTCTGATGTTTTGATAGAATGCAGGTCATTTGGCACAAGGCTGGCGCCCTTCAACATTTCGCTCGATATCTGGTATCCCACGCACACATCTTCTCACATGCGACTACCGTGGCTTCGGGCTGTCTTCGCTCAACAATGCCCCTCATCTCCCCACAGAGCAGGGCCTCATCACAGACGCAGTATCACTTCTCTCTTACATCGAAAACGACCTCAATCATCCAGCTACCCGCACTGTATTGCTCGGCCAAAGTCTAGGTACTGCTGTAACTGCCGCCTCAGCACTCTACTTTGCAGACCCATTATCAGCAGATCTTCCTTCTGAGATGAAACATGTCTCACCCCTTCCAAAATCGCATACCGGTTTTGCAGGTATCGTGCTCGTCGCCCCGTTCCCGGATCTTGCTACCCTCCTCGAGACCTATAAGATTGGAGGTTTTATTCCCGTACTTCGCCCTCTTCGCGGTTATAACCGTATTGCTAAATTCCTGCTGTCGCGTATCGTGGACCATTGGCCGACACTCCCTCGCCTCCGCTCTCTCCTAACTCATACCGCCGCTTCCAAGACACCAATCAGACTTACGCTTCTGCATGCGCGCAACGACCAAGACATCGACTTCCGACAGTCTGAAGCGCTGTTCCAGCCTCTTCAATCTACTATGCTGGCAGAAGAGGGTGTGAGTGCCAGAGAAGAACGGAGGAGCATTCACGGCGCAGAGAGAGTCAAGAGGGGTGCCTTTGCCTACAAGAAGGTTGAAGATTCGCGAGGGGAGAGAGTGTGCGAACTCGAGATTGTGAGGTATGGAGGGCACAATGAGGTTGTCGGATGGACGCAGGTAAGCCTCGCCCTTAGAAGAGCGTTCGAGGCTGCAGAGGCACGAGCGGAGAGAGGTGTAGGACTAGATGTCGAGTGATATGTTGATCAGTATTGGGGATGTTGTGCGGTAATTGCATAGGAACTGCAGTACGATGTTTGCTAGATAACAAGAGGAAATGTATTTGTACGCAATGCATGAACATCAAGAGCACATATCGGATATACTAGGATCGATTATTACCCATTATTAACATCCCAATATGTCGTCATCTTTCTCCAGATCCTCAGCTATATGCTCTTTCCACAAATGCTCCATCAGCGCTGCAATGGAGCGGCACACTGTATCCGCTTCCTTGTGATTTGCGCACAGCGCACAAGCGAACCCACCACCAGCGCGATGACATTTGACCACGAATACATTTCTCACCAGGAATCTCTTGCGCCCAGAAAGTCGCCCTTTACTCCCCACAATTAGCTCCCAGGCTTTCTTCGGTCGGACCGCGATGTAGGTACGGCAGTATGGACATCTCCTATTTCCATTGGAATCGAAGTTATCCGAGAGTGAGAGGTGCTTGTTGTACTGCAGATCGAGAGCGTAGCGACAAAAGAGCTTGTTGATATTGGGGTTTGGTCTTGCTTTTGGCTTCGAGCATTCTGGATTAGGTTTGGAAGGTACCTTTACGGTGATGTCTGATGAGCTTGAACTGCTACTGCGGCTTCTGCTTGGTGGTCGCGGAGGCGGTGGAAAGCTTCCTTGTATCGGCAAATCTACGACTGGTTTCTTTTGTTGAGGCTGGGCAAGCATGCGCTGGTAGAGCAGGTCCAGTGATTGAATGGAGGCTGCCCGTGTGATACGTATGATCTGGACCAAATGTATGAGTTGCGAATGTGAAGAGGAGGTGGCAAGGTAGTTGCTCAGCATGAGATCTTGGTGGATGCTGATTAGAACCTGCTGTAGCTTGATGATTTGTGCCTGGAACTGTATTTTTGCAAGTTCATCTCCGCGCGCATACGGTTCACCAAGCTTGCGATATGCTCGATCGTATGTGGACTGTACTTGCAAAGACGCGTTGCACACAAGGTCGTCTTCACTGTCGCTGTGATGCTTTGCTCTTCTGTCGACGCTCCACCGGACATGACGTTCAAGTGATTCGATGATATTCGAGTGCGAACCTCGACGCTCTCGGACATTTACGTCTTCATCATTTTTGCCTCCTTCTAATGTGTCATCGGTGCTAGACTTCTGTTTGAGCCTGCGATATAAGTCTTTCGCCGTTCCAAACGCGTCTGTCAAGATGGTAACAAGCGAAAATATGAAGACGCGATCTTGCAGCGTAACCTACACCTTCTTAATTTTGATGAACACGCCTCAGGATATTCACGTACTGGCTCGACTGTAGCTTCGGCCTGTTCGGGCATGTCGCAGTATTATCAAGATATTCGATCAGCGAAGGTGGAATGTAAGAGCATAACACACTCTGAACGTGTTAGTGAGAATTGTAGCTTTGTGATCAGGCACCTAACTCATGCCGAATCAGTTTGCTAGCGATGAGTGAACAGCTCTGAGCCGAATCCCGTCACACGCTATGCTCATGATGCGCATCATGTGCTTGCTGTTCCAATCCACGCATCACATGTCTGAAGCCACGGTTAGATCATCCCACCCTCCTCAGATCCAAAGTCGATCTCTCACGTCAAGCTACCAACTTTTGACGATGTTGCATATTCTGCGATGAGCGCTCAAGTGTCCGACCCGACCATAGATGAGTATTCTACAGTCCACATACTTTTGTGAGAGTATACTAGGAAGCCTCAGATGTAAAGGTCATCCAACTATGAAGTTAGTGGTAGTATATTGTTAGTATACTATGTAGTTCATGGTGGAGCGGCTCCACGGTGCATCAAGAATGTCAATGCAGGGTAAGGCGGCAGCCACTCGAGGCGCGTGTGTCGGTCGGCTCAACGCTACGGCATGACTACGGTGTGTAGAGCCGCCGATTGGGTTTTCCAACTTATGCTCTCGAGATGATAGGTACATGTTGGGAGATGCCATGATGAACAATGGTTTCAGTTCCTGGACCCTTGGCATGGCCTCGCGTGCTCCCTCTCAGCTGCCCCTCCATCTCCCTCCATGCTCGTGCACCACACCCACACCTCTTACCTCTTTCTCCTCGACACACTTTCTACATCGACAGAGCACGGCCAGAATTTATGCGATGCAAAAAATAGATATGCAGGCGAGCGCCAGAGCGGGCCGAGGCGGCTCCATTCCAGACTCATCCCGGCGCTTGTCGTCGCACCAAAGCAAAATGATTCGCTGAGAACTGTGCATCAACAGCCGAGCAATATCGCAAGCGCGCTCCCAACTCCAGGACGCCTGGCGGCAACAGGTGGATTCGCTGTTGCTGTGCCTCATGAAAGCCATGCAAAACTCGCGTGTTCGCTCGTTGCGAATGGAGTACTTGTCTCACCTGCCAGGCACAACGTACTACCCAAGAGTGCATCATCGATCATGGCTACGAACACCGGTTCGCACGAGCTTCAACTTGAACGGTCCGTTACTGCAACTCCGGTCTCAGATGATGTGAATCAATCACCCACGGAAGCCCCCAAAAGGAAGTCTGAGAAATCATGGCAGGCCACAGTAACTCATGTGCCTAGTTGGCCTGAGGAGGCAAGGGCTCTGAACCAGCACGATTGGGTGTCCGTTCTATACGCGCTTGGCGATGTGCTTCTTGTGGTGTTACCAGTCTACTTCATCAGTATGTAAAACTCACGTCGCTGTCGTTGGCGGTCTAACTAGATCAGTGCTCGGAGCTGCTGTCATCACCTTGCATGGTAAAGCGGTAGAAGGCAATACGTTCGCTACGAAAGTCACATCGGCCATACAATTGGTTAGTTGAACGCTTTTTTCGTATGGCAATAACTCATCCTGAAGGGTCCCACGCTATTCCCAATAATGTTCGCGGCGATATCTGGCCGTAGCATGAAGATGATTGCAAGGTATCTCGCTGAAAGAGGCGCTAAATTGAGTGTAAGTAAACATAATACTTGCAGGCATCGGAGGCGAAGTCCGCTGATGGAATGTTACCAGACACTCGAATTACTCATGGCGAGCCAATCTGTGTGGGGCACAGTGGAAAGTCAATTCTTAATGCGGCGACTTAC
Organism: Stagonosporopsis cucurbitacearum; assembly: GCA_016920805.1. NCBI lineage: Eukaryota > Fungi > Ascomycota > Dothideomycetes > Pleosporales > Didymellaceae > Stagonosporopsis > Stagonosporopsis cucurbitacearum. The sequence continues at coordinate 1,592,938 of JAFEKD010000018.1, read as the reverse complement.
ACTCGTGGGCGTCAACCTCTTGTTCCTGTGGGCGATGTCTCCACTAGGCGGTCAAGCATCACTACGTCTACTAGAACGATCCACGAGCACATCGTCATATTTTAAACCTTTGAGGTATCTATCCACTGGACCTGGATCTGCTGTGTGGCCTATGACCGCTGGCACGTATGTGGAGAATGATGGAGGGCTATCACAGATCCAGCCTCTGTATGCTGCAGCTTTGTTCGCCTCGACTGGAGCTAAGAAGGGATCCGAAGATACCTGGGGCAACGTGAAAATACCCTTTACGCATGGCCTCAACTCCTCCTGGGTCACTTTATCCGCGAATGTCTCGAGCCCTGACGACTATCGATCTCTGGTCGGTATACCTGTCGTCGGTCGGCCGATAGATCGAGATAGCAGCTTCAACCTCGAAACATCACATCTCACTCTTGATTGCGACGCCTGGCATTCAACAGTTGTGAAGAAATTCAACTTTACTAACTTACAGAAGCTTGTACCTGGCCAGATTTGGAAGAACATGTCCGACAAAGACAGCCCCTGGCAGGGGATTGCAGGGCAAGAGAAGGTTATTGGAGGCAAAATGGCAACATTCTTCCTGCAAACAGACATTCCTCTGGGTCAGGGTGAAGACGGCCGTTTTGATGCCTACGCTGGGTACGTCAACGCATCTTCGAATGCGCAACCGTACCCAAAACGTAAAATTACGTACGCTTCAGCATATGGGTTTGAGCCTGACCGCAGCACAACCTTGAACTATGCAAATTGCTCATTGGGCCAAGTTCACATCGAGACAACAGTCAATTGCACCACGGATAAATGCACGGCTGTCCAGCAGCGCCAGTCTCAGGAGGACACTCGTAGCGAAGATGTCACCCCGTTCGACCACATCTTGGTTGCAGAGCTTGTCCTTAAAGCGTTCCCGAAGACCCTTGGCTGGTCGAGAGGCTCGGATCCGACCGAACAATTCTTGTACAACGCCACTGCTTTCCAGTTTGTGTCACCTACAACCGATCAAGGCGACAACCCCGGGTGGGTAGACATGTCTCTATTGGAGCCGGATGTGTTTGCCAAACGGCTGTCACTTCTGCTAAATACGTACTACCAGCTCATCATTGCGCCGAACGCGTATCTCGGCAATCTGCCGCAAAACAATTACTCGGCCTTCGGCCTTGATACCACACCAGTAGGTGATGCCGATGCTTACCTTCCCAGCAACGTTACCACAAAAAATACGACATTCCTAGACTGGTACAGACCTTTCCAGGATGAGATGTATAGCTCCGGTATGTACTTTATCGGAGCCACGACGAACTCGACTGTGAGTGAGACTCACGCTATCTTTGTATGCAACTTTGCTTGGCTGGGCCTAATGCTTGCGGCGGCTGTGGTTATACTCATAACTGGGATGGCATCTTTATTGCTGAAATGGAGAACACTTGGCCCAGAAATGTTTGGATATGTCACAAGCATGACTTACGAGAATTGTTACGTCAGGATACCCGATGGAGGTAGCATGTTGAATGGCATGGAACGCGCACGCCTTCTGAAAGACGTGGAATTTTGCGTAGGCGATGTAAAGGGCGAGAGCGACGTTGGTCATATCGCCTTCACTGCTGGCGTGCCTCTGAGAAAACTGGAGCGCGGACGTCTTTACTGCTGAGCTCAGCTCGATACGGGCTGCATGAATGGGTGCCACTGTTCCGAGCCTTGCAATATCCGGATCCGTCTCGAAGGGGCGCAGCGCAGCGCAAGACAACGCAGCACCGCCACCGCGCGGATAATGCTGTCTGAACAGGATCGTCAGCCGACGGTCTTGCACTGCCTGGAAGTGTAGATTCTTCGCAAATGATCCACATCAATACTGCAGGGGCTTATGTTCAAGGTCTTGTGGTAATGAGATTGAGCTCAGTGAGATGGACCTCGAAACATTGCGACATGTCCGGCAGGCCATATCGAGGAACAGCTTCCGCAACAGACCCGTGGTGCAACAGGAGTCGCGATAGACATTTAATGATTGGCTGCAGCCAGTCCTGTTAGCGGTTGAGAGGACGGTGTCAGACTCTAGCCCTGCTCTAGAACTCAAGCCTTGTCAGCAGACGCTACGCTGTGGGTAGATTGTGGAGTCAGTATAGGACGGTTGACCGCAAAGACGACGGCTGGCCAATCGGTCGGTCAGAGCAGGGGTTGTGGAGGCGGACTTGCGACAATCTTCAAAACACAGGGGTCCGGAAGATCTCGCGGCCCGCTAAGCGACTCAGGTCCGCAACCAATCATCAGCCTCATGGACCTTGGAAACGAAACTTCGCCTGATGGCGGCCAGCGAAGCATGGCAAATCTTGAGTCCGCGACTTCCAATGGCCTGCCAGTTTAGGCGACGACGCATGATGTACCTACGTCAACCCTGCGAAGCCATTGGCTTTTCTTTGGCTCACAGCCTTGGTCATACCTAGACCGCATGTTTCACAGTGTAGACGCTCGCCGTTGTGGGGCAGTCCACGTCTCTCTCAAGGCCATCGTTTGGCCTTCGGACTCTGGGACTGTCATTTTCCAGACGAGTCGTTTGATTAGGGGATCGTCATAGGAAACTATGTGGAAGTATAGTGGCTGCAAAGTGCAACGCGGCCTAACATTCTATATAAGTGTTTGCCAGTCTCCCTCTTGGCCTCATCACAACACGCTCACACAGCAACCACTACATTCTTCGCATTTGCGTTTCTTCTCTTTCATACTAGCTGGACTAGTCACTTTGATTCTACATACAGTCTTTATCATACCATCTCGAAGATATCCAGCACATTTACAATCATCATGTCTCTCCGATCAGTTATCCTGGCAACGGCCACCCTGTGCGCCTACGTCGCTGATGCACACATCAAGATGAGACAGCCAGTGCCATTCAGTGTTGACAAGGTTGACACTGGTCCCATCGCCAAAGCGCAGTGGCCTTGCAAGAAGGACATTGGGTTCACAGTCTCAAAAATGAACAGCATGGCTGTTGGTGAGCAGCAGAAGATCATCTTCGATGGTACCGCGGTACACGGTGGCGGATCTTGCCAGCTCTCTGTCACAACAGACACCGAACCTACAGAGAATTCCGTATTCAAGGTCATCAAGTCCATCGAAGGTGGTTGCCCGGGTGTTGAAGGAAAAATCAACGAGTACAATTTTGAAATCCCTGACAGTGTTCCCAACGGCAAGGCTACCTTCGCTTGGACTTGGTTTGCCAAGATGTCTGGGGTTCCTGAAATGTACATGAACTGTGCTCCCATCGAGGTTACTGGCGGTGCCAGCGATACCACCGCATTCGACGCTCTCCCCGACATGTTGGTTGCCAACCTTCCCGAAGTCTCCCAGTGCAAGAGCCCAGAAAATGGAGCTCTGCTGTTCCCTGACCCGGGTTCTATGGTTGAGAAGGGAGCCACCGCCGACCAAAAGCCTCCCACAGGTAGCTGCGGCGCCTCCGGTACCACACCTGCTAACCCCTCGGCTCCTGCTGGCTCTGGTGCACCCGCTTCCTCTGCCGCTGGTGGCCAGCCTTCTGCTGCTCCTTCATCTGCTGCTGGCAATGACGGCATGTACACACCTCCCGCCGGCGCCGGTGCCACCTCTGCTGCCGCTGCCCCAACTTCAGCCGCCGTCGTCCCGACCTCAGCTGCTGGTGGTGCGTCTGGTGCTGTCCCCACTTCCCAGGCTGCCGCTACCTCTGCCGCTGCCACCTCCGCTCCCGGTGGTATCTTCGCTCCCGGAGCCTCCAGCGCTGCCCCCGTCGCCTCTACCCAGACCACTCTCGTCACCGTCACCGGCACACCCTCCACGCCCTCCAAGACAACAGCCGCTGCCTCCAAGCCTGCGGCTACCACACCCGCTGCCGGCACTGGTGGTTCAGGCGCTGCTCCTACCGGCGCCCCTGCTGCCGGAGGCGCTGGAGGCCAGGGAACTTGCTCCACCAACGGAGCCGTCGTCTGCAACGGCCCCAGCCAATTCGGTCTCTGCAACAACGGCGTCGTGGTGTGGCAGGCTGTGGCTGCTGGAACCACTTGCTCCAACGGCACAATCACCAAGCGCGGCTACAACGGCCGCATCGTGCGCCGCAACCGCAGCTTCATCGGCCACGTCCACAAGCACTAGATGCTTTATCCATAAAGGGTCCTTCTTCTACACCCTTTGGAGACACATTATGATGTTGATATCGCTTGATATACTTCCCGTCACTCGCTCACACACCATTTTTCAGGGGACGATCGGTCTGGAACCGAGGGTTTTTGTTGTCCGGCGGCGCTCAGTAGAGAGTGTCTGCTGTTTTTTGTCTTAGTATCTACACGAATTGCATTTGCATTGCTGGCGCTTTGGTGGGGGGATGAAGAAGAAAGAAAGAACCGGCGCTTGGGATTATCCCTGGTGGTCGCATGTTTGATATGAAGGAATGAAATGTAGATTGAGAATTTATGAGTCTACTATACTTTGCACTTTTACACTGCACTTTACTTTGCACTTGACACTTCACACTTTGCACTTAACACTTCACACTTTACACTTGACACTTCACACTTTGCACTTCACACTTCTTCACACCACCACTAGATCACATCATACCACAACACATCACAACACACCAAGTACTTTCCCCCTCCCCCTTCCCCCTCCATTAATCCCATGAACTTGCCCCCCTTCCCGTGAATTTCCCCCTCCCCTTCCCGTTTCCCTCATCGCCGCTTCAAGCTTCAAGCCCCACATCCTACATCCCACATCCTACATCCATGTCCATAGCCGACATGGTGAAACGGTTCCTGTCTCCGCCGCCACCCACTCCGCCACGCTGCGAATAGACGTGGCCCTGTCCAAATATCCACTCAGACCCAGTGCTTGTCCTGGACTGCGGATCCAGACTCAGACCCGGACCTAGACCTAGACCCAGTAGACGAAAATAGCCGGTTGGATGTGTGGGCTGGGAATAGGTAGGCATGGGTGGGATGGGGTGGGGTTGTCTTATCCCGTCTTGTCTTACTTGTCTTGTCTTGTTACTCTGTGGAGGGCATGTGAGGTCATGTGAGGTCATGTGAGGGCATGTAAGGCCAGATCATTTCACAAGGTCATATCACGCGCGTTACGAACAGCGTGCATGAGACGATGCGGATGTGGGGTCTTGGGGCTGGGTGTGTGTGTGTGTGTGTGTGTGTTACTTCAATTCGATCGAGACTGCTGCAGTAGGTTGTGAGGGGGTTGCGGTCAGTGGGTGTGGGTGTGGTACGTGATGTCATGTTGTGGATTAACTTTGTGGTTGATTATTGCTAAATGGAGCTTGGGTATTTGTTTGGGTATCTGTTTGAGTCTTTAGCTATCCTCTTAAAGCCCTGAGTTTGCTTCCGTTTCCTTCTCTTTTTGCGTGAGGAGCGCGAAAGTTGGGGCTGTGGAATGTCATGTCGTCTGCGACTTCCATCACCATATGAGAGAGTGCTGCACCATGCATTCAAGCGCCACGGGTGCCTGTCGCCCTGGGTGAGTGGAGAGGCGACTCCATCTCGACTGCGCGCTCTCCTGCTACACTCGATACGCTCGACACAGGCAGTTCGGCAGGCTTGGGTCCTTCGCCGCTCAACTCGAACATGTCCGGCGCAGGTGCTGTCGCGCCGGCAGGCACAGTCGGAGTAGTGTGCACGTTTGCATTGAAGACCTCTGCTTCGGCGGTATGAGCGTACTTTGTGCTTGGCGATGTTGGGTCTAGGGAGTTGTCTATGGCGGCCATTTCAGACGGCGGCGCGTGGGCAGCGTGGTTTCTCCGCCGACGCATGAGGAAGAAGATGGCCACGCCTATGAGAGCGGCAACGGGAATGCCGACACCCAGGCCGACACCAAGGGCAGTGGTGTTTGATTTCTTTGCTGGCTCAGCGTCGATCGCGGCAGCGGATGTGGCTGCTGTGCTGGCAGTGGATGCTGGCGATGCTGTCGATGCTGTCGAGGAGACTGCTGTCGATGCTGGGGCGCTTGATGTTGCGAGGGAAGAAGAGGTGGTCGAAGTCGAAGAGCTCGAGGACGTATGAGTTTGCGTGAAGGATTCGCCGATGATGGTCACGGTATACACGTCTGCGGGCGACTGTGCGAAGCTGAACATCTCGGAGCCAGAGTTGGCTCGGCAGTCGCAGCCATCGTAGCAGCAGTAAGAGTCTATGCTCGTAGAATTGCAGCTATAGACTGGTACGCCGTTGTTGTCGATGTCTGGCAGAGTCAGCAGGTTCGTTCTACAAGCAGCAAGACAATCAGGGTAAGCTACCGAGACACTGGCGCGGACAGTTTCCAGACTTCCAATTTGCGTCTGTACAGGTTCCCCGATGCAGACGCGCTTTGACAGGGTCGTGTGGGTCAGAGACACACAGTCCGTTGGACAGGCATGCCTGGTTGTCGTAGCAGCAGGCAGAGACCAGGGCGTTAGGATTGCAGGCCGTGTCTGAGTTGACTTTGTCGCCGTTGGGGAAGTAGCACTGTGCTGCCAGAGCGGCCGTGGAGCAGGCCAGGGCCGTCAGCAGTCGCGTGAGTGTGGGCATGTCGAGGCGCCAATGGGTGTGGGGAAGAGGGAGGATTGAGCGGGCGAGCTTCACTTGGGTCTTGAGGGGATGAGATGGAGTGTGGCCAGGGTGCTATCGTGCCATGCCGTTTTGTTGATAGCAGGGCGTTCATCCTGATCAGGCGTGCTGCGGGCAGGCCAACGAGTCGAGGACTGGTAATTTGAGGCCATGGTGGGTGGACCGTGGGAGCGACTGCACGTGGACGATGAGATGGAGTCTGATAGGTGTATTGTGAACGTCTCTTTCTCTTCAGATTCTCGATTATAGACTACCGCAAGAACTAAAAACCTACACAGTATAAGGACATTGATGGCAGAACACGGGAGCAGGGGTGGTGCAACTTCGGTGGATTCTTTTTGTGTAGGCATCGAGCTAGTGCGGCGCGTGTGGAGGCTGCGGCGCGTCACCCACCCTGTACAGTACTGCTAGTGCGGTTTCTTGGCTGTGAAGTCATGAATATGTGAACTTGTCGACTTGCCAACCTCTCCACTCCAGCCATGACGGAGCCGCGACGGTCGGCGAGGGCGCGTGCCCGCGAAGGCGCCAGTCCACCTGCGCCCGAGACGCCCAGCGTGAAGCCCAGCGACAAGTCCAGCGAGAAGTCGGCAAAGGGCGCAAAAGCGACACTCAAGCGCAAACGCACCACCACCGCCGTCCACGGGTCGATGCCAGGCACGCCCGCCAGCGAGACACCGCAGCCACCGCCCAAGCAGACGCTGCCGCTCAAGGTTGCCGAGGGCCAACCACTGCCCACACTGCCCGAGCCGCAGCCGCTCGACCTGTCCGCGACCGACTGGCAGAACATCCAGCAGAGCGGCGTCCTCAGCGCCTCGCTGCAGCGCTCACGTGCCGTCTGGGTCTCGGGCGTCAACTTCCGTACCTTCCACAAGAAGCATGTTCTGCCCAAGAAGGTCTCGGAGCGCACTGAGGCAGACAAGGCCGGCAAGGCGCGCCAGAAGGACATGGAGAAGAACTTCCCCCAGGTCGGCGCCCTCGACGCCCAGCTGGTCATTGAGCCGCACACCTTCCCCATCAAGCTGTATGCCCCCAAGGAGGGCACTCGCACCGCGCCCAAGAAGATGCCGCCGCCCCAGCAGTACGGCGCCTGGCCCAACCACAGCCAGCATACTCAGCACACCCACCACGCCCACCAACCGCACCACGCCCAGCATCCTCCCCACTACCAGCAGTACAACCAGCCCTCCTACCCACCCAAACAGCCCCCCCAGTCGCGCCCGCCGCCGCCCAAGCCCGTCCAGCAACCGCCTGCACAGACGACGCCAGGGCCAGCCTCCACACCAGCCCCCGATCCCGTCATCCACATGCTCGCCGCGAGGGCAGGCACAGACCCAGAGCTCAAGGCTGTCATGAAGATTGTCGCTGCCGGCCAGGCCAGCAAGGAGCAGCTCGAGTTCTTCCAGACGCACATCAACGAGCTGACCGAGATACTCGAGAAGAACAAAAAGGCAAAAGCCCCCCTGCCAATGACTCCCCGTCCAGCCCCATCCACAACCCCTGCTTCGGCGCCATCCAAGTCGCAGTCGTCAGTCCCAGTACCACTCAAGCAGCAACCGCCATCACCTGCGCCACCCACACAACAGGCACCGTCACCAGCTCCGCCCAAGCAACAACCACCATCATCTGCTCCACCCACACAGCACACGGCAGCCCCTACACCACCAAAACAGCCCTCGGCTCCAGCCGCCTCACCGGCCCCTGCTCCGCCCAAGCAGCACGTGTCTACGCCAGCACCCCCTCCTCCGCGCCCTACGCCGCCTCTCCAGCAACAGCATGGCCCACCAGCACCCACGCCGAAGCCATTCAGCCCGGCACCGCCCCACACACCACAGCAGCGGCCACCGGTCTCTCAGCCACGGCCGCCCCCTCCAAACTCATATCCTGTGAAGAACTATAACCAGCCGCCATACTACCAGCAACCTCCGCCTCACTACGTGCCACAGCAACCTCCACGCATAACTTATCGGCCGCTCACATTCGAATTCGTCGAAGGCAACGGCGACCGCTTCTACTTTCCATCATACAGTTTCATGGAGTGGCTGCCAAATGGCTCCGGAGCGAAATTCAGTTTCCTCGTCACCAAGCTCAAGCCCAAGCCAGAGCCTGAAGTCAAACCTCCATCCATTCCAGCGCCACCACAGACTCCAGCTCCATCACAGACCCCCGCGCCATCACAAACTCCCCTGCCGGCAGATGCATCCAGTGCCACTCCCGCGAATGCGTCTCCATTCCCACCGAACCCAGCTGGCCCACCCGCCACCCCTACACCCACACCAACACCATCATACGCCGCTCCCCCACGCATCGAAGACTTTGACGAGCGACACGACATCAAAGACATCGACTTCTACCAGCCCGTCACAGTGCTCGTCCTCACCGACGAACACGAAGTCAAGAGCGCACTGCCGCGCGCCATCCGCCCCCCAAGCGTGGTCGAAAAGTACATGGAGGAGGTGTTTGACACGGCCAGGCGCGCAGACGAGACATATCTTGCCTTCAGGCTGCCCAGGGATGGCATGGATGTTGAGATTGGTGCGAAGAGCGGCGACGCCACACCGAGCGTTGGCACACCCATTGCAGATGTGAACATGGCGGCGCCGGCGCCGGCAGTCGTCACGGAGAAGAGGAAGAGTACCGTCGGGCGGTCGAGAAAGAGTCTTGCGGCGTAGACCTCCCCGGATGTATGAATAAATGACTTGTATCAACAGCTACAAAATGACTATCCTCCCAACCTCCAACCTGCATTCTCTGCGTCATGAATTCCCCTCTGCGTATAGGCTTACCAGCACTTTACATTCTCGCTGCTGCTACTTGAATCATGGCTCACTTGAGTCAGCACGCGTTGTTGGAAGGTGATCGTGCATCAATAAGTTCTGACATTTCATGGATGTTGATCAAACCGCTACTCTTTCCCTCCATTGCTGATGACGCTTCCCACATATGGATGTCGCGTGTATTGAAAGTACATTGAGAGCAAGATTACAAACCTCGCTGGCTACCTACCGCACGGTGATACCACACTCCGTAATAAGCCGGCCTTAAATGTAGGTCTTGATCGAGTGGATCAGAAAGTACACCTCACTAAAGGCATCAGGTACCGTTGCAACATAATTGCTGCAAGAAGCGACGCCTGTCCTCTCACGGCAACCCGTGTATTCATTCCAAGCATCGCCGCCTGCACGACGGCCGCAGAAGTTCATATTGATAACCTGATCACCGTTAGCTAGGAGGATTGTACGGTGACGTTGATGCCTACCATTCTCATCTTCTTCCACACACTGCCAATGTCGCAGTCCTTTGGCGTGAAGCTCATGATTGAGGTGCCCCACTTGTCTGGATCAGGCTCCTCGCTCACGATGTCGCTCGGAACAAGAGCCCTCTTGAAATGCCACACTTTGATACCATCGGCTTCTATTTGCGTGGCCCAGAAGCCGCCGCCATACAAGTTGAACGAGTCGCCAAAGCTACCATACAGAGCAATAGCACCACAGCCGCCAGCGTCGTAATTACAGTCAGTACCAATGACCTCTTCGGTGCCTTCCCCAGCAGTCATGGTGCATCCATTGGGCCTAACAGACATATTGATCTCGTTCCGGGAGAAGTAAGAGATGGACTCCACAATGTCGATCTTGGAACAAAAGTCGCCGTTGTGTTGTTCATCATGGAGAAGCCAGCTTCACAACCATCAGCTAGGAATGAAGCAGAGCGAGTTATTTGGTGTGATCACTTACAAAGCAGGCCACATGCCACATGCGTTGGCCGGAAGGTGCGCGAAGTCCGCAATGATGAGGCCACGGTCGATTGTATCGTAACTCTCCAGACGTACGCTTTTACGGCCACCTTGAGGGATCGCGCCAACGACGCTGGTGTTATCGACGCTCAGATAGATCTGTTTGTTGATGATTCTGGCCAGCCCCATGGACATGGCTTCGTCTTTGGAGACGTAGTCGGCATATCCTTCTTGGTACCTGTCATGACCGTCGATGAAGTTGAAAGAGTCGAGGAAGTTGGATGCATCGAGGTTCTTGTCGAGCTTGTAAGCTGTGGCTATGCTGAGAGTGAGGAGAGCGTGAAAGAACAACCGGAGGATCACCATGCTCGCTGTTTATTCGTGGAAAGCACGGTGATATAGAAGACAAAGAGTGATATGGGCGGAAACGTGCGCTGAGTTTATGGACGTTGAAGTGGAAGTCTCATGGCTTGATGAGGGAGCGAGCGTCTTAATAGTGAGCTTGATACATCCTACCTATTGCAGTTGCTCTGGAGGCAGGTGCGATGTAAGGAAAGCAACAGCTGTTCTGGAAACTCAAAAATAGTCAATGCTGGTGTGTTGCAGACTTCGCCCAAGTATGTAATCATGAAGGTCGTAAATCGTTAATCACGACTGAGCCCCGCAGGAATGCGCCACAACCGTTATGGTCGTGTTGGAATCGCTCCAGGGCTTTTAAAGCAGCTTTATGGCCGTCTATGCTGCTCCATAGCGACAGCATGATCAATGAAGCCCGGTATTACCCAGTACGATCAAAGTCAAGCGGAACATCTCTTTCTGGGGCAGTCTTTTCTTCTGGCTCCGGCTTTGGCACTGATGGTGCTGTATCCTCTTTATCCCTAGATCCGAAGCTGGTGATCTTGCTAGCGACCTCGAGGCTGCCTTCAATTCTCCCGACTAAGCCATCTAGTGCTGCGAAAACGTCACCTTGGCACCGCTCTCTCGCCTCACTCAGTAGAGTGTCTCCCGGCTGCCCCTTTCCTTTCCCCTTCCTCTTGCCAGGTATCTCCACACCCTCTATGCGTAGCATAAGACCTTGATCGGGCGAATTTTCATCGAAGGAGGGCGCTAAACGCGTGGAAGCGTTTGTTATCTGCCAAGACGATGATATGGATTGAGCGTCGACTATTGTGCGACCGTCTGCGCCCACATCTACTATGAGGTAGTGTTCCCTGACACCAGGTATCGGAGGCGGCAGGGGAGATTCGACCAGAGCATCATGGGCTCCCTCCTCCTCACCCACCTGGTCTCGATCTTCGTGCTCCTCTGGTGCATCATGAGGCAGGTATCTAGTATCGTCCAAGCCCATCCCGCGCATAGTAGCAGCTGTTACAATCACAGGGTCGTCGTCGGCAAACACATAGTGTACGTATGGGTGGTAGTGTTCGCCCGAAGTCGCGTCCTCTACAAGAGTGAAGTACGGTTTGAAGTTTGGCGGTGGAAGGAGCGTCTGCTCAGAGTCGGGCTCAGGATACGGTATTTCATCCTCGATGGGGGCCTTGTCAGGCTGTGGCTGCTCTACGGGCAGGTCGTGAGCGCAAGGTTCGTCAAGTTGAGCAAGTGCCGACGATCTTGGCGAGTTAGCTGATCGTAGCGGCGGAGGCGATTTAGATAGGCTCGGTGTGTTGAACATGGTAGAGAGCGTTCGATGCACCGTAAGCTCAGAGCTACCTGAAGCTGGAGAGCTTCGAGTTGCTAATCGATAACAAATAGGTCCGTGCACCATGTTGACATGTGAATGTACTTCGTAGACGGAGCTGGAAGGAAATGTTAGGGAAGCTATCTTGATGATGGCCTGATGTAGACTACCTACAACGTGAAGCCCCGGGTATATTCCAAACGCCAGAAGTGCTCAAGTAACTGCATGTATCTTGTGTCTGCAGCTCACCAATATCAAATCTTGTAAGCCTCCCCAATCGCGCCCTGGCATGCTGCGCACGCCACCTTTATCGTAATCGTAACATCGTGACGTCCTCTGGGTAGGCTTGCTCAGATAGGGCTGCTGTCAGGCGCATGTGTAGGTTCGCTGGCGCCTATGGCTGCTGCATCCTGATTCTTCGATTTGAAGGCTAGATGGGCGTCAGTGGCTGCTGCACTGGTGAGGTCGACAAGACAAAGACTTACGTTGACGGCACATAGGACACTTTTCCAGTGAGCTCTCTTGCTTGAGCCATGAAAGGATGCAGTGCTGCTCCGCGTTAGCTGTCGCTGCGAGCCATTTCAGGGAGAGGCATACCATGTGAAAAGAATGATTGCACTCGCCCAGGACTAAAAAGGTATCAACGGTGTTCGTTTCATGGCAAGACATACTTACGCAGCGGACACTCGTCGCCAGGAAACTTGCACTTGGAGCATGTGCTGTCGTATGGATTGCGACAGATACCACAAACATCATCGTCGGGCATGTCCCAGCGCCAGGCAGCAACGGCATTCCATTCTTTGATTGTGACCTTCATGGCTTCTTGTCGTTGCCGACGGCTGCAGTTCGCAGTCGCATGTGATGTGGGACGACAACAAACAGTGTCCCGCTGGACTGAATGCATGGCAGAACGAGGCGGTCAAGCGGGCGGCGGTTGTCGGGGAACCCTGAGATGGCAGGCTCGTGCGTGACAGCTCCCCACCAAGCTTGGAAACACAATGCCGTTATCGGGTGACGACATTCGCCTAGACGCCGATAGGCACGATGGACATCAAAGCAATCATGTTCGCTCTTTGTAGAACAGGCAAACGCTGCCGGGTTGCTGACTGAGCACTGGACACTGAGCTTTGAGCTCTGGAATACACATGTGAGTGCTGAACCCAGCTGGCCGGCAGGAGCTGCGATGGGCGTCGCTGCAGTTCGCCCTAGCCTCGAACTTGATTCGCGCAATAGAGAAAGAGTCCGGAGCTCCCTCCTCATCTCCACCTGATCTCCACTCCTCAGAACCCCGGAAACTAACAGCCCTCGGTAGTCTACAGCTTCTCGTACCAATATGTTGCATCGACTCACCAACCTGCGCAGTTCTCTGCGCCCGTTCCCCGCCCTGCATTGCTCTCGCACCTTCACTACCACCAGAGCTGCTATGGCCCAATACGGCCTCGAGACGTACCTTGTTAGCCCGGCTGAGCTGAATACAGCACTGAAGAAGAACGTCAGCAGCAAACTCTCGACTGCGCCCAAGATCGTCCCGCTGTGCGCTTCGTGGTTCCTTCCCAACGATGGGCGAGATGGCAAAGAAACATTCTTGGCTGAGCGCATTCCCCGCGCACAGTTCTTCGACCTCGACGCCGTCAAAGACCCCCACTCACCGTACCCTCACATGCTGCCGTCAGCAAAGGACTTCGCAGATGCTATGCGCAAGCTGGGCATCCGGAGGCACGATAGCGTGGTAGTCTACGACAGCAAAGAGCTGGGAATCTTCTCAGCTCCTCGAGTAGGCTGGACCCTGCAGGCGTTTGGCCATCCTAATGTCCATGTCCTGAACAACTTCCGCAAGTGGGTAGAGGAGGGATTCCCCACAGAGAGCGGCGAGCCAACACCCGTTAATGAGGTCGACTATCCTGTGCCAGAGCTCGATACGACCAAGGTCGTAGCTTTTGAGAAGGTTCGCGAGATTGCAAAAGAGCAAGGCCTTGAAGGAGCCGAAGAAGTCCAGATCCTTGACGCTCGCAGCCTAGGACGATGGAAAGGTACTGACCCTGAGCCGCGTGAGGGTACGTACTAAATCCACGCCCAATCCTTATTTCCGTACTTAACCTCCATAGGCCTCTCTTCTGGTCACATCCCTCACTCTATCTCGGTCCCCGTTTCCGATCTCCTTGACGCCGACAGCAAGACGCTGCTGCCGGCCGCCAAACTGCAGGAAGTGTTCAGGTCCAAGAACATCGACCCCTCAAAGCCTATCATCGCCAGCTGCGGTACTGGCGTTACGGCAGCAGTCATTGACGCAGCCTTAACCGAAGCAGGCTTCCCGAGCGAACAACGGCGACTTTACGATGGCAGTTGGACTGAATGGGCACAGAGGGTCAAACCGGGCGAGAGCCTGATTCGCAGGTCCGAGTAGGAGAATGTTAGGCTGGGAAGCTGCGCCTTTCCTTTGTCTGGCAAATTGATACCCATCTTGTTCGCGCAAAAGCAACGATAGCTCTGTAGCCTTGCCAACGAATCAAATATTCGAATCCCTGTGTATCGGTAACACATCGACTTCATTTCTCTCAAAAACTCCATATAATATGGTGCACCGCAACCAAGGACAGTTTAGGGCTCGTCATCCTGTGGCAAAACGCTCCCTACAAGCCCGATGAAGGCGGTTGTGTTTTTCTTCCCATGACTGGGATGTAAATATAAAATCCCCTTTTCCCTACGCAAGGATGTAGCTGACAGCGGTGCATCGTGTTCAGTCTCAAGATGGCCACGGTATGAATGCGAGGAACGTACGTTCAACCGGGTCGCACCCAAACACTTGGTTTCTGCCGTCGGTCGCAGCAATGAAGGGAACGCTGGAGGCAAGAGAGTAGTGGAGACACCGTGATACAAGTCAGGCCCAAATCAACCGCCATGTGGCATCTTACCCAATGGGGTAATAGGAAGCTTGAGCGGTAGCCACGGAGAACAATGTGCCGGCTCTACAGTCTGGACGTGGGGGTCTATACGAAGGGGGTGCACAAGCTTTCTGCGTGGCTTTTGTGGCAGAGCAGCCCCATGCAACTGGGCGTTTCTTGTGCGACTGGGCGTTTTCTTACTTTGAACTTCAAAGGTTGTTGATCAGATATTAAGCACACGACATTTCTCATGTAGCACCGGCATTTGCAGAGATATAGGTGTAGGTGTAGGTGTGATGGTAGCACCACTTGAGGGTGTCTGTCATTCATTTATGAATAGTCTATAATGCAGAAGTATCGCGATGGCGTTCCTATCACCACGACACAGCCCCGACACCCTTGCGCTTAAAACACGTAGCGGAAGTTGGGGTTCTCGCGATCCGTAAGATCATCAAACCCATGCGCAGTGTTGATCTCGCTGCCAAACTCGCGGTCCTTCTTGTTGTTGCGGTGCGTGAGGTTCCACCTCAGGAAGAGGATGACTGCGACCAGCACGCTATAGCAGCCCAGATGGATGGACAGCGCCTTGACGTAGCGGGGCGCGTCGCCGTCGAAGAAGACCTGCGGGCCTGTGGCGTTGCCTGCGCACCACGCAAGGAAGTTCATGGTGATGCAAACGGATTTCTTGGTCTGTCCTCCGACATTTCGAGTCAGCATTGACATGCCGAGTCCCTGGGCTGCCCAGAAGGTGAAGATGATCCAGTAGGAGATCAACAGACCGGCACGCGTGGCGTTGTTAGTGTTCTTGACAGTCATGATTACAATGGTGCCGATGAAGGAGCTGGAGGGTGTTAGCTGGTTGGCTATGTACGGTAGTGTGGAATGAAACTCACGGGATCAAAAACACAATCATGGTGTATAGGTTTTGGTTCCACTTCTTGGTTGCCCAGGCAGAGGTCATCAGTGTGAAGATGATGACAGCACCAAGGACCATGGCGAGAAGCTGGGTCTCGAGGACAGAGAACTTGAGGCCCTTGATGATGATAGTGTAGAAAGCGCCGAGACCGGAGGTGGGCAGGGTGGTGCAGATCTGGATCAACATGTAGCAGTAAGTCTGGGGATCCAAAAGAGCCTCCTTGAGCTGGTAGGCACGGAACTTCTTGTTCTGGAGACCGGTCTGGTTGGATCGGACACGCTCAACCATGAGCTTCTTGTCCTCCTCAGAGAAGCACTTGGCACGCATAGGAGAGTCAGGAAGCCATAAAAGGACGAAGATACCCCAGAGGAAGGAGAAGGAGCCGTATGTGATGAAGATGGCTTGCCACGACCTGATCGCAGCGGTTCCGCCGGTTCCGCGCGAGGGATGGTTGATCTGAGAAAAGGCATAGGCGAGAAGACCGCCAACCATCTGCTGAGCACCGTTCATCATGTACCAGTAGGTAACGACCTGGGCCTGTTCCGAACGCTTGTACCACGTGGAGCTCATGACGAGGAAGGCCGGCTGGCAGACAGCCTCGAAGATACCGAGCAGTGTTCGAATGGCAACGAGGGCGGGGAATGTGAAGCAAACGGCATGGAGGCACAGGACTGTGGACCAGGCGATGATGTTGAAACTCAGGAATTTGGCGACGGGGACACGTTGAATTGCCCAGTTGATGGGGTACTCGACAACCAGGATGGCAAGGTAGATGGAGGTGGTCAACCAAGCAAACTGTGACTCAGTCAGCATGTGTCAGTTGCAGATTCAATCTTTGACTTACGTTGGCGTTCTTCTCGAGTCCAGGCACATCGTCACGGATACCCATGATGGCAGCAAACGACATTGTGCCCTTGTCCAGTGCTTGCAGGAAGTACGTGAAAACCATGATAGGAAGCACACGCCTGTCGATCAACTTCTTCAGACGCTTGTCCTCTTCCTCTGATATCACGATACCAGTAGCATCAGCATACTTGGCGACTTCGTTGTCGACGCGTTCGTAGTTAGCATAATCGACCTTCTTCTCGTCGCCAACCGAGACGGTCCGCTCGAGTTCGGTGATGTCTTTCTTCTGCTCTTGGGCGGTGGCCATTGTGACGGTACCTCACAGGGTGAGGGCACTTGGAGAAGTCAAACTTGAGTAGAAAGGCAACCTTGAGGACTCAGAAGAGCTGGAGACTGCGGAGTCCCCAACCTTGATATTTCTACCCCGTGTCGTTTTCTCCGTGCGAGTGTTGCATCCCCAGGTTCCCGCCTCTTTACCCCAAGCGAACAGGCTTCTCCACAAATCCATTGTCCCAACATCTTGACCACCATTCACATCGACACTCTATCTCACAGTCTATCTTAATGCAGTTTACCGTGGGATGCACACTGCCCACGGCCGGCCCTGACTTGTTAGTCCCTCAGGGCCAGCTGCCCCTGGAGTGATATCAGCCAAACAGCGTGGGGAGTGTGGGGTCTTGGTGCTGCAGAAACAAGCAGTGTGGATAATCTTAGATGTGCCACCTTCTTGGCTCATTAGCAATGCCGGTAAATTGGCGGTATAATGCGCTCCGAAGGTCCCATCCGATGGGTCGCTTGCGCATGTGACGATGTTACCTCGTGAGATTAACGGGCGAAGGTACCCAAAACGGTCGCCACGGCTGGTGGAATCATTTTACCGTGGTGCCGAGAGGCTATCGCTGGCTCTTGCATGGATTGTGACGGTAAGCCTCCCCAGTCGGTCGTCTCCGCCTTCGCTGACCATGCCGCCAACGGTCTCAACTGGCGACACAAGCGATCAGCTGGGCATGCTGTCGGTGCATCGGAGGACGAAAATCGGTGCATTATTCTGCGAGAGCGGCCGTCTTTCCCTTTGTGCGCGTCGGTGGTCGCTGCTGCTTGGTGTTGAAGTTCGACGATGTTGTAAACCTGGGGGGAGCCGCGCACCCCACCCTCCATGGGGTCTCCACAGCGCCCACGCCCAGACCGATGCCTTCGTCGGCAACATCGGTATAGAGAGCAACGATATCGGTGCAGCATGACACGAATCCGGTAATGAGCTTCACTAGGTTCAAATCCAAGACTCCAAGCATTGAAAGCTCCCAAAACTTTTTTCTTTCCTGCAGGACCACCGTGTCACCTATTTCCTCGAGTTCTGCACTTCTCGTGAGCTTTCGTGCAGCTTCAGACCGCCAAAGCCGCAAGCTCTACTTCCACAGGACCTACAGCCTGCAATAGGAACCAGCAGCTCTCAGCTCCCGAACCCACTCAAAATGTCTTCCCTCACCATTCAAGGGCTCAAGAAAGAGCAAATCACAAATTCAATTGACCTTCTCACACAAAATTTGATCAACATCAAGGACACAACCGGCGAGTTTCTGCTCAAGCTGCCCGATGGCCGCGTTATCGACACCAAGGGCTGGGATGGCTGGGAGTGGACGCACGGCATTGGTCTGTACGGGCTATGGCATTACTACACTTTGACGGGCAACCAAGCTACAAAGGACATCATGCTGGAGTGGTTTTCAACGCAACTTGCAAAGGGCACAACAAAGAACATCAACACCATGTCTCCGTTCCTCGCGCTCGCATATTTGTACGAAGATACCGGCGACAAGACTTTCCTGCCGTGGTTGGATACCTGGGCTGAGTGGGTCATGCACGATCTGCCCCGCACAAAGTACGGCGGATTCCAGCACGAGACTTACCTAGAGTACAACAAGGACGAGCTCTGGGATGATACTCTAATGATGAGCGCATTGCCTCTGGCGAAGATTGGACTCACGCTCAACCGACCCGAGTACGTTGAGGAGGCGAAGAGGCAATTTATCCTACACTGCCAGTACCTGTTCGACCCCACAACAGGACTGTTCTTCCACGGTTGGAAGTTCGAGGAGAAGGACGGCAAGGTCGGACATAACTTTGCGCAGGCAAGGTGGGCGAGAGGAAACTCGTGGCTCACAATTGTCATTCCCGACTTCATCGAGCTGTTGGACCTGAAGGAATCGGATCCCACAAGGCTGTTCCTTGTTGGCATTCTGGAGGCACAGTGCAAGGCGCTTGTTAAGCTGCAGCAGGAGGACGGCATGTGGTGCACACTCCTTGATATCCCCGCTTCTGAGGGCTCCTATGTCGAGGCATCGGCCACAGCTGGTTTCGCCTACGGTATGCTCAAGGCTGTTAGGAAGAGGTACCTCAAGGGTGAGGAGTACCAGAACTCGGCGATCAAGGCAATCAAGGCTGTGCTCGCCAACGTGAGCACTGATGGTGAGCTGCTCAACACTAGCTTCGGCACTGGTATGGGGCACACACTGCAGCACTACAAGGACATCGCTGTAACGAGCATGCCTTATGGACAGGCTATGGCTATCATGGCTCTGGGAGAGTTCTTGAGGTCGTTCGTTTAATTAATTTAGCTTGGACATGTGTTTACGAAGCGAATGAATATACAATTGATGAAACGTTGGAATCAATGCATTGAAGGTGCAGTGCTTGAGATGGTCTGATTGGTAGGGCATACAGTTTGAACGTCTACCAAGACTGTACGGTCCTTCTATAAAGCAGTGGTCATTCCGGAAACCCCCACAGATGCCCCTCCATTTGCAAGTATAATCTCATCTGCAGGATAGCAGCTTTCTGGCCAACAACATATGTAGTATAGGCTGCGGTTTGTGAATGCCTTGAAAGGCTCCGCGTAGACGAAGGATAGCGACCAGCAAAGAGATGCCTGGCAAGTTCTGGAATGTCTATTGCAGGAAACAGGCCGTGCTAGAAGGCGGACCGATCGAGTCGCGTATCATTGTGCATGTGGTCGAGGAAATGTTTGTTCGAGAAACATTCCTGTAATTGGAAACGGTCCAGCGAACTGTGTGCCTGGTTCAGCAATAGCAAGCAGCCTACAGTAGAGAAGGGTCGAGAAACCACTATAAGATGCCGAGGCTTGGAAGCACAGAGAAAAGCACGCGGCCCCATGCGCTGCACAGAGGAGGTCGTTGTAGGAGGCTATGCAAGGCTGACGGCCTGTCCCACCAGCTCAGCGCCTAGACAGCTACAGCCTTACATCGAGCGATTGCAGCACAACAACACGCAGCGGCGAGCAAACGATGCTGTCGCAGGTGGCAAGCGCCCTAGACCAGCTTGACAAGCAGCAAGCGCTCATGCACGCGCCTTGCCCCGCAAACAGTGGAGATTGTTGTTT
Source organism: Stagonosporopsis cucurbitacearum (assembly GCA_016920805.1). Taxonomy (NCBI): domain Eukaryota; kingdom Fungi; phylum Ascomycota; class Dothideomycetes; order Pleosporales; family Didymellaceae; genus Stagonosporopsis; species Stagonosporopsis cucurbitacearum. The sequence goes on along the minus strand of JAFEKD010000018.1, from coordinate 1,572,908 downwards.
TCGAAGAACAGTTTAGCGATGTGCTCAAGGCGGTGAGATAGAGTGTAACGCCGGCGCGGATTGGTTGATGGTATGGAATTCTGCCTGCAGCGGTTCCTCCGGTTTCGACCTGTTTCTACCACCACGCCGGCCAGCTGCTGGAATATTCTGTATCCACTAGCTGGCGTATATCAACTCGATACTCTGCCTTTCTCTTTCACTCCTCATTAAACCACACCCACCACTCATAGACACTTGTCTCAACGCTTGCTCTTGCACCCCCATAACAGCAGAGCTTAATACCCTTCACACCCCGCCTAATTCGTACGTTTGCACAACGATTTCCAGCCTCGCAACGCTGTGAGGCGACAATTGTGCTCGGTCTAACAACCCTCACCAGTCTACATACACAATCGCCACCATGTCTGGTGAAACTTTCGAGTTCCAGGCTGAGATCTCTCAGCTGCTCGGCCTCATCATCAACACCGTCTATTCGAACAAGGAAATCTTCCTGCGAGAACTTATCTCCAACGCCTCCGATGCTATCGACAAGATCAGATATGAGTCCCTGTCGGACCCTAGCAAGCTTGACAGCGGCAAGGACCTCCGTATCGACATCATCCCCAACAAGGAGAACAAGACCCTTACTATCCAGGACAGCGGTATTGGTATGACCAAGGCTGATCTCATCAACAACCTTGGTACCATTGCCCGCTCGGGTACCAAGCAGTTCATGGAGGCTCTCTCTGCCGGTGCCGACATTTCCATGATTGGTCAGTTCGGTGTTGGTTTCTACTCTGCTTACCTCGTTGCCGACCGTGTCACCGTTGTCTCCAAGAACAACGATGATGAGCAGTACATCTGGGAGTCCAGCGCTGGTGGCACTTTCAAGATCACCGAGGACACCGAGGGCGAGCAGATTGGCCGTGGAACTAAGATCATCCTTCACCTGAAGGACGAGCAGCTCGACTACCTCAACGAGTCCAAGATCAAGGAGGTTGTCAAGAAGCACTCCGAGTTCATCTCCTACCCTATCTACCTTCACGTTCTCAAGGAGACCGAGAAGGAGGTTGAGGATGAGGATGCTACCGCCGAGACCACCGAGGGTGATGACAACAAGCCCAAGGTCGAGGAGGTCGATGACGAGGAGGAGGAGAAGAAGGAGAAGAAGACAAAGAAGGTTAAGGAGTCCAAGATCGAGGAGGAGGAGCTCAACAAGACTAAGCCCATCTGGACACGTAACCCTGCCGACATCTCCCAGGAGGAGTACGGTTCTTTCTACAAGTCCCTCTCCAACGACTGGGAGGACCACCTCGCTGTCAAGCACTTCTCTGTTGAGGGTCAGCTCGAGTTCCGCGCTATCCTCTTTGTTCCCAAGCGCGCTCCCTTCGACCTGTTCGAGACCAAGAAGACCAAGAACAACATCAAGCTCTACGTCCGTCGTGTCTTCATCACTGATGACGCCACCGAGCTCATCCCTGAGTGGTTGTCCTTCGTCAAGGGTGTCGTTGACTCTGAGGACCTTCCCCTCAACCTGTCTCGTGAGACTCTTCAGCAGAACAAGATTATGAAGGTCATCCGCAAGAACATTGTCAAGAAGACTCTCGAGCTCTTCAACGAGATCGCTGAGGACCGTGAGCAGTTTGACAAGTTCTACTCTGCCTTCGGCAAGAACATCAAGCTCGGTATCCACGAGGACTCCCAGAACCGTCAGCAGCTTGCTAAGCTTCTGCGATTCAACTCGACCAAGTCCGGCGAGGAGCTCACCTCCCTCACCGACTACGTCACCCGCATGCCCGAGCACCAGAAGCAGATGTACTACATCACTGGCGAGTCTCTCAAGGCTGTCCAGAAGTCTCCCTTCCTTGACACTCTCAGGGAGAAGGGCTTCGAGGTTCTCTTCCTCGTTGACCCCATTGATGAGTACGCCATGACTCAGCTCAAGGAGTTCGACGGCAAGAAGCTTGTCGATATCACCAAGGACTTCGAGCTCGAGGAGACCGACGAGGAGAAGGCTGAGCGCGAGAAGGAGGAGAAGGAGTACGAGAGCCTCGCCAAGAGCCTCAAGAACGTTCTCGGCGACAAGGTCGAGAAGGTTGTTGTCTCACACAAGCTCATTGGCTCTCCTTGCGCCATCCGTACTGGCCAGTTCGGCTGGTCCGCTAACATGGAGCGTATCATGAAGGCCCAGGCCCTCCGTGACACTTCCATGAGCTCCTACATGTCTTCCAAGAAGACATTCGAGATCTCCCCCAAGTCTCCCATCATCAAGGAGCTCAAGCGCAAGGTCGAGTCTGATGGTGAGGAGGACCGTACCGTCAAGTCCATCACCCAGCTCCTCTTCGAGACCTCGCTGCTTGTCTCTGGTTTCACTATTGACGAGCCTGTTCAGTACGCTGAGCGCATCCACAAGCTCGTCTCCCTCGGTCTTAACGTTGACGAGGAGGTCGAGACCGAGCAGGAGTCCAAGGCTGCTGATGAGGCACCTGCTGCTGCTGCCGCTGGCGAGAGCGCTATGGAGGAGGTCGACTAAGCGCATCGTCCTCTTCTCTTCGTTTCGAAAAGTTTGGTCGGCGCTTTGATATCCCTTTCATGAGTTACGGCTCTTCTTTCTCTTTTCTTGCCTCACTTGCATGACGATTGAATTCATCTACGTCGGCGTCTTAGAGTGGCGGTTTTACGCTTCACGAGTAAATGGATATCCCGAATTGTACTCTAGGTAGATTTACCCTGGGTGGCTCTGAGAATTTTCAGTAGCCGATTCATGAATGATGAAAACTTCAAAAACACTTTTTTTCTCCTTGCCTGTGCCCTTAGCTTGTGAATTCTCCAGTACTTCCTGCTGCCCTCGCGTGCTTAGCTTGTATTCCCGAAGCTACAGCATGACCCCGCTATGCCGCCAGCACGCAACGTCATTCCCAGCTTTTCCCGTCGGAAGACCGTTTTGAACCTACAGTAACTGCCTGTTAGAGTATCGTCCGGGACATACGCCGTGTCTACAGCATTGTATGATAAGCTTTTCCGTAGGACCTACAGTAACTCAAGCGCTCAGTGATAAGCTATCCAGAAACTATATATCAGCAAAGAGTTATTCGCAAAGAGCAGCTGCAGATAGCGAGTATCAACATCCACAGAATGCCTTCCATCAGCGAGATCGTCAATACCCACAAACCAGACCTTGGCGCATACGAAGAGCTTTGTGAGTACGGGGAAGTTTGCCAGGTGGTCCGGCGTACAATTCCAGATGAGAAGAATTCACTTAAAAAAAAGAAGATTGGCACCATGTGAATAAAGTGGTGCAATCTACATTCATCGAGTACAGCTCGGACATGCACTTTTCTCCCTCTCTCAGGATGCTCGTCACTGATCCATCCAGACAAATGGTTCCACGCACACCCCGAACTCTCCTTCTGCGAAAAGGAAACTGCTGCGGCAATTGCTAAGCACCTTGAGTCCCTCGGTGCATTCCAAGTCCATCAGCACATCGGCGGCCACGGCCTGGCAGCCGTGCTGAAGAACGGCGAGGGCAAGACGCTACTCCTCCGTGCTGACATCGATGCGCTGCCTGTGCAAGAGCAGACGGGTCTGGCATATGCCAGCACGAAGCGAATGAAGGATGTTGAGGGTCTGGAGAAGCCGGTTATGCATGCTTGTGGGCAGTAAGTCTTTTTTTTCTTCTGCTCCTTCATGATTTGAGGATGGCAGTAGAACGTGTTGTGCTGATGCGGGAGCAGTGATATGCACATCACTGCGCTGCTAGCCGCGGCAGAGACTCTCGTCAACGCCCGGGATACATGGAGTGGGACGCTGGTTCTCGTTTTTCAGCCAGCAGAGGAGAAGGGTAAGGGCGCCCAAGCCATGGTCGACGACGGGCTGTACGACAAAGTCCCCGTCCCGGACGTGGTCATTGGCGCACATGTCATGCCTGAGAAAGCTGGCGTGATTGGGACGAAGCATGGGTTGATAGCTAGTTCAGCTGATTCGTATCTGTGAGTACTCTAGATCTGCGAAAGGCACGTGGAAGGGGAAATACTGACATGACGCAGCCTCAGAATCAAGGGTCGCCAAACTCATGCCTCGACTCCCCACCGTGGTAATGATCCTATTGTGCAGGCTGCATCCACTATTCTACGCCTTCAGACCATCGTTGCCCGCGAAGTCGATCCACTCGACTTTGCCGTTGTGACTGTGGCCGCAATAAACGCTGGCGACGCAGAGAACGTGAGCTTTACCAAGCCCCTATCTTTTCCAACCCTCCCTTCTGACACTGACATCCACAGATCATCCCTGAGCATGCAGATCTAAAACTCGACATCCGCGCGGCCTCGTCCGCCACACGTGCGCGTGTCCTACAAAGCGTGCGTACAATCGTCGAAGCCGAAGCGCTGGCCTCCAGCAACCCCAACGTGCCAGAGTTGAAGGAGATACGCAACTTCCCCTTGCTGTATAATGATGCCACCGTCACTTCTGCGCTAGAGTCAAGCTTCGCGTCGCATTTCGACAACAGCGAGTATGCGACTTACACGCCCGATATTGCGCGGCTGCAGGGAAGCGAGGACTTTGGGATCCTGGCTACGGCGGTGGGCAAGCCGAGTTGTTTCCTGCTGTATGGAGGCACGGATTCGGAATTGTATTCGAGACTCAAGAAAGAGGGGAAGATGAGTGAAGTTCCTGGAAATCATTCGCCGTTCTTTGCGCCTGTGGTGCAGCCAACGCTGAACGTTGGATACGAGGGGTATGCTGTGTCTGCCTTGACATTTTTGGGCAAGATTTGAAGAGTTCAACGCAAAGCAAGGGCGTGATGAAGGATATGCGTCGAGTTATGATGAATATCATGGTATATTGCACAATGAATGTTGCATCCCGTTCTTCCGAATAATAACGCGGCGCTATAAGTAAAAAACATGTCCAGAATACATCTCCGTTCATAAACGCCAAAAATACGCCCACTTGTTGTCTGTGTAGTGCTATGGCATTTCTTGAATAGCCTCTGTGCGAGGTGTCTACAGGCCTGCGATGGCGTCGAGCAAAACGCCTAGTGTGCGATCACCGATCCCTTCAAGGCCTTCACGAAGCGTCCACGCCACATCGCTTTGCACACCCAGAGGCACGTAGACACCACCCTCTTCCTTCTTGACTTCCATGCGTTCGCCGAGCCTGGAAGTGTGCTCCCACTCACGAGCAGCCTTCTCGGCATTCTCGATAACTTTGTTGGGGATACCACACATAGCTGCGCAGTGCATGCCGAAGCTACCTTCCGCAACACCTTCTTCGAGCTTATACAGGAAAGTGATAGACTTCGACTCACCATCGACATGAATGCGCATACGCTTGTTGACGACTTCAGGATGTGTTTCGAACTCCTTCGCCAGTGAGCGGTAGTGAGTTGCGAAAAACCCAACACAACCAACTCTTGTACTGATGTCGTGTAGAACTGCCTGCGCGACTGCAACGCCATCATATGAAGAAGTGCCACGGCCAAGCTCATCGAGAATGACGAGCGAGCGTGGTGTGGCCTCAGAGAGAATCTTCTGAGTTTCCGACAACTCAACGAAGAAGGTCGACTGGGACGCAAATATGTTGTCGTTGGCTCCAAGTCGCGACATGATGCGGTCGACAGGTGTGAGCTTCGCAGACGTGCAGGGCAGGTAACAGCCAACTTGCGCAAGTATGACCGCGACGCATGTCATTCTCAAGATTGTAGATTTACCCGCCGCGTTGGCACCCGTCAACAAGCTTAGATTTGGCGACTCTCCACCCAATCTAATATCGTTAGGAATAAAGTCGGCGACCGTGTTGAGCATACATGGGTGGCGAAGCTCCTCAAATTCAATGACTGAGCGCTTGTCCTCTGTGAAGATCGGTCGACAACTTGGCTCCCCGAGCGAAGCGGACGCTTTGGCCAGACTGATTAAGCAGTCGAGCTGCGCTATAATCTTGACAGCTGCAAGCCAGACGGCATAGTCTTGGTCAAACTTCGCGCAGAAGCGAATGGCAACCTCTTTCGTTATCTGACTGTGCGTCTCTGTGGCTTCTTGCAGAGCTCGCACGAGCTTCCGCAAGTCTGGAGAGTAATATCGAGTGACCTTTGCGGTAGCTGACATTTGATCCCAACTATTGGGTACTTTGATCTTTTTCGGTACTTCGAGTTGGTATATTTCTTTGCCATTATCGCGGTAGCAGATAGAGTTGTTACCAAGATCCTTGCGGACTTTCTTCAGCAGCGACTCGAGATCGCTGAGACACTCGTCGATAGCCTTCTGGCTCTCATCATAGTCTTCTTCAATGCCAGGCGCAGGCACAAGTGTGCCTTCTGCCCTTGCCGTACTACGGTCGAATGCGGTCTTCCACTGATCAAGTGCGCCAGCCAGGTCAGGCATTGATGTGATCAGCTGTCCGATGACACCCTCACCGTCGCCAAATTGCTTGAGCAGGCTGACAGTGTATTCGATCTGCTCGAAGCCTTCTAGGACCTTGAGAAAGTCCTGGGCTTTACACCGACCAGCGTGAACACGCGAAATAAGTCGCTCAAGATCAGGGAGTTTGCTGAGCGAAGAACTGAAGTTGTCCATGATTGTGAAATCAGCCCTCAAAGCGTCGACAGCATCAAGACGAGCATTGATCTTTGTGGCATCCGCAAGAGGGTGACACACCCATTGTCGAAGCAACCGCTTGCCGAATGGCGTGATGCAACGGTTTAACATGGCGAACAGGGTGCCCTCGGCTGAGCCATCAAAGGTGTTCGCGAAAATTTCGAGATTAATCAGACTCTGGCCGTCGAGGACCAAGTTTGTGGCCTTTCGGATAGGGTCGTACCATTGAAAATTGCCAAGTGTCACAAGGTCGCGCTCGATCTTCAATGTGCGCAGATATTGCAGAAGTGCTCCAAAAGCTGACATGACCAGCTCTTGTTCTCGTGCTTCGCGGAGTACGGGTGGCCAAGCTGTTATATCATCTTCTGTTGGTGATTCGAAATAGCTGTTGACTTCGATCTCGCGTAATGTTACGTCTGCAGGCCAAAATTCCTTTTTCGGCTTCAGCCAGTTCCACAGGGTCGTCGGTGAAGTGTTGTTCTTCAGAATCCGCAAAGCCTTTGCGGATATGCAAGATTTTTCGATGAGAATTTCACCCGGCCTCATCTGGGCAATGAGTGTTTCAAACTTGGTCAAGTCCACATCGTCAGTGAACTCGCACAGTTGGAAGTGAGCGGTAGCTGTATCAACGAAGGCAATTCCAAATGCGGGGAGATTATCATGTTCGACCTCTTTTACGGCCATACAATAGGTCGCCATCTCATTTTGAAGCATGCCAGTATCCACAAGCGTGCCAGATGTGAGGACAGAAGCCAGCTCTCGCCGAATAACCTTATCCGCTTTTTTGGTAACCTTCTTATCGCTGTCGCGCTCACGCATCTCCTTGGCTAGGGCTGATTCCATTTGATCGACGCGAGCAACCTTGTAGCCTTTGGCGACGAACTGACTGGCCCACATGTCTAGTGAAGCTTCGGGAACACCAACCATTCTCATGTTGACCCGGTCAGTCAGCTTGAGATCAAAGAGCTGATGGCCTACCGAGGCATCCTTCTCGTATAGCTCGTAGAACTTGCCCTTTTTGAAGAATACGATCGAATCCCAGAACTTGCACTTGATCTCCCAGTATTGCCTTTCAAAGGGCGAGAAGTTGTTCCAGGCCTGAGGCGGGATATAAAGTGTGCGTGGATCGTAATCAGGGTGATCGACTGGATTTCTGTCGGCATCCTGCATATTTGCTAGCCATGGATAGCGCTTCTCTGGTTCTGAGGCGGATGGTCTCTCCTTTAGCTTAGGCTTCTTTTTCGTGTCTTGGGCTGTTGAGCGAGCTTTTGGCTCCATGGGATTCGCGGGGTCGTATACCCACTGCTGAGCTGTTGAGGTGCCAGTCATAGCAGTGCCCACTTCGTCTGTTTCCTCTTTGTAAATGCGAACTTGAGGAGGAGAAGAAGCTGGCGTGGCTTTTGTGCTGGGTTTTGAGGACGTTGGGCGCTTGCGCTTCTTCGGGATACCTTCATCTTCAGAGTCATCTGGGACGATAAAATCATCTAGATCTGTCGCTCGTATCAGCAGCTTGCTTTATCCTGGTCTCCCATATGATTTCATAGCTTTAACACGTACCATCTTCGATCATGGCCTGCTGAGTCGCAGCGTCTAAGCCAAATTCATCGTCTGAGTCGTCGTCAACGCTCACTCTTCGCCGTTTTGTCGTTCTTGCTCTCGAGTTATTTGCGATTGGTCCAAGTACGTCGTCCTCTTCGTCGTCAGATTCGGCGTAGTTGACTGATTTTCTGCCCTGTGCATTGGATAAGCTTCTAGCCATCATAGTCTGTAAGGCTTGCGTACCTTGCGTGACGGGCTGCTTAGAGCAACGCCTGCAAACTCTGACGAGACTCGGTTAGCTTCAACTCCTAAGATATATTTGCGTAGCGGCAGACCATTTTCTTTGTCCCTTCCTGCTATGGGCGTGTCTTCTTCTCCCTGTCGTATTGGGCTCGAGGGCTCGAGTACATCGCTGCTAGGGACCGGCGTGAGTGACGGAGGTGGACGGGAAAAGGACTTTTTCGGTAACGTAGGCGTTGGTGTCTGCTTCCCAGGTGTCGATTGAGTTGGTGCCGGGCTGGGTGAATTTGTTGACTTCTTTTGGAAGAAGCCGAGAATGGACTTCTGGTTCTTCGCCGATTGTGAGCCCGGTGGCGGTTGCTTTTTCTGTGAGGGGCGAGGTGTGGACATTTCGTTTCCTTCGACCCCACGGACCATATTGAATAGTCTGAAAGGAATGGTTGTGAACGAGTGGCATGAGGCGAATGATTGCAGGACCGGCGCTCAGGTCGCGTTCTCAAGTGGCCGAGGCAGGCGCGACGCGTTCGTGTGCAAATTGTGGGTCCTTGCACTTTCAATGTCAGCCTCATTCGAGGGTCTGCTCTTATCGCTTTATTTGTCTCCATCATAACTTGGGCCAGTCTTCAATAGGTCTAATATTGCGCTACGATATGTGCGAATGCACTCTCTTCATTCCTCCTTCGACATGTACACTTTCACACCAAGCAGCTTATCAACAGCCCAGCTATGACCCCCTGCCCAGATCGGCCCTCCTCTCCACAGTGGTAGTATCTCTTCTGAATTGCGTCTTCGCTCTGCAACTGGTGCTTCCCACTCTCCTTGCTGGAAACGCTCGACATCGGCTCTACTAACAGTGTGTGTACGCGTGCTTGCAGACATGCTCCAAAATGCAAAAACATGGCCTTGGTCAATCTTGTGCTTCACGAACCCCGGGTTGCGTTCCTGATTCAGCAGCTGAAGTAGCTCAGAGCATGTGAATTCCTTTTTGGCCGTTGGCAGCGTGGCATTGCTCAGCTGGCTGCGGTGTGAGGAATGCGGTATGTCAGTTATGTTGACTCCTGTGAGGCTGAATGGCGCATATAACAGCTTGAGCCCTAGACTGAGGAATACTGAGATTGGGAAGTCAAGTCCAAGCGCACATGCGGCTTTCAAGGCGGAGACAAAAGTAAGCCTTGGTGGGTTTGTCGGTATCGAGAAGAAACACAGATGTTTCTGGAATGCCGTGTAGCTTCGTCGAGACATGAGGTGCAGCCCTGTGTAATAAGTATATGAGAATCAATGCGTCCACAAGCCGAAGTTGAATGTCGGCGAAGAGTCTACGTTGACGTCATACATTTATCAGATATTGGCATTGCATCCACGAAGGTAAACGATCCCAAGTACACCAAGGTATCGAATAATGCAGTGCGATAACCAGTAAGACGCACCAATATTGCCAAAACGGATGCCTATCTTTTGACGAAGCCCAATGGCAATGTCACATCCTGGACTGCCCTTGAGTATTGGCTCGGCGTGCTCGCTTCTCAAAAATCCCATCAATATGATTGTATGCAAGAAGTACCTATGTCACATGTATATCGCGGTGCGTAAGGACCACAGCGTGTATCGTTTTTGGAACGGCATTCGTATTCCATGGGGCAGCGTGCATCCTAGCCAGGGGGAAGCGCTAGTGCAGCCGAGGTGATGGTTGACCTCTTCGATCAAGATCTTCTTGCTCCCTGCTGCATCCCAGCTCGGCACAACAAGAGTATAACCGAACGTTAGGGGGATTGAGATTATAACAACGCAGTATTCATGAAGCATTGCGTCCCGTAGTCACCGCCGTCCAAAGGACTATCTCGACCAATCCTGCATATGCACCCTGTTCATGCAGGTGCAACAATATCGCTACACACGCGAACATCCGTCAGCTATTGCAAGGGGCTTACATACCATGGGTACCTGGAGCCGAGAGTCGCTGAAATGCTCTCCACCGCCGTAATCAAGCGGGTTTCCACGAGCAGGGGCCTGCTCTAACGTTCGTTGGTCAACGGCTTCTGTCGCATGACCCGACCAAGTGCTGCACCTGCTCCGTTGGGACACCGCACTTTATCCTTCGGTCGCATGGCCAATTTCACACTTCGCGTCGGCCTGCTGCACATCATAATCTGGGGCCGCAGGTAACATGACTAACATGTTCCCCTCATGGGGTAAGAATCGATATTACGATCTTGGGTTGCTGTTTCTTGCTTTGAGGATAAAAGGTATATGTAGCTGTGTCCGATCTTCGCAGACTGCCAGAGGCCACAATCAGTGTCACAGGATTTTGTATGATTTCTCGACATGCGATCCGCCATTCTTCTCTCGCTTTCGTCACTTGCCGTGGGTGCAGTTCTAGATACGCGAGATCCAGTCCCGCGAGGCTATGTCGCAAATCCGTACTATCCTGGTAACCCCAAGTCGCTCCACGCACATGCCTGACGAACTGTGGTCTGATTCAAAGCAGCGCCTCATGGAGGATGGGTTGCGGAATGGAGTGAAAGCTACCGCAAGGCTGCACTCCTGGTCAGCAATATGACTCTCGCTGAGAAGACCAACATCACATCAGGCACCGGAATCTTTATGGGTCGATGTGTTGGTAATACAGGCAGTGCGCTAAGAGTCGGAATCCCTCAGCTCTGTCTTCAAGACGGCCCTCTTGGAGTTCGGTATGTGGTTATTATCCTATCACGCATGCGCCATTTACTGAGTCGTATATGTAGCAACACTGACCACAACACTGCATTTCCCGCAGGGGTAAGTCTATTTAATGGTTACTTCGAGGCCCGGTGGTTCTGACAATTGCTCTATCTAGATCACGGTGGGCGCAACTTGGGATAAAGATCTGATGCGGCGCCGTGGTGTCGCGATTGGAGAAGAATTCCGCGGTAAAGGCGTGAACATTCATCTAGGCCCAAGTATTGGTGCTTTAGGTCGAAAGCCTCGTGGTGGAAGGAGTATGTGGATATCTCACTACGGTGCGCCAGCTGCTAATATCTCGGTTCAGATTGGGAAGGGTTCGGCTCTGATCCTGTCCTTCAAGCGTTTGGTGGAGCCCTTACCATCGAAGGGATTCAAAGCGTTGGAGTCATTGCAACTATCAAGCATCTGATCGCTAACGAACAGGAGATGTACAGAATGTACAGCCTAGTCAAGCCTGGTATTTCTTCGAACTTAGACGATCGGACGATGCACGAATTGTATCTTTGGCCTTTTGCAGAAAGCGTTCGTAGTGGAGTTGGCTCTGTGATGATCGCATACAACGCTGTAAGTCAAGGCAGTAAAGATCGTCCACCTGCCCACCTAACGACTACAGGTCAATGGCTCCGCGTCCGCACAGAACAGCTACTTGATGAACGGACTTCTCAAAGATGAACTTGGCTTCCAAGGCTTTGTCATGACAGATTGGCTAGCACAAATTTCTGGTGTAGCATCAGCACTGGCGGGACTCGACATGTCCATGCCCGGTGATCGAAATGAAGTACCACTTCTGGGGAATTCCTACTGGATGTATGACTATAGCCGCGCTGTTTTGAACGGATCTGTCCCGGTAGACCGCCTGAATGATGCTGTCACTCGTATACTAGCTACGTATTTCCAGATGGGCCAGGACCAAAACTACCCACGACCGAACTTTGACACGAACACTCAAGATGCCGAGGGACCATTGTATCCTGGTGCACTCTTATCGCCAAGGGGAGTGGTAAACGAGTTTGTGGATGTTCAGGGCAATCACGCAGAGATTGCTAGGGAGGTTGCGAGAGATGCTATTACGTTGCTGAAGAACCTAAACAACATTTTGCCACTTCCCCGCGATGCGAACTTGAAGATTTTCGGTACAGATGCAGAGAAAAACCCTGATGGTATCAACTCCTGCGCTGATCAGGGATGTAACAAGGGCACGCTTGGAATGGTAAGTTGAACTCTGCCACTCTACATGATATAGTAGATCTAACATTGATCTCAGGGCTGGGGAAGCGGTTCTGCGCGATATCCGTACATGAACTCACCCATCGATGCCTTCAAATCTCGAGGATCGAAATACCAGTTCTTCAATAGCGATTCGTTCCCGTCTAACTCCAACCCCAGCCCGAACGATACCGCTGTGGTTTTTGTTACAGCTGACTCCGGAGAGAACTATATTACAGTAGAAGGCAACCCTGGAGATCGCACATCGGCAAATTTGAATCTCTGGCATAACGGCGACAAGTTGATTCAGGATGTCGCCGCTAAATACTCAAATGTTGTGGTAGTGGTCCATACGGTTGGTCCAATCCTTATGGACGCATGGCATGATCTGCCTTCAGTCAAAGCTGTGCTCTTCGCGCATCTCCCTGGACAAGAAGCTGGAGATTCTCTAATGGACATACTGTTCGGCGACATCTCACCATCGGGGCATCTTCCGTACACGCTGCCAAATACGGAGAACGACTACCCAGCTTCGGTAAACCTTGTTGGATATCAGCTTGGTCAGCCGCAAGACACACATACCGAAGGCCTCTATATTGACTATAGGCACTTCAATAAAGCAGGTATCAAGCCGAAGTACGCTTTCGGTCATGGATTGAGTTTCACTTCGTTCTCATTTTCTAATGCTTCAATTAATACGGTCACACCGATGACATCTGCACCACCAACACGACCTGCCAAGGGCGCGACGCCGACATACCCGACGGAGATTCCACCCGCGTCGGAGGCTTACTGGCCAGCAAACTTCAACCGCATCTGGCGGTACCTTTACTCGTGGCTGGAGAAGCAAGACGCGGACGCAGCTGCAAGTGCAGCCAGCTCCTCGACGAAGTATCCGTACCCTGCAGGCTACTCTAACGTACAAAAACCGGGGCCGGTAGCGGGAGGCGCGCAGGTAAGAGTGTTGACACATAGCACATGCCGCAGACACTGACTTTGCTGCCCGTATCTAGGGAGGCAATCCTGCACTTTTTGACGTGGCGTACGATGTGTCGGTCACAGTGACCAATACTGGGGCACGAGCCGGAAAAGCAGTTGCTCAGCTTTATGTTCAATTCCCACGAGATGTTGCGATCGATACACCAGTCATCCAGCTCCGCGATTTCGAAAAAACCGATACACTGCAGCCCGGTGCCAGTCAAAGACTGAGTCTTCGACTTACGAGGAAAGACTTGAGTGTATGGGACGTGGTTGCCCAAAATTGGCTCATACCCGCAGTCAGTGGGGACTACGGAGTGTGGGTAGGAGACAGCTCAGACAATCTGCAATTGAGGTGCGGCACAGCGCAAAAGACCTGCGTCGGAGGACAAGCAAGCCCCATTTGACCTCCAGGAAACAATCGCTGTGTAATACGCCACAGCAAATATTTCGAACATATGCGAGGTAGACTGTTGTCGCAGTGTCACAATCTAATCCTTATCTACTTCCTCAGCTTATGAGAATCAATCCTTCTTCGTAATCGCAATGCCACTCGAACGAGAAATCAAAGCACGAAATAGACTTTGAAATATGGTTGCTAAATTTTGACGCTGGTATTCCAGCAGATCGGTGTGTGTGATCGCAACCTAGAAATTTCAACAGAAAGGAGCACCGAAAATTTATGCCAAACAAATTGTGGATATCCAATAACCCTAAGGTACAAGAGCAATAGTCCATCACTGACAGGGGAGGCGTTGATGGGCTGCATCAAGTTGTTACTATAACGAAGGGATCGAAGCAAGGCACGAAGCGCATGACGCTTTACCAGGATGGAATGCCTACATTCCGCGTACCCCCTAGGCTCCACCCAGTAACGTGAGGTCTTACTTGCATTCCATTCTCAAACACGATCGAGTTACCACAGTAGAACTCTGGACGTATAAAATGTTGCGGCTCGCAATTCTTCCGATCTCACGAAGCCCTCTCCGTCCCTCGTTTTGGACGAGATCGGCTGTTGTCAAATTACGCGATCACCACCACGAAAGGAGCCTTACTAACTAACAGAGTCCATACTGTTCGAAAAAACTGGCGAGCGATTCACTAACCATAGCATTATTTCGTCCAGGAGAGCACAGAGCATTTGAGCACAGAGCCATTGTGTTATAGTTACTGCCTTGGAGCAGCTTGCTGATAAGCAAACAGGACCCAACAAACGACCCCGAGAATGGAGGCTATGTCGGTTGTTACGACGTCCTCAGCGGAGAAGGCAACCAGGTCTTCGACGTGGGACCGATTGGACCTTACGAGACCGGTTTAACACAATACGGTTGTGGCGAGCTCTGCCAGTCACCCGAGGTTGGAGGACCATTCGATTTCTTCGCCCTTGAGGGCGGTGAAAACTGCTACTGCACAAACGAGTACGCTGGAACGTTGGTAACCACTCCTGGCGAGTGCACTATCCTATGCGATGGCACCAACGAAGAATGCGGTGGCAGCAGGCGTTTGAGTATATTCACTTACCTCCCGGTAAGTCCCATTCAATCAAGATTGAAGGAATTCCGCTCTCCTGAGCGAGTTCGGACAGAGCTGACTGTTTTCAAAGCTGGTTGATCCTACAAACACTGCAGGCCCCACCAACACAGGCGGACCTACCGGCACTGATGGCCCTACCGGCACTGCTGGGCCTACTGGAACGGATGGACCGACTGGTACCGACGGGCCCACTGGCACTGACGGACCTACCGCTACCGACGGTCCTACAGGCACAGATGGACCGACTGCCACTGATGGCCCTACTGGAACAGATGGACCTACTGGAACGGATAGTCCTACAGGCACTGGACCTACTGGAACGGATGGACCGACTGGTACCGACGGGCCCACTGGCACTGATGGACCTACCGCTACCGACGGTCCTACAGGCACAGATGGACCGACTGCCACTGATGGCCCTACTGGAACAGATGGACCTACTGGAACGGATAGTCCTACAGGCACTGGACCTACTGGAACGGATGGACCGACTGGTACCGACGGGCCCACTGGCACTGATGGACCTACCGCTACCGACGGTCCTACAGGCACAGATGGACCGACTGCCACTGATGGCCCTACTGCCACTGACGGTCCTACAGGCACTGATGGACCCACTGGAACGGACGGCCCTACTGTCATTCCTACAGGCACCGATGGCCCTACAGGCACCGCTCAACCTACTGGTGGTGAACCAACTGGCACAGAAGGACCTACTGGTACTGCTGGACCTACTGGTGGAGAGCCTACTGGCACTGAGGGACCTACCGGTACTGAGGGACCTACTGGCACTGCTGGACCTACTGGTGGAGAGCCCACAGGTACTGAGGGACCTACCGGTACTGAGGGACCTACTGGCACTGCTGGACCTACTGGTGGAGAGCCCACAGGTACTGAGGGACCTACTGGCACCGCTGGACCTACTGGTGGAGAGCCCACAGGTACTGAGGGACCTACAGGCACTGGACCTACTGGTGGTGAACCAACTGGCACTGAGGGACCTACAGGCACAGCCAACCCTACTGGTGGAGAGCCTACAGGTACTGAGGGACCTACCGGTACTGAGGGACCTACTGGCACTGCTGGACCTACTGGTGGAGAGCCCACAGGTACTGAGGGACCTACAGGCACTGCTGGACCTACTGGTGGTGAACCAACTGGCACTGAGGGACCTACAGGCACAGCCAACCCTACTGGTGGAGAGCCTACAGGTACTGAGGGACCTACCGGTACTGAGGGACCTACTGGCACCGCTGGACCTACTGGTGGAGAGCCTACTGGCACTGAGGGACCTACCGGTACTGAGGGACCTACTGGCACTGCTGGACCTACTGGTGGAGAGCCCACAGGTACAGAGGGACCTACAGGCACCGCTGGACCTACTGGTGGAGAGCCCACAGGTACTGAGGGACCTACTGGCACTGCTGGACCTACTGGTGGAGAGCCCACAGTTACTGAGGGACCTACCGGTACTGAGGGACCTACTGGCACCGCTGGACCTACTGGTGGAGAGCCCACAGGTACTGAGGGACCTACAGGCACTGCTGGACCTACTGGTGGTGAACCAACTGGCACTGAGGGACCTACAGGCACCGCTGGACCTACTGGTGGAGAGCCCACAGGTACAGAG
This sequence comes from Stagonosporopsis cucurbitacearum, assembly GCA_016920805.1. Lineage (NCBI taxonomy): Eukaryota > Fungi > Ascomycota > Dothideomycetes > Pleosporales > Didymellaceae > Stagonosporopsis > Stagonosporopsis cucurbitacearum. The sequence continues at coordinate 1,556,489 of JAFEKD010000018.1, read as the reverse complement.
GGACCTACTGATACAGCTAACCCCACTGGTGGTGAACCAACTGGCACAGAAGGACCTACAGGCACAGCCAACCCTACTGGTGGAGAGCCCACAGGTACAGAGGGACCTACTGGTACAGCTAACCCCACTGGTGGTGAACCAACTGGCACAGAAGGACCTACTGGTACAGCTGACCCCACTGGTGGAGAGCCTACTGGTACTGATGGCCCTACAAACACAATTACTGATGGCCCCACTGGCCCCACTGGTACTGCCAGGCCGACAAACAGGCCCACCACGAGGCCTACTCTTCGCCCTTACCCCTACCCCAACCGCCCGCCAACGGAGGTCGGCGATGGCGTCGACTACCCGTACTTCTACAACGGCCCGTACGCACCCCGCCCGCGTCCCCAGCCGCCGCACGGTGGCAGGCCTTACCCTACGAGAAAGCCAACCACGGCCAGGCAGCCGTGGAAGCCGAGGCCGACTTACAAGCCTTGGGAAGGCGGCAACGGATACCAGGGCGGAGACTCGAAGCCCAAGCCCAGGCCGACTTACAAGCCTGGGAATGGCGGCAATGGTTACCGTGTTGGAGATGGTTACCCGGTGGGCGCCCGCAACGAACGAAGGTGGTTTGGTATGTGGTGATTTGATTTTTGGAGGATTGTAATGGATTGAAATTGTATGGATTGTATGGATAAGAGGGGTTTTCCGGCTGGCCATCGTTCTGGTGGCCATGCCTACATTCGTTTGAAGGATCTGTATGGGTATTACTAGCGTTCAGTTCGATTCAAAGACCTACCAAGTAGTGGTGTGGTCTAGTAGTTAGCAATGATAGTTTGTTCCCTTGAACGGTGTGGGTGCTTGCGGTTAGTTATGTCTCGTGACATGTTCCATGTGTTCTCGTCTTGTTCAGATATGGAGGTTTTGCGCAGTGTTGGTCACCACCTCTCCACATCGTCTTGAAACTCGCTTGTAACGCAGGGAGTCCTGATGGTGCATATGGCTGATTTTTCTTATTAGTTTTGCTTATGCATAATGATCGCGGAAGTCGGTGAATTGTGAGCTAAGGCGGAAGAACACTAGCGTGAGTCGTGGAATCAGGGCCTACCGTAGTGCGGCAACTGAGCAGTGACTGACTGATCGGTGGCAGCCACAGCAGTTTGGCGACGAGTCTTGGATCAAAAGCGCAACGGACGAATGTTGGAGAGCAGCCGTGCCACAATCAAGAAGGGGAAAGTTTCCGTAGTGCTCGAACCTTGATGCGGACAACAACGAGATGAGCTGCACTAGGTGTGCATCTAGCGTGGAGCACGGATGAATTGCTCCGCAATCCATGCGCATTCAAGCCCCCCATACAGGCGGCATTTTGCTCATCCTTTGCGCTGCACGACAACTCACGCGCTCGCTGCCTGACTTCTTCGCTGAATTCACGCACTCTCCGGCCTCGTCTCGCCCATTGGACCTCCTGCTCAGCAAATACACAGCTGTCGCGAAGCTGCGCTTATCCTTCGGCTCCACACGAGCCACTTCCTATTGTACTTAAGCCTCAGCAGCCATGGTGTCGCCCAAGAGCATTGCTTACTATGTCTTCCACCCAAATGAGTTGCGCTCGATTATCCAGTGGTAAGGGTGCTTCGCGCGTTCTCTGTCACCCAGAGAGCACGTGCTACTCTCAGCGCTCCTCAGACTGACACTGTTGTAGGAAGGTCTGGCACAATCCCGTCCACGAGCGCGACGAAGCAAAGGACTCGGAGAATCTCAAGCGATGCTTCCATTTCCTCGACCTGACGAGTCGCAGTTTCGCGCCCGTCATCATGGAGCTGCACCCTGAGCTGCTGGTCCCCGTCACACTGTTTTACCTGATTCTGCGCGGTCTGGACACAGTAGAGGACGACATGACAATCCCTCTCGAAAAGAAAGAGCCGATTTTGCGAGACTTCCAGAACATTTTGGAGAAGGACGGGTGGACCTTCACCGAGAACGGGCCCAACGAGAAGGATAGGCAGCTCTTGGTCGAATTCAACGTGGTGATTGAGGAGTTCAAGCACATCAAGCCGGCGTACAGGGAAATCATCAAGGACATCACCAAGCGCATGGGCGACGGCATGGCAGACTATGCCAACAACGCTGAGCACAACCTGGTTGGCGTCAATACAGTGAAGGACTACGAGCTGTACTGCCACTACGTCGCAGGCCTTGTCGGCGAAGGCCTGACTCGTCTCTTCGTCGAGGCTGGCCTGGCCAACGCCGCGCTGCTAAAGAGGCCTGAGCTCATGGAGTCTATGGGGCAGTTCCTCCAGCAGGTCAACATCACTCGTGACATCAAGGAGGATCTGGACGACAACCGACGATTTTGGCCCAAGGAGATCTGGTCCAAGCACGTTGATCAATTCGAGGATCTCTTCAAGCCCGAGAACAAGCAAAAAGCCCTGGACTGCAGCTCTGAGATGATCTATACGGCCCTGACGCGTGCGGATGATTGTCTGTACTACCTTGCAGGCCTCCGAGAGCAGAGTGTTTTCAACTTCTGCGCCATCCCACAGACCATGGCGATTGCGACGCTGAACGCCTGCTTCCAGAACTACGACATCTTCCAGAAGAACGTAAAGATCACAAAGGGCGAGGCCTGCCAGCTGATGGTCGAATCCTCGCAGAACCTCCAGCTGGTTTGCGATGTGTTCAAGAGGTACGGCCGCAAGATTGCCCAGAAGAACAACCCACATGACCCCAACTTCTTGAAGATCAGTGTCACCATCGGACGGGTAAGATCAAATTTTTTGTTGTTATGTAGCCCGCTTACTCACTCTCCTACAGATAGAGCAGTTTGTTGAAGCCATCTTCCCATCGCAGAAGCCTCCAGTAGACCACAAGTCGCCTGCCAGCGTTGAGGAGGCCGAGAAGGCAAGGAAGCAGGCGATCGAGGACAAGTGGGACCTCATTTACATGACCGCGGCAGTCGTCATCACCGTACTGATCATCACATCCTCAATGGTGAGTCCCACGATTCTTGCATGGATGATATTGGCTGATCTTCATCTAGATTTTCGTCGCCTGGCTAGCTGGAGCACGTTTCGATATTGCATACTATGAGCTCAAGGCACAATTAGGACAGCTACTGGGCTGGGCGACGGAACCCAAAGTGGTTGAGGCTGTCAAGGTCGTTACCGAGAAGAGCGAGCTTTGAGCCTTTTGACCATGGTAGCCTTGATGTCCGTATGTATTGTAATGGCAGCGACATACTTTTTCGTCGACGCAGGAATGTAGTCCAACCTAATGCATATTCAACGAACGCTATTCTTGCTTTGCAACAATAAGCTTGCATCTGTTGTTGTTTCTTGCGACGTCTATTGTTCACACGTGCCTGCATGCGGTCCGCAACAAAGACTTTCTCTACCTTTGTGTTTGAGATGCCCATCACCTGCAAATTAGCGCGGGCTTGGCGCCTCCAACATTCGTTCCTGCCCGCTGCCCAAGCGAGAAAATGAAGCAGACACGCACGCCGACCGCAACTGCCTCACCACGCCTTCAGCACTCTTACTTTTCGCAGCAAACCAGGCAGAACACCCCCGCGACTACTTGTAGCTGAAGAATCGCCCGGCGCGACTTCAACAACCACTTCCCCACTTCGATCCACCGATCACCTCCGCACTCCCATACGACCAGTCTGCGTGCAGCACCACTTCCTGCCACCGCCGCCCGATACCTCCAACACATCCACAATGGCTGACGTTGCCACCGCACCGAACCCTGCTCAGCAGGTGCCCTTGGACACGATCCCCATTTCGCCTGTTGATGGCAGCGGCTCAGGGTCGCAGGAGAAGTCGTCCAACGCCACCGCAGACGACAGCGCCGTCCGCACCGTCTTCCACGACCCCGACAACTTCAATGTCAAGCACCCACTCATGAACACATGGACCCTGTGGTTCACCAAGCCTCCAAGCGGCAAGGTGCGTACATGCTTTGGCAAAGAGATCACAAGTACTGGACTGATAAGCGTAGGGCGACAACTGGGCTGAGCTGCTCAAGGAGGTCATCTCGTTCGACTCCGTCGAGGAGTTCTGGGGCATTTACGTATGTGCTTTGTAATCAAAGGTGTGGCGAAAATAAAGCTAATGTCATTACAGAACAACATCACACCCACATCTGACTTGGCGCTGAAGTCCGATTACCATCTCTTCAAGAGGGGCGTTCGCCCTGAGTGGGAGGACTCGCAGAACAAGCATGGCGGCAAGTGGGCGTTCCAGTTCAAGGACAAGAAGGCCATCAACATCGACGCACTCTGGCTCCACGTCATGCTTGCTGCCATCGGCGAGAACCTCGAGGACGAGGACGACAACGAGGTCATGGGTGTTGTCGTCAATGTTAGGCGAGGATTCTACCGTATCGGTCTGTGGACGCGCTCTGTTGGCCGTGCCATCCCTGGTGACGGCGGCAAGGGCAGGACACAAGAGCAGGGTAAGGAGACTCTGCAGAAGATCGGCAAGCGGTTCAAGCAGTCTCTCCAGCTCAAGGAGAACGAGCCTGTCGAGTTCTCTGGTCACACGGACGCTGCGCACTCTGGCAGCACCCGTGCAAAGGCAAAGTTCACCGTCTAAGGAGCGGTAGCGGTGCGGTATCGATGGTGCTCGAATTTGGTGGGAGCAGAGGGTCACCTTTGCGAGTTTTCTGTTCAATACGAACACGTCGAGGGACAGTGTGTAATTCGACTGCACTCGAGCGTAATTTACTACCCGGTCTACCGAAAAGCATTTTCATCAACCGATTATGGTTACGGGATTGGGTTTCTAGCATGGCGTCTGCATGGGGCGGCGATCGGTCATCTTGGGTCTGACGATGAATTATGGTCATGACGAGTTACGTGGCTCAGGCGGGTACGTGGGTTTGCGATCCAAGGTTGATAGATTTGAGCTCTTTTATCTAGCAATTTTACGAATGAGGGACAGGAACACGTGCATTCGACGGGTTTGCGTTATGCGGTGCACTGTTGTCATCTCGGACGTGAAATGCCCACGCCCAGCCGTGCGTTCCGGTAGCCTTGGTGCCATGTGAAGAAGTTGGCCGTATTGCAGGGCACGACGTAATGTGGCGGTGCAGGGCGGCCACTTTTTGGACCGTGCCTATCCCAACTAAGCCCAACGGTGTGCCCATATCCCACCGACTTTCTCATCTTCCCCTCTACGCGCTATATTTTTTGCAACATGGTGGTAGAGACTGCATATTATGACGCCTTGGGCGTGACGCCCACAGCAACCGAGCTCGAAATCAAGAAGGCCTACCGCAAACTTGCGATCAAGCTGCATCCTGGTAACCACGCGATTCCTGCATAGCAACGACGACGAGCACACCTGACACGGAGCAGACAAGAACCCCGGCGACGAGACTGCCCACGCCAAGTTTCAAGAGGTATGTCGGCCTCTGTGATGGTGCAGCGCAGGCCTGCTCTGCTGTGGAGTCATGTTGCGAGTATGGCGGGGCTCATTTGACTGCAGATTGGAGAGGCATACCAAGTGCTCAGCGATGACCAACTGCGCGCAAACTACGACAAGTATGGAAAGGAGGGCGCCGTACCACAGAGCGGATTCGGTAGGCAATCATGGCGAGGTGTCGAGGTCGCGGTGGGCTAACGCTGCGGCAGAGGATCCGTCCGAGTTCTTCACCATGATCTTTGGTGGAGAGGCTTTTGTGGACTGGTACGAGGCTCAGAAGCCCTTCTGGACCACAGTTCAGCACGACTGACAAGCGCAGGATCGGCGAGATTTCGCTCATGAAGGACCTCACCAAGACCATGGAGATTTCCATGCGCGAGATGGAGGAGCAAGAAGCCGCCGAGGCCGAAGCCGCTCGCGCTGAAGCCGCCGCTGCCGGCTCTGCAACGACTCCAGCGCCTGCCGCTCAACCGGCTGGCACACCATCTGCAGCCGACGCCGCTGAGCCCAGCGCGGGCGCCAAAGCAAAGGAGGCCGAGGCTGCAGCCGAGCGAGCTGCAGCCCAGCACGGCGGCGATGCACCTCCAGCCTATGCTGCACCACCGCCAGCATACGCTGAACCTGCCGCCGATGCCTCGACCGCCGCATCCGCCGCAGCACCCGCCGCTGCTGCTGCTGGCAGCTCCTCTGGCGCAAGCACGCCGAAGCCGCGCGGAATCCCGATCCGACCTGCCATCATGGACAAGACCGAGGAGGACGCCCGCATGGACGCCGCAAACATGACCGACGCCGAGAAGGAGCTCAGGAACAAGGAGAAGAACAAGAAGGGCGGTCTCACAAAAGAGCAGCGCGAGGAGCTTGCGGCATACGAGCTGGAACGTAAGAAGATCCGTGACGAGCGTGTCAACAATCTCTCCAAGAAGCTCACCGAGCGCATCTCGTTGTGGACCGAGACGGACAAGCGCGACGACGTCACCAAAGCCTTCAAAGACAAAATCGCCCTCGAGATCGAGAACCTGAAGATGGAGTCTTTTGGCCTGGAGATTCTCCACGCCATCGGCGCGACCTACCTCATGAAGGCATCTTCGTTCCTCAAGTCCCAGAAGTTCCTCGGCATTTCTGGCTTCTTCTCGCGCATCAAGGACAAGGGCACGCTGGTCAAGGACACGTGGAACACGATGAGTGCAGCCATCGACGCCCAGCTCACCATGGAGGAGATGGCCAAGCTCGAGGAGCAGGGTGGCGAGGCCTGGACCGACGAGAAGAAGGCCGAGTACGAAAAGAAGGTCACGGGCAAGATCCTTGCTGCCGCGTGGCGCGGGTCCAAGTTTGAGATCCAGAGCGTGCTGCGAGATGTGTGTGACAACGTCCTCAACGACAAGAAGGTCAAGCTGGAGAAGCGCGTTGAGCGCGCCCACGCACTGGTCATCATCGGCGAGATGTGTCAGAAGGTATGCTGCTGCTCTCGAACAAAATAACCTCCCTTCCCTCCCTTTACTACACATCAACATACAGCTAACAACCTCTCCAGGCCGAACGCGACCCCGAAGAAGAAGGCGACTTTATGGCTTTCGAGCAGCTGATGGCCGAAGCCGCTGCCAAGAAGGAGAGCAAGCACGATAAGAAGGACAAGGAGAAGCACAAGCATCAGCACGACAAAAAGGACAAGGAGAAGGAGAAGGTTTGAGCAAAAAGTGACACCCTTGCTACTACGGCTGCGGCTGCGGCTGCTGTTCTCAATTACGTCTTTTGAGCGCGGCCTTGGGCTATGCTTGCTTGCTTGCACAACCTTCCTCTGCCTTTTCCTGGTGTGTGTGTTTGGCATAATCTTCTTCTTCTTCTTTACTTTTTTTGTTACATACTTCTTTTTTCTGATGAGTGATATCCATAGATTCCTGGGGTGGGACTGAGGTGGAGGTGGAGGTTGTTGATCGAGGTGTAGGGGAGGGAACAGGAAGGGGATGGAAGGGAGGGGAGGGGAAATGGCAATGTAATGTTGGCGAGGAAGTCGCCGTATGGACATGTGTGCATGAGACGTGATGAGATGAGATGAGATGAGATGAGATGAGATGAGATGGAATGAGACAGGTGTGAAGGAAGAGTTTTAGGATCTGAGTTTGAATCTCAAATCATGTCATATCATGTCACATTGTATCCAAGACTACACCCCCCCCCAAAAAAAAGATGCTAGACTGTTGTCTCTGACGCCGTGCAAAAAGAGAGACTCACGAGTGTGTGTTTTCTACAGGTTCAACCGGGGTCTTGAATGCATATGCAATTTGCGAAACGAACGAGTTCCCCAACACCATGCGTTCCCTTCCCTAACGCCTTTAACCCAAAGGTGGAAAACCAAGCAAAGTCAACCGACCGCAAGCGGAGTAAACAAACGCCTAGCTCCCCACAGCACCAGCCTTGACAACCAGCAAACTGGCGCCCACTTTCCCCTCCCACACCTTCTCAGCCAACAACCCCAGACTGCTCGCCGCGCTCGACGCGCTGCGTATCTCGTCTGCGTTCTCCGCGCCAAGTGCGCCGTTGCGTTCAATGTTGCGGCCCAGCACGATCAAATCGCCGGCGTTCTTGGGCGTTTGTCCGACCTCGATGCTTGCACGCGCCACCACGTCTGCGATGGGCTGCGAGGATGCGACGGTTTCGAAGACGACGCGGTTGGCGAGGTCGGCGGGGAGGGAGGCGCTGAGGGCTGCGAAGAAGGCTGCGTCTTGTTCGCGCGTGGGCGTCGTGGTGGACGATGTGGTGATGACTTCGCCTGTTTTGGTGGCGGCGGCGGCGGTGGACGAGGACGTGGCGGATGTGGAGGGGGTGGTGGTGCTGAGAAATGCGTCGGGGACGTCGAAGTGGATAATGGTAGCGGTGGTTTGGGCGTTTTCTGCGAGTTGGAGGACGAGACGCAGCGCGGCGCGGTCGTCGGCGCCGCCGAAGAAGGGTGCGAAGATGTGGTGGCTGCGGTCTGCGATGGGTGCTGTGACGGCCTGGTCGGCGTGCAGACTGACGCTGCTGTATGTGCGTGTGAGTCTGAGGTTCTGCTTGCGGTCCTTGTTTTTGCTGCCGCCGAAGTTCTTATTGACCAGGACGGCGACTGGGCTTGTTGCTGCTTCGAGTGTGGCGTTGACGAAGGCAATGTAGGAAGATGCTGCGAGCTTGTTCTTCGTTCCCTTGTCTTCGATGATGGCCTGCTCCGACATACCACCTGTCTCGCTCCAGGGGAGGAGGAGCAGGTTCGAGTCTGATGCACGGGTAGCGAGGGTGTCGGCGAAGGAAGATTCAGGGACCACAAGAGCTTCTCCACTGACGGCGAGGTTGTGAAGGCGGCCGAAGGTGCGGAACGTGTTGACAACTGGATCGTAGGCGGTGTAGTTTTCCATCTCGGAGACCTGCATGACGGACGAGCCACGATCAGTCAGGTTGAGCAGACGCAGGCCGTATGCTTGAACAGGTCGGTTGGGCGCGACTTCCTCCGAAGATGCTTCTCCAGTCTCCTTGCTCGCGGTTGCGGCAATCGAAGGGTGCACTTTGGGCGCAGGCTTCTGGGACCCTCCAAACAGGGATGTGAAAGCAAGCAGATTAGGCATGCTGTCTAAGCGCAGGTACACTGTAACCCGCTTGATCTTCTCGGCGGCCAGCTTGTCAAAGTGGACGCCGTCCTGGACACTATCGGTGTTGTCTAAGGGCTTGCCAGTATCCCAATCGATCTCACCGCGGCGCCACGCCTCGACCTTCTTCTGGTACCATGGTGGGTAGAAATACATGGTAAGTGGAGAGGAGGCGAATGTTGTAACGAGCGCCATGACAACAAAGATGGTGAACGTTCGTGTGCTCAAGATCTTAGCGTTGAGTCCGATGTTCTGCACAGGTTAGCTGGGATACGGGATGGAATTCGCTGCACTTACCAGCACAATCAACTCCACAAGACCCTTGCAACTCATCAAAGAGCCAATGGCAAAGCATTCGCGCCAAAGCATCTTTGTTCCTCGGGCAGCAATTGTGGCGCCGATAAATTTGGAGAAGAAGGCAACGGCGATGACACCAAAGACGTAGCCCCAGACGATGCCAGAGTCAAGCAGACCAATATTGGTGTTGAGTCCAGAGAGAGTGAAGTACAGCGGCAGGAAAAGAGCACCAATCAGATCCTCAATTCGGTCGGCAACCTTGACAGCAAAACCATTATCGTGGGGGCAGATCAGACCGGCCATGAATGCCCCAAAGATGGGGTGGACTCCAATGATGCCCGTGAAGAAGGCAGAGCCCAGAGCAATGATGAGCGTAAGGGCAATGATACCCTGACTTGGACCATCTTGGAGAGCACCAGAACGACGCAGAACGTACACAAATGCCGGCCTCACAGCATAGACCAAGAACAGCAAGTAGCCAACGCAAGTCAACAGGACCCAGAGCGCCGTAAGACCTGAGCCTGCATTGACAAGCGCAACGCAGAGAGCAAGCAGGATCCAGCCTACAACGTCGTTGCCGACTCCAGCAGAGAGGACGATGACACCGACGGGTGTCATCAGAAGCTTGAGTTCAGTGAGGATACGGCAAAGTACAGGGAAAGCCTATGGATGTTAGCGGATTGGTGTATGCAGAGTACCAGGATAGCTTACAGTGATGGCCATGGCTACACCAATGAAAAGCATGAAAATGGGAAAGTCAATCTCCACCATTCCTGGCTCGTCTTTGAATTCGTTATACAGGCCGACGGCGATGGCGCATCCCAGGCCAAAAGGAATGACCATACTGACGATGCCAACATTGAGGGCGACTTTCCAATTGCTAAGCAAGAAACGCAGATCTACTTCCAGGCCGATGATGAAGAGGAACAAGGTCAACCCGAGATTGGCAACCAGATTCAAGTTGGTCATGGACTCTGCTGGGAAGATTGCCTGCGTGAAGCCGGGGATGCGACCAAACACCGAAGGGCCGAGGAGGATGCCACCGATGATCTCAGATATCACGCGAGGCTGGCGAATCTTGGAGAGAGGCCAGCCCAGAGCGCGGCAGAAGATGATGATGATGGATGCCTGTTGCACGCACAGTCAGTATGTTGCAGGCAAAGTCGATATGTCGCAGGCACTTTCACATCAAAATGTTGCAGGCACAGTTAAAACATCGCACGCACAGCATCCTGCAAGCATAATAAAACTTCTTACCTGGATAATGAACAAGATAATCGGATGGCTCTTATCGAAATGCACAGGGTTGACACCCTCAAGCACACCAGCCTGCGGCGGTGCCTTTGGCGGTGCAGTCGCAGAGGCAGCAGCCGACACAGCAGCTATTGTGGAGGACATGGCGAACAAGCGGGGCTGAGTGGGCAGCTTAACCCCAGCGTTCAAGCGGAGAAAGTCAGAAAGGTCGAACCCCCAGAAAAAGCAGAGGGGAACAAGGGAGGATCAAATAGCTGTCAGAAGCTGGAAGCTCAGGCCAGGACGAGAGCGTCAGCCCAGAACGCAACGACGAATCTGTGGTGGTCCTGCGATACGGCGGCGTGTCTGGCAAGTCTGGTCTGGGGCGTTATGCAGGGCGGCGGACGCTAGTTGAGGCTTGGGGGGCAAGGATGCTCGCTGGCCATGTGACAGCCAGAGCAGGCCTCGTGGTGTAGACAGATGGGGCTCGTCGTGCGCTATGGGCGGTGAAGAGGCAGATGCCGCCTGTGCAATAATGTGCATGATGGAACCAGTACCGTGGTGGCGCAACGCGCGTGAAGGGCCCGACGGCGAAAGCCAAGCAGCGAATCGCGCGCCGTCATCATGGGGGGCAGCAGTTGGCGGTCTAAAATGAATCAGGCGCGCGCTGCTTTTTTTGCTCGTCTCGCCCAGACATTGCAGTGTCCATATACCATGCCAGGCATGAATTGACAATGAAAAAGAAGGCTACCTTATCTGGTGGTGAGTGTAGTCATCGCATTTTGTGGGGTAGACAGCGTGCGTGTGATCCACATTGTAAGCAGAACAAGGCACATCGACGAGAACCAGAGATCATCTGTTTCAGCCATGGCCGTGTCACCGCTCACATCTCGACCTCGCCTATTGCTATCAAGCCGCACATGCCGCCTGCTCCGCCACACCACTGCTGTGTATACCACCACCTCCTCATACGCACCTCCTAGTCCACCTACCTCCTCAGACACTAGAGAGGTGGCATCCCCACCAAAGCTGGACTCGGCAGCTGGTCACCAGTCGACCACCACCCCGCCTTGCCCAACCCCCATCACGAAACCCAAGTACTGCTCTTGGCAACAAACACATAGTCCCAGGTTAACCCATGCCTTGACCCACCCAGCTCACCATTGTTGACCTTGGTGCTCTGGACATTTGCACCTATTGCACAATACCTACTGTGTGGAGCGTTATCGCGATCACCGCCAGTTGTGGAGACGACTATACTTGTATTGTACAATACAAGACGCTTGGAGCTCCCCGGATCGATCGCCCCATCTGCTTGGACCAACGAGCACGAACCATGAACCGCGAACGTTTGTCTGTCCCCGCCCATCGGCCAAAGACTGATCATCTGCCTCTTTTACCCATTGTCAGTACTGTGGGTTAGGTAGGGTGAGACATACAAACACCAGACTCTTGATAGCTGCTGCACCCGAGTTTGTGTTTGAAGCCTGCTTTTTCCCCTCAGTGGACAAAGGGCCGGTTGTTCGGCCCTTCTTGATGACGCTTCATTGCTGCCTCGTCATGGAGTCGTATAGATAGGTAAGCTGGTGGGAAGGTGGGGGGAGGTGTGACGTTGAGATGTAGCTAGGAGGTTGGTTGTAAGATTGAGGGCCTCTATAAACGGATGTAGATACCTACCTTGGGATAAGTGTGGCACAAGGGGTAAACGGTATCAATACATCTTTCCCGTTCTATGGGTGAATCTTTCTACCAAGCCAGCTTATCTCGACCAGCACTTCCCCTTTCTTTGTTTTCCTTCTTCTTCTTCTTTCTCTTCCTATTTTGCTTCACCTCAAATTCCTCAGTAATCTCCTCCTCAAGAACGTCCACCACGCGTCCCAACCCCTCCCTCAGACTCCCCAGCCGACTCTTCTCCCTAATCCGCGTGTAGAACACCGGACAATCCCTGCTATCGCACTTGATCTCCTCTCCCCACGCCAGACCCGAGCAGCTGCGACACACCATGTCGACATCTCTGGCCCTCGTCTCAGACCTGAGCAGCCTCTCCTTCAGCGTGAGCAGCGCGCGTGCCGGCCGTCGCAGACACTGCGCGCAAAGCGGCAGCAGCTTCAACGCATCTGGCTCCACGCCGGGCAAGTACGTGGGCGGCGGGGGCAGTTTGGCGCGACACACAATGCACGAGCTGCTCTTCATATAGCTCTCCAGCGTCTTCCTGAGGCTCTGCTGACCCCCGGCGTTCGCCTTGCTTGTTAGTGGGACAGCGACGTTGCGTATTCGCTGCACCTTGGGCATCTCGTCGTACCACTGGCGCACGTTGGCGCCCACGAGGTTGAAGATGCGCTCAAGGGGCGGGATCAGGTTCTTGGAAATGTAGTACTCGGCGTCGAGTTCGAGGTGGTCATTCGCAAGGAGAGTCTCGGGCGCGACGCAGCGGTCGATGAGACGGGCGCCAGGAGCGCCGGTGATGACGACGTAGGGAACGCGCTCGCCATACTGGGGCTCGGTGCGTGGGTCGGCAAGCATGCGTTTCGTGGCGATGAGAGCACCGGGAGGAGGAGGTCCGCGGTCCGAGTAAGTGCCGAGTTTGACTTCTTTGGCGAAGAGAAAGTCCTGGATCGAGATGCGGCCTTGCATGATCTTGGTGCATTGATCTTGAAAGTACGACTTTACCTGGCTGAGGTCCGCCGTGCGGAAAAGAATCTTGAGGGCTCGCTCCTCAATCTTCTGCTCCGCTGGTGTGCCATCGCGACGGACAGTTTCAATACCCTTTGCGTCGAATTCGGGCTCAGTCTGGTTCCTGTTCTCGTACTTGAAGCCAACATAGCGTTTCTTGGCCAGTAGGACACATGGGTGATACACCTTCTCGAACTTGAGTTTGATAGGCCGCGGATTGGCGTCCGTGATGGCTTTTGCAATCTCCTCACCAATGGTGAAGGCTTGGTCGCGCGTGCGGCCTTTGAGGTAGATGAATAGCGAATCCGTGTCTCCGTAGACGACTTCAGCGCCCCATTTCTCGGTCGCATGGATCAACGCGATAGCCTTTTCCAGGGTTTCGCGGCCGGTTTGGACAATGCTATCTGCGATCTCGGAGCAGGGCATTCGACCTGAGAATGAGGCGGACGTGTAGCCGTACGTGACATTGGCAAGCAGCTTCAACGCCAACTGTCTGTTGTTGAGGAGTTGTTGCAACGCCCTGTCATCTTTGTCCTGCTTCATCCCGCTTTTGACCATGACTCTTGTTTCCAGAATCTCGCCCAGCATCTTCGCCAGCAATGACTTCCGCATTTCGGGTTTGACGTACATCATGCCGTTTGGCGCGATGTTTATGTGATCCTTGACAAGCTCTAGCAGTCGAGGCTCGCGCTTGAAGTCCATGAACCCCATCTTATTGCGCCCCCGCCAGCTCGTAATGCGCCCGAGGCATGTCGAATAGCACAGGTTGTATGCAATCATCACGCTTGGGTAGAGAGACTGGAAGTCCAGCACGAGCAGTGGACTCGAGTAGAAAGCACTCTGTGGTTCCATAACAAGAGGTAGACACTCCAGCGCATTCTGTTGACCGACTTGTTTGCGACTTGGCGATATCAGGACGAAATTCTCGGGTTTGGCAATGCGGAACATTGTCGACTCAACTTTAAACTGCGATCCTCTGGAGATGACTGAGAAGAAATCGACGCCCAGTAGGCGCGCCTGTTCGCTCATGCGCGGTACAATCTCGTCTGCTTGTAGTATATCGAGATTGAGCTGGATTCGCGACAGGAAATGATTCAATACCTTGGTCAGATCTCGAGGCTTCTTACTCAGATACCAGCTGGTAAGATCAGAATGCGTGTAGTGGGGTATGCGCCTGTGCAGAAGATGGAAGACAACATTCTCCATCGTATACTGAAGGAGGTTCAGTTCTCCTCGCATAGCCCTCCATATATTAATCATATGACGTCCTGTTACCCGAATGGTCGAGGTGTGCGTGAAGCCCCACCGGTCGGCATCTTTGCCAAACCTGCCGTGAGATTGCGACTTCATTCTGCTGATCTCGTCGCAGAGATTGTACTCAAACTTCATCCTGGCCCGTTCTATCAGGTAGCCCCAGGAGCTGTTGTGAACTTCGTAGCCAGTAAGAATGTCAGGGTCGAACTGTCGCACGATGTCCACGATACGATTGATAAGGTCCAGCTCGTCCTCTTCGTATTCAACTTCGACTGAGACCTGCTTTGCGATGCGCTCGGCGATACCATCTTCATCTGAAAGACAGAGCAATCCTATTCGAGGTCGGTCTGTAGTTGCATTCTCTTCGCCTTCGACAGTCCAGAATATGCACTGTATCTCGTCCTCTGCAGGATCTGGCACAAGATCACCTCTTGAATTGACATGCACTTCAAGACTCATAATGCTCATGTATTGCGTCTCGTGCTTGACACTGGTCGACTTTTGCTTCTGGGAGAATTTGAAACCATGTTTGTTTTTCTGCGTCGGTCCTTCAATCTGTGACAATTGGTCGCTGAACTTGACCCTTCGTGGCTTCGGCGTCGGAGGCTCCTTGCGCTTTGCGGTTGCTTTGACGGGTGCGGCTATACTTGGCTGTTGCTCAAGCCACTCCTGGACATCCCCAAATGAGGGCGGCGGCCGTGCAATCTCCCAGTTTCGCAAGCTGCATCGTTGAGACCTGATTCTACTCTCTGCTTTCAACTTCTTCTTATCAACCATGATAGGTTTCTGCTCCCCAAAGTTGGCAGGGCACCTTCCCGTTGGGTCGAATGGAGTAAGATACGGCAGCGTAGTGCTCTGCAATTTGAACTCCCGCCCAGCATATTCCCGAGGTCGATCAGGTACATCTCTCTCATTGCTATAGTAGGCATCTTGAAAGATGATGGGCGGTAGTCCAGCGTGCATCATAGTATCGCTAATCTCATCGAGGATCGGAGGCAGAGTGTCGAAGTAAAATGTCGAAGCCTTATGCGGAAATGACTCCACGAGTTTCTCAAGCAGAGAAGATCTCTCTTTGATTGTTTTTGTCACGCTACTGTTCGGTCTCATGGGTGAAGTTTTTTGATGTGTCCATGGAGTTATAGGAGTCATTAGTGTCCCTCCTACCATTGGTAGCTTCGGTCTGGGCGTCTTTGGCAGTTCTTGCGAGTTGGAGTAACCAGACTGACTGAGTCGATGCTTGGTTTCGGGATCGTTGGAATTTTTCACAATTGGAAAAGATGTGGTCGTTGGACCACCGCGTCCTGATGCTATTATTCTAGTCTGTGAAGAATTGTCGACTCGAACTCCGTCACGACCGTGCTTCTGTGGTGTTTCAATCTGTCTGCTGTCCTCCAATTTCTCACGAAAAGACAATTTTCTCGCTGTGATTGGGGACGACTTCAAGATCCGTTGGCGTTTTTGTGGAGACTCGAAGTCCGATTCCACGTTCCTCTTGCGTACTGTAGACGGAGTGTTGGGATCGAGAATACTCCCTGAGTCACTTGGATCCACAAGATCAATGCCTTCATCAAATTGATCATCTGAAACCTCATCATCACCCGGCTGGCGCATGAGGGACATGGTCAAAGGGTCAAGCGCTTGTTGTTCCTCGGTATCCGACTGCCCATCCTGGTCTGCTTCATCCTCAACTGCTTTGCTGGCGAGGTCGGGAAGTTGATCTATATTGCCAAGTGACAGGCTTTCTCCAGGTAAAGCATTGACTAATGCCATTGTGCTTTTGACCTCTGCGCCCATCGAAACTGGCTCAGTTTCCTGCTCCTGTTCGTCGTAATCATCGTCATCTATCTGCCGATTCGAAAGATTTTCCGGGAACAAATCCTCCACGCTTTCCACGGTGGTCCTTATTCTTTCTAGACCTGGCGTCTCCTTCACGAAGGTGCCGAGGCTGATATCCTCTCTGTGCGACTTCTCTTCCTCAATCAAATGTTCCACGAGCTCTCGATATTCTTCCTCATGTATCCATCCGCCCATATCCGTGTTTCTCGGATCTGCAGACATGGACACCATTACTTCGGCAGGGAATGGACTGCTTGCTGTGTCGTTGAGGCCCATTTGCCGCTTCCGGCGGCGCGTCTCATCTCTCCAGAGACCTGCCATCGATGGCACATATTTGTCATCTGGATTCCTAGGCATCTGGCTCGAGCGCTCCAAGAAGTCGTGATGAATAGGTCGATATTGCAGTTCATGTCGGTTCAAGATGTCTTGTACACAGATGTCCACCTCGAGCGTGCAGTGGCTCTGGCGAGGATACTGATCGTCTTCCGTGATGAACTCTGCTGGGATTGAAGCGTCATGCCACTTGTGTGGCTTGATGCTGATTTCTTCGCTGTCTGGGACAGGTCCTCGAAACTGCACCTTTGCACAATTAATATAGTCGCAACCGAACAGGTTGAAATCGCACATCCATTGTAACAGGTACTGCAGATGGCTTTCATAAGGCTGAAAGATGCGATTCAAGATGGCTCCCTGGTGCAGCAGATCGGCGAATCGAGTCATGTGCATGGGGTTCAACATGTAGACCTTCAGGAAGACTTTGTATCCAACATTGTATCCAAAGAACGGCACTCCCTTGACAAGCGAGATGTGACCGACATAGACTGATTTACCGTCGTAAGGATTTCGGCGGTACGTCGAGGCAAGGGCATGGTCGATGGAGGATCGTAGAGAATGGATATAGGTGTTGACTGTGCTGTGTCAGCATCGCTACCATTCGAATGAGTATTATATTTACCAACGTCCTCATCAAGGCTACCTGAGTATTCAAGATACAGATATGGCAGCGCTCCATGTATGTGCGCGCATACTTTCTGTCCGGTCTCGGTGGCACCGAATGCTCGTATGACCGGCACTTGAGGCGAGGCTTCACGCGACTTCTGAGACGGTCCGGTTCCTCGCCTCAATGCTGGATCAAGGTCTGTTTGTACAGCCTGATAATTGTCAATGCAGTTGAGGCGAAAGCGGAAAGTGTCCATGACGACATTGGTGTATTTGCGCTCTGCTGTTGGTGGAAGGACAGAGAAATCATCGCGAGGTGCATCCAAACGTGAGTCCAGTGTTGTCTGGCATCTCTTGAGCAGCTTCAGGGCTGATGCAAGGGCTGGTGCAAGCGCGTCGCCAAAGTTCAAACAGCGAGTAACGCGTAGCCGCGCGGGCATGTGACTTGAGTGCCTAGCTAGTGCTGCAGCCCTACGGGCACAGCTCCACTCTTTGCCGCATCTTCGCTGCACCACCGCCCGTGAGATCCTCGCTCTGCTTCACCACTCAACCACCTCTACCGCCAATATGCCACCCGTCGGCGAGCCGAGAAAGCCGGACATTTCTGCTGCAGCTAAGGAGCGCAACGAGTACATTCCATCCTTCATCTCGAAGAAGCCCTTCTATGCTATCGACGAGAATGGCAACGACAACGGCGACGATTACCTCGAGCACCAACGTCTGCAGAAACAAGAGCAGGATTCGACATGGTACGACCGCGGCAAGAAACTTGGGCCGGCTGCCACCAAGTACCGCAAAGGTGCTTGCGAGAACTGTGGAGCCATGACACATAAAAAGAAGGATTGTTTGAGCAGACCGCGCAAAGCAGGTGCAAAGTTCACTGGCAAGCGCATCGAAGCAGACGAAGTCATTCAGGACGTACAGCAAAGCTGGGACGCGAAGCGTGACCGATGGAATGGGTACGATGCCTCGGATTTCAATCAAGTCATTGAGGAATACAATGAGATGGACAAGTTGCGGCTCGAAGCCAAGAAGGCGGCAGATGGCGACAAATCGGGGGACGAGGACAACGACGATGGCGACAAATACGACGCCGAGACAGATATGGGCAGGAAGCAGGCAACATCGACAAGGAACCTGCGTTTACGGGAAGATACCGCAAAGTATCTGCTGAACCTCGACCTGGACTCGGCCAAATACGACCCCAAGACACGATCAATGGTAGATAGTGGGGCAGTCTCGGACAAAGCAGCACAATTGGTGGCAGAGGATGGGTTCATGCGTGCATCTGGTGATGCTGCTGAGTTTGAGAGAGCGCAGCGCTACGCCTGGGAGACACAAGAGCGTGGAGACAAGATCAAGCTGCATCTACAAGCAAACCCCACATCGGGAGAAGTCATGCGCAAGAAGCAGCTTCAGGAGGAAGAGGAGAAGAAGAAGGCCAAGGCCAAAGCTCTTGCGGAGAAGTACGGCACGCAAGAGAAGTTTACCGATGAGTCGATACGCAAGATTGCCGTCACGGAGAACGAACGGTACGTCGAGTACGATGAACGAGGCGGCATCAAGGGTGCACCCAAGATCAAGGCCAAGTCCAAGTACGCAGAGGACGTCTTTCCCGGGAATCACACATCAGTTTGGGGCAGTTGGTGGGCAAACTTTCAATGGGGATTTGCATGCTGTCACTCTACGGTGAAGAACTCTTACTGTACTGGCGAGGCTGGCAAAGAGGCGTTTGCCAAGGCAGAAGCCATGCGAACAGGCGCTGAGCTCGAGGAGGTTCCCAGGTCGATTGCATGGAAAGAGGAAGAAAGTCTCGAGGAGCACGTGCCCAATGCCCCAGAGAAGGACCAAAAGGCGAAGCAGGACGCAGCTCATCGCAAGCGAACCATTGCCGAGATGACGGGCGACGTAAATGAGGAGATGGAGGAGTACAGGCGCAAGCGCACAATGGCAGCCGACCCCATGGCTGCATACCTGGCTGGGAGCAAGACCGATGCAGTATGAGATGGCGGCGACCCTCACTGACGAGCTTCACTTCTTTTTGTCTTGCATGTTAGCATCGCGTGGCGCTGGCGAGGCGTTTATACCCAGGGCTGCACATCAGCAACGGCCTGTAGAATGACATATAGTTCCTGATGATCGAATGCGTTGTCCTGCAGAGTGCATTGCTGATCGGTGTCATGCAGCTAGGGTTCAAGGCTCCCGTCTCCCCAGATGCACTGGTCTCCCTCCAAGACGGCTGCCAGCTCACAGCAAACCCCGATTGCGCATGCAGCCGCGCGTATGCGTTGTATAACGGCAAGGCAGCAGGTTGGGAGCGCGCGGGGCCACTGAGTGGTGAGCCAGAGTGGTGAGTGAGCCAGAGTGGCTCGGGGGGCTGACGCAATGCGTGGGCGCCGCCAAGAGGGCATCTCTGGTAGTATGGGGCAAGGCGGTCCATGGGTCGCGCGCATCAGGGATCCAGGTCGGAACTCAAGCTCGAGCGCCCAAAGGCTCCAAACGCACCCCTCCGCCCAATTCCCCCCTCCTATTACTACCACACATACGTGCAGGCTGCTCGCATCGCGCCTGCCCTCCTGATTGCCCTCCTTCCCTCCTCGTCCCTCCCCCCTTCTCTGCGCCCTCTCTCCACAGACTACTACGACTGCTGCTAGAGAGCTCTGAGCAGGCAGCGACAACAGTGTCAGGATGGCGCTCTACGGGTCCAGCAGGAATGTGGACATGGGAAAGTCAGTCCAACATGTTTCCGCCGTCATCGCTATACAACGCTGATTACATGCTCAGGCAGGAGTCGGAGCTTGCCATCAACATCCGCAAAGCCACTAGCATCGAGGAGGTCTCGCCCAAACGTACGTCCGCAGCCTCCGAGACAGCCGCCCGAAGCTCATTGTGACGACAGGCAAGCATGTGCGAGCATGCATCGTGTACACATGGGACCACAAGAGCTCTGCCTCGTTCTGGCAGGGCATGAAAGTGTACGTCACGCCAGCTGTCCAGCGCCGTTGCCTGTCCAGGCGCATGGGACCGACTGGGAGCACGACTGACTGCGAACACGACTGACTGCGAGCGCAGGCAGCCAATCCTCGCCGACGAGATCCAGACGTTCAAAGCGCTCATTACCGTACACAAGGTCCTCCAAGAAGGTCACCCCATCGTTTTGAAGGAGGCGCAGTCCAACACCAGCTGGCTGGAGAGCTTGTCGCGAGGCTCGACAGACGGCGCCGGCGCACGAGGATACGCGCCTCTCATCTCCGAGTACATCTATTACCTCATGGCCAAGCTGGCGTTCCACCGACAGCACCCTGAATTCAACGGTACGAGCTGCTGCTGCAACGCCTCGACCCACGCACTGACGCCGCGCAGGGACTTTCGAGTATGAGGAGTACATCAGCTTGAAGTCCATCAACGACCCCAACGAGGGATACGAAACCATCTCCGACCTCATGACTCTGCAGGACCAGATCGATGCGTTCCAGAAGCTCATCTTCTCGCACTTCCGAAGCGGCGCCAACAACGAATGCAGGATAGCTGCGCTGGTTCCCTTGGTCCAGGAAAGCTACGGTATCTACAAGTTCATTACCAGCATGTTGCGAGCCATGCACACCAGTAAGTTTGGCCCACGCGTTGACTGAGCATCATGCTGATAATCGCAGCACTGGGTGACGATGAAGCCCTTTCCCCGCTTCGTGGCAGATACGACGCGCAGCACTACCGCCTCGTCAAGTTCTACTACGAATGCTCGAACCTTCGATATCTCACAAGCTTGATCACTGTCCCCAAGCTTCCGCAAGATCCGCCAAATCTCCTCTCCGAAGACGAGTCAGCGCCGGCTCTGCCCGCACGACCGAAGGTTGCCGAGCCTGCGCCTGCGCCTCGCGCGCCATCTGTCGACCCTGAGCCGATCAACGAGTTCTGGAAGAACGACCAGAAGAGACAGCAGGAGCAGTACGAGGAGGAGCAGCGGAGACTACAACAGCAGTGGGAAGATGCGCAGCGCCAGCAGCAGCAACAGCAAATGCAGGCGCAGAGAGACTTTGAGGAGCAGCAAAGGCTGCAAGCGGAACAAGCGCGTATTGCCCAGGAGCAGCTCATGCGCGACCAGTACCAGCAGCAGACCCAGGGCCGCCTTGCAGAGCTCGAGCAGGAGAACCTGAATGCGCGCGCGCAATACGAGCGCGATCAGCTCATGTTGCAGCAGTACGATCAGAGGATGAAGGCTCTCGAGGGAGAGATTGCGCAGATGAACCAGAACTTTGGCTCGCAGATGAGCTCTCGTGATGAACAGCTCCGAGCACTCCAAGAGCAGCTGAACACCTGGAGGTCCAAGTATGAATCTCTGGCCAAGCTCTACTCGCAGCTGCGTCACGAACACTTGCAACTCCTCCAAAAGTTCAAGGCGGTCCAGCTCAAGGCCAACTCTGCCCAAGAAGCCATCGATGCCCGAGACAAATTGCAGCGAGAGCTCAAGACGAAGAACCTCGAGCTGGCAGACATGATCCGCGAGCGTGACCGTGCGATGATGGAGAAGGACCGAAGCTCTGGTGGCCACCGTGAGGAAGTCGAGAAGCTCAAGCGCGAGCTGCGCGAAGCTCTTGACCGCATCGACAACTCGGAACGAGGCAAGGGCTCTGAGCTGTCTGCTATGCTGTCAAGACACAACCGTGAGATTGCGGATCTAGAAGAGGCTCTACGCAACAAGACACGCCAGCTTGACCAGCTGCAAATGAAGCACCGCGAGGGAGACTCAGACCTCGAGCGTCTGCTGCGCGACAAGGAGGAGGAGCTTGAGATCTTCCGTGCTGGTATGGACCAGACATTGCTCGAACTCAACGAGCTGAAGCTGAACGGTAACGCTACCGACGACGTTCTCGATGGTCACCTCGACACCATCCTCCAGGACAGCTTGCAGAAGATTAATGACATCATCGACTCTGTTCTGCAGAGCGGCGTCCAGCGCGTGGACGATGCTCTTTACGAACTGGACTCCTCGATGCAGGCTGGCAACCAGAACGCTACTGGCCCTTACGTGCTCTCGCAGATTGAGAACGCTTCTACAAGTGCCATGGAGTTCTCGACAGCATTCAACAACTTTATTGCAGACGGACACAATGCGAAGCATGCCGAGGTCATCAATGCAGTCAACAGCTTCTCCGGTGCTATTGTGGATGTTCTCATCAACACCAAGGGCCTGACAAGATTCGCCTCAGACGAGAACAAGGCTGATCAGCTCATCAACGGAGCGCGAGCCTCTGCCACTTCGACCATCAGGTTTTTCCGCAACGTTCAGTCTGTGCGAATGTACGATCTCGACGCCGAGCAGAAGATTGATGTGGTCATTAACAACAGCTCTGAGGTGGTTCGCAACCTGCAGAGTCTGTCGAAGCTCGCAGACGCATTCGCGCCGAAGAGCAAGCTGAACACCAACGGAGACCTTGGCGAAGTCGTTGATGACGAGCTTACAAAGGCTGCCAATGCTATTCAAGCGGCTGCTGATCGTCTTGCTAAGCTGAAGAACAAGCCGCGAGACCAGTTCTCCACCTATGAGCTCAAGATCCACGACTCGATCCTTGACGCAGCTATCGCAGTCACAAACGCCATTGCACAGCTCATCAAGGCCGCTACAGCATCACAACAAGAGATTGTCCGTGAGGGTCGTGGAAGCATGTCCAAGACACAGTTCTACAAGAAACACAATCGCTGGACCGAAGGACTCATCAGCGCCGCCAAAGCCGTTGCTACTTCTACGAACATGCTCATCGAGACCGCTGACGGTGTCATCTCGGGCCGCAACTCGCCCGAACAGCTCATCGTGGCTTCAAACGACGTCGCTGCCTCGACCGCACAGCTGGTCGCTGCTAGTCGTGTCAAGGCCAGCTTCATGAGCAAGACCCAAGACAGGCTGGAGACGGCTTCGAAGAGCGTCACTGCTGCCTGCCGTGCTCTTGTAAGGCAGGTTCAGGACATCATTGCCCAGAAGAACAGGGATGACGGTGAGGTGGTGGACTACACTAAGCTGAGTGATCACGAGTTCAAGGTCAGGCAGATGGAGCAGCAGGTATGTCGCGCCCCAATAGAAACGGTAAAAGCGCTTGCTAACAACATTATAGGTCGAGATTCTGCAGCTCGAGAATCAGCTCTCGCAAGCGCGTGTCAGGCTGGGCGAGATGCGCAAGCTGTCGTATCTGGAGGAGTAAAGTGCATCACGCCGATGCTCGTCAGTATGGTCTTCTGTTCTTAGTAGATAGTCTTGTGTAATTTCGTCGTTTCGTGGGGGCTCAGGTCTTGGGAAGGCAGGGAGGTTACGGATGTTTGTCTGGTGTGCAAGAGAAAGCATATGCATCTCGTTCGCTGTAGGCATTAATATCAGATCATTATGTCTCATTGTTAATAAAGGTTTCTTCTTTAGCATTGACTTCGCCTGCTGCATATGAGTTCATCTCAACTCAATGGGTATATCAACATCCCTCGCGGGACAGCCCTCAAACCCCCTTATCTGTCAGCACATCACACTCCAATACACTCTACCTGCGACCCCCTTACCACGGAATAACTTCCCCAAACCGATCCACCAACCTCCCACTCCCTTCCGTCCCCAGCCCGTCAATCACCCTCAAACAATCCCCCACACTCTCTTCCACGCTCACCGCCCCCTCCTCCTTCCACACCACAAGCCCCGTCTCGACCCTCCCCGGATGCAGCAGCAAGAACGCAACCTCAGGCACATCAATCGCAAAACTCCTCACCACGGCATTCAACCCCGCTTTACTCGCACGATACGCATACCCGCCCCCCACGGTGTTTGCGCCCACGCTACCCATCCGCGAGCTCATAACGACCACCTTCGCCAACGGCTGCACGGTGGCTCTGTGGTCTGCGGTGGCGGGGGTGGCGGGGGCGGCGGCAGGGGCATCAGCAGACGCAAGACGCAAGTTAGGCAAAAACGTGGAGACGACATTAAACGCGCCCCACGTATTAACTTCCAGCGTGCGCAGAAACGTCGGCTGATCCATGACGGCCAGCGTCTCGGCCGCAGCTACATCGCCGTGTTGCGCCGCGGTGACGCGCGGTACTAGACCCCGGATGCCTGCGCTGTGCAGGAGCAGTGTAATGGGCGTGGTGGATAGCTGGGCTTGGATGGATTGCAGTGCCGTTGGGGAGGTGATGTCGGTTTTGAAGAAGGAGAGGGTTGGTGAGGGGGGGAGGGAGGGGGGGAGCGGCGAGGTGTCCAGGGCTATGAGGGTTGGGGGTGGGATGAGGGAGGCGTAGTGAGTGAGGAAGGCTAGGCCGAGGCCGGAGGAAGCACCTGTTATGAGGATTGTTTGGGGCATTTGTTGTTGTTGTTGTTGTTGTTTGCAAAAGTGGTGTGTGCTATTCAAGGAGCGGGTCGGATGTGTGGACGCCGGGTAGGGAGTGTGTGAGTGGTTTGCATGTCCGAGTCAAGACCGAGAGCTAGCTGGTGGGAGCTCGACTAATGAGAGCTGGGGCTTTTGAGGTTGCTGGTGAGGATGCAATTGGGGGAGGGGGACAGGCGGGCAGCGGGTGCTTGCATTAGCGTATGACGTTCAGGGTCCGTCTACAGTTGCCGACGTGATGTGTCCCCGCTATTTGGAGCTGCGATTGCCGATTCCTTTCTATGTCAGGCTGTCAGCTATATATGTGTACTTATGAGTGGATGCTTTTCCACGTTTTGCCAGGGAATCTTTGCAATTAATTCAAAGTACGAATAGGCACGTCATTCAAAGTACGAAGCGTCTACACTACGAACAAGCTCAGCATCCAAACCACAAACAAGCACAGCATACCTCAGCATGTTCTACCGCCCAGGCAAAGACGACCACGGTCTTCCCCACGATCCATTCAAGGTAAACCCACCATCCACTCCACCACCAAAACACATCCAACCCCCCAACCCCCCTTCATCCCAACATCTAACTCCCCCAAAGGCCTGCGTCGTACCCCGCCCCATCGGCTGGATCTCCACCCTCTCCCCCACCGGCCAAGCAAACCTCGCCCCATACTCGCAATTCAACAACCTAACCTTCGACCCCCCGTACGTCATGTTCAGCGGCAACCAAACCCCGACCGCACAGCAAAAGGACACGGTACGCAATACCGAAGCCACGGGTAAGTTCTGCTGGAACCTCGCAACCTGGGATCTGCGCAAGGCTGTCAATGTGTCCGCTGAGCAGACGCCCTATGGCGTCGATGAGTTTGAGCGCGCGGGGCTGGCAAAGGTTGAGAGTAAGATCTGTGAGGTTAATGTTGGGGGCCAGATGAGGAAGGTGCCCATGGTGAGGGATAGCCCTGTTAGGTTCGAGTGCGAGCACTATACTACGTTGCGGCTGCCCGGGAATCCACCTGTGGGGAGTGTTGACGTTGTGGTTGGGAGGGTGGTTGGGATTCATATTGATGAGAGGGTTTTGACGGATGGTAAGATTGATATTCAGAAGACGGGTGAGTTACATTTTATTTTATTTTCTTTTTTTGGGCCAAGGGAAGGGTTGCCTGCTGACGGTGCTAGTTCCTATTGCGAGGTGTGGGTATTATGAGTATGCGAAGATCACTGAGGTTTTTGAGATGACGGTGCCGGGCTTGTCGGAGGATGTCATGGCCGGGCTGGAAGGGAATAGTAAGAAATTCAGCGCAAAGAGTGGGCGGGAGGAGAGCAATGGGGTCATGAGGGGGGAGGATGCAGAGGTGAAGAAGCAAGATTGAATGATGGTGTAAGGCTTGTAAAATAAAGAAACGGATCACACAATTTTTCAGTTTACTGCTGGACCAGTTGTCTGAGGTGCATTTGTGGCGGGAATGTGGACTCGAGAACAGATCCTTACGTTCATTCATTAACAACGTTGTGGTTTATAACTACTACTGTGTTCCGTCATCACCCTTTATTTGGGCTCTGTCTGCCTCGCAATATCTCAATAGGTGTTGTATGCGACCAAAACGAAGATGCTGTCGATGAAGCGTCATTGCTGGTGAGCCTCTTCGGTTAGGGCGGCCCCAAGTACGGGTTGCCTGACCGACATCATCGCAGCTGCTCATTGGGCCATACACCTACACTGCCACGGTCATGCGTCTTAGGCTGGATATCTATCTGCATCACTCTCTCATTACGGAGATGTTTTCTACACGATCGAGCAGCTCTTTTATGGCTGTGTATCACCTATTGGGTGTATGAAAGCATTTGCCACGCCACATTCGACTGAACGCTTACCCTCATCAATCCGCGATGGATGATATGTTACCATCTTATGAGAGCGCAATCCAGAAAGATCCTTTCACGTTGATTGCACCTTATTTAACCTCAGATGCTATTTGCGCTGCTGCTCTTGTGTGCAAAAAATGGCACGGGATCTTTACACCGCATCTTTGGGGTACTGAACGCACTGGATTGTTGAGAGTACATCTAGTAACAACATACAGGGAGTCCAGCATCACATTTTGGTGTCGAGAACGACACAGTCTATGGTATGAAGACTTGCTGTATAATACTTTATCTGTGCTGAACGCTAGTAGTCGCCTTGACACGCTTCAAGCGGACTCTACCGTATGCACGACCCAGTGTGCGAGCGCTTACGCACACTCTCCAATTCCCGCCAGCTCATGCTGAAATCTATGGCGGGCCACACTCTGAATGGTTGCGGGAGTGTCTCGAGCGACTGCCTCATTTACAGTGTTTGATGGTCAACGGGCTACCTTTCTTCGACCATGCCGCGCTCCTGATGTTGCGACACGCCAGCTCCTGGTGGAATGCACACCGCCGGACAGTCTTTCCAGTCTTCGCCCTACGTTTGTTGGATGCATCCGGCTGTACAAATGCAACGTCTACCGGATTGGCAGAAGCTCTACCACACTTCCTGGATCTCGTCTCCCTAGATCTGTCGAGGACGCCAGCTGCTCGTTCTGAAGTCGTGCTTGGCAAATTACGGTACCTTCGTAGTTTGCGAGTGTTGAACATGGAAGGTCTTGGACTGAAAGACGCTGATTTCGAGATCATCGCCCCGTCCATCGGCACGCGCGTCAGAAGCCTTAATGTTAGTGATAACAATTTGACAGATGCAAGCGCCAGATTACTGCTAGAATACTGTTTGAAAGAGACCAACATACCAGAGCACGTAACAAGGGCACCTCTGCCACCTATTGAACATGGCCGACTGAGTGGTGATATAGACACTCATGAATCTGAAGATCTCGTCAGTCACCTTCGTCAGAGACTGACTAATGGATTTGTTGGAAGCCTGGCTATTGAAGAAAGTAGAGATATAGGCGTCACCCATCTATATCTGTCCAGAAACTCTGTCACCGTCGAAGGAATCTCTGGCCTGCTTCGATCAGAACGTCTGCGGGTGCTTGACGCTGGAGTGCTGCCTGCACTGCTGATGAGACCTACTGAGCCCTCGTATGAGGACGTAGATGGAAGCATGGATTTACCAGGAGTTGCCAAGATAACACCCATACTGAAGCAGTTCGCTGCAGCAAAGATGCGATATCTGAGGATCAATTACCAGATCGTTACAGAGGATGCGCCAACTGACGCACTTCCGTCTCCACGAGCAGAGCTTGACGGGGATCTTGGTCGTTACGCCCCATGTCATGCGATTGAACTCCCTGCTCCCCAACATGAGGTGGGAAGCTTACTGCACCCCGATCCGATGCCTGAGCTTGGCTCTGTCGACAACGCTGTCTTCGAACTAGCAGGTAGTCCTGCTTTTCCAGTAGAACTCCCGGGATCCTTCCCAAGCCAGAGTAAGAGCCAAAGTCTGGCGAGAACGCCATCAATCAAGGTCACATCAGAATCTCGCGAAATCAAGAGAGGGGCAGCATATGCACCGGAACCTGTCTTTGTCGACTCGCTGATGTCGCCTATCAGCCCTCTGTCGTCGACTGATGAGCGTCAGCGGTCACTTCAGACCGGGAACTCGACTCCTGATCATTCGGCAGCTCTTTCGCCTATTCTAGCGAGCTCACGCAATTCCGTATCGAGCGAGACTCTCGGCAGAAGGTCGCGTCACAACTCGATGCACCACGTCGAGGAACGGAGAGCGAGGCTGAGGCTCCGACAGTCACAGGAAAACCGGCTGCACCCGGGCATGCTTCCCAGAGTACACACGTTGGTTCTGACAGACGTGCCAACGTCAACGAACGACCCAGATCTCATTCATCGACTCATAAGATACATCAAGGATGCTGCAGAGGAGTCTTCCATAGCAAAACAACGTGCAAAGCACACCTACGTGCTGCCTCCTGGACGGAGACGGAACATCGCGGAGCGAGAATATGCACGAGGCCTCTTCGCACTAAGGCGAATCGTGTTCGAGATGGCTCCTCCTGAGAAGGAACACAAGAAAATCTCCACAAGCTGGAGAGCGTATCCCACGAAATCATCTACTGAAGATGCTGATTCAGAAGCATTTTGGGAGGCGGCAACACATGACTTCTCCTTCTTCGATGACGAGGAGTGCGGTGTTCCTACACGAGAACATGGCCACGGGATGCCGCTGGCTGCGATGAGCGGGTTGGAGTTGGCCGTACATCACCCTGCACCACCACCA
The DNA here is from genome assembly GCA_016920805.1 of Stagonosporopsis cucurbitacearum. NCBI lineage: Eukaryota > Fungi > Ascomycota > Dothideomycetes > Pleosporales > Didymellaceae > Stagonosporopsis > Stagonosporopsis cucurbitacearum. Next base: position 1,527,683 of record JAFEKD010000018.1, on the reverse strand, counting down.
CAGCCGCGAAGAGCAGAGCCGGCGTTGCAACAGCAGATGGACGTCGTTGCGGAAATCGGCAAGTTTCGCAGAGAGCGAAAGGCGGCGTACAACAACCTTCTTGATATGGGTGAGGTTGATCCTGAAGTAGAAGGCTATTGGCCGGGAGATGTAACCGTTGTGAGAAAGCCGGTGGATGCAGACGAGGGGCTGCTGGACTGCTACGGCAACAGATACCAGGGTTGGGGTCTGTACCGGTGATGGTAAACACGGTGTAATAAGAAGAAATAGCGAGCAAGGTGTGAGCATTAGCGGCTACAATTATATGGCGTGCGAGTTCGGAGTAACATCCGCAGATGAGGTCTCACAAATGGTAGAGCCTGTGGAGAAGGAGAAATGAGGTCTGCCAGGCATACCTGGCAACTTACGAGGAACTCCTGTCGACGAGAACTGGGACCAAGATATGTCCTTCTAGAGGTCGTAGATGTTGTTTTTCGTTAGACATTAATGGGTTCAGTGTTGTGCTCTCAACAATGAAGAGATTCGGCCCGTGCGCCAGGTCTGCACATCGATCGGTGTTCGCACCTTAAGAGTGCCGTGTAATAACGTTGTCGTTGCGGCCCTTTATTGCTGGCTTGCGTGTCGCGGGCGGTCAAGCGGTCCGATCTGCATCCGTTGAAGGTCCGTAGCGCTAGTCTGCTGCCGTTCTTCTCCCCAGCCTCACTGTGGGACGGCTGCATCCTACACTTTGCGACTGACCTCGGCCGACAGTCGATAGATCAGGAGCCTGCGGACGCATTGCGTGCGGAAAGCCCGGGACATTATAAGGGCGTTGCCCGGAGCTCAAGGAACGCGAGAAACGCGGAGACGCGACGGACGAGATATCATCTGCGTCGTTGTACGAGCGTTGTACAATCCTTATATCCCCACAGGGCCACCTACCTACACCTCACTGCTTGCGCATATCCTTCAATTCGGACAACGCCCTCGTCGAGTGGACAGGCTCGTTGTTTCAGCGCATGTGGTAACTGTGCCTCTGATTCGGATCTCGGCCCACTGCTGTACCTCAAGGTACGCTTGTTCTGTGTGGGACATACGAATCCAACGCCTGACTCCACCAAAAGAAAGTTGGAAATCTAAGCGACATGCCTAAGCAACGCCAGACTTGCACACGATGCAGTCAACGTCGACAAAAGTGCGACAGAAGCAAGACCGGAAAGGCCCCGTGCAGTCGATGCGTCCAAAACAATGAAGGCCACCTGTGTAGTACAGTATGGGCAGGTGGCTATGATCCATCCGTACATCGGAAGTATCCCAGAAAGTCTTCACCGGTTGCATCTTGGCCTGCGAGCAGCGACACTGCTTCCTCATTGAACACGCCACCGGCCTTACCCTCTGTTGATCAGCTGAAGCTGCCAGCCCTGACACCCGGTACGTTGTAATATCCTTGACTGCCCCCATATGAATATGACCTAGGATATATCTCATGTTGGCCGAAGCCAATTGGCATCTACTGATTGTTGCCCAGATATCCAAACCCCGTCACGCGCACGAGATGCAACTCTCCCATCACAGTTCAGACCTCAATCGCTTCTGGCGGGACCACTTTCAGCTGTAGGGCCAGAGGCTCTATCCGCAGGTGCATCGCGATACCCGGAAATCTCAATCGGGGCTCTCATATCGGAGAGAGATGTGTCAACAGTGCCCTTGCTGGATGAAGAGTCCAAAAACATGCGGTCTCGAGAGATGCCATTTGCTGAAAAGGTCGGCACTGCCGCTAATTCGACCAGCTGCTATTCGCCTGCTGCAAGGGCTGTCGAAGTCTTGCAGATGCAGTCGCTCCTTCCCCCTACTGAGAAGATACTTTTGATGCTCACATATCACGACCAATACTTGTCCTACTGGGGTGGTGCATTATATCATGGTCCCACCTTTAAGAAACAGCTCCAAAAGGCATGCGACCAGTCTGGGAAGCTCGATCTAGCCAATACAGACTGGCAGTGGACAGGTCTTCTCTTCTCCATTATTTCCTCTAGTCTCATAGGATCACCGGAAGGCGTGTCACTCGAGTGGGGATTCACGATTGAAGAAAAGGTTCGATTATCCCGATTATGGGGGGCTGCGACAGTGACCTCACTGAATCTTGGCGACTACACGTCGCGGTACTCTCTAAACTCCGTCCAAGCGATCATGAACCTGCACGGTTTCGAGCATCTTGTTGGCTCATCAAACCAATGGGCTGCATTGCGTAGTGTGGCCATGGTCGTTGCAAGAGGACTGAACCTGCACCGCATCGGCCAACATCCCGACGATCAACGACTGCAATTTCTTAACGAGGAACAGAAAGAAGCTTTCGTTGAGCGCGAAATTGGGCGTCGTGTTTGGTATGCTGCAGCTACCCAAGAGTGGCTGTGCTCTAGCCCGCAGTCATTTCCAGGCTATAGCATCCAGCGAAAGCATTTCACAACTTCAAAGCCGGCCGCATTCAACGAGGAAACCCTAATGCCTGTGGAAGATGGCACACCTACTTTCTCTGCGGTTAGCAACTACTTCTTTGATTACGCCTATCTGCTTGTGCAGTTCGGAGATGCGATGCTTGAGGCCGATGACCTTGACGAACAGTCAAGATACCAGCTTATCTTGAAGTGGGATGGAGAATTGAGAGCGCACTACGCAGAGAAGATTCCAAACTGCTTGTCGCACAAAACACCCACCCAACCTCATTGGCCCAAATGGGTCGGCTGGGCGCGTAGGTTGCACGAAGCCTCATGCAGCCACAAGATCATCATGATCCATCAGAGCTTCTTGAACAAAAGCTACAAAGACGTCCGTTATGCTTACAGCCGCTGGGCGTGTACAACCGCTGCAAGACATGTCCTGTCGCTTTACCCTAAGCGAGAGCCGGACGAGCCGCAATTTTGGGTTGAACAGGCCTTCTCTATAACAGCAGGCATTTGCCTTATTCTTGACTTGTTCCATCGCAATGAGTTCAATGCAGAAGCCCAGGAGTATCTAACTTACGCCAAACGAGCCGTCGTGTACCTGGCTTCATTCCCAACTAGCTCAGTCGCCAATCACGGAGTACGAGTCTTGACCTCTCTGCTGCAGGAATATACCAAGAAAGTCGAAACGACAAGAGGTGGTGCGCGATCAAGACATGATGGTCAAGCTCAAACGACTGCAACGCCACAAATGCCGAACGGGTTTGACAACAACACAGTTGTCGAAGCAGGTCTTATGGCATCGGCATTGCCTGCTAATCCGGAGCTGTCTTTGTCATCTGAAGCCGCGTCATCATTCAATTTCGATATTGACATGATGGAATTTGAGGATCTTTTGGACATCCTGCCCAATGAGATGGGCGTCGACACTAGCGCTTTCTATGACGGTATGCTGTCTGCGTCTAGTGGCTCCTTCAATGCAGCATGGTGAAATCATTTATATTTGCGTCTGGCCGGTAGTAATTGTACTCAAAGTGTGCAACAAGATGAGTACTTCTTGAAGTGTCAGTGGTAGACGCGTTTACCGAGGCACGAACGACCCCACCAACGTTGATCTTCTAAGATGCGTACGGGTACATCGGTAACTCAGAAGCGACCACGGTATTTCCTGCAATGCTAGACTGCTAGGAAAGCTGATGCATTGACGTCGCGCAACATGAAGGCCATCCTTATTGAGCGCTTCGTAACCGTACGCTGTGTCACTACCCAACTATGAATTGCACATTCGTTACTGACTGATCACAGGACCTTGCAAGCATCCAACCGAAGGACGTGCCCTCTCCAGAACCCAAATCTAAGGCAGACATCCACATAAAAATCACGCATGCAGCAGTCACTCACGTCGACCTTCTGTACGCGCAAGGTCTACACCAGAACAACAGAAGGCACGTGCAGCCTCCTTTCATCCTAGGCACAGAGTTCTCCGGCATTATTACCAACGCACCCTCCGCCTCATCTCTGAAGCCCGGCACGCGCATTTTCGGCGGTGGGCTCGGGTCTTTCGCGGAAGAGATCTGCGTCGATGAAGGAAGTGTGCGACGTGTGCCCGAGCAATGGAGCAACGCCGAGGCCTGCGCGGTTGGTGCGAGTGGCGCCGTAAGCTATGGTGCGCTCGTTGGGGTCACGCAGGTGAAACCCGGTGAGACAGTGCTTGTGCTAGGTGCGAGCGGAGGTTTGGGTGTCATGGCGGTGCAAATTGCAAAGGCGCTTAGAGCCAAGGTAATTGCTGTTATGGGGAATGCAGAGAAAGGCAACATGTTACGAGACGTTGGTGCGGACGAAGTCGTGGATTACCACCAACAGCATTGGGAGGATAAAGTCAGAGATCTCACGCCCGGAAAGAAGGGCGTTGAGGTCGTGTATGATGCCATTGGCGCTGTAGAGAGTGGTTTGAGGTGCTTGAGGTACAGAGGGAGGCTCGTCATTGTTGGATTTGCCGCAAGAGGGGGTAAGATGGAGGACGTAAGGGCGAATCGCATCCTGTTGAAGAGTGCTATGGTTCACGGCTACGTGAGTAATCCTGCGGCTGCATGACTTTGATTATTAACATTGTGCAGCGCTTTGGCGAAGACGGAAGGCACGATCCACAAAGGACGCAGGATGTATGGGACGGTTTCATGAAGCTTGTTGATAGTGGGAAGATCAAGCCTGTGATTTACAAGGAGGATTATATAGGCCTTGAAGCAATATCGAAGGCGCTGGATGACGCGAGGAATCACAAGGCGTGGGGACGGGCGGTCCTGACGATCGACGGGAGCGCAGAGAAAAAGCTTGAACAACAGCAGGCTAAGTTATAACATGGCCCAGATCAATATAGCCATGTTTGACAGGAACCATGATTGGGATAGCGATACATGCTGGTGTATCATCTCAGGCCTCGGGTATCGTCACCGGCGTGATGGATCGAGAGTGGTAGCCACCACGACCGTCGTCGTCTCAGCAGACAGAGAGCGATATCCGCCATTCAGCAGTGCCCAGCCCTTTGGATTCGACGGCTCGAGAACCCATTCTGTGCAACAGCTATGACACGCCCATCACTCCACTCATCCTTACTGCGCTCGCCGCACACGTTGACCATCGACCGGCTGGCCCTCCTCCATTTAGTCTGCGCGACGCTCGTCAACAGCCTAGATCAGGCGCTCACTTTCATCCCGCCGCCCGAATAAGCAATCCTGCAGCCTCGGCGTGGGCTGCATATGCGCAAAATGCTGTTCACATCTGTGTGGATTGCCTTACAAGGAGAATGACGTCAGGCGCTTCTGACACTCGGCCCGCTACCGCTCGCGCGGCGAACTGGTCTCCTGCAGGGCTCCAATTGCACACCGCCAGCTGTACAAGCATGTCATTCGGCATGGGAGCACTAGGACCTGCCGCTCCCGAGCGTCTGGAGCGTGGGCGTTTGGGATATCGTGAGGTGCGCTGGCTGTCTTGTGCGTTGGGTAGCAGGTTCCTTTCTTAAGCGGGTTTTACGTCGCGGGTTCGCTGGAGGGAAAGGGCCTGATAACCTGATTTGTGTGGAAAGTAGGTGATCAAAATGGGTGCTTCTGTGGGTTTCCAAAAAGAAGGATTGCTTTGCCTTGACGTCGCTGACATGCCCAGGTCCGTGTCGACGATCCAGCGGATGTCCTCCAGGGCATCGTCTATAAATTGTTGGATGTGTTTGATGCTACTCGGGACCTTTACCAGACGCTCTCAGATAAGGATAAGAGAGACTATGAGCTCCAGCTTCGATCGAAAGGGTATCGTGGCTCAAGAAAGCTGGAGTTTGTTGACGACACGGACATCAGCGGCAATCGAGCTATTTTGACCGACAAGCTGGCTCTTCTGCGACGATACGAGGATGGTCTTCGTGACGTTGGATCTGACTTTGCCATTGGAGATGGTTTGTTCTATGATGTTGCCTAGAAGAGCGCATTAGCTAACCTCTGGCAGCATTGTCGCACGTTTCGCTTCAGTCTGAGGTCATTAAACTCCAGACTCTATTACTTACGACATTTCTATATGGCCCTACCTCTGAAAAGTCAATTCTGCAGCAGTTGTCTGAGATTGATGCTGGGTCCAACGAAGCGGCGACCGCTGCTGTCGATATCTTGAATGCGTTTCAGCATCGCCGCCAGGCTGAGCTTTGGACCAGCAATGTCTCCCGATCTCGCAGAGGCTCCCTTCGTGCTCCATCTATGCCAGGGTCTTTCCATCAAGATGTGCCATCAACTGCCCTCGTGGCATATCAAGAGCCGGCGCGAGTACGTCCAGGAAGTCCAGTCAACACAACAATCCTGAGCAAGAACAGAACGGAGATTGCCGACCATCACCCGAGGTCCTTGGCGTCTCCCCAAGCATCTGCACCCGATATCTCTTTGTATTGTTCGTACGCGCAAGAACTTGAGCAATATCGGTCACAGCAGCTGAGCCCTAGCATCACTAGCGCCATTACACCAACCTGTCCAGACTGTAAACGGACACTGCATCTCTCTCCCGGAAAAGCTTGGGAAATAATCAAGAAGGACACAGGATACGAGCGCTGTTTCCAGATCTCAAACCGTTATGTCGTCAAGTGCCATCGCAGTGGCCCAGACGCTGGCTACGCGTGCATTTTGTGCTCACGAGCAGACGATGACGTGACTATATGCGGCGATGTCAAAGCGCTGGTGAAACACATGTGTGAAGACCATAAGACGGCGGAGCTGAAAGCGGAAGAAGACATTACTGAGGTGGTCGAACTGACGTGGGGTGAGCGAAGAAGGGATAGCAGACCTGGTCATTCCACATCCCGCAACAGCAGAAGAAGTGCTAGTGCGAGTTCACATCGGCACGCGAGTAGGCCGCGAATATATGATCGCGAGGTGGAAGCTATAGAAGTCAGATTGCCGAGACGGGCTGCATGAAGCCACATTGACAGCAGCCGAACTTGGGATCTTATTGGCTTTAGTAGTGCAGCATACAATAGACATATAGCAATGCTGTTGGCAAATGGCATATCTGAACTGCTCAATGGTTGAACCATGGATACTCTAGCAGGTTGTTATGTCTCCAGAGCTTGACGTTCTGTGCGGCACAGCGTCCATTCTCTCCGCCTCTCGTACCTTGCCCTCCAGCCAATCCACCCGTACCAAGCAATGCTCCCTGCGCGTATACCCGCCCACATAACTTCCCACTATCTGCACCTCACCGACCACGCCCCGCCAAGTACACCGCCAGTGTACGAAAGCGGGCAATGCCTCCCCCAGCAATCAACAGCTTTTCACACAACATTCCCATTCCAGCAACTTGCCTTTCCCGAGCACGCGGGACCTGACGTATACACTACTTGTTGTGTGCAACATACGGTCTGTGCAGCGTGGAGACGCGCATCCTGCTTTGGCGCTCTTTTGATACATGCGTCTGTCTACCATTGCCTGCTTTGAGTTTAGCGCGGGCTGGATTCGGAGACTGGTTGTAAGCGCGCAGGTGCTGATGCGGCCCGCTTAGGGCCTAAAGGTGAAGTCGGCACATGATGATTCCACAGAAACTCTGAACGGTCAGTATGTAGGAAGAGGGACTGTGGTGCGAAGCTCCAGGCCTTGTTGTTAGCCGGATGAGGGAAGGTAGGTGCTGGATTTGGGGCTTGCTGGGTTGGGCAAATGGCGGTGCGGGACACCTCGCGACGGAAGATGGGAGTTCAGGCGGTCGGTCAAGAGATCTGCAGGAAGGTGCAAATACCAAAGTAGAGCCTCATCTTAGGCACATGGAGGGCTACAGGGCTTCTCGTCGTTGAAGATGAGAGCCTACCTCTATGCGCTAACCTGCGTTCGGTTACTTCAATTCCGGCTATGTGTGGGGAAACCCTAGCCGTCGACTCTCTTCCATTGACGCAGCTCAACCCAAGCTTTACTACCGAAGACCGAGGGAGCCCCTCGATGATCGTCGCAATGGTTCTCAGATCAGTGTTGTTAACAACACACCGGACGTCTACGCTGGTTGATCACCAGCTCAGTGCATATTGACAGCAAGATGGTTACAGCATCTCAAAGAATTCCAGCCGCCGTGCGGCCTTTGGTCAGCGAGCGCGCAAAGAAGACTCTTGATATCGTAAGCCACCACACTTTTCTGCGACACCAAGACTTCTAACAGATAGCCAGGTCGAGAAGTTTGTCAACGAAGAATGCATCCCTGCAGACCATGTCTACAAGGCACAGCTTGGCCAGGGTCCCGGCCGCTGGAGTTACCCTCCCATCATGGACGACCTAAAAGCCAAAGCCAAAGCTCTGGGACTATGGAACATGTTCCTCGCAAAAGGCCACTACAAAGAGGGCGCTGGCTTCACCAATCTCGAGTATGGCCTGATGTGCGAGGAATTCGGCCGGTGCGCAACTGCGTCTGAGGCTACTAACAACGCCGCCCCGGACACAGGCAATATGGAGCTGCTGGCCAAGTATGGCACCGATGCACAGAAGAAAAAGTGGCTGGAGCCGCTACTGCGTGGAGAGATCAGGAGTTGCTATGTCATGACCGAGCCAACCGCCGCCTGTAGTGATGCAACCAACGTCGGGCTGAGTATCAAGCGAGACGGCGACAGCTACGTGCTCAACGGCCAAAAGTGGTGGATCAGTGGCGCCGGCGACCCTCGCTGTGCTGTGTACATTGTCCTGGGCAAGACCGACCCAGATCATGCCGACAAGTACAAGCAGCAGTCCATCATCATCGTGCCATCCAACACCCCCGGGATTGAAGTCAAGCGCATGCTCTCCGTTTACGGCTACGACGAAGCACCGCACGGCCATGCCCACCTCGTCTTCAAAAACGTCTGCGTCCCAGCAGAGAACATCGTGTTGGGCGAGAGCCGCGGTTTCGAAGTCATGCAAGGCCGCATGGGCCCCGGACGCATTCACCACTGCATGCGTTCCATAGGCGCTGTACGACCTTTTCCTCCTCACCACCTGCTACCTCTCGTGAACCCCCACTAACCCCCTCCAGGCCGAACAAGCCCTCAGCTGGCTCCTCCGCCGCGCCAACGCCCCGCACAAGCGCCCCTTCGGCAAGCAGCTCTCCGAACAGGGCGTAATCCTGCACTGGATAGCAAAAGCCCGCATCGACATCGACGCTGCACGACTAATTGTGCTCAACGCCGCAGCCGCCATCGACAGCGGCGACGCCAAGTCGGCACTCGTGGAAATCGCCCAGGCCAAGATCCTAGTCCCCAACGTTGCGCTCGAGATTATTGACCGCGCCGTGCAGGTCCATGGCGGCGAGGGCGTGTGTCAGGATACACCTCTCGCGGCCATGTGGGCGCATGTGCGCACGGTGCGGCTTGCGGATGGGCCCGACGAGGCGCATTTGGAGCAGTTGGGTAAGCGGGAGAATCGCAAGGCGGGCGACGCGGCCAGATTGATTGAGCAGCAGCTGGAGGCGACGGATGCGCTGTTCAGGAAGTGGAATGTCAAGGAGAGTGGGCCGTGTCCGAGGTTGTAGATTTACTTGCTCAAGGTTACGCGAGTGTGCAAATCGAGCTGTACTCGATTCTCTCTTCTCTTATTGTTGTCATATCTCATCTATACTCTGTGCTCTACACCTCTTTCTTTCTCTCTTCACGCGTTCCTACTCAAGGTAACAAGGAATCCCATAAACCACAGCCGCAGCCCCGTTCAAATACCGCAAATAACACGCCTTCCTCGCTTCTCTAACCGCCTCATCCAGCGCAACCCCCCTCTTATACTCGCCCTTCCTCTCCCCCTCAGAGACCTGTATGCCCTTTGTCTTGGCCCTACTCTTCCGAGGCGTCTTCCTCTTCCCCTTCCCCTTCACAACCCCATCCATCTCATCGCTCTCCTGCGCCTCAGGCCAGAGCCCCCACACCTCGCCCGCGCGCACCGCAAAGCGATCACAGTCTTTATCCGTCACGTCCCACAGCATGCCCACGACGGCCGGCGCCCCCGCCGTGAGGTACGACTGCAGCATGCCAGAGGGCTCGTAGATGCCGTTCTGCGTGAGGTGGACGGACGAGCAGCCGAAGAGGAAGGTAGTCGCGCATGCGGGTCTCGCCGTACCGGGGGCTTGGGGGCCGGGATAGAGTCGCCGCACGGCTTTTTGACGGACAAACTGCGCGCCGCTGCCGTGGCCGAAGTAGAGGAGTAGAGGGGATGTGGCGAGGGCGGAAGAGAATTCTGATTCTGTGGGTGGCCGCGAGGAAATGGTTGTCCATGGGCCGCGGAGGGCGGAGATGACGGGTTGTAGGGTTTTGGTTGTGTTGGAGAGATCGCCGCCGGGGTTGAGGATGCTGGTTCCACCTTCTGAGGCGGTGATGTAGTGGCCCGGTGCGGGTTGGTTGGTGCTGGATGGGCGGAGTGTGAGGAGGCGCTCGCGGAGGGCTGCGAGAGAGGGAAGGCGGGAGACGGAGAGATTCTGTAGACAGGGGAGGGATTCCCAGGGAAGACCGTGGAGCGCGTTGTCCAGCATGAGGATTGTGTGGGGTGTTACTGAGGGGGTGCTGTGGGCAATGCTGTGGTAGGCTTTCAGTGCGTCTTGTGTAGCGATCACCATGGCGTCAAAGTCGATCTCGTCGATAGCGTTGGCTTCGCCGTTGAACTGTAGGATGTCGACAACAAAGTAGATCAGATCCGTAAGTTCTTCGTCGATGTCGAGCTCCTCGCCTACAACATCCCCAAGCCCAATGAACAGCTCTAGAACTCGGGTATCCAACACGACCCGCTTCGGCTGCGCCTTCATGCTGCGGGACGGCAGATATCTATTGAGGACATCCTCGAAATCCTTGCGGAACTTGGCGAGCAATGTCGGCTGTCTGGGATGTTGGGAAAAGATGCCCTTGAAGCCGCCAAGCCAGATGTTCTCCATGTTGACAAGGAGCTCATGAAGGCGCGTGTCGAGGGCTTCACGCTCATCCCACCACTGCTGGCGGGCTTCCCGGGAAGTCATGTCTTTTGCGCCCCGTGTGCTGAAGTCGCTCAGCTCGATGATCTCTTCGAAGTCTCGCTTCCCATCCTCAAATGTGAATTCGTCTTCGTCCAAGTCGCGAGAAGCATGACGCGCAAGTGGCAGACGGAGAACGAATGGAGCCACGCCAGCCTCAAAACGTGTGACGTAAAGCTCGTCTCGAGATTCGTTCAGTCCTAGTGAGATGGCGGTCCACGACTCTGGAATGATGTCGATGTACTCGTTCTGGAAGTCGGTTGCCGATGTCAGGCTGAAACTGGACGTTCCTAACAATGGCCAACTCAAGTATTCTTCGCGCGACATTTGCTCTTTCTCAGACTCCACAAACTCCTGCGCAAGTCTCATGGCATTGCACTTTGGAATTTCTGTTCTTGATTAGCGACGGCAATTATTTGAGGGTCGTCCCGAAACTTACCACTTGTATAGGCAGCGTATAGTGGGTGCACAGAACCGCGTGCTTCAGAGACGGCTGAGAGCAGCACTGTGATATGACCAAGGGCACTGGAGACCTGCTGAAACAAGTGATTTGAACCGTGCGTAGCGGACAAAGCATGTACCTCGAGCAAATGCTCTCGTGCTTGGCGAAGTGTATCTGTAAAATTGGTCTTTGAAACAGCTGTGGCCTTTTTACCACGCCCTCCTTTTGCTTTGACGGGTACCGCGGGCGAAGCCTTTATCAAAGGCGTTCCCTCAGACATCCTCCTGTCCTTGGCACCAATGGCTGGGAAGGCAATGGTGGATTCCGGAAGTGTGTTGAAGGCAAAATCTGCTGCAATCTGCTGAGCACTTTCGGCGAGCATCAACTTGAATTTAGCCCAGGTGTGCTGAACATCTCGGTCAGCGCCAACTTGGAGCTCATGTACTCTTTCAATCAAGACCGTCGCTGCTTTGATGTTATCTTGGAGCAAATTGGCAAGCACACCTCGATGCAACACCTCCGCTTGTAGAGAGCGAAGAGTAGTGCATTGATCCGCGGTGCTCACGGTTTCCGAGCTTGGAGCAGCTATCATGCTCTTCGGCCGGCCTTTAGCCGCAGGTTTTGCGGTGCTTGTCGCGCTTGCGGCACTTGTTGCTCCAGTTCGTGAACGAGTCCCTGTTGCAGATCTTGCCCCTGAGCGTGAAGTAGGTCTTGAATTAGGCTTTGCTGCGGGTTTCGGGGGTTTGGCAGTTGCTGAGGTCTTCGTTGTTTGGGCCTTGGAGGTATCCAAACTCATACCAGCAATTTGCGAAGCAAGAATATCAAGGTCTGGATGTATCGCGCCGAGTGATTTAATATAGGCTGGACTCGTAAGGTCGTTCAAAAGCTGCTCTAGTACGCCGTACGACGCGATCTCTTCATCAAAGTCTCCAGTACAATGGTACACCCTCGCGACAGCCGAGTGATACGCTGCAATAGAGAGACACTTGCGGTCAGAGGTTTGATCCAGGGCTTTCAGCAGAGGTCCAGCTTTATCAGGCCGACCGCTTTGTGCCCAGCAAGCTGCCTGCCAGCTTGCATTGTCTGTAATGAGCGAAGGAGAACGTGTAGCCGAAGCAACTTTTTCGGCCTGTTCGGCAACGTATATCGCTTCGTTTAAAAGGCCCTGGTTCGCGAAAACTTGAGAATGTTGCATAAGTCCGCGGTATAGCGAAGGAACCATGAACCAGAAGTCTGCACCTGCTAGAGCGTCATGAGTATTGGAAGAGACTATGGGGGCGCCCTTGTCATCACGCATAGACGTGAGTGGATCAGGACCTGACTTGCTTGCCTCGCCGGGCGTTGATGCTTCATCTGCAGCCAGTGCGGCTCTTTGTGTATTAATCTTAGACTCGAGCGCAGCCCACATGCGTCGATTGAGTGTAACACATTGTTTGGCGTACCTAGCAGCCTCTTTGTGGGATCCTTTTGAAGCGGCAAGAAGTGAATAGACGTAACAAGCGTTCGCCAAGATACTGTTATACCGTAGTCGCTGTGACACTGTGGCTGCCTGACTTGATAGATCCATGAACAAAGGGTCCTCACGCGCAATTGACTCGGCAATCGACAAGAGAGATGCACTGCGCAGTCAGCAATGATTAGCACGAAGGGACAAATATTCATACCACTTGTCTATATTGCCAATGCGGAAGAGGTACTCCGCATATGCCGTGTGCCACCTCAACTTTGATTCAGTCGATGCTGTCTGTCGATTGATGAGGATCTCAGCTTTTGCCAGTGATAGTCCAGCCTTGCCAGTATATCCGAGGCGAAGAAATTGCAGGGCAAGCGCTGCAAGACTGCAAACTAGATCAGAAGCGTCTTTGTTGTTCTGTAACTCGAATATGGTGACCAAGAGATGCAACACTGGCAATGCGAGGTACTCTTCTCCTTTGGCATTGAGGCAATCAACGCACGCTTGAATGTCCTGAATCCAGGTCTCAGTATCACCCACGCGTTCCACTAAGGCAGCCCAACTGGAGGCGGATTTGGCGAGAAACTCCCAGGTGGCAAAACATTTCTGCAGGGTTTCAATGGGCGGAGAAGGCTGCTGCATCGCCAATTTGAAGCTGCAGAGAGCGCGCAGGTGCTCCTTGATCTTGGAAAGACCCTCGTCATCAGAAAGGTCTGCGGTAGCCATGTTTTCAGGTGAGGTGCCCGATGGCAGCAGATCTTGCGTTACAATCTGTGGGTGATCCTGCGAGAGTTGTAGTAGAGCAATTGTGACTCTCAGACGCCGAACAGGATAACGTTCCAAACTATAGCTTCCAAGAAGTAGAGCTGACAGTTTTTTGATAGAGTGGGTGAGATTCGTGTCCCACTGACGATTCCTAGAAAGAGTCTTCGCGAACAGGAGTAGTTGCCACTCCAAGATACCTCCTCGTACATCTGGCTGTAAGTAGGCATCGTCATAATAGGCATTCTCGCTAGCGCGCTTAACGCCATGCGTGATGTATGACCGATGGAGAGCCTTGAGTAATCTGCCAAGAGTACTGAAGGAACCGTTGCCTTCGAACAATGTTTGCAGAGAATGCTGCGCACAACCCTCTGCTAGTGCTTGGTCATTTGAGTAGATGTGATATCCAATGCATTGTCCAAAAGCCTTGCGGGATTCGTTGACTTTCCGGATGTTATCCAAGGCTTCACCCAGTCGCTCGAGCTTCATGGCCAGATGGCCTGTTTCCTGCTGGGTTTCCGAACCCTCTGACACTAGATCGATCGAGCGTCGCATAGCTACTAAAAGAAGCTCTGGGTCAATAGCAGCCGCCTTCCGCAATTGCAGGTACGTGTTCCAGTACGCATTCGAAAGCTTTACGAGGCACGATGGCACCACATCTCCGATCTGCGTATCCGTTAAGACTCCATTTTCAAACTCTTCTTCAAGTCTTCGAAGTATATAACAACAATCCTGGAGGACAATGTCCAGTTCAGACCAGAGCTCTGGACTGCTGGTCGACCGCTTGCAGCACGTCAGAACGGATTCGACGATACTCTTCGTGCATTTCCATGCCATGATGAGACGATCTTCTTGCCGACTTTGAGGATTTGGCTCTGCGTCGGCCATGCTCCGGCGTCCAATGAACCTTGCAGAGAAGTGTACGCTTGCAGCGATCATCGAAATGGCACGAGCCTGGACTGCAATGTCTTCCGAACTGAGTGAGCGGGTCGAAAATCCTGCAGCAAGCGATCGTGTTGCAGCTCGTCTTAATGCATTTGCCTCCATGAACAGCGAGTCAAGGTCTGTCGAAGTTCCGCCCAAGCTCCCTTGCAAAGCCTTCAAAGCAGTACTTACAGCTTCCTCAAGCCCAGGCCTACCGTCTCCCTTGTTTGCAGCTTCAAGCGAAACAGTAGCTATGCGGACGAGTCGACATGCCTGTTTTGCTGCAGAACTTGCAGCCGTGCCACTCGGTTCAGGGGCATCGAGCCAACGCAGGGCCTCATCAGACAACCCTGCAGCTTGAGCCAGATTGCACAGCGTTCTGATGACCAGCGCTGAAGAGCCTGATGCGCCTGGTGTCAATAGTTGACCCAGGAGCTCTGTGCTCAATGACTTTGCAAAGTCATATCTGTCTGTGTGTGACAACTTCGAACGCCTAGCAAAGGCGACCAGGCACTTTGCAAAAGGCTCTACAAGCTCGCGTTCTTCGTTGGTCTTGTGCTGTGTCAAGCTCCACCACATTTTCCGTATTGTGAAGGCGAGGTGTTGCAGACGAAGGACGGTCTCGGGCGAAGGCTGCAATGGTGCGCTGTCGTCAAGAGCCGAAATGCTCGGACATAGCGAGAGGATCGTCTGGGCAAGAGATTCGAGCTGCCGGGCGGCTTTCGGTGCACCGTTCGGTGTGCTTGCGATTTGCTGGAGGATGTTGGCAGGGGAGGACTTGTTGGACAGCTGTAGATGCTCCCAGGATGCCTCAATGGTGAGTGCCTTCTTGAGTCTTGCAATGACACGTAATGTGTATGTTTGGAGGTTCGCGACAAGCGGCAGCGCGGGACTTGTCGAGTCGATGGGTTCAAAGTGCAGCAGTGAGGCAAGGCCTTCTTTTTCTGCCGCCACACCCTGCTGCATTGCAGGCTTCTTCGCAGCAACAGCAGGTTCCTTGCTCTCTGCATGACCGAGGAAGACTTCGAGCCTCCGCTTTAGCAGTCTGATCTCCTTGATTGCCAAGTTGTCCAGGCCAAGCGCCACCAGCTTTCCCACGAGCGCCAGGACGCCATTCTCGAGCTGCAGCTCTTGGCCATCTTTTCCTACGACCTTTTTGGCTTCTGTTGTTCCCAGATATGCAAAGGCCGCCCTCGCGCACTCTGCTGTCGCAACCAAACCGGCGTCAGGCCCAGACGCAGAAGAGGCCGCAGACGAGGGTCGTGTAGAGGCAGGTGTTCGTTTCGATGTGTTTGTTGTCTGTGACGCTGATCGTTCTTTGAGGGCCTTCTGCTGAGCAGCCGGTGATCGGGCGGTTTTGCGCGTCGTGCTGTCGCTCGGGGAGGGCCTGGAGGATCGTGGTGGCGCGGCCAGCGCTTGGTTCTTGAGCGCATCGGCAAGCGTCTTCAGCGACAGATTGGCGACCTCGGTGGCCAGTATGTACTTTTCCCGCGGCATAAGCGCGGATGGGTCTGACTTGGGCGCATCTTTGCCTGCTGCAGCCTTGACGGCGTCTGCCTTTCTCCTCAGCGCTCCTGGAACCTTCACGCCTACATTCTCCTTCTGGACTGGCTCCTCATTTCTGCGACTCAGCAGCTCTCGTAGCTCATGGACTGTCGTCTCCGTGCATGACGTCGTCGTCTGTAGGTCGGTCTTGATGCTTTCAATGCGAGTGCGCGCGGACTCGGCTTGGGCGGCCATTTGGTCGTGGACAAGCTCAGGGGCTCTATTAGGGCACACAGCGCTGCCTGCGCGCTTGGCGGTCAATCTGTAAAGACCAAAAAGAAAGGATACTGTAGAGACGCAAGAAGGCGTCAGGTCGCACAGGCC
The DNA here is from genome assembly GCA_016920805.1 of Stagonosporopsis cucurbitacearum. Taxonomy (NCBI): domain Eukaryota; kingdom Fungi; phylum Ascomycota; class Dothideomycetes; order Pleosporales; family Didymellaceae; genus Stagonosporopsis; species Stagonosporopsis cucurbitacearum. The sequence goes on along the minus strand of JAFEKD010000018.1, from coordinate 1,511,350 downwards.
CAACTGACATGGGACGCGAGCCGGGACAACGCCCCAAACAAACAAATCGATAAGCGGTTTGACCTTAGCGTGGTGCCTGGAGCAGGGTCCACGGGTTGGAGTGCACCGAGGTCGCCCTCATCTGCATCATCTACCCCACATTCAGCACGCGATCCGCTCAGCGGTAAGGCGCAATGCGGCGCTGTCCACTTACAGTGCGTGTGTTGGTGATGAGAGCTGTCTTTCGTTCATGACCACGGTTGCCAGCCTTGCACAATGGCAGATATCAACACCGATTACGATCTGTCGCAGCCAATCACCTCGACCTCAGGCCTGAGGCAAGGACTGGCAGGCTACGGCGATCCTCACTTCTCCTTGTTTCTGCGCAAGGTCTTTATTAAAGCGCTGGGCTATGGTGAAGACGCACTGTCAAGGCCCATCATTGGTATCATCAACACGTACAGTGGCTTCAATCCTTGTATGTAATGCTGTATAGAAGAGGGGGATGAACGTGCGTGCTGAATTCCAGTGATAGGCCATGGAAACACTCCACAGCTCATCGAGGCAGCCAAGAGGGGTGTACAGCTAGCAGGAGGACTGGCAATTGATTTTCCCACAATCAGTGTTGCAGAGAGCTTCTCAGCGCCCACGAGCATGTTCCTGCGCAATCTGATGAGCATGGACACCGAGGAGATGATCCGAGCACAGCCCGTTGACGCCTGTATCATGATAGGAGGTAAGGTCTGGATAGCATATGCCTCAAATCATGATGCTGACTACCACCGCAGGATGTGACAAGACCGTCCCTGCACAGATCATGGGAGGCATATCGGCCAACAAGCCCGTCTTGCCGTTGATCACTGGGCCAATGTCGACTGGAAGCTACCAGGGAAAACGTATTGGCGCTTGTACAGACTGCCGTAATAACTGGGCCTCCTTTCGCGCGGGCAAGATTGAGATTGAGGAGATTACTGACATCAACGAAGAGTTAGCACCTACCGTGAGCTTCCTTTTGCAGTAACCTTGTGTAACAGAGCTGACATTCAGGAGGTCGGTACCTGCAGCGTCATGGGCACTGCTAGCACCATGGCATGCTTGACAGCTGCCCTTGGTCTGATGCCACTGAAGGGAGCCAGCGCACCAGCGGTCTCTGCTGCCCGTCTACGTATAGCAGAAGAGACCGGTCGCAATGCAGTCGCAGTTGCGGCAGCTAAACGGACACCACAGGCCATCTTGTCCAGAGAGTCCTTCCTCAATGCACTGATTGTACTCCAAGCAATCGGTGGTAGCACGAATGGCATCGTTCATCTACTCGCTATTGTGAACAGGCACCCGGAGCTCGAAGGAGCCTTGACCCTCAAAGACATCGATGAAGTAGGCAGAACCACACCACTTATTGTGGACCTAAAGCCCAGTGGAGACAATTATATGACCGACTTCCACAACGCGGGTGGCATGCTCGCACTACTGCACACGCTGCGGCCACTCCTCCGCTTATCAGCCATGACCATCAGCGGGCAAACACTCGGTGAAGTCTTGGACGCCACACCACTCAAATCCTTTTCCTACTCAACTTCCATCATCCGGCCCTTGTCGAATCCCCTCTCTTCATCATCGAGCCTAGTCGTTCTATACGGTAACCTCGCTCCTCAAGGCAGTGTGATGAAAGCATCAGCCTCCAAGGACCGCGCCCTATTATCTCACTCCGGGCCGGCAGTCGTCTTCCGCAACGCCGCAGACCTCGCTCAGCGCATCGACTCACCAGATCTTGACGTGACGCCTTCTTCAGTCCTTGTGCTGCAGAGCATTGGCCCGCTCGGATACCCTGGCATGCCTGAGGCGGGACTGATCCCCATACCGCGAAAGCTTAGCCGCAAGGGCGTGGTCGATATGCTGCGGATCAGCGACGGGAGAATGAGCGGTACAGCGGGGGGAACGATAGTCCTGCATGTGTCTCCTGAGTCTGCGTTGCCGGAAAGCGTGCTCGGGGTTGTGCAGGATGGAGATCAAATCACATGTGATGTGGAGCAGCGGATACTGAGACTTGATGTTGAAAATGATGAGATTGAGAGAAGATTGCAGAGGAGGAGGGAATTGCTGCTTGGAAGTCACAATGCACCTTCTCAGCCTTCGGTGCTTTCTGAGCGTGCAACGAAGAGAGGGTATCGTGGGCTGTATGAGCGAACGGTCAACCAGGCGCATGAGGGCGCCGACTTTGATTTCTTGACGGCAAGTGGACCTAAGCAAGCCTCTTGATGGGGCTCACGTACCACACAATCACCTGTTTCTAAGCGGACATGATATTTGCCTTCAAAGATTCTTTTCAAGAGACTCCTTCATCGATAAAGCTCGATTACCAAGGAACGTCGACAAGCACTTGCTTAACGCTTTGCTTGTCAATAACTATGCCAACATGAGCACAGAAAAGAACTAACCGGGCCGTTGACAAAAGTGGGCAATTTCACACCCACTAACCCTCAACCAGCTAGACCCTTACCACACGAATACCACCCTACAGCACAAGCTACGCAGCCATGAAATAACGGTCCGCTGACCTGCGACCAATCTGCTCCCTACAAGATGGCGTGCTAGGTTGCATGCTGATCGCTACCGCGCCGTAGCCTCATCCGACAAGCTTCGCCATGCACTCTTGCAAGGCTTGACTTTCTGCGTGCAGGGCAGATATCAGCAGGCTGGATAGGTATAAGACCAACACACGCCCGCGCACACATGGAGCAGGTGTGAAATGCAACCATCGCATCCGCGCGAACTGGAACCGAAAAGAGCTGGATCCACAATGGTAACTGCACGGGAACCCCTCGATGCTGAGAAAGCACCCTTCGACCACACCGACGGCACACACTCGCTCCATGGTCGCGTCAACGAGGACTATCTCCGTCGCGCCCTGTCCGCGCGCCAGGTGCAGATGATTGCCATTGGCGGCACGATCGGCACGGGGCTATTCCTCGGCACAGGCAAGGCGCTGGCAACAGGCGGGCCGGCGTCGCTGCTCATCTGCTACAGCATTGTGGGCGCGATTGTGTACAGCACGATGCTGGCGCTGGGCGAGATGGCGGCGTTTGTGCCGGTCGCGGGCTCGTTTTGTACGTTTGCGGGCCGCTATGTTGACGATGCGTTTGGGTTTGCGTTGACGTGGAATTATTGGTTCAACGATGCGGTCAGCACCGCTGCGGACCTGGTGGCGCTGCAGTTGCTGGTGCAGTACTGGACGGATGTGTTTCCGTGGTATGCGCTGGGGATTATTGTCTGGGTGCTGATTGTGCTGGCTAATGTTATCAATGTGAGGGCGTATGGTGAGCTGGAGTACTGGCTCAGTCTGCTGAAGGTGGTGACCATTATCATCTTCATCATACTGAGTATCGCAGTCAACGCAGGTGGAAACACCGGGTACGGCTATATTGGAGGAAAGTTCTGGACGCAGGGCGACGCGCCGTTTGTGGGTGGTATTGGAGGCTTCGCGTCGGTCTTCGTGACAGCGTCGTTTGCATATGGCGGCACCGAGTCCATTGCCATCACGGCTGGCGAGACAAAGGACCCAGCGAGGACGCTGCCGAGAGTGGTCAAGAACGTGTTCTGGCGGATTCTCCTGTTCTACATACTATCGGCGCTCATGATCGGCCTCAACATCCCATACGACTACCCAGGGTTAAGCACAAAGTCGAGCCGCACATCTCCGTTCACCATCGCGTTCCAGATGGCTGGGTCAAAAGCCGCAGGCTCTTTCGTCAACGCTGTCGTTCTCACCAGCGTCATCTCTGCCGGAAACCACGCACTCTACGCGGGATCACGGCTGCTGTACACGCTCGGCGCCAATGGCCATGCACCCAAGGTCTTCACAAGACTGACGCGGTACCAGATCCCCTGGGTAGCGGTCCTGACTACCTCACTGGTATCCATCGTGCTGTTCTCGCTGTCGTTTGCAGGGTCTGGCCAAGTCTGGACGTGGCTGCAGAACATTGTCGGCGTATCGAACCAGCTGAGCTGGGTGTGCATCGGCATTGCGTCGCTGCGGTTTCGCGCTGGCCTCAAGGCTCAAGGGAAGGAGCATCTACTGCCGTTTAAGAACTGGACGTATCCGGTCGGACCCATCGTCTGCGTGGTGCTCAACATCTTCATCATCCTCGTGCAAGGGTGGACAGCCTTCAGCCCGAGTTTTGGCGCGGTCGATTTTGTCAGCTTCTATCTAGAGCTGCCGGTGTTTGTTGTGATGATTGTTATTTGGAAGCTGATCAAGAAGACAAAGTTCAGGAGGGCGCACGAGATGGATCTCGAGACGGACGTGTATACCAAGGAGGCCATGGAGCCGGAGCAGAAAGGCTGGAAAGGCACGGGCAAGCGCATCGGCACGTGGTTCTGCTTGTAAAGCGACTACCGCTGTGCAGGAGCTAATTCAGTGGATAATGCAAAGTCAATTGGCGGCGCGCATGGCTTTGTGGCGGGCGCTCGTGGAAAGATACTCCGTCGGGTGCAGCAAAGACACCTCGGTCCCACGTCCAAGTGCCCCACGTTCAAACGCCGACGCTCGTCGGCATCTGACGCCATGCTGAGCTCCTCCCCGCATGCGCCCATAAACGCTGCCCGTCCCCATTTACCCACGCTCTTCGCTATGCACCGCCTGCGCCAGATCTCCGGCCACATCCCCCGCAAAGCCTTCCACACCACCGCGCCCCCCATTGTCGCCATGCCCAAGCTGCTGTACCCGACCTCGCTCGCCCTCGACCCCAAGCTGCTCGAGGGCTACAGCGTCGACCTGGTGCCGTACAATGTCAAGGAGAACATACCCGCCGAGCACGTCGACGCCGACATCCTCGTCACGTGGACCAACACGGCAGCAAACCTCAAGGACGCCGCCCAGCGCCTGACTAAGCTGCGCTGGATCCAGTCGCTGGCCGCGGGGCCCAACGACGTCCTGGGCGCCGGCTTTGATCCCAGCAAGATCACCATCACCACCGGCTCCGGCCTGCATGACCACACCGTCGCCGAGCACACGCTGGGCCTGCTGCTCAGCGCCGCCCGCCGCTTCTTCGAGATGCGTGACTTCCAGGTCCAGGGCAAGTGGCCGGCGCACCTAGGCGGGCCACAGCCCGACCGTCCCAGCGGCAAATTCACCACGCTGCAGGACGCCAACGTCGTCATCTGGGGCTTTGGCAACATTGCAAAGTGCCTGGCCCCCTGGCTGACGGCGCTGGGCGCAAACGTCACGGGCGTGGCGCGCTCCAGGGGCGTCCGCAACGGCATCCAGATCTACGCCGAGGACGACCTCGCAGACATCCTGCCCAAGACCGACGCCCTCGTCATGATCCTGCCCGGTAGCGACGCCACAAAGCACGTCCTCAACGCCGCGCGCCTCAAGTTGCTGCCCAACCACGCCTGGATCGTCAATGTCGGCCGCGGCACCAGCGTCGACGAGGACGCCCTGGCTGACGCCCTCGAGGCTGGCACCATTGGCGGCGCGGCGCTGGATGTGTTCGAGACAGAGCCCTACCCTGCCGGCGGCCGGCTGTGGAAGACGCCGAACACGATTGTCAGCCCGCATGCTGCTGGTGGCCGTCCACAGGACCCAGAGACGCTGATTGCGTGGAATCTGCGCAAGTTCTTGGCGGGGCAGGAGTTGAAGAATGTCATTTAGATATCCACCTTGTATATATTTTCAAAACAGATGTTGATGCATATTACTTACATCTTGACATGGGTAAACAGTGCATTTCATCTTGATGCTGGTAAATAGTATATTCATCTTTACACTGATAAAGAGCACATTTGTGTAAATGTTGATAAACAGTACTTCCATCGCAACACTGACACAACAACACACACACTCACTCATACACACACTCACTCACACGTCCACGACCCTCACATCTCAAACACCAAAACCCCCCGCTCATACAACCCAGTAATAACCCCCACCCCCCTCCCAACATCCCACACCATAGTACTACTACTACAAAACTCGCGTCCATCATCCCTATACACATCCCTCAACCCTGCCCCCTCGCTCCACCGCGCCGCCCAGCTGCCTGCCGTACATGCACACGCCGCCTCGGCACCAAAGATACAGTCTTTTCTGCGCTGGGCGAGGGACATTAGGGATGGGGCGAAGGGGTGACCTGCTAGGAGGAGATTGCCTTGTTCGTCGGCGGAGAGGTTGTCTACTGCTGATGGGGTGCGGAGGAGGGATTTGAAGGTTAGGGATTTTTTGTTTTGTTTGACGTCTTCTTGTTCTTCTCCTTCTCCTTCATCTTCCTCCTCTTCCTCCTCCAAAAAATAAACCCCCACCTTCGAACTCGAACCCACCGCCACCACCGACCCATTCACCCGCGCCACCCCATTCGCAAACGGCACTCGAGCCACGACCCGCGTCCTACTCGGCCGGCCCACATCAACATACACCACCGACCCGCCCGCCACCCCGCTGAACGTCTCCACCTTGCTGCCCAGCGGCGACACAGCAGCACGCACGCGGTGGTCGTTTGTCACGTACAAGGCGCCCCCACCGAGCGCCAGCAGCGCGTTGGGCGCGTGCAGCAGCGGGTGCGCAAAGTGCGCAATCACCGTTGCGGACAGCGAGGGGAAGAGGGCCACGTGCACGACTAGGATGTGTGTGCTGCGGTGGCGGGGGTGGTTTGCAATAAACAGGGTGGAAGAGGCAGCGTCGTAGGCGAGGCCTAGCGGGTGGAAGTCTGGTTCGTTGATGGGGATGGGGATCGGCGGGGATGACTCAGGAGAGGTATAGTTGTAGATGAAGATGGCTGCCTTGCTGGCATGGGGGTTTTCGGGCTGGAAGGATCCCTGGGGTGCTTGGATTCAGTTTTCTCGTCGTTTTTTTTGCGGTAGAGGTGCTGTAGGGTTGGGTTGGCCTTGTGGCTTTGTACGCACCATGACTGTGTTCCAGTGGTCGCGTCCTGGGTCGCAGCTTAGAAACGCAATACCTAGGCTCTTTTCTATAATTACGTCTTCGCAGTTGCACACTTCGTTGCGGTACTTGACCTCGTGGGTTTTGAATGTGCGGAGGTTTGTGTATCTGGATGGTCGATTGGCCAGCATGGGGCCAAAGGCAAGGTAGCGGTCGTAGAGCCATGGTGCGAGGAGGGCTACGACGAGTACTTGGATCTGCAAGGGGAGTTTGGTTAGTATAGGATGTGGGTTGTTTATGTATATATCAGTAACGCACGACTGGCTTCAGTTTAGACATTGCGGGTAAACGCAAGAGAACATGAGCGAGATGGTGTGGAATGGAGGTTTGACGTGGGATATAGAGTTTATGTACAGCGTAAGCTTACCGTACACCGAGTAACGACCGAAGATCAGCACCGCTCTCTTTCTGATTGGAGACCCACCACTCTACCGGGTGTTGTGTCGAGGTCCAACGAAAACGGTCTCCACTTGTAGTATCGGCCCTGAGGGGAAGACGTTGATACCAAAGGAGATATAACCAGGGATGCTGGTGTGCGGTCCCTGTACATTCCACCACCACAAACTTAGTGCTCTCTCTTCAGCCTCAGATATGCTAACAGTGCCATGACAGCCACCACGATGGCCGTCAGGAACATGAATACCGAGTCCGCCTGGCTCATCTTACAGCGGCTGATTACCTTTACCTGGGTATTATCCCACAGAGAGCATCGCTCCTTGCCATTTTTTTTGTAAATACCTCCGCACAGAATATCGTTTCGAAACAGCTTCCAGCAATTACCTTCAGCGTCAGGGTCGGTATGACAACCAGCATTGTTACACTGAACACCTTTGAGTTTGATGGCCAGCAGCTGTGCTTTGTTAGCCTGTGGTCTGGAGACGACCATGAGATGGGTGCAACGAACGGTACCGCCAGCAACATTCAAGCCCGCAATCACCGCATCCATGATCATGCCAATTTTACCCTGCAGCACCTTCATCCAGTGTGATGCAATACCGAGCAACGCAGCGACAAACGAGATGCCGCCCGCAAAGGCGACAAAACCCAACGTCGAGGGCAGACTGCCGACTTTGTGGCCTTTGATTAGTGTCATAGAGAGGCCGAACACGACAATGGCGAATAGGGCTTGCACGCCGCGGACTGCGAAATTGAGGAGCGGGCTGGTCAAAGACATTGTTGTCGAGCGGATGTAGTGAGGTACACTGGCCGAACTGAAAAAGGAGCAGGCGGTACGAATTCAGTGAACTGGATAAGTGGATGGGGTGGTAGACTCGGCGTAACGCTCATACTTAAACTCGACCCCCAATGTATTCGCACCGGCTTGTCTCGCTCCTGTCCTCACTTCCCCAGCCTTCCCCCTGCTGCACAGATATCTGCACAGATATTTGCTCAGCCACTCGAGACAAACCACCATCACTCTGTGACCAGAGATCTAGCTTTGTCCAGCCAAAACCTAGTGCAAAGCATTGGGCGTCCACCCTTCCGCACAATACCGCACGACAAGAGTGCAAGGCCAGGGTGGTTCAACATTGCCTATCCGAGTAGGCGTCCAGGGCACGTACAACACATCAACGGGTAGTGACAGGTCAAGGGCGCAGGAGTGCGTAACCGAGCGCGAATCTTCATTTGCCAAGCGCGTCTGAGTGACTGGTTGAGATTTCATTGTTGTACTGCAGGGCACACTCTCGGTGGTGCGATGTTTGTGCGCTGCTGCCGCCCGCTTTAACCTTGGCTCCACTGTATTTTTGGTCTGTGATGGGGACGTCATCCTTCCTTGCGATGGAGTATGGAACGTTATCACAGGGTCATGCGTTGGTGGTATATTAATGTCCAAGTGACCGTCGGAAATGCTAATCTGTAGTCCAGGGAAGGATGTCGGTGCAGCCAAACGCCCTGCTGGGCGGACAGAGTTAGTCCATTGTCCCAAGCAAGAGCCGATAGGGGAAGTCGCTCTTGTTGAGCGCTTTCGGTTATCGATCATGACAGCCCTCAGGTGATCTTGATCCATGGCTGAAATGTAGCACGACTCCAGATAGTTCCAATGACTATGTTGTATGTAGGCCCATTTGCTAGTTGCATCGAGTGGCTTTCGGCACGGAGCGGGATCATGGACCAAGCGTGGCCAGAGAACGATCATTAATATAGCCTGGCAGCGTTCGTCAAACATCCAACTCTGCTCTACATTCCCATCACCGTATACTCTCTTCGCCGCAGCGCTAGGCTGAAGGAGGAAGCTCATTCTGTCGGGTCAAGGCATATCAGAAGGCTGAGAGATAATGTCGAAGATCAAAATGAGAGATACAGCTGAGATGACATGGCATGTTGCGTCAGAAGTACGTAAATTCCGAAAAATGATGCTGACTAAGTCAACTTTGTCCCAACTGCCAGTACGAGCAGACATGCGTGATTCGCGAACTGGACCTGCACCGAATAGCATTTAAAACGGACGACTTAAGCGACCGAGGATGGCTGCATAAGTGACTGCTGCGTGTACTCTGCAACCTAGCAGGGGATGGCACGACCGCATTGCAAGGTAAAAATGATCGCCTAATAATGCCAGTCCTCCACTGAGGGCACTACCACCCGTCTCAACAAGTCCCTCAAGCGCAATCAAGCATCTCCGGGACTCGTCCACTCGTTTAAATACACAGCCCTACGCAATGGCACGTCGTTCGTGCAGTACAGAGCTCGTGCCTCAAAGTCCAAGTTCCGCCCATATATGAGGCATATCGAAGCTGGTGACAATGAACCCAGGGAAAACAGTTTGTTCATATCCAGACGAGGGTTGATGGAGATCAATGTATATGTCCAACGGTATCTCCGAATCGCAATCGGTATGAGCCGACGGCTGGCGAAATGATGCAAATGGGTTTTTGAACTGGGATGTATGATGTTGTAGTTCTGGCAAATATGGAGAGTGCTGCGGTGCTTCGTGATGAGGCCTCCGTTGGTGCTGTTGCAGGTCTTGCGGTGTTGAAGAGGTGGCGGATGAGGCTTGGCTGTTGGGTGGTTCGTCAACTGGATTGAGTACATTTGGATAGTGGGTGTGCTTCTGAGCTGGTTTGAGTACTGCTGGAATCGGTTCATGGTACCCTTCCATTACCTCGTCTTCGCTAAGCAGTTCTCGAATATCCTGTGCAGATGTCAGTCACTGCACCTGGATGTATCATGTCCGATCGTATTGACATTAGACACAAGATGAATTACCAACTGCGGCGGTAGTGTTAAGATATGGATAATGGGAGCTTGCTTACAATTCTAGTCACCGACATTAGCTTCCTCAGAAGCCCCACTGACATCGCATAAGCACGAACAGCCATGTTGTTGTTGGCACGCATGATGCGCAGCCACTGGAGCAGTTTCTTAAGAGCTGCAGTGAGTCCCTGTCGCTCTTCAGACGCGCACATTGCCTGCAGCACGGTCTCCAGGCACAAGACTACTAAGGCTTGTATAATGACGTGAATCATTTGCCACCATGGCCCAAGTTCGTACAGTTTTGCTGCATTTTCTAGAATAGCGGCGGGCAGAAGACCTGCAATTGATTGCGCTGCTTCAACGCAAACAAGTGCCGCGCTGCGATTGAATGTATCAGAGCTTGTTGTCGGATTCAGAGTCCGAGGGTCCATTCGACAGAGACAAGGCCGAGTAATCAGAATCTTCGTACTCTGATATAATATATTGAGTGTGTTTTGTTCGCGAACATAACGATGTCCGATAGTAGGCGTCCTATGAAAAAAGTTCAGACCTTCCGGAAGGGCTGTCGCCCAGGCATCAAGTTCTTCATTTACATGGGCAATGGATCTTTGTACCGACTCCCAAGGCTCTCTCACAGCATTGGTACTGTACAGCTCTTGTGCAGCTTGAGTAACCTCGCCAAGCGTTACTACATTCTTGAGATAGGAGTCAGAATTTGCAGCTGCACCGCCAGCATAATTGTCGTCATTCGGATGGATTGGGTATTTCGCAGGCTGCGAACCACTGATGGTCTCGCGATGTATTAGTCGACGTTTCCCTTTGTCGCCGAATCTGGACTCGATGATTGACTCATCAATATCCTCAGAAGTAAGAGGAAGAGGAAGGGGTACGGTGCACAAAAAGCCCGTTCCCAAGCTTGGCCGTCCCGTCAAAGCTGAGATAAGGCGTTCGAATGAGTAGTGTGCCCACCATACCCTAGAATTGATTTCGTTCCTTACAGCACTTGTCGTGCCATCGTCACTTCGTACATGCAGGCCCATAGCAAAGCCAGAACGCAGTGCATTGCCGATAAGAATCCAGGAACTGAGGCTGGTCAGTACGAGCAGCTGTATGTTCAGGTAGGTATTGATACCTACCGATTGATGTGCCCGATACTCAGGTAATAAAACGACAGAAGGCCTGTCAGGAATAAGTGCAAGGAACGATCAAGTAGCCTTGAAGCTCACCTGCGATCTGCATGTGCGGAAGATCTGGGCTAGAGAAGCCCCAGGGATCCTGTAAACTAAGCATCCACGCCCGAGAATGATATATCAGATGATCACGGTCATCAGCTTGCCACTCGGCCTTAGTCAAATGACTGTATACTGCACCAATGGCAAACACCAGATTCAAGGACGCCTGCCATTCCCGAGAAACGTTGTAAGGAGTGCCACGTTGTATAGAGGCATAATCTGCAGATAGTCAGATCAATCTAGCACAGTAGCAGACGGCTGTCTTTTGGGCCAAGAGTACCCGGGATGGTTGATGCTTAGGCAGCCTGATCTAACGTACAGTGATAGAACCGGTTGACAAACGTTTTCTTTGCCAGAAATGGAAACGAGTTCTGCGCACACTGCATGTAAGCCTGGAGCAACTTTTCGGCAAAGTCGAAGGGTGGCATCTCTAAAGGGTCGACCATCATATCTGACTCAAACATCTCGTCGTCCAGATAAAAACTCATCTTGCTGGCCGGCAACAAAGCAGGTGCGGTGTGACCACTGTGCCTTCTCTGGTGCGCTTCCAAACGGTCATAGGCCGCTGTTTCATCGTCACCAGGTGGGTCTGAGGGTCTTTTATTGTGCGAACTCGAAGGATTCGCTCTGTGCATCCTTCGCAGACACTGTATTTCGGATGCTTTGCTAATGAAGCCAGCCCTCGTCTCCTCGTTTCTCAGGGGATCTTCATCGAGTACGTCTTGCTCCCCGGAGCTTGCGATCCCTGCGCTTGTATCGGCTTCGCCTCGATCCTCATCCCCCATCAGGCGATATTTGTCTATTGGATCTCCGACGGTGGCTGCGGCATCAGCGACATCTTCAAGAGTCTGCGGGAATCAGTCGTATGCTCAGTGTCGCGATTTGCAAGACTGACGCTCGCGAGCAGATCGTCGATGCGAGCCTGTCGCTCAGTAGAAACCTGTGACCGTAGATCTCGTAACAGAATGATCATATCCTGGTTGTGTGAAGTAGCCCTGTCGTGTTCAGTGACCAATATTACGCATTGAATACAGCTACACACGTCTTAAGGCGATCCTTGCGACTCGACGCGTACACGCAAGGCACGGAGTTCTCGCTGCAATTCGAACATCGCGGTTGCAAGCCATTGCATTTGATTTTGCGAGACCTACAGCTCAAGCACGCCCGACTGATACGGTTTTGTCTGTTCACAATTGTCTTGCGAGGGGGCTCACTGCGGTGCTTATGCAGTCTAGGAATTGGCAGTTTCGACAATCCTGCTGCACCGGGAGCTGGTAAGTTCGGATAAGACATGCTGCGGCCTGGAGGTATCACTGGACAAGAAGCGATGTGCAAACCAAGCGATCGGAATGCGGATGTGGCAGTCTGCAAAGACGCCGTGGGGATCGAACTTCATCGGCCATGTAGCTCTTGGGCATGGTCAAAACAGCAGAATCTGATTGCTGCAACAGTCGGGTGGGACAATGATTGGCCGGAGGTCTCTCCCATTCTGATCGGCCTATGATCGTTCGAGGAAGCGTCCGCACAGCAGACAAGCCCGTCATTTCTGCGATGTCTTGTTTGCCGAGCTCCATAGGTTCGGCAACTTACACCGGCATGCTACCAAATCATGACCGAGGCTCTATTGGCAATGACGAGATCTTCGGTGGGATTGCAGCCAGTGGCATCCCTTTCAAGACAAGGAGACGGGTATGAGGTGCGCCTGGTAATCAATGTCATATGACCGTCAAAGGGGCTAGAACACAGTTGCATTTACAGAAAAAATGGGTACGCTTCACGCAAATTTGCGATTGAGAAGTCATCAACAAAAGGGGGGGGGGAAGTTGAAAGGGAATGAACTGCAATGTTGCGGATTATTGTTGGGTCACGTTGTTTATATATTGCTTTCAACATGAGTCCGCGGAGTACATCTTGACTTGCTGGAAGGCCGGAACCTGGTTTCGTGAAGAGATGAGCTTCGGAAAGAATGCCCGCAGCCAATTAACGCGGAGAGACCTCACAGCCAATCACACGCTGGTATTTGATCTTGGCAAAAAGCTACCCCGCCATTCTGCCAGTTCCAATTCACTACTCAACACGTGCAGGAAGGCACTCGAATCATGGCTGAAGATAATACTGCCCGACAAGCGGAGAGTTTCTATTTCACTCATGAGCCGCCGCCAAAGGACTTGAAGACCAACACCACGCTTGCTCGCGAGTTCATTAATCGGCACGCCAACGATAATCGGCGTGTGGTGCTGGTTACGTCAGGTGGAACTACAGTGCCCTTGGAGCAACAGACGGTCCGCTTCATCGACAACTTTTCTGCTGGTACTCGTGGCGCCACCAGTGCCGAATATTTCCTGCAAAATGGCTACGCCGTTATCTTCCTCCATCGTCAATTCTCGCTTCTTCCGTATTCGCGACATTATTCACACAACACACGGTCCTTCCTTGACTATATGAGAGAGGAGGATGGACGTGTCACCGTCGACCAGCAACATCAAGAGCAGATGCTTCGTGTGCTGCGCCAATATAACGAAGTCAAACGCGAAAATAAGCTACTCATCTTGTCCTACGTTACTATTACGGAGTATCTGTGGAACCTCCGCGAGGTTGCTCAACTGATGCAGCCATTGGGGCCGAAAGGCATGTTCTACCTCGCCGCTGCTGTATCCGACTTCTTCGTGCCCCAAGATCGCATGGTCGAACACAAGATCCAGTCTAACGAGGAGTTTCTGCAGAATCCTGACGCTGGTGGCCATGGCAAACCACCTGCTGCACGCACTGAGGGTCGCAGCCTTGTTATAGACTTGGAGCCTGTACCCAAATTCCTCAAGCAACTTGTAGACGGCTGGGCTCCTGAGGCTATGATTGTGAGCTTCAAGCTCGAGACAGATCCATCAATACTTGTCAAGAAAGCGCAGTATGCTCTCAACAAGTACTCTCACCATCTTGTTATTGGTAACCTTCTCCTGACTCGAAAGTGGGAGGTCGTATTCGTTTCGGTCATGGATGGCGAAAAATGGATTCGAGTGCCTTCGAATCGCAGGACAAAGAGTTTCTCCGGCGTCCAGTCGCTTGTGGGGTCAGCAGATCAGCTTGCAGCGACAACAGCAGTCGAGGCGGACAGGTCAGTTACCTCCCAAGGTGGTGTCCCACAAGGTGAACCAACGGTGGAAATCGAGTCTCTCATTATACCAGAGATTGAGAGTATGCACACGAGGCTCATTGAACAAGCCCAGACAAGAGCTGGGAAATAACAGTAGCTACCGATGGATAATAAATTCCAGAAACAATCACACGTGTCAATGAATGAGAACGTGCAAAGAAATGCTCTTTCCAAAGAGCTTCATGCAACTAAGACATCTTCGCTAAGCGATATACTAAGCATGACCGCACCTACTGACACCAAACAACATGAATTTCAAGCAAATTCTCGCAACAAATTCTGTATAGTGCGTCGTCAAGGTCTACACACACGATTTCCCATGCAATTACCTCCATTGCGTAAGCCCTAGTTTAAGTATTGCCTCGAAACCTCAACTGGCGTTTTACATGGGCGTAAGCAGTTCGAGGCAGCTCGTAGAGCGCAACTCCCGTACACATAATTGATTCATTCAGGAAGACTTGTTGCCAGAATCTCTCGAACAGTACCAATGCTTTCGGTCGATATATATTCGTCTCGCCTCTCCTCGTCACATTAATCGCAACATGGCTGACAAGATAATATGATCAGCTCTGTTAATGTCCGTTGAACACGCTCAATTGGCCTATTCACGTCTTGTACGCACAGCAACGCGGTCGATCAACAAATTCCTCCTCCACGGCGGCCACTCACCAACCGTACGCTGCATTCTTCTCTGGATTTGCGAAAGGCATCTTCTCTGTGGCTCTCAAAATCAAGGTCAATGTGAATCTGCACATGGTCATGGAAAAGAGCTGCCACGAGCGTACAAAACAGAATAGGAGGGTGTCCGATAACATGTCGATATATAAGGAAGCCATGACTTTTCGCTTAAGGAACGAGACGATCGTACTCACATTATCTCGAGATACAAGGGATTTCTTGTGTCCGTGATGGTTGTCTAAGGCGAGGTCATATTTGTCGGTGTGAGGGGCCGGACGCGCATGAACTTGCGCGTCAACTATGCACAACCTCGCAACAGTACGTGTATCCCGTGGAGCCTGTAGACTGTTGCGTAAGAGGCCTGCTCTCTTACATGTCTAATGTATATGGACCGAAAAATAGGTGGCATCACGCCTGAGTACGAGGGGCTGATACGTTATTGAGCCGACACGGCCACATCAGAACAGTGTTCCTTGACAAATCTTACGACGATATTACCACACGACTGAAGGTCACTGTGCGCAACAGATTAATTTGCATGCGCTTTGGCTGAGTCTTCAAATTATTGTAGCGACTGAAAGTCTATGACCTCAAGAAGAGCTCGTTAAGATGGAAGGGGGCCAGAACAGTGATTGAAGACACCTGGCGAACCTTGTACTACCCACTGGTAAGCATGTAGAGCATTAATTATCCGTCGACGATAATTCTGCCAGTGAGAAAGGAGTGTCTTGCTTCGCGAGCGGGGACGCCATCTCTCTTACCTTGATCATCCTCTACGAATGAAGGGATGATTGTCTTCACTTTCCCAAAATGGCAGCCACTGCGGAACCGCCGACACCTTTATTCAGAATAGTGTTTGACCTGACTCCAGCCTTGCAAGCTATCCGCAGCCGACCAGTCAGCGAACGCAAAGTTAGGACTGGGCGGGACATGCTGCCAGCAGCTAAATGCGATTCTACCGGCTATGAAAACACTAAACAATTCAACGCAATCTCGCTTGCGTGGCTGGCTGTGAAGTCCAGTACGCCCTCAACGGCGTTCGCCATGGGTCCAGCGAGTGACAGGCCGAGAAGTTTGGGAGACCACAGTCCGTCGAGAAGCTAGAAAGCGGAGAACGTTGGGCTTGAGCGACGAACAACGCCAAGACGGGACGTTGCGGATCGCAAGCTTCCACTTTGAACCCAACCTGGTGCGTGTACATGGCAACTCTGTATCGTTTTTTTGCGAGCGTGCTGGCAACAAATTTCGGCTGTGCAATGCATTATGTGCGTGTTCCATTAAGGGAAGGGCGTCCATTTCCAGCAGCGTCGCAGCGTCGAGTCTGCCGTTGTGGACGGTGGCTGAGACGTCAGGCATAGATGCCGAGTATCACAACTTGAAGAGATGCAACATCGGGTCCTGCGCCTGTTGCACTCGTTGACCTGTACGGAGCAGCGCTGAGTGCTTCGCTTGCTATCCATGGTCGCTGTGATTGCGTGGGCCACTTGCAGGGCTCTTGATCTCGCTAAATTTCTCATCTCTTGACACAACAGATGTTTGCTTCCTTTTACACGCCGCGGCGACATCTCGACTCGTCCTCACACGTCATTGCTGCCAACTCAGCTTTACACTCAACGCCTTGTTTCGGCCTCGAGTCGTCTTTGCTGTTGTCTGCGTACTCGATCAAGTGAGTGGCTGTTGGGTCACGGGCAAGTTACATTCCAATCATGCTGTACAACAGCTACCCCGAGCGAACGATGGGCCTAACATCGTCCATCCCTATGCCGCACAAATGAGCTTGCGCAACAACGGCTTTCCGCTAGCTGCATGGCGGATGCACTGCTTTTGATCCGACATTAGAGGCTTTCGGCATCTTCGTTCTGGCATGGGTGTGAAATCTTTGCTGCTGCGAAGCGCTGCAGCATTAAGCGCCAATTCAGTGATATGGAGCCTTGTCGTTATGGCGCCGTCGTCAACAAGGCATGTTGACATGTCAGCTCTCCCTTGCTTGCTTTCTTCTCGACGAGCCTCCCCTGTCCTGCCGGACCACAGACGACGCCATCTTATTGGGCTGCGTGACCTCGATTGGCGCAGAATCCTTCTGCACTGCAAATCCACGCAGCCACCGTCAGACCGAGATCTCTCTGCCGCTGCGGCCCATCGAAGTACCCATACAGCGGCGATCTGTATAATCCGGGGATCCGGTCCAACGTAACTCTCCCTTCCCCTGGCCTTGAGAAATACTTTCCTACCCCAGCCACCGCCTGATGTTGACACCTGCGCCTGGCCTTGAAGTATCCAATAAACAACCCGCCGTACTTCTTCAATCAGGACCCCGGCCTTGTGTGTCTTATATAGCATGCGAACTACCGAGACTTACTGATAAGCAGTCACACTTAGATAGTTCGAGGTTCACCCTTCTTTCCTTCCCCACCGGCATTTCCCCTCAACTGTTTTGAGTCTTTGGCAGTTAGTATCTCATGGCTTCATCAGTCATGTCCCGTAACCCAGCACAACCGTCAGGCTTCGTTAGAAAGGCGTCACCATTCAAGGACCCTCGCCCAGCACCATGCACACCAGCAAAGACCGCAAGAGCCTGGGACGAATTCGAGAAGCAGGCAAGACAGAACGCAAGGAGAAGGGACCGAGCCTCACATGCTTCTCAAACACAACGCAACTCAGCATCGTCAGACCTTGGTAAAGGATCTCGCTCATCGACTTCTACAGCAAGATCAAGCTATGACTTCAAATTCCGAAATGTATCCGTCCCCACAACAGCGGTCGCTATGTGTAAAAGCTGCAAGCAACCTATCACATATGTTTCAGGTATCTGTGAGCGCTGTAAAAAGACCATTATTCTGCCTTCCGCTGCTGGCGAGTCTACGCCCCCTCTTAGCCCGTCAGCTCGCAACTTCGCTTCTACCGACCTTCATTTGCTGGAGAAGCACACTTCATTGGAAGAAACTGGGACTCAACCATCTGATTTACCAAATTCCAAAGGCTACCCACCCGCTTTACAATTCACCAATCCACCTGTTCGTCTAGATTCATTACGACCACCACCAAACACACAGGATCTGGTAGAGGTCAGCCGCAGCCGCAAGGCCTCTTTGACCGACCCAAACGAGCCCTTCCTCCGTCTGCAGTATGCACACCAATATGCGCCCAACACTTACTCTATCCCCTCGACGCCGACCTACCCCCCTACAAGCCCACCATCTACAATTCCGTCTCGTGTCTCTACCCGACCATCAAGCTTCGCGCAAATGACGTCCCCACTTACACAAAACGCCACTTTGCCATCTTTTGTTCGACAAGGTAGCGCGACGCCTTCCGAGATGAGCCACATGCACCACTATGCGCCCGTCCCTCTGGGTGCCTCTTCTCCACCAGCTCTTCATCACGTCAATAGCGTCCTGCAGAACACTACATCCGCATGGGACGACTGGGATTCAGACGAAGAAGAGAAGGTGCGCCTAGTGGGATACTGGAAGCGTGGTGGAAAAGAAAAGTCCACAGCTCAGGCCAGTACCACAAACCATAAAAGCAAAGAAAAGGAGCGCGAGCGCGAGCGCGCAGACAGCAAGGTCTCATACTCCAGCAGCGAAGAACGACGCAGCCACGAAAAACGCGACAAGAAGGGTAAAAGCAGTCTGGACCGTAAAAGCGACAAAAAGCAAAGCAAGGAGAGCTCCCGCACTCAAAGCAGGACGAGCAAGCACGAAGAGCCAAAAGCAAGCTCGGCGGAGCGCGAGAGCTATCAAAAACACAAGAAGAGGCCAAGTGGGTTGGCCCGATTCTTCACTTGTGGGCGTTGATGCTGGATTCATGATGTTACGATATACTGTTTTTTTTGGACTTTGGTCTAATGATTGTGCTTTTGTCTTGTTTTGTTTTGTTCTGTCCAAAAGTAGATAGACGGCACGGAGGAGGCATTCACGATTGTGCTTGTATTTGTTGCAAGGGGCACCTTCACGACTTTACGACATCATTATCATGACATGGCATCGGCAGTGGTCAGATAATAGCAGACCCTTGTCTTTATTGGTAGCAGGGCCAATTCTGCGCCCTCTGGGCCATCGGGCGAGACATGAGCATCACCAATCGAAAGCTTGAAGTCTCGAATATTGTTGTTGGTCATTCTCTGTAACGTGATTTGTCGCTCAAAACAAAACAAACATTCCACAGCCACAGCCACACCCTGACCCTCACGCGGCATGCTCCTTGACAGCCACCGAATGCTTTTGGAGTGTCAAGACGCAATGTGTAGCTAGCTGCGGTCCTCACCGAGGATCGACTTTCCCCGCCCCCCATTCCTTGTTGACAGCGAGGAGGGGGCAACCCTGGCCTCAACCGCATCAACTTTGGCCCCTCATCCTTGCCAGTTAACACTCGCAACGGTATGCTTGCAACTACGCTGGCCATCACGGCACGACGTCGCGAAGCCGACCCCTGGCAGCCAGGCGCTTACGAGTGCTCTGTTCTATTTTCACCCATAAGGCATGCCAAGAGGGGATTCGTGTGGCGGTGAGATGTACGACCCAACGGCAGTCATCACGTGCAGCACGGGTCACCTGCGCCTCGCTGTTCACATGCGCACAACCCCAAGCGGATCCACCATGCGTGGCCCTCGACTTTCCAGTTTTCCCAGCTCGAAGCGGCAGCGGCATAGTTCTATGAGTTCATGACGCAAAAAAAATGTGGCACTGCGAAAAAGGAAAAAAGAAAAGCAACAACAATAGCAAACAGTTAGACTACGACCTAGAAGAACGCAGTGGTGTGATCATCTCCCTAACATACCTGCATCCGTCGTGTAATGCGCGCCTGTACAAGATGACATCGTACCTGCATCGCCGTTTCGAACAGACAGGTCTCACGGCACCCCGTTCCCCCGCTTGCGCAGCCAGCACCGACCATTTTGAGGCCAATCCTGCAAAGCGTGCAGCAAGTGTGCAGTATTGCAGATTCCGTGTACCCGTTTTACGGTCGTGTGGCCTGGAAACGACCGCTGGATTTGTCGCATTTGTGTGTCTGTGTGCGCTGCGCTGGTGGCAAGGCAAGACGTGTTTGTGGAAAGATCCGCGGCACGTCAATCTCGGTTGTGGGTGTGATGGGGGCGGCAGATGCGGTGGGCGTTGAGGGGGGTGGTGGTGGTTACACAGTACATGGTACTCGATCGACGCCTTGGTAGAGCCTTGTCGTTTCCTTGACGATTGTACCAGCAATTTTCTGTTAGGTGTTGAGGATCCATGTCGTCCTTTGAGAAACCACGACGGTGTGTTTGTTGTCTTGCTTGTGGTTGCCAAAGTGCATCAGGTGAGGCTGGTGGTACGACGAAGTCGTGGTAGGTAAGAAAAAGGTGGCGTTGAAAGTATGCAGAGAAGATCGTCCTCGTCTGCAGACACTTCGTGGAGCTCTGCGATGCAAGCCTCGTCGAAAGAGGGAAAAGAAAACTTGGTGTCAAGATGTCACTTGTCATGCGATCGCGTACGCATCCTCGAACAGTTTTGGTGAATAAGCCCTGATCGGGCAAACAAGTTACCGCATTTGTCGCATATTGATTGTTCTGGATTGGCCACTCCAGCACCAGATGGTATACCTCTTCTCGTATAGCGGCAGAATTGTACTCACAAAGAACATGCGGCATATGGTAAGCGGCCGTCGTTACAGTTGCATTCACTGCTGTCTGTCATTGAATAAGCAGGTTGACTCGCAATCAAAGCCTCGCCGAGTTTGCGACAACACTGCAGAAAGTCGGTCTGGGACGATGAAGTCGTGCTTGTCGCCGCTCATGCTCGACGGGCAACTACATAAGCGTATGCAGCGTCCCTGGTATGGAGGACGGCTCGCGCCTTGACAGTACCATCTCAACTCGCTACCGCGCGTCCTTGGATGTTACAGACGACTCCGAGCCAAGGTGTTGCTGCTGAGTGAGTGAGGTGAGGTACTTGGAATGTCGGTCAAGGACGATAATGCTGCCTTTGCCTTGCAGAAGCCCGACGGCTACGTGCATCAACGTAAGCTATGTTCATTCCGGAGAAGCAGCGGTGAAGAGCTTCAGGAAAGCAAACATGAAGGATAACTTCTGTGGGTGGGAAGGATACAGAACGCAGGAGCTCAGCCAGCAGTAATCTGAATACGCTACTTCGATATTGTTGGTACCAGATACCTTGAGTCAGTGATCAGCATGTGTCACTGGGCTCTACGAGTGGTGAGTCCAGATCAGCTGATGAGGGCCTGATACTGCTGACACGCATCAGTGGAAATGCGGCGAGAGCTCTTTTACGAAGCAATCTCCATGTAGCTTTGATCGTGCTTCCTGGCCAAACAACCCCCTGAATCCCTTGCACGCTTCCATCACGCCGTTGGCTGATGGAGAGTCTCACATCAATCTCAACGAACGGGACATCCTTCGGGAACGAGAGGTCCGAGGCATGACCAAGATGCAGGAGAGCCAACATGAGGACAAATTCAGGAACACCACGAGGGAGTCGCGTGGAGCCGAAGCGAATCTCTCCTGCCCCACATTCGATGCTATCGACAGCGGTACGCCTAAATACCATCATCGTACACCAAGAAGGGACGGTGTACTGGCGGCGTCTCGTACTGGCGGGAACTCGGAAGGCGCACACTTGACATCGCCTCCGTGTGGAGTCAGCAAAAAGGCGCAACATGGCTGCCCGACCCTTGTCAAGGAGCAGTGCCAGGTGTTCGAAGTAGTTTTACAGCGGGTTGAAAGTACCATTTGCCCAGCCTGTGCACGCAGTCCTCGCAGGGCTGCGTTGCCTGCACATGCTCGCGGATGCTTCGGCTTGAGTTGAGCGTGCGCCGCGGTGGATCTGGCGGAGAAATGATTCTCAGGGTGTACCATGCGGGCAACTGGCGCGGTTGTCGAGGTTCTACGACCTCGGCAATAGGTAGAGCGGCATTTGGGTGTTAGTCACATTACCTACGTCACTTTATCGTGTTCGCTGGGAGGGAGAAAGGCCTAGTTGGCCCCTCCTATATTCAATGTTACCTCGAACAGACGCATAAGCGCAATTTCAAAGATACGATGTTCGACTGCCTTGCGGGGCAGAACACGTTAGCACCTGCGTAGCACAGCGATCAGCATGGAGGGCCACGTCAAGCTGTATCATCTTCGAGCTAGACAGCCGTTTCTGCCACGATTGCTTACCCTCATCAGCGTGCCATCCGTCAGTTGTCACGAAAGCTTGTCGTGGTCGGGTGATGTAGTAGTGCGCATTAGCCTGAGGGAACGGATTCATGCGAAGATACGAGGTGCGGCAGAGATTCTTGCATTTACGGGCGAGGCGCTCTGGCTCGCCTTATGA
This sequence comes from Stagonosporopsis cucurbitacearum, assembly GCA_016920805.1. Classification (NCBI taxonomy): domain Eukaryota; kingdom Fungi; phylum Ascomycota; class Dothideomycetes; order Pleosporales; family Didymellaceae; genus Stagonosporopsis; species Stagonosporopsis cucurbitacearum. The sequence goes on along the minus strand of JAFEKD010000018.1, from coordinate 1,488,865 downwards.
GCTATGTTTGGCATACAGCGTTTTTTTCTCTTGTCAACTGTACACGACAGCAACGCTTTCTGCTCGGCGCTGGAGTGCCTGACGTAAAAAGAAGGGCAGAGCTGTCTTGGAGGCTCTTGGAGTGCCTGCCCAGCCGGCCAGTGTGCGGCTGCGGCTGGCATAATCGCTCGGCGCGCTATGCCAGTTCCTGTGCGGTGTGTGGGGATGGCTTTGACTTCCCCCTGACTCTATCTCATCCAAGCTAGAGCGTGGCTTCAGCTGCAATCTCTGCTTCGCACCATTGACACCGGTCTGATGCTTGACCAACCTAAGCTTTTCGCTACACTGTCTCGCCTGACCGGTGGCAAGCTTTGCACCGCGACTGACCGCTGCCTCATGCAGCCAAACACCAGTCTACAACTGGCATTGGAACGCAATCAGCAATAATGTGTACGCATCACTTTCACCGATCAGCTCGAGCACACGTCTACAAGGCGTACCGCCACTGTTCCAATGCAAAACATGCCGCTGGACAGCCGCTCGTATCCGCAGCGCATTGCCATCCAATCCTTGCGCCCAGAAATAGATGGTAACCTTACTGATGATCACACCTGGCAGCCCTAGCATTGGCCGTGCTTCACGGGAAATTGCCGCTGTATCCATATTCGGCCTCATTCCGGTTTTCTAATTGGCCCGCTCCTTGAAACGGCGTCCAGCTTCCCATGTGCGTAGCGACGGCGAGAGACATGACTAGGAGAAACTGCTGGATATAACTACAAGAGCGCAGGCCTCCCAGAATTTGTTTTCACCACGTTCGTTGTAGGCAGACCGTCAAGTCCCTTGCCTTCAGCACCCTCGAGTACTTTCAGTACTCAGACACTCGTTAACCTTTGCTGTAATCGTCATTCGCTCGCCTTGCGCACTTAATACCCGAACCTTCCTTGCATCGATACTACGGTGCTCGTAACTATCCTTACATTTCGACTACCTACGAATTAATTCAAATTCGGCTGCGAACATCAGTTGTCAAGTCGTCGTTACCTTGGAGGTCACAAATTCTGGTAAGTTCCTTCTCCTGCGGACAATATCATCACGTGTTCGGCAATATCACCACGTGGGTGTGAACATCATCTCGACGGATATCAACGCAAGCCATAGGATATCAACAAGATTCTGGCAAGCCATTCGACAACGGCGATTAGGCACAACGGCTGCGTTCCCACACAGCTGTCGTCCTTTTCTTGCGACCGGCTCCTACGAATAAATCTGTCTTGGACGAACATCTCAATCCCTACGCCGAGTATTTGCTCACCACTTTTCTTACAGATCTCCATCAACAATGAGGACCTCTATTCTTGCTCTCGGCGCCCTGGCCGGGATCGCTACAGCCAACATCAACTTCAGCTGGGTGAATCCCACCTGTGATGTCAACAAGCCCAACCGCTGTCTGACCGGACAACACTGCGGTGACGGTGGTAACTGTATTGCCGATATCAAGAGCGACCACTCCAAGATCTCTACCTCCCATCTTCGCGTCGTTCCCGATAAGAGGCAGGCCAAGTACTCCCAGGATGGCCAGTGCGGTCCTGCGAACGGCAACCTACTTTGCGACCCCAACAGCACAGTCTATAGCGGAACTTGTTGCTCGCAGTACGGGTGGTGCGGGTCCACTGAGGGCCACTGCGGAACCGGATGTCTGTCTGGTTGCAACAACTCTCCCGCTGAGCCTGTCCCCACCAAGGCCGCAGCAGTTCCGTCACGTGACGACGGTCGCTGTGGTAAGGACTTTGGCGGCGCTACTTGCGACCCCAACGGCGAGTACGGAGGTTGCTGCAGCGCTTACGGGTACTGCGGGTCTACTGTAAGTTGTGCATACTTTTGAATTCGATGACATACTGACCTCTGTAGGACGGCCACTGCTCCGTTGATGATGGCTGCCAGAATGGCTGCAAGGGTGCCAACGGCGGCGATAAGCCCGCTGCCACCACTGCTGCTGTTTCTCGTCCTCCTTCTACTACTACCTCTGGCGAGCCCGTCCTCGGCAAGCCTACACACATCGATGACCCTAACCCCGCCGCCCCCACTGGCGTCCAGACTACGGACGGAAGCTGCGGTGCTACCTTTGGCGACATGGTCTGCGGTACCTGGACCCAGGGATCGTGCTGTTCTATGTACGGGTACTGCGGTAATACCACTGCTCACTGCGGTGAAGGTTGCCAGTCTGGTCCTTGTGTCAACGGACCGGCTATCCCCGCTCCCAAGGCCAGCCCAGCACCCGCTGCCGCCAAGCCTGGTTCCCTTGAGATCAAGGGCCGCTCCGGTGTTCCTGCTATGCACGCTGGTCTGATGCCTAACGGCAAAGTTGTCTTCCTCGACAAGGTCGAGGACTACACCGAGCTCAAGCTTCCCAACGGCCAGTATGCTTACTCATCCGAGTATGACCCGACCACCCAGAAGCTCACTCCCCTGTCGTACAAGACCAACGCTTTCTGCTCTGGAGGTATTTTCCTTGCTGACGGTCGCTTTGCTTCCCTCGGTGGTAACGCTCCTCTCGACTTCATTGACCCCACCGTCGGTGATGGCTTCAAGGGCATCCGTTTCCTCGAGCGCAAGACTGATGGATCCCTCGATGGTCAGTCATGGGTTGAGCCTGGTACACAGCTTGACACTGCTCGCTGGTATGCCTCCGTCCAGATCATGCCTAACAACCAGATCTTCGTCGCCTCTGGCTCTTTGAACGGTCTTGACCCCACTAAGCCTGAGAACAACAACCCCACGTACGAGATTCTCAACGCCGACGGTACTCCTCAGGGCAAGTCCATCACCATGGAGATCCTCGACAAGAACCAGCCCTACTACATGTACCCCTTCCTCCACTTGATGAAGGATGGCAACCTGTTCGTCCAGGTCTCCAAGTCTGCTGAGATCTTCAACGTCAATACCGGCAACGTTGTCCGCCTTCTTCCCGACCTTCCCGGTACATACCGCACCTATCCCAACACCGGTGGCTCCGTTATGATGCCTCTTTCTAGCGCCAACGACTGGAACCCTGATGTCATCATCTGCGGTGGCGGTCCTTACCAGGACATCACTGCCCCCGGTGACCCATCCTGCGGTCGCATGAGGCCTCTTGATGCCAACCCCACCTGGGAGATGGATTCTATGCCCGAGGGCCGTGGCATGGTTGAGGGTACTCTCCTTGCTGACGGTACCATCGCCTGGGTCAACGGTGCCCAGGAGGGTGCTCAAGGTTTCGGTGTTGCCCAAGACCCTGCTCTTGAGGTTCTTCTTTACGACCCTACCCAGCCCAAGGGCAAGCGCTTCACCACTGGCCCCAAGTCCACCATCGCCCGTCTCTACCACAGTGTTGCCCTTCTCCTCCTCGACGGTACCCTTTTGATCTCTGGATCCAACCCCGTCGAGCAGCCCGTCCTCCAGCCCACCGCCAAGGACCCCTACATCACCGAGTTCCGCAACGAGATCTACACTCCTCCCTACCTCCAGGGCAACCCCACTCGTCCCTCGGCTGTTCAGCTCTCCACCAAGTCCCTCAAGGCTGACGGCTCCACCTTCACCATCAAGTTCAACGCTCCTGCCAACTCCAAGGCTGTCAAGGTCAACCTTTACTACGGTGGTTTCGTCACCCACTCCGTCCACATGGGTCACCGTATGGTGTTCCTCGACACCACCGGCTTCAAAGCTGGCGCCACTGCTCAGACCATCACCGTCACCATGCCCCCCAACAGGAGCATCGCACCCGCTGGTCCTTACGTCGTTTACGTTCTTGTTGACGGTGTCCCTGCCATGGGTCAGTTCGTCAACGTCCAGTAGACGTAGTGTTGAAATGATGGGTTGGATGAGGTTTTCCTTTCTTTGTGGCTAGTTTTCAAGATCACGTCTTTGGGATTAGAAGTTATGCGTTATACCTTAGTAGCGTGCTAGATAGCTACGAAGACCAAGTCCTTTCAATTGGACATGATGATCATTTTTCCTCTTCCATCCTGCTTGACTTGCACTGCTTTTGGTGATGTTGTGACTGCATGCACGAGTTAATTTTAGGGAGCAAGTGGGGGATACTGAATCTTCATCGTGTAATCGCCGATTCAAGTGTACAGGGTGGTCCACACGCGGTAGTGGAGCATCGTCGCTCAGATGCTGTAAGGATGTAGCTGCCATTGTCGTACAGCTCATTTTAGACCTTGATTAGAGTCAATAATACAACAAGCAGCTCAACATCTTCTTGTTGTTGGTAGCGTATAGAAGTTACTTGTGGCTCTGCGCCGTGCGGTTGAGAAAGTTAAAGGGACATCACAACAACACTACTATACAACAGCTATAACTATGCGATTGATTCAGGTTGACAAGTGGAAGCCGCCTCAGACGTCTTGTGCGATACGACGTGTTCGAAGTAGGTATTGTGTTCGAGAAGAAAGACAAATGAGCGGGCGCCCCACCAAACTTCAGCTGTTCATTGCAGCAAGCGAGACACCATCGGTCAGTCGGGGGCGCCATATCTTGGCAGCTTCCTACACGAATGGCGACATATTCACACGTCATGATTGGTCTTCAAAGACCTTAGCTTGGGCCCGTGGGGTGCCAATGTATCTTTTTAAAAGATCCCAGTCGTGTTCCTGGAACTGCTCCTGTCTTTGAACCTCACGTCACGGTCCGACGATGCCGCTCCATTCACTCGTCAGCTCGTGGAACGCAAGGGCGCGCACGCCCCGGAGCGCCGAGCTGCAGCCCAACACTGGCAAGCTGGAATGGCGCCTGACGGAAGTTTTTGTCAGGATGTGGGATCTTGGCTTCACTGCATTTGGCGGGCCTCCTGTCCATTTCCAGATTCTCCACCGACGTTTTGTCGAGGGTTTGGGGTTTGGTGGGGGCAGCAAATGGATTGATGAGCAGACGGTCAGCATTGTGTTGCATTGAACAGTTTGATAGCTTGTCTAACATGATCTCAGTATCAAGAGATCTTTGGCATCTGCCAGGCGCTGCCTGGACCGGCGTCCACCAAGATGGTATTCACAATCGCAATGATACATGCAGGCCTCCTCTCGGCCATATTCGCCTTCCTGTTGTGGAGTCTACCAGGTGCTATTGGGATGTACGCCCTGTCTCTCGGAGTGCAAAAGATGCCGGATCGTCTTCCGCCAATTGTCTACGCATTGTTGAGTGGAATGAACGCAAGCACAGTCGGTATTATTGCCCTGGCTGCGGTGCAGGTAGGTTCTAACATTGTGTGCGAGTCAAAATTGATATGTAATGAGGAATTCATAGCTTGCGCAAAAGGCCATCCAAGATCGCCTTACCAGGATATTAGTCATCTTCGGAGCATGTGCTGGCATATGCTACAACGCTCTGTGGTATTTCCCGGTGTTGATTGTCATCGGTGGTGCAGCCACCATTCTTTGGGATACCTGGCTTGCGCAGAAGGTGGGAAAGGCAAAGGCAAAGTACGAAAACAAGAGGAGGAGAGCTCGCAATGAAGCGGGAGACGCCGAGGAAATAAATGCCTCGCAAAACATCGATGCCGCTCAGGAATTGCAAGTTCGGCGTCCAGAAGCTGTAAAGAGAAGGGCGCAAGCCGGGAGCTCTGCTGACCACATCATTGCGGAAGAAGCAACGTCAGCAGACTCAGACCGACCCGACAATCAGAGAAGCCCAGAGTTCGAGACGGTCAGTGTCACGCAAGTTGCTGATGTCAAGACCCACAACATCTCCATCAAGGTCGGCGTTTCTCTAATTGTTGGCTTTTTCGGTGAGTAATCTTGTCGCTGATACAATCCCTTCGCTAACCACCACCAGCCTCTTTCCTCGTAGTCATGATCGTCCGCGGTACAGTCGAGAACCGAACCCTGATCTTCGACCTTTTCTCCAACATGTACCTGGCCGGCACCATCATTTTCGGAGGCGGACCCGTAGTGATTCCTCTTCTGCGCTCATATGTCGTCGATCCAGGCTGGGTTTCTCCACGAGACTTCTTGCTTGGCCTCGCCATCATCCAAGCCTTTCCGGGACCCAACTTCAACTTCTCCGTATACCTCGGGGCTCTGGCCATTGCATCCACAGGTGTGCCGACCATTGTTGGAAGTCTGCTCTCTTTTCTCGGAATCTTTTCCCCTGGCTTGATTCTGACTGTCGGCGTACAGTCAATCTGGCAGGTCATGAGGACAAAAGCTTGGGTGCTGAGTTTGCTGAGAGGCATCAATGCGGCGGCGGTGGGACTGGTATTTACTGCCGTCTACCGCCTGTGGGAGATTGGCTACCTCACTCCAGAAAGGAGTGACGGCATAAGTCTTGCACAAGAGCCGTGGTGGGTTGTTGTTGCGACTCTGACTTATGCAGAGACCGCTTGGTTTGGTGTGCCGCCCGCCGTGGCCATTATATTTGGAGCTGTCTTGGGTCTAGGATGGTACGGCGCAGTGGGGCAATAATTTATGGCCAAGTTCAGAAGCCTTGAATGTATGGTAGAGCGCATCGCTAGAATAATCATGTTGTGTGGTTGGTGAGAGTTTGTTCCCAGGTCTACATGCTGCAAGTGGATCTACCAGTGCATTGATCGTGCGGAGAGTTGTGGAAAACGCTCAAGACCCTTAACCGGATCACAACATCCGAGTCGATGCTAATCTGGCAGCACGAGGAGCACAGTGCGCAACGTTTTCATTGCAAGTGGATGAAACGCATCGATGCGGAGCCGTGTTTGATTGGCTCGATTGCATTGCAATGTGGTCAGGGGCTGAATGCTTTGCTGTTTTCGGTTCTTGATCTTGGCTTGAGCATCAACCTTTGAGATGGCTTCTTGGTCGGCCTTGGGACCGTCTCGAGCTAATTGCAGCGCCGCCCCTCTTGCAACCGGCAGATACGAGTGTGGTATGTTACACCTCTCTTTCTGGCGTTATTATCACCTTACCTTCTTTATTCCCTTTGTAGCGTGTCATTCTCTTCTACCCACATCCTCGTAACGATTGCGACATGAAGCATACACCAATCATAGTAACACGCAGACGTAGATCCTATTCATTCGGCCGACTTCCACGGTCCTCAACTATCAAGCTAGTTCTCCTAATTTTCTTCCTTTGGGACTCGATACATTGCATTTCCTTGTACCTTGAACAGACTGCAGCGTTGCAAACGCCGCCACCCCCACCAAATTCAAAGCGCATCTACATAGCTGCGCAGCACTACAACTCAGCACGGCTCCTGCGCGAGCATTGGAATGAGGCGCTCTACAACCTGGTGCGGGAGCTGGGCGTAGAGAATGTCTTCGTGTCGATCTACGAGAGTGGGTCTTTTGACGAAACGCAGCAGGCGCTGAGAGAGCTCGATGCAAATTTGGACATACTGCAAGTGAAGAAAGAGGTTGTGCTGTCGCAGCTGACGCACAAAGAAGAGATTGAAGCACAACCTACAGACCAAGGCTGGATCGATACCCCGGCCGGTGTGCACGCCCTGCGACGCATACCTTTCTTATCCAGCATTCGGAACAAGGTCTTCCAACCTCTTGAAAGACTAGCGGCCCAGGGCGAGCATTTCGACACCATCCTGTTCTTGAACGATGTTGCCTTCAACCCTGAAGATGCCCTGAAACTACTCGACACAAACGATGGTGACTACGCAGCCGCATGCTCTTTGGACTTCTCCAAGCCGCCATATTTCTACGACACATTTGCGCTACGGGACTCGGAGGGTCGCGAGGCCATCATGCAGACATGGCCGTATTTCCGATCGCACGCGTCGAGATATGCTGCGGAGCGATTCCTGCCTGTGCCGGTAGCTTCGTGTTGGAATGGAATGGGTAGGCGCTGGGTTTCAGCAAGTCACTTGAGGAATTCGTGCTAACGCCATACAGTCGCTATGCCTGCTGGGCCTTTTCTTGGAGACGACGCCATCCGGTTTCGAGGCACGAATGATTCGCTTGCTAGACATCATCTCGAAGGGTCTGAGTGCTGTCTCATTCACGCCGACAACCCACTGTCGGCCACCAAGGGCATCTTTTTGAACACTGCTGTGCAAGTCGGCTATAATATGACTGCTTACAACGCCGTCCACTCGTCGAATGCAGTCATGTCGCCGCTCCGAATGTTGGGACAGCTCTGGCAAAATCGGTTGTTGAGGTGGCTGACGACTCCATGGTTCAAGGAGCGCGTCGTTCGCAGCATAGTTGCAGAGTGGACAGAGAAGACGGGTGGTAAAGAGCCCGGCGAATTCTGTCTGGTCAATGAGATGCAGGTCATCTTCCAGAGAGGCTGGAAGCATGTTTGAACATGTGCAGGCAGCAGAGCATACTCAATGCATGGAGCTGTTCCGCCATGGCGAAGCTGGCGGGGTGTCTTGGTCGTAGCCTCTGCCTCTGCCTCCGCGTCTGCCTTTGCTTCTGTAGCATGGTATCTCACACGAATTGCGGTGCTCATCCAACGAAGCTCGACTGCATGAGTGCAGTTGCGTGGTTGCTTGCGGCTCCATTCGGAGCTACCCGCAGACCCGCTCCCTGACGCCCCACAACAACTGCCGACTGCACCCGCGGATCGTCATGTCAGTGTAGCTGCATGCAGAAAGTGCCCGACAGACGTGGCATAGTCGCCGTTAAACCACCACAAAGATCCATGAACGTCACCTGCTCTCTTCACCTTGATCAGCCACACCACCATCCTTACGTAGACGCCTGCCAGCTCGGAAAGCAACATGGCATCCCAAACCCCCATATCACCCGAACCATACTGGCTCGGCCGCGCCTCAGACGAACAGAAACGCCTCCTAAAACAACACACGATATGGTCACAGTACACACACACACACTCAATCACCCACCTCACCACCTCCCTAACACCCCAACAGAACAATCGGCTACCTCCTACATCCCTCTGTAGCCGCCGCTCTCCCAGAAAATGCCCGCATCGCCGACGTAGGAACAGGGACTGGCATCTGGCCCGTAGAAATGGCCCAAGTATCACCAGCAAGCTACTCATTCCACGGACTAGACATATCATCCGAGCAATTCCTCGCCGCAGACACACTACCACGCAACGTAACGCTAGGACACGCGGATTTCTTCGCGCCATTCCCCGCAGAGCTACAGGGTTCATTCGACATGGTCAACATCCGGCTCATCATCATCAGCCTGGGGCCCGAGGCCGTGTGGAAGCGCGTGCTAGCCAATGTGCTCACGCTGCTGAAGCCCGGCGGCGCGCTGTGCTGGACCGAGGGCAATTTCCTCGTTGCGCGCGGGTTTCGCGGCGCGGACCAGGGCTCCACGGCTGGCCATGATCTGACGGCTGCGCAGCTGCAGTTGAATCGCTCGCTGGTTAGGCGGTTCGGATACAGTTTCCCCGTGCTGCGGGATCTGTTTGAGGATGCGGGGCTGCTGCGTGTCGAGGAGGATGTGCTGAGTACGGACCGGATGCCTGAGCGGCGGGGCGACTTTACGGATCTAGGGATTGGGGCCGTGTTTGCGGGGCTGGGCAATCTGGCTAAAGCGAAAGACGAGGGTGGGTGGGATGAGGAGGAGGTGGTGCGGCGGAAGGCGCTGGCGGTCAAGGACCGGGAGAGTGGGGCGTATCTGAGGTGGGATATTCATGTTGGTGTCGGCTTCAAGGCTGCGTGAGCGTAGAAGCTGTAGTGTGGATAGAGTGGCGCTGCGCTGACTGCGTTGATGGCGAGGGCAAGGCTGTGTGGTGAGCTTCATGGTGGGCGATGGGAGTCAAGGATTGTCTGGCCGGTGCACGACAACGGCCAGGGAATACTGTTGCTCTTATCTTATATCTACATTCCTCGAATCTAGCCCTCATAGCTTGAGCTCGACATGCCGCTGTCATATCTTGTCTTTCCCTTGCGCAAGACTTGGAAGTCAGAACGAGCAGTCTGATGTTGACCCCAGAATGAACAGATCAAGGTAGATCCATGACCATCCTGCGCAAAGCCACGATTTGGCAATGTTGTGTTGCCGACTTGGATGCAGACAAGGGACGCGGCCGATGCTACACACTGGCATCATGTGACGTCTATCACAGTGACTTGATCTGACTGCATAGTCGAGGGGCAAGACTGACGTAGTCTTTGGCCTGGCCGTGCTTCAAGCGTATTCTTGACCTGACCGTTCTTCAAATACTCCTTGCCTGCATCATTCAAGATATATCCTTGGCCTGACCGTACTTCAAGATGTATTCTCGGCCTACACCTGCAAGTGCTACATGCTTGAGCAGAGCCGTGAAGGCGTGAGTCGGGCTGTCGAGCAGCGAGCCAGTCGTTCACAGCTTGACTACGCTTCTGCGAGTCCCACCACGACGTCTAGCCTGTCTTGGTTCGAGGTGGCTTGCTTTTACTCAGCATCGCAGCATCGCAGCATCACCAGCGACAGGTGGCAGGTGACAAGTGGCAGATGGCAGGTGGCAGTGATCCAGCTCTTCCAGCAGAATGTTGCACATTGTGTCCAGCGCCAAGCTCAAGTCCGCATGCCCATCTCGACGTCTCGAATCTCAGAGCTCAAGTCCTGGACCTCGTCCTGCGCCATTAGCTGCGCGCTGGCCTCGAGATCGCGCACGACGCTCTCCAGGCCTCGAACAAGCGCCTCCATCTCGGCGCGCTGTGCCGTCACTGTCGCCAGCAGCTCCGCATTCGCAGTCTGCGTCTCGGCGAGCTTGGCGTTCATGTCTGCGGCCTGCTTGTCGAGAAAGGGCATCAGGTGCGCCAGGTGGATTTCAGACGGCGTGAGCGTGTGCGGCCTGGGTCGTGGGTCAGCAATGGGGCGCAGAGACGTGTAGCGCCAGTCAGTGTACGCACGGGACGGGGGCTTCGACAGGCGCGCCGTTTGTGCTGGCTTCTGCGCGCTTCTTGCGCGCCTTTGCGTCGTCGATGCACTGCTCCAGCTCGTTGACTAGGCGGACTACGTCGCGCTTTTTGAGGATCTCGTCAAAGTTGGCCTTCCAGGTGCGGTCGAGCTGGTCGACAATCTGGCTACGTAGGCCCTCGAGCGTCTCGGGCGCATATTGCGCCGCGGTTGGGAAGCAGGAGGCAAAGTTCTTGGGCGAGCATTTGTCGAGCGTGGCTTTGGAGGCCTGGTTGAAGACGTTGATCAGGCCCTGCGCACGGGGACCAGGCGCTTCGGCGACAGGCGGTGCAGGTGCAGGCGACGGCGAGCGCGAGGGGGGGTTGGTAGCGGCCGGCATGGTGGAATAGGAATGTTGTGGTGCGGGTGGAGTGTTGATCTGTTGGTCTGTTGTTTACACGCGCGACCGCCGTTAGCGCCAAATTCCAGATGCGTCGTTGACAGTATCCTAACAGTATCCTTACATTATGTAAAAGCCCCAAACGTAATTATATATAGTTGACATTCTAGATAAATCAGAGTATAAGAGCTGCCATAAGCAATACACCGACTGTTTAGACAAACAGCAGCCAGTACTGCACTATAATAGGTGGCACTGCACTGCATTGCAATGAGTTGAAGTTAAGTGTAGAGCGTAACTATATGTAAGAGAGGGAAAGATAAGTCTAGGACTCTTGACGTAAGAAAGCTAGATACACAACTTGATTTACATCCTCTACTCACTCTCTTCACTATACACTACTCCACTCCACTCCACTCCACCACACTTTCAAAAGCACCTGACACTTGTACGACATCAAGCCGAGGATGCAGTGTCTTATATTTTATGTTCTGTAATTGTAAAGTTGTGTCTTGTAATCCACAAACGTCAAGACTCAAGAATGTAATTTGATTCCATGCATTGTGATAAAAAGCCATTATTCCCCCCCGCGCGCCAAAAGCTTGCTAAGATATACATTGGCCATGCCAGAAAAAAAAAAGAAAACAGAGGCCCCATGAAGATTAGGATTGCTAGGAGAGGATGGTGACGATCAAAGGCAGAACTCCCGTGGTATAGTGTTGAGCAAAACTGCAGTACTCCATTGTTCCTCCTCCCTAATTCCCTTACCACCCTCTTATTCTCCTGTCGTCTGTGTGTCGTGTCCGCCGTACGTGAACAAGGGATATCTTGCGTAAAGTCAAGTGAAAAGCGTAACCGAATGCTGGCCATGTTGTGTTGCAGAAAAGTGTCGAAACCGCTGTGTGGAGGTGGCGGCAGCAGTAGTACTTGTAACGAGCGAGAGTTCAGGCCGAAATCTTCTTCTCGCTCAGGCCTTTGTTGGTGAAGACGGCGTCCTGGCTCGACATGCGGCGGTCGAGGGCGCGCTGGACCTTTGCGCCCAGGGCCAGCTTGCTCATGTCGGCCGTCTTGTTGTCGCTGGGCACGTAACGCTGCTGGACGAGGCGCTTATCCTCGAGGCGGTCGAAGCCGGCGTTCCATGTCTTGATGTCCTGCGACTTTGGGTCGTTGGCGGTGGAGGCGTCGGACAGGTGCGAGGGCGCAATCGAGGGCGTGAGGGTGGGCGTGGCGCTGTAGGTCGACATGCGGGTGGAGGCGCGGTTGCCGGCCGACTGCGATTTGGCTGGGTTAGAGAGTGGTTTCGACATGGATGCGGAGGAGTGGAGGAGTGGAGGAGTGGAGGAGTGGAGGAGTGGAGGAGTGGAGGAGTGGAGGAGTGGAGGAGTGGAGCTTGTGGTAGTGACAGAGGTAGTGGCAGTGGTCGTGGCAGTGACAGTGACAGTAGACCAGGGCGGCGCGGCGGTGGTGTTTATTCGCAGGACGGTGTGCTATGCAGGCAACAGCAGATGATGGCAAGCAATGACAGGCCGCGTGTGGCAAGCATCGACCTCAAGGCTCAAGACAGGACAGGGGAAGTGTGAAACAGGCGGTGGAGACGCAAGGACTTACGCTGGCCAGCATGGGTCGCGACGACTCCAGCGAGGCGGGCATGCTACCTACTAGTGGTGGACGGTAGACAGGCAGGCAGGTAGGCAAGCAGGCGCAGGCAGGCAGTGGACGGCGTCGGCGAAGCTTGGAAGAGCGAGCTGGGCCTGGCACTGGTGACGCTGCTCTTGGGGAGGAGTGCACAGCTGGACGGCGGCGTCTGGCAGTGTGACGAGAAAGCTCAGGGTCGAGGGCTGCAGGGACAAGGTACAGCAACAGCAACAGCGACAGCAAACAGCGACAGCGACAGTCTACTGTCTGAGGGCAATGGTCAATGATGCGCTGGGCAGTGGTCCATGCAACAGGCAGTGGTCCAGCAGGCGGCCCTGTGCGTGTTTCAGCAGCCCAGAGCGGCAAGGGGGCGTGATGAACGAGGACCAGATGCGCAGCCAGGGGTCTGCCGTCCGGCGGCCTGGCGCACGTGTGTGAGTGGGCTGCAATGGCAGCTGGCCTGCCGTGTGGTGGGTGTGGAAAAATCCGGCCTGCGCCCAGAGCTGAGAAGCCGTCTTTGACTAGGTAGGTAGTAGAGCAGCGAGCAGAGCAGCGAGTGGACGATTAGTAGCTATCGAGACGTGGAGAGCACGTCAGATGTCCAGGGCAGCGTCCTCCTTTTAGCAGCCACGCCCTGAGACGGCAAGCCAGGGACGCTCCATGCACCTGGCCAAACTCAGCACGATGCAGCGCCCTCTCAGACACGGCCCCAGGGACTCAACACACGCGCTGTGAAGGACTTGAGGACCTCCAGGCTGCCCAGTCGCCAGTCGTGCCAGTGCCAGTTCCAGTGCCTGCCCGTTTGCGGCTGCCATTCATGATTCGGCCACCATGCCGCGCCCCACGCTCCTTCCACGTTCGCAAAACGTGGCTCGCGCCGCCGCCGGTGGGGCATCGCCTGATGCTGACTCTCGCTCTCCGCAGCCCATAACCTGCAAGACACGCCCGCTTGCAGCCATGCTCTCCTTGCCAGAGCCAGACATTGCGTGCCTTGCTAGCGAAGGGAATGCACACGATGATGATGATAATGCCAATGATATGTGCACCATGTGACCACACACGAAAAGCCTGTCGACTCACCATCCGCCGCTGCATGTTCGACTGCTTTCACGCTTCTGCAGCTAGCTCCTAGCCTGCCCTCGATGACCGTGACAGTGACACCAAACCGGACATGCTCCGATAATTACCTGCAGCCGTCGACGCCTCCACCTCATCAATGATCAAACAAAGAACACATTTGCACTCTACTGCAATCCACAGTCATCCATCCGTTACCACGTCGCTAGATAGTGCCCTCATACGTGCCTGCAGCAGGCACCCTCACCCTCACCGCAACCGCAGTGCAACACCCATCTCTCGCGGCTCCTGCGCGGAGACGCAGGTAGATCGTGCTGACCACGTGGAAGCGAGGGGTACCTATTGCCCCTGCATGCTCGACGCAAAGCACCACGCAGTGAGACTCGGATGTGGAATGCCACTGGATGTGGTCGGCTAGGGTATCTGATCTGAAACCCGCGACACTGCCGTCCAAGCACCTACTGTGTACGCAGGATAGTACTTGTAGAGTAAGTACATACCTAGCCAGCTAATGCTCAGCAATGCCTTGCATGCATGCATACACTCACAGCAAGCACCTGTGCATAATAAACGCCAGCACGATGCAAGGTCATGTCTCATCTTGCGTGTGAACTCGCGTAGATCAAGGTAAAGTGTTGTTTTTAACGCGATTACTCTTCCGCGACGACATGCTGAATAACTACCTAGCTACTTGTAGACTTGGCAGGCGAATGTCGCGACTTTGCCGTGTTTTGCATCTCCCTAGGCCAGACGTTGTTTGTGTCTCAGCTGCAGAGAGAAAGAGCAAGATGGCGCCGGGTCATTGTATAATGCGGTTACTGCGAGGATGGAGGGTGAGTAACAGGAACAGTTCTACAAGACATGTTCTTCAAGACGAAAAAAGCGTTGGATATGGTCAGGAGATGGATATTGCAGCAACCACACTCCCGAGTCATCAGCGAACAATCTCTCTCTATCTCTATCTCTCATAACACCTTGGACGCGGGAACAGACACGCCGTTCTGCGCCCTCCACTCATCATCGCCCGTCCCGCAATCCACCCTCCACCTCCGCACAACCTTGATCCGACACAGATCGCTCAGCCCCCACAGCCCACCCACGCTGTTCTTGCCCGACGAGTCCCTAAACCGCTGCAGACTGACAGCCGTCCGACACTTGTTGCCCTTGAACCCGCACCAAATCGTCTGCTCCTTGATGCGGCGCAGCGGCTTGCTGGCACGCTGAGACAGCACGCTGGGGTCTGCGCGCCAGGGCGCCGCCTCGAGCGTCTTGCACAGCACGTCGGCGACGGTTGCGTGCGCAGCGTACTCCGGGTCGCTGGGGCGGAAGTCGATCGGGTTGCTGGCCATGGGCCGCGACATGAGGGCCACGAGGTCGAGGTGCGGACAGATGTATGGCCGCTTCTGCGCGAGCTGCGCCCGCACGCTGATGCCGTCCGTCGCCAGCAGCCGGAACAGAGGGTACAGGTCGATGTAGTATTCTGCCGTGGCTTCGACGCCGAGCTGCCGCGCAAACGACGAGGGCCAGGGTAAGGGCGAGTCCCTAACGGCGGCGTCGAGGTCGCTGAGCTGCAGCGTGTTGGCTGTGTCGGTCAGACGTGCTGGCGATGGCGAGCTCCTGCACCGCGGCTGGTCAGATTGCTTCTGTCCGTGGCGGCCATGCTCGCTGAGTACAACACACATGATGGCGTCATCGCCCATGGCGCGCCACGCGTGTTGGAGCTCGTCCCACGTCGTGACTCTCCTATCCCACAGCTCGACAGGCGTGATTCTCGCAAAGCACTGGCGCTTTGTAATCTTGCTCATGCCTGCGCGCCGGTCGCGGCTCTCGGCCATTTCCTTCAGCGGGAAGTGAGCATAGCCCACCGACTCGTGGCAGTCCCAGCAGTGGAACACGGTAGACGTCCAGATGTTTCTGTAGAATGGACATAGGATGCGCCGTGGCAGCGGTATGGCTTCAAACGTATCCCGCATGCACAGTTCCTCGTAGATGCTGCTCTCCTCGAATGAGAGGTAGCGCTGGTCCAGTCGCATCGCCGTTGGGTCTGCAGCTTGGTAGGCCCGCTGCACTCTTTTGCTGTAGCCATGTCTGGCAAGTATGTACAGTGCGTGGTCGGGCAGGTACGTCGCAATGTGGAAATGGATCTCTGTAGGCAGGTTGTGGAACCTGACTGGTCTTGGTTCCGTCACATGCGTTAGCGAGCCAGATTCTGCAGTGCTCTCTCCTGTACCGTTGCAGGGCTCTGTCTTGCCAGTCGTAACAACCCATCCGGATGGGTTCGTGAATGGTCTCAACGAAGCCAGCGCTCGAGCTGCCGCTTCGCCGTCGATATTTGTTCTAGAAGTCGAGCCATTATACGACTCCGGGCTAGACGGTGCAGGGGAAGGTGGCTGTTGCGTACCTCTTGACGCTATTCTGAGGCGTTTTAGAGCCACCATGTCAAAGCGAGAATAATTATGAGGCGTAAGATGCAGACGTAGACTCAATGTAGAAGGGTTTATTAGAGATGGGAGTGTCTGCTCTGTAATAAGAGGACATGTGCAACCTGATCAATGGTACTTCCACCTGAACAGCGGTACTTCGACCTGAAAGACCCCGCCCCAATATTGATATTCGCTGCCCTGCACCCGCGCAACCAAAATAAAGCTTAGCAACACCCAATAAAGCATTCAATGATCGGTACCCAGGGAAGCATACCAACTTTGCCCGTCTAGGTGGATTCTGTGCTCATCATATGATTTTGGATGTGAGTGGTGCGGCCGCCCCTAGGTGATTCGTTCTCCTGGAAAAGTCTTCGTCGGGAGCCAAGCGATGGTCTTGTTTTGGGAGGCGATGTGTTGGTCATGACACGGGGTTTGTGGTTTTCGTAGTGTCGTGACGGGCCACGTTCAGTGCAGACATTCGAGTTCAGTGGACTCAACTGAACCTCTTCGAGGCGAGTAGCTTTGAAATTGGAAGTAGTCGGTGTCTGGCCCCCAGCAGCCACAGTTTGCTGCACTACTGTTGGTTGCAAGGGCGCCTCAATCCGTGTAGTCGGCCGCCCAGCTTGCTACACATGCGGACTCTCCAGTTTGAGGCTTTTGAGTGCATCAGACACATGCTGATGCGTCTGAGGCTCTAACATACTCTGAGCGTGATATTGGTCCGGAGTCTTTGGATGAGTTTTAGCATCGAGACTCGTCTCGGCTGCAGCATTTGATAAGTCGTAGTCTCGCCAGTGATGTAGATCAGAGTATTCGCTCATGCCTTCATCTGCGCACTCAGAGTAGTCACGATAGGTGGCCGAGAGCCAGTCGCTGACCTTTGCGCCTGGAGAGGGAGCATGGCCCGTAGCTATGCACTGCTCATCGCCATTCAGATAGCTCGAATCGCCAGACCACGATTCTGAAGCAGCCCAGTTGTCATTGGCAGGATCCTGGAATCTAGTAGAAATATCCCTGACGAGGCGCTCACCAAACGGCGACCGTCGTCGGGCCATATTTGGAAGTGCAGGATATATGATGTGTTGGCCAGCTGGTACACGGAGAGCCTGTTGCTCGTCGGCATCAAAAATTTGGCGCATGCAGGCACTGTGACCACCGCGTGCGGGCGAGTTGAGCAAAGCAGTATCACGTCGCCGTCGAGCGCTGGTGTTGGCAGCGTGCGAGGGTGATGACGACGATATCGGATGTTCAAGGTTGCGTACCAGTGGAGTCACATGTGTTGGGTCAGACCTTGATCGTGACGCAGTCTCTAAGAGGAGTCAGTGGTGTGATTGCAGTGCCATGGTGAGGGTAGAGAGTTGCAGCATCGTTACTGTACGGTCTGTACCCACCTTGCTGCGTTACGGCTCCTGTGTGGCCGTTGTTGGCTACGAGGGTGTTCTAGATTGGTATGAGCTTGCATTGGGCGTCGATTGACTGGTACAAACACGCTGTGTGTGTGCCATAGAATGCATCGTGTGCCAAAGGGCACGTGAATCAGGTTAAGCTGGTATTGGCGGACGAATGTGTGGAGGTGTGGATGGCGAAAGCAATGTCTGTCAACGTCGCGGCGAGGGCAGCAGGAAGCGTCTCTGCGACTTCCATTGCGCGCTGGTTAGCACCTTCTCTGCGGTATCAGCAAGTGGTCGCGGGTCATGTTATCAGGTCACGTTGTCGGAGTGAATCTGTGCAGGGTGCATCTGTGTGATTAGGTATATGCATCTGTTGTGTACACAGTAGGTAGGTATATGCATCCTGATCCCAGATAGTGCTCGTGTGCCCATTGTCCGCTGGTCCGGTATCGTGGTTCGGCAGAAGTTGGTGTTGAGCGCACTGGCAGAATCCGGCAGCGCAGCCGTGGCAAGGCTTGGCTGCGCTCGATCGAGCAGCGCTTCCGCCGCATGCATTCCATCGAGTCTCGACATGGACAGGTATCATCATTCCTCATGTTGTTATCAAGGTCAGGCTGTCTCGTGGCGGATCGTCATCTGCGCTGCTTCAGATTTATTGACATGTTGTCCTTTCTCCATCCACTGGAGCGCCCTCGCTTGCAGCCGATGCGTCATCATCTCTGCCCGTTGCTCCTGGGTATCCACTGCAGCGGGGCGTACCTGAAATTAGCACCGAACCCTCTTTTCCATGGGGACCGACGATCGCTGGCGCCCGCTGCAAGCAGGTGATGGCCATGGGCCAAAGCCACGGTCCAGCGCTGGTGCTGGCGGTGGCTACCTAGCCATCTCCAGACGCAGCAGTGGCCGCACTGCCTGGTCTGGGCAGCGATAGGTACCGGTATTGCTGCATGTGCGCGCACGGCATGCTCGCACTGCGCAGCCTGTCTCAAAACGGCCCTGTGCCCCGACAGCACCTCCTGCAGTCGACTCGTGAAGCCCTCGCGCAGCAACTGAGTACCTACGCCGTACGCCGTACGCAAGGCTAAGCCGAAACACGCCAATATCGGCACACTTCTCAATCCTCCAGGCCTCATGCCACCACGGCAAATTACTCACTGAGAAGCCCCCAGTCCACCCAGCACAACCGTCGTGGCGTCGCCTAGCTCCTGTTGGGGGGCACCAAACGGCTACACGCCTACAACGCCCTCAGCCGCACCACTCTGTCGCAGTGTTTGCCGACAATGGTTGAGAATGGCCATCCAGCCCGTTTGCGCCCCTCGCCAACCTCTACATGCGATTGATCTTCTTTGCGGCCACCTCGCCTCGTGCTGCAGCGGGAGCATGTGCGCTGCCCGCTAATGTCGCACGACTCAGCATCCAATAAACGGAAGCCACGGTGGGCCCCTGACGACGTCTACCGTCTATGGTACCGTCTCTCATCGTTCTCGCTTGCTGCATTGCACCTTCGGTCCGTGCGTGCATCTGACTTGGTCCGGCCTTCCTTGCGCGTTTTGCCATCAGCCCTGGCTCCCCTCCAAAGTCTCTGCATTGCGAGACATCGCGTCGCTGCCCTGCGCCGTGTCTCTGTCTCCTTGCTCTCGCTGCTGTCGCCAGCTGCACGTTGGCTGTCTCCCTCGAGCTTGACGCTCTCCAGCCCTGCCTGTCTAATGCTCACGCTGCTGTCCGCTCCTTACTCTTCCATTCACTTCTCCACACGGCCAAGCCTCCACACCTGAGCCGGAGCCGAGTCCATCTTATCGCTGTCCAACTGTCCAACACATAGTAGCACGCCAAACAACGCCCACGGCTACCAAAATACCATCCTCGTTCTCTACCTTTACTCCAAAGAGCCACTTCTTCCAACCAGCCTCGTTTGATCTTCTTCCCGTTCATGCTAACACGGTACGTACCTAGCCCTCGCCTTCCTGAAACCCGGCCTGTCAGTCGTCCTTACAACACTGCAACGAGCAACGTCCCAAGTTCCATCATCACCCTTGCTTGCATCTCTTCCTTCAAGCTCCCCCTCCTTTGCATGCTCCCTCTTTCACTGTCTGCGAAGCCAATCTGCGTCTTGTGTACCTGCAGTTGACGTGCGTCACAAATCCTCGTGTCCTTCCTGGCTGCTTCATCGCCCGTGTATAATGCGAGGGATGATACTGACGCAAAGAGACAACAGCGCACGTCAATCATAGCATACTTTCTCTACTACTGTGGGTTGACCTCCCCTAGCATTGTCGCTGCCAAGCGTGCCGTTTTGTTAGCCATACCAAGGCAAGGAACCTCGACTTTCCGTTGACTTTTCGGCCTCTACGCCGGATCTTTGGTCCAGATTCCTGACACTTACCAACCACCTGGCCAGCTGACTGTCGTCTGGCCTTCTTGCCTTCCACCCTGAGGTTCTAATCGCTCAACGATCTGCAACCACCCCCGCCTGTCGACATCTGTGCACTCTACCTCCACCTTCCGTTAATCTCCCACGCTCTCCGATCCGGTCTTCTTCCCATCAGCAGTCGCACCACCTATTCACAGTCACATGCATTGCGTGTCATTGCTGAGGCCCAATACCGATCATCCACGTACAAACGCCTCAAATCTCATAGTTTACAATCGTCGACTTGTGTCAGTCCATAGACACATCCATCGCCATCATTCTTCACGATCAATAGATGAGCAACGAACCGACATTGGCGCCACGGGCGTACGGTGACGCGCAAGATGGACCCGCACAAAAAGGTTCGGTACGCGCAGCACGGGAAAGGATGCAGGCCGCGCAGATGCGAGCACAGTTGCCAGACACATCCAAGATAATTGGACTTCCACAACGACCGAACCAACAACTCGTGTCGCAGACTGCTCCTAAAAGAGATGATGGGCCGCAACCAAGGACACCAACCGATGCAAGAGACGACAATATGCCATCGCCGTTTCCGCCCCAATGGCCCCTGCCCGACGATTCCAGTCCGACTATACCACCTCGCTCTCCTAAAAGGTCATGGGCACCGCAGACCACCATTCGACCTGTGTCAGAGGACTTTCCCATTCAGCAACCTTCGCCAGGGTCTCCACCACTCCTCTCCCCTGACTACCTCCAGCCACCATCCTTCAATTTCCGCATATCTAATAGAAGCGATGATCCTTACTCACCGTCGTCGCGTCCATTCTCAGGCGCCTCGGAGGCGTCGTCTCTGGGTTCAATTCCAGACTTTCCCATTCCACAGCCTCCCATGCCTGCCGTGCAGCCTCTCCCTCGCCGGATCCCAAGCTTGGGCCCACCACCTTCGTCACGCAGAGGCCCTTCGTCCTACTATACCCAAATGTCATACGTATCTCCTATCGTGGAAGAGTCGGAGACTCGTTCAGACACAATTAGATCACGTCATGGCTCTTACGCCTCTAGCAACGTTTTCCCTACAAACAGCGACGGCTTTTACCAGGACGATTACCCTCAATCAGATGACGATGACACTATTGTAAGTGAGCGTGGGGCAACTTCACGCGCTAGTGACCACGATGACCAAAGTGGACTTGTCAAGGATTCTCCTACTCTCGTTCGACAAGCCAGTCTGGGACGGAGGACAAAGCCGTCCATTACAACAATAAAATCATTCGACGGTCTCAATGAAAAGAAGGGCGGGAATGTGAAGGAAGCGATCGCTGGCGCCGGTGTTGGCATGGCGGGCATGGGGGCAACCTTTGCTGCACGAGACGCGATGCAAAGCTCACCCCTGCGTAGCTCCATCTTGAGTAACGGTACTGGACTGATTGACCCGTCTTCGTCGTCTTCTTCTGAGTCCCTGAACGGCTGGCGCAACACGAGATCAACATCACCCAGCTACACAGGTGCTGATTCGCCCATCTTCCCTTTCCAACCAGGGCCTCGTTCGAATACATTAGCAGATCGTGTTGGATTCAAGCGTCCTGCAAGACCCGATATGGACACCGTTCGAGATGCCGAAGCCCGTGGGAGTTTGACCAGTCTTCCAGACCTGATTCGAAGAGCGACACGGTTAGCGGCTAATCTTGATAGAGGCAAGACAGCGAGTCGTCTGGGCCTAGATTTTTGGGAGTCTGGTGCACCAGAGCAGAAAAACATTCGGAAGTCTCAAAACTCGCTTTCTGACATGCTCGCTGCATTTCCTCCTCCAGGCCAAGAAACCCCGCAAAGATCAGGAACTCCAGCTGGTGGCAATGCTCTGGTAGAATGGCCCTCTTCCGGGGCGGCGACCCGCTCTGCCGGTATAGACCAGCGTTATGCTAACGAAAAACCGGTCAGACAGCGCCGCAGGTGTTGTGGCCTACCACTTTGGACCTTTATCACACTGTTGATTGTACTGCTTTTCATTATAGCTGCAGCTGTGGTCATCCCAATCGTACTTGTCGTCATTCCCAACCAGAATAAGAGTACTGGCGCTGCTCAGGACAACCAAGGCAACAGCAACAACCCTAACGCACCAGCGCCAACGTCTGGTCCTGGCAATGGCTCTTCAGTCTGCCAGAATGGAGGAGTTGCCATCCAAAACGCTGACCAGTCTACTACCTGCGTGTGCATCAATGGCTTCACAGGAAGCACTTGTGGGACCAATGACCAGACAGGATGCACAACCACCAGCGTTATGGGTACAGCCAATAATGCGACTGTTGGTTCGGGAATTCCCCGTATCGTTCAGAGCGCGACTAATGACTTCAACGTACCACTTGATGCTACCCGTATCCTATCCCTGTTTTCGAGCCTGTCTCTCAGCTGCGCAGCAGAGAATGCTCTCATCACTTTCAATGGCCTCACCTCCCGTTCGGTCCACCCCGCAGATACATTCATCAACCTAGGCAATTCCCTTCCTACCCGCTCTATCCCCGTTCTGCAAGTCCCACACCCGCCCCACGAACTGGAAGCACGACAAGATGCAACGCCCATCTCTAGCAACACCACAGCGGTTGATTTCGCTCGAGTAGGCGTCTTGTTCGCCCTGCAGCAAGACGGCAGACTCGACACGGCTGCCACTGCACAGGAAAACATCCAGGAGTTCCTCACCAGCAACCGCAACGGGAACTCAAACACCAAGACCGTCGACGCAGGGCCCTTCACCCTGGACCTCATCGACCTCACCATTAAATTTGCCAATGGCACCATCATCGGTCGCTCGCCGTAAAAGTTGTTTTTGGCATGTTATTGATTCAGCACAGCGATACCCGCATACATGCATCCCCTTCTTTCCCGCGATTTCCTTATCTCTTTTCCACTAAGCATGTACGATACGGCATTTACCATGCGCTTTCCACAGTTTGCACGACCTACTTTCGAGACGCCGTCCTGAGGACGATTTTTTGACCCTATTTGGATCTGGATCTAATGTTTATATTGGGCCTGGAATACCCCTTTGCTGAAAGGCTATGACGGATGGTGTAGGGGCTTTAGATAGCTTTGTATATAGATTGCATACTACGCATGAAGAATGTCTAAGAAGTTTCACAAAACTGCTTGCTCGTAACAAATGATATTGGATCTCTCGTTGGTTGGGTCTAATAGGCATTAACACAAATACTGACCCATACTTCTATGCACATGCTCATGCTATCCTCCCTATTCTACCACCCCACACACAACACCCTCAGTAGCCCCTAAACCCCCATCAAAAACCCTCTCAACAGCCCACCTAACGACGTAACCAGCCATCACCGCTCCCACAAGGACCTCTGCATTCCACCCTCCCTCTTGTAGCTTTCAAAGTAGCTATCCCTACCCCGTCCCTCGACAGATCTAGACCACCCGTACAGTGCCGAACAGTCCGCCTTAGCTGCTGCGCTTGATGAAGTAATCGACCAGACCATCCCTTTTTTTCTTTCCGGTTTTTGGTTTCTGGGGCTGGGTTGGGTTGGTTGGGTTGGAGGTCGTTGGGGAAGGTGGAAAAGGTGATGGAGAGTCTGGGGATGGGTGGGGGTTGGGGTTGTTGGGGGTGTGGGATGGAGTAAAGGTTTGATGAGGTGCTGAGGGGTGGGGGGGATTGAGCACGCGAGTGGGACTTGCGGGGTTAGGTGGTTGTGATTCGTTGTGCTGGCTTGGTTGAGAGTCGTTTCATAGAAGGGGGGGTGGAGTATGCTGTCGCGGAGTTGATTTGTATTGATTGGTAGATGGTAATAACTTCAGGATTTAAGGTCGAGGTTAGGCCACGGCATGGAGGTATGTCGGATGCCGGGATGCGTGAGTGCCTTTCCAGTCCGAGGAGCTGGGTAAAGTGGCATAGTGGCTGGAATATGGTGGGTGCTCGACTCCTGCGCACCGTTTCTGACATACTGTTGCTCGAATAATAGACAACCTATGACGAGGGACACGGGAGCCGTGCTAGCACCTGTTTGTCCAGCATCGTAGCGCGTCGTAAGGCGTCTTTTTTGATGTCGTTCGTGATACTCCCAGACTCTGTCTTCACCTGTAGCCGTGGCAAATCCTGGGTGCTCGCTTCTCACCAGGAATGCTCGTAAGGCCTTTATCTCTGATTGAATTACACGCATACCTCGAAGGCCCCACTGACGATGCATGAGCTTGCCGCCCCTGCAGAACCCTATCGGATATGCAACTTGGCCACAACAACTGCGGCAGAAGCATATATCGTCTAAGGCTCAGTCAGTACCACTTCCCTCAGGACACAAACACGACCAACATACAGCAGAAACAAAATACGGTAGGCCGAGACCTACACCTCCGAGCCGGATAGCTCGTATCCATAGTGAGGCCATGACTGGAGCCCCCACGAGCGAACCAAGCGTCTTGGTCAGCATGACGATGCTGAAGTCCTGCGCGTCCGACTCGGACAAGGCTATGAGCTTTGATTTGACCAGTGACATGGTGAAGACAGGCAAGGCGGAGCCAAGGGCGTAGATGATCAGGGCAGCCAACAACATCCAGAAGCGAAATGCTAATGCAACACATAGCACGCCGACGATCGAGATCAGGATGCTGGCTTCAGCCCCGACATAATTGAGACGGACTTCGGATCCGTGGACGGCTTGAGAAGACATTGATCTTCGAATGAGGCGTGGGACGATGACTGCAAGTAGGGTGAAGTTGACTATTGCTTTTGCCGATAGCACGAAGCCGGCCTGAATATAGAATCAGTATCAGCTCCTATACCAATATTCTTGATAAGACCTGCCTGTGCAAATGTCCAGTCATATCGCTTCGAGATGTACTGTACGAGAAGTTTTGTATCTGAGCTTGCGAAAGCGGTAAGAAAGAATGCGCATAGGAGGACTTGGAAGTTTCGTCGCCCTTTGACAGATGTCATGAGCTTCTGGGTAGCCCACGTGCACTCTTCAACAAAGCCACGTGGTTTTTCGAAGGCGTTGGCGTAGTGGTACCCTGCAAGTAGTGGCCCAGATTCTTCTACGTTGGTTGGGCTAGGGTTATCCAACGAATCTACTGGGGATTTCCTAAGTACAGTCTTTGCTGTCACGGGCAGCAGCATTATTGTAGGCACTGCACATAGTAGAAGGCCAATGTCGATCCAGAAAGGTAGCCAGATGTTCCAACTCATCGTTATTGAGGCCAAGGTCGGGCCCAAGAACGACACGACATATGAGGTAGAGCTGATGTACGAAAAATAGGACGCCCTGCGGTCGTTGAGCGGGAAACAGTAAAATGATTCGAGAATGACACACTGTTGAACATATTCACTAGCCAAAGCGGATGTCAAAGTGAAGATAGTCGACTGCAATACGCACTCGCCCCCAAAGACGGCCAGAAACGGCCCGGCAATAACTGCATTCGCGGGCAAGATGTGTGAGAAGTGTCCGACTGCGATAGCCCATACACTCATTGATATCCTCGGGATGAGATTGCACCAGAGTACAACTCGAACGCCGTACTTCTCCGCAATGAAACTGAACGGAATCGTCACGAGGAAGTCTAGTCACAACCCATATCAGAGAATCGTGAAAACGTATGATACATAGTCATGCATACGTACCACACACGACCAACGTAGTCTCCATGATGCCCTGAAGCCATGCCAGGCGCTGTTGGACTTGGTCGATTTTGCACAGCTTTTCAGGGATTGTTCCGTGCTTCGGGATCAGAGTCGGGTCGTGAAGCTCGTAGTGATCTTGACATAAACGAATTTCAATCACGCGATTCAAGGGGAGTGTGTATAAGACTGCAGAGAGGTGCACGAGGACGAGAAGCACAATGAGTGGTCTGATTGAAGGTCTGCGTGCGTGGGAGAGTGGGCTTCGAGAACCTGCGAGCAGCGCATCTGGCTGAGTTCCACTGTCAATTGAAGCTGCCATTTGTTATGAGTACATTGGCAGTGACAACATGTCTACTTGTCAAGTACGGTCAATGGTCTGTCATCAGACTAGAGTGCTAGGATGCGATAAGATAAGAGTCACGTGCGGTGAGCCTCAACCAGCAACATGTACATCGACACCCACGTCAAGAAGTTGTCGACTACCTAGCCAGCTTTTCTTCTTTGACAACACGATCAAAAGCAAATGCACACCGCAACTCCATTATCGATCATCGACTTCCCTCCACACGGAACAGGGTGAACCCAGGCAATACGACAGCGCATTGCGCCACACCGAGCCATCCTTGGAACCGCCCTGCCCAATCTCCCCCTTTTCCAACATCCCCGAACCACCTTCTAGAAACGCGCAGTGCCCAATAAAACCGTATCACACACACAAACGAACGCGAGTTCTCGCGCCTTGCGAACGCGCCTGCCTAATTATTGGGCCTGCATGCAATTTGCCTCCCCAGATTCGCGTTGGTTTCGTTCGGGGGAGGCTGACGATCCTAGCAAGGGAGGGAGCCAGAAAACGCTCGGTCAGTGGTGACGAGAGCGCCACATATCGACGCGGCAGCGTGTTGAGGCATTCCTCAGGTTAGATTCCAGAATCATTTTGGAAGTCTTGCCGTTTGGGTTGCGAGGTTCTACAGCTCACCCTCGCAGTATCCTGGCCCCCAGCGGATGACGCAGCGAGCCCATGTCGGATCGCCGCATCTGTCTCCGCCGTAGCGTGATAGGCATGTTGATTGAAGTTGCTTGTTTGAGTGCCGGATTGCGAGAGACACGCCGAGGGTAAGCGCTGTTATGGAGAGAGTGAGTAGCAGCGTGATTACGAGGATCTGTACCCTGAACTTGACCCATCGGTTGCGGTACGTGTTGCGATCTGAATCAGTGTCCAAGGCTATGTAGCTTTTCCGCCATGGTATAGATTCAAGGATATCAAAGGATTGAATTGACGCTGGTGAAGGCGGTGCCGAGGTTAGATCCTGGTCAGCATACCGCGGGCACAGGACATGATTGGCGAATGTTGCATCGTCGATGTTGGGCGACAATGGCATGTAGCCGATGCTAGTGGGTTTTGAGATGGAGATTGGTGTCTTGTGCGGTTAGTGAGGTGTCGCATAAGCGGCAAGACAGCGCAATCTCTCGGACTTACAGGAGTCATGCTCAAAGAAAGCTACTTTGGTTCGTGTGAAATGCATCTTGTGCGCGTATCATGGCATCTTTAAGACTCTAGAGTTGCATGAACAACGCTGAAACATGCAATGAATGGACAGCAGCACGGGCAGCTTGCTGCAGTGCAAGTGAGTTCTGAGGCTACTTGCCCACGATGCTGAAACATGATATCGCACGTACCCCAGACTTAGTAGTGCAAGGAATAAGCTGCATGGAACACTGTGGATTTGCGGGTGACCATGTTCTAGTAAATAATGCTCATCACGTCCCTTTCAGCCCTGCTGTCTAGTACAATCTGAGCCCTAACACCAGGACTAGCCCACCATCACGCGCCCCCAGCTCCCATGTATCCGACTGATCCGTTGCATGGGTCTCAGAACGAAGAAATTCCTGGGGAGAAGAAAGAAGGGTATCTCTGCTCGCTGAAGCAAACAATACTGGCGAGTGAGCTTTGGTGCGGCATCTGTTTCCAATTTCAGCCTGTGTGATTGCTTTCCTCCACTCGCACTCCCGCCACAGAGCTGTTCATATTAGAGGATATTGTAAATCCAAGATGCGAACGTATTGCTCCACCCGGGACCGATATACCGACGCAGTCTTGAACTGGCGGTGAACGACCTTGTTTTTTTGTCGCTCGAGGATTGTAACAAAGGAAATGCTGGTAAACGGACAGGAACAGGAACAAAAATTTCTTTGATATCGCAGAAAAGGTACAGTAAACGCTTGCAAATGCCGAACAGGTGTGAAGCTATGACGCTCGTACATGAAGATTTTTGGTACAACGGTTATATTCACGGCTGTGATTGAGACGATCCATGGTGAGGAGATGTTCAAGACAACAGCTGCTCCCAGCAAGGGGTATCTTTACATATGCTGGGGGTGCAGATAGGTGTTTTGAAAGTACTGTTGGTTCGGCACGTTTGGCGCCAGCTCTGATGTTGGTGTCGACGGGAACATCGAGGCTGGTTGTGACTTGACGACGTGGCCTGCGAACTGCCCTTCGCCATCGGGGGTGATAGGTGGGGTCAGGCATCCGTTGTTCATGATAGCACCATAGGCAACCTTCTGAGGTGTCGAAGGTCCGAATTCAGTAACATGCTTGGGCTCCTCGATAGTGAGCGTTGGCGGGGGTGTCGGGGGCGAGGCGGCGGCCCTTTGAGCGTTGCGTGCTTGCTGTTGGAGGAACTCATCGACAGTGGCGACGACGTTGGAGAGGTGTGTCGAGGCGTACTTCCTCGAGAGAACAGGCGATGGCTGATAGAGGTGGTTCGACAACCCCATAACGGTCTGAGCATCGTAGGCACCAGCCCACTCTGTAGGCTTGGCTTGAGGACGGGTGAGCACACACCTGGCAAGAGCCAGTGCGGATCTGGCAAGGACCGAAGGGGGCGTAGATACGAACTCCTTGTGGAACAGGGCAATTTCCGCGATGTAAAGGGTCATGTGCTCAACCTCGGCGTCGTAGGGCGCAGCAGCGAGAGCAATCTGGAGAAACGCGTCCACGGTGGGGTGTCCAACGACCCAGTTCAGAGTCTGCAGTACGTGCCATTCCATCTGGGTGAACATCTCGTCATCGTAGAGCGAGCAGCACATGGATTTCAATTCCCGAACAGTCGGTACACGGTCCTTCTTGTCACCATACTTGGCAGCAATGAGGAGAGCGGCGCAGCCAACGAGCTGGTAATGGCGCTTGTAGACAACACGGCGAGAGCAGTAACGGTCAAGAAGATTGACGGCGAGGAAGAGAGTCTCGGGCAGCAACTGGAAGGCGGCGTGAGCCTCGACTAGGAAGTCGAGAAGATAGGGGCGCATGAACCACTGAATCTCTGTCTGGATGTCAATTGAGTTGACGTCTGGCAGCGTTTGTGACTAAATCAGATTAGCATGGCACATGATCACGCCACTGTCATATCACCCACCTCCATGTGCATCATGTGCTCCATGACATCCTTCTGGTATTCATCGGCAGTTTGTCTTGAGAGCTCTTCGGCGAGAGCCCGTTGTTGCATCCTTGCAATACTGCGTTGACGTTCCCTAGCTTCCGCACGAAGGACATAGATACCATCATCGTGTGATTCAGTAAAGTACGAATCGCATTGCCCGTAGCGGGATTGTGTGTGCTGGTTGAAGGCCATTGTGCGTGAGGTAAACAGAGGTGTTTGGGGGTATGTCGAATTCGATTCGCTTTGGTGAGAGAGTGCAATGGCTCGGTGTGTTGGCCGTATTAGAGAGTGTCAGCCTGAAAGGCAAGTTGATGTCGACGGACGGTATGTAGTTGGAACTGAAAAGGAAGGTATCTGGTCCGTGATTCCCGAGGGGCTTGTGAGGCGGGAATATGTATGAAGGCAACCTGGAACACAAAAGGATATTAGTACGAGTTCAGCTCGAATCTGGATCGCGGAGCGGTGCGCGAGGGAGTACATACCTTGAAGAATTAAAGTATTAAGATAAAGAACGAATGAAGAGCAGAGGAGGACAGGAAAGGTACAGTGGAGGAAGTCGGAAAGCTCGAGCCCCTTGCTAATTGCATCCAGGAGCTAGAGTGAAATTGGGCGGGTTTGATGTGGGGCGAACACTACTGTGAAAAGGGATGACAGAGCACGAGCTAACGAGTCTGCCAGGGTGTGTTGCTAGGCGTTGGAATGCGGACAATTCCAATGCTGGCAATCACGGGACTGGGAAAGGCTTAGTTTGCGGCTTTTCGTGACTTGTTTCTGTCGACTTACGAGCGGTGCAAACCTTCAGTTTTCGAAGGTGCGAGAGACTGTAGTGAGATACAGGCGTTTGCAATGTACGTATGCAGCTAGAGAGACTGGAGCAATTTGGTCAGCGCGGATTCTACAGAAGATCGACAGCAAACAGCAGACGAAGGTGACGCGCAGTGAAGCAGTAAAATGAAAGTGAGCCAATTGGGTAAACGGTTCGCAAGGCAAACGACAGTGGAATGAGGCGGCGGCACGCTCCGATCAGGAACCGCGATTGGAGCACATGTAAGTTGAGCCGCCAGGCTTGAGCGACGTATTCTGATGAACCACGGGTAATGATGACGATACAGAATACAACGGCTTTTGCTACGTGCAGCGTAATGTTGACGCATGACAATGCGACAGAAATAATGGCAGTGGTATCGACGGCCTAAGAACACTGATGCAAAGGCTAGAGACCTGGGATGGGCGCAATGCAAGTCGTCGACGTGACCGCGCATTTGGTGGGTGCTACAGCGTCGAGGCCATGGCACGCAATCTCATCTGTATTGTGATGACATTGCGGCAGCTTCTGAGGGTCTTGATCTGGCGAGACAGGTCCAGTCGATGGACAGGATGAGTTGCAATCCGATGCGGAGGATGGTATGCGTCGCCCCTTGACTCGACCTGCCATCCCTAACCAACAGCACTGTGCAACGCCAACGCTTACAATCCCATTGTCTCTCCCTTGTTTCGTCGACTGCAATGCTCGCCCTGTCCCTGGCACCCTCTTCATATGCTGGCATTGTCTGCAGATGTGTTCGTTGTGTTCATTTTCCTCATCGTGGTCTGTGCCCTCCTGTTGTTCCTCTTCCTGATCGGGACCCCCCGCGGATGAAAGAAGCTCCTGATGGAAGGTGCTACCCACACTTGATGTGTGATGGCCGAGGCAAGCGGAAGCAACGGCAAAGAAGATTAAAACAGTGACCTACCTTTTGGCATCCGGGAGCTGACACAAGCGTACAGTGGGTGGGGTCACACGAGGCTGGTCGTATAAGGAGTCGAGTCGGACAACGATGGACAAAAGGTACAGCGAAGGCGTTCTCGACTATCTCTACGGCCAGCGAGAGGACAGGAGGGGTAGGCGGAAGGAGGAGTGGGAGGCTGAAGGTCACCAAGTGGTCTGGCACCTGTCAGGGTATCCTATTCGCAGAGAAACGGTCGGGGGTGGAGAGTGAGCAGGAGTGAGGAGGTTTTGTGGAAAGATAGGGCCGAAGATATTCAGCGCCGCATCGAATCCAAGAAACTCCGTGCTCGACCGTGGTGGGGGAGAGGGGTGATGAAGAGGAGGTGAAGGGGGAGGTGAGGAGAGGATCATGTTCCTTCAGACGGCTGCAGCTCTCACAAAACGACGGGCTCTCAGGGCGCCGAGAAGCCAGAGTGGAGCGCAGTGTATGCGTGGGACGACGGGGCTAACCCTATCGCGGTCGCGCAAGCTCACAACCTGGAAGTCAAGGAACACCAGCCAACCGTGGCGTGTTCCGTCCGGCGCCGTGGATCTATGGCGTTTTTGCTCTGGCAGCTCGCAGCCAGGAACACGCTTGGGACTGCACGCGTTGGAGTCCGTAACTTCCGCAGGCAGCGCCCCTCTGTCTCGCGCACAGTCACGCCGCTGGTCTGCCGTGCTCGCGGCCATAGCCTCCAGGCGGCCACCAGCTGCCGTACCTGCGAGCACCTGCACTGCAACCTGCAATGGGCGCAGGGTGGCCGCTGGCCGCCTCGCTGCTCACTGCTCGCTGCTCGCTGTGCACACCAAGACTGTCATCAGCGTGATGCTTGTCGCGGCCTCACAACGCGTCCGACCGTGACTCCTAGCTCGCGGCCACTACCCCCGTTAGCTGCCCGCCGCGCTGAAATGAACGCGCTGGTGGACTGGCTGTCATTGTCGCGAATCCCCGCTCGAATCAGGCATTGGGAGCATCGCCAGTAATTAAGAGTCAAGCCAACGCATGCAGCAGCCAGGGTGCGCCGTGATCGCTGGCCAATGTGCCTCGTCTGCGCACAGCAAACATCCTGTTCTGCATGAACTAAGCAGCCAAGTCCTTGAATCCGGCAGAGTCGCCGCAGCTCACAGTGCACACCTCACACTCTGCCGCCCGGTTCCCCTGGCTCCTTGCGCCAAGTTGCACCAGACGCCTCAAAACACAACAATCGTCATCGTCATGAGGCAACAATACTGTGCTTCTTCATATTTGCGTAGCCTTGTGCCCTCGCCGGCGGGTGCACGCAGATGCCTGCGGGTGGTTGCATCCACTCCTAGCTTCACATGATTACACACAAGCCCTCTCATCGTCGAGTTTCTGCAAGTCCACTTACATCACCAGCTCCGTGCAAACTCGCAAACTCAATAATGCGAGCGATTCAGAGCACAGTGGCAATCGGTCCCCACGTCCATGCTGCTTTCCGCGTGGTGGAGTCTTCTAAGAGAGACTATCACGCAGCCACCGGTACCGAGCTTCGTAGCCAAAGTCACACAGACCTCCTTGCTTGTGAAGCCTCGAGCCGTCAAGACGATCGTCTGGCCATGTTCACAGTTTGTACACAATACGAAAACCGCTGCTGCTGGTGTTATGACGCGGATTCAGGACCTCAAGTTGGAGGCCTGCAATGTACGGCTTCCTACAAGCACAGCCTCACAATAGGTAGCACTTCATCTCGTGAGATTGCCCCCGGGCAACAGGCTCCAAAAGCCATGTTGCCGAACCTTGAAGCTTCCAGAAATCATCCGTGGTCGACCTTCCCTTGCAGGACCTAGCCACTCCTTTTGCGGGGTTAGGTGCATGTCGTCTAACGAGCTGTGTTCCGCTGCGTCGTGATAGTACATTACGCTTGGACTTAATAGCAGAAGCAATGCAGCTCATTGCTGTGTGCTGACCGCTGTGGGGGCAAATCATCCATGTCTCTCATCCAATACATATACAGTCGTTGAGCAAGGCAGTGCCTCTTGCAGGTACAACACCGAGACAAGGACGGGCTGCCCTTCAGCTGCGTGCAGATTCCTGCAATTGTACCAACAGAGACTCAATTGGCGTCCTGCAGGCGTCTGACATATGATGTGATGATTTGGATCCGGCAAGTCATTGCGTGCGGCTGGGGAGGCGCATCGTTCGTAAACGACGCCGGCTAGCGTGATCTTTCTCGTGTCTTCCAACATTGAGGACCTCGGGCGCCATCTTGATAAAGTACCGTTTATTAGACGCAACAATCGGCAATGTTGTTTTCTTGGTCTGACCATTGCATGCAGCTAGGGCTCCTACCCGGCTTCCGCGCACCGTGTCTTGTCTTTGAGCCAGCATGCAGCTAAACTTGTCACGTCTTTTTTGGGGCCTTGATCACGACCGCGACACTGTGCGCGCGTCTTGAGCCGCAAATGCACGCGACCACGCGTACGAGGAAGGTTTTTGGCCCCTCCTCGCTCCAGCCTATTTCGCTCCGCCCCGTTCCATGCTTTGTCGTGTCCGACTGCACACCGAGTCTATCGACAAATGCCCCGTGGACGCTGTGGGCCTCGAGCTGCGGCTACTGTACAATCAGTCTTTGCTAGCAAATTTGCTTCTAGACTTTTCATCGCGATCGTGCAGGTTTGCGGGCCTTGCGAGTCGATCTTGACCTCACTTCCACAGCAACCAAATGCACAGCGCCGACATGTTTTGTAGCACGGGACGTTGTTGCGCATGGGGTCCCCTACCTACCTGCGGCTTTCATCGCTTATTCTGGTTGTCTGGGCACCGCATGAGCTGTGACAGATCCTGTGCAGCTTGCACAACAATTGGAGAGCAAATTCAACATTTACAGACGTGGCTGCTGTGCATGTTTCAATATTCTGCGACACCTGTCTTCTGCAATTATGTGCATGTACTGTGCAATCCGAGCGAGAATGACTCCCCGGGTGCGGCCTGACTCCTGCAAACACAACCGTTATTCAAAGGATGAAAGGATTGACGCAATGACGCTGCACGACGGAACTGGTTACCCCGCTCGGCGGTCAGAGCTCATTAGGTAGGTATTTGGAAAGTTCGACCAATGCCTCCTACGGGATTATCACGGAGGGCTGTTATCTGGTCCCGCTATACACGCGTTTGAAAGCGTAATGTTTGAGCGAGCAGTTCGGTCCGTGTTCACGCGTACCCGCGTAAAGGAGTCTCTTGGTTTGCGCGGCGTCCTCAGCAGTCTCTGAAACCGTCTACGGGACGCCCAAGGCGCACCAAAAGTGAATCACGTTGATCTCATGCAGCATTCCAGCTGCCGATATACCAAGGGGTGCCAGCCCCAATTGCGGTCATCTTCAGCCGTTAGGCTCATCATCTCTACGGTAACGCGATGCGATGACGTCCAGGCGCAGAACCAAGCCTGCGCAAAGTCTGTTGCGATTTGTGGAAGCCAGACCGGCTGCTTATCACAATAGCTTGCGAGACGAGACGAGTCTCACAAAGCTGCGACCATGCAGTGTTGCGAGCCGCCAGAACCACTGCAAGGAGGGGCGTCCGCCGGGCTCTCACTGTTGGCTGCACATGTAATATTTGCATGGTGCCCAAGCTGACGACGTGTGCAGTACGGCTTGAACAACTGGCTGAAGTGGCTGGTTGCGGGTAGCGCAATAGGCCTGTCATGCCCGACATGTGTCACGCTCACGGGATGCAGCAGAATCTTTGCAGAGCCTTCTCAAAAGCTGCCCCTCCAGTTTGGAGTCATGTTCGCGGATAACGCAATCACAACAGCTCCATCACAACAGGGTGAAAGGACCGAACGCTGCGAACCGCACTGTCATGCATGTCGAGAGAAACCATCGCTTATCCTAGTAGCTCATCTTCCAGCCCATTTGTGCCATTTCGTGATGATTCTAGAGTCGAAAGTTCGGGCGGCGTGAGGTTCGGCGGATGCACTTCTGGGCCAGCGTTCTGGAATCGTAACAAGGCATGGAGAAAGCCCTGACGAAAGCAGAAAGCCAAGCAGGAAGAAATGTGGTGTCATTGCAGAGCATGGCCACCAATCTAATGGATGTAGATGGGTGGGCGTGGTCATGATGGCTTGATGGATGATGGAGGATAGGTTGCGTTTGTTGATTGAGGTTGGTTTCTCGGCTAAAAGAATCACCGCCCCGTGGCACCTCTGTATCAAGGCCCACTTTTATCTCCACTAAAATCTTGCGCAGAGTTCGAAGTCGAGCTGCGAGTTCACAATCATGATAGCCATAGCGCCGACTCGGTAGCACACGCTCACAAACTGCGCGTGGTGCTTCTAATAGACCCTGCCATACTCAAGTCTTGTTTTTTTTGCACTATGGATATCCACAGATCGCGTTTCGTGCCTTTCCCGCCTTCTGCGATCAACGCTCTCGCATTTTCGCATACCGAACCCGAGCATGGCCAGCAGGAGCCCGAGTCGTTGAGACTGGCCATAGGGCGCGCCAACGGCAATATTGAAATCTGGAATCCTGCAAACGGAGCATGGCTACAAGAGAAGGTCTTCTACGGCGGCAAAGATCGAAGTGTGGAGGGCTTGGTATGGACACAGAACCCCGATCAGAGGGACGCACATGGGAAGATTGTGCCCGGACGCTTGCGCCTGTTCAGCATTGGCTATTCGAGCAGCGTCACCGAGTGGGATCTCACCACAGGCCTGCCCGCGCGCCACTCGAACGGCAACCACAGCGAGGTGTGGTGTGTTGCCGCACAACCAAGGGCAAAGGGCGCGAACGATGCCGGCTCTTACCAGAAGCTTGTGGCAGGCTGCGCGGACGGAACCCTCGTGCTTCTCTCCACCGAAGACGACGATCTCCGTTTCGAACGATTCGTTTCTCGGGCGTCCACGAAGAAGGCCCGCGCCTTGAGTGTCGCATACAAGGACCACGACACCGTCCTCGCGGGCTTTGCAGACAGCATGATTCGCGTTTTCGATACACGTAACGGGAATGTCATCCGTAACATCTCGCTGGGTAGCGGACCTCTTGGTGGACCAAAGGAGATTTTGGTCTGGAAAGTCAAGTGCCTTGCGAATGGCGACTTTGTATCTGGCGACTCTACTGGCGAGATCAGAGTCTACAACGGCAAGAACTACAGTCAAACGCAGAGAATTGCAGGCCACGAGGCCGATGTTTTGGACTTGGCTGTCTCTCGAGATGGCACAGGCATCTTCAGTGCAGGCATGGACCGCCGCACATGCTTCTACACATGCAAGAAGTCGCAAGGCAACAAGGGGCAGAACGGCAAATGGCGCAAGGTTTCTCACCAGAGATACCACGAGCACGACGTCAAGGCAATGGCAACTTATGAAGGCAATAAGCTCAGTGTTGTCGTATCAGGAGGTAAGCATCATTCAACTCACAAGGCACTGGAAAGCCGCTCACAATCTTCTTACAGGTATTGACACCCAACCCATTGTGGTCCCTCTCCGCCAGTTCGGACAAGAGCTCAGCCGAGGTCTGCCAGCTTTGCCCTCTACCCCGCCGCTCGTCAGCGCGCCTGAAGCACGACTTCTGGTCAGTTGGTGGAATACCGAAGTCCGCGTCTGGCGAGTCAAGGCCAACCACGATGGCGCAGAGAAGCCCAAGGTGGTGGCACGTCTGGCGCTGCAGGGTGATGAGAACATCACGTCTGTGTCGATAACCCGAGATGGAGAGCTGCTCTCTGTCGCGACTGCAGATGCTGTCAAGCTTTTCCAGCTGATTCGCCCGCAAACCGTAACGGGACCCAGTCTCCGCATCCGAAAGATTGAGATGCCAGACATTGAAGGAGCGAGAAATGTTCGCCTGACAGCGAACGGCAGGTGGCTTGCTGCAGTCACTGCCACGAATGAAGTCCGGCTCGTCAGGATCATCAGGACGGAGGACCCAGATGACGAGCCTCGTCCTCTTGCAAAAGTCTCGCGCCTACAGCGCATGCCTCGAGAGGACTTACGGACAACCGCCCTCACTGGCGAGCACGGATCGT
Source organism: Stagonosporopsis cucurbitacearum (assembly GCA_016920805.1). Taxonomy (NCBI): domain Eukaryota; kingdom Fungi; phylum Ascomycota; class Dothideomycetes; order Pleosporales; family Didymellaceae; genus Stagonosporopsis; species Stagonosporopsis cucurbitacearum. The sequence continues at coordinate 1,452,028 of JAFEKD010000018.1, read as the reverse complement.
ATGAACGCTCCATCACGCAAGCAGAGTTCTCCTCCGACGGTAGCGTGTTTGCCGTCACAGACCTTGCAGGCTACATTGACACTTGGGTCATTGAAGGGAACGAGGACCAAACCGCCCCGGAAGTGGACATTGACGACTCCACTTCAGATGCTGCCGGTGGAGACGAGGACTCTGACGATGACGACGACGATGAGGGGTCGAAAGAGCAGATCATATTCCTCGGTCAGCGCTGGATACGTAATCCCTCCGGACACTTGCTCCCCCGTCTCGACTCCACACCGACACTGCTATCCTTCCAGCCTAGCACGGACGACGACTCACGGCCGCAACCAAATGGGAACCCTGCGGTCCATCCCACAAGATCCAACCCTCACCCTCACTCGCGAGAGGTGCCGACCACGGAGCACAAGCTGCTCGTCACATCAGCAAAGCACCAGCTATACGTCTTCGAGGTGATTGCAGGCCGTCTGTCCGAATGGTCGAGGAGGAATCCTCTCTCCAGCTATCCTTCCGAATACCGCATGCTGGACCTGCCCGCCAAGGGCTGCGTCTGGGACGTCAGCCCCACGCAGCAGAGACTCTGGCTGTACGGCGAGAAGTGGCTGTTCATGTTCGATCTCAGCAAGGACTTCCCAATCGCTGACGAAGGATCGAAGAAGCGCAAGCGTGAAGTCGGCGGAGGCGGGGGGGATGTCTCGAAGAAGACCAGCAGTGGAGCAGGCGACGTGATCCCTTCCAAGGAAAACACAGTCACCAAGATGCGCAAGTACAACGGCGCCCCGGGCAAGGATGCCGGCAAGGCGACCTGGGTGAATGTGCATGCACCCCGGAGCAATGCGCTCGAGGGCGACGACGATGGCGAGTCGCAGCCGCTTGCATCCCTCCGACGAGCGGCGACGCACGACGAGATGCCGAGCAACAGCGAGGCGCCAACTGGGGGGGAAGTTGCAGAGGTGGAGCAAAAACCCAGCTGGTGGCATACATTCAAGTACCGTCCCATCTTGGGCATGGCACCCGTGAGCAGCGAGCAGGGCCAGCCGCTGGAGGTGGTGCTCGTTGAGCGGCCATCATGGGATTTAGATCTGCCGCCGCGGTTTATCGGGGCGCATGAAAAGTAGGCTCTGTGCAAAAGCAGTTGGACATGGCTAGACATGTTGCATTGGTTTTTTTTTGGCGTTGATACCTTTGAATCCAATCTTTGAGTTGGTTCTCTCTGTGCACCTTCATCTCATCCCCAGCACAACGCCCGGTGACACGTGTGTTTAGAAACGAGCACGAAACATCACGCACCCAGCACACTCGATCCATGCGCTACGCCACGCTACTATCATAGACGTCCAGGATGTCACATAACTCAGCACCCTGACCGCAAAGGTTGCCTCTGTTCGCTCGCTCGCAAGCAAGTATCGTCAGGGCACGACGCGGCGAACGCTGGAAACCACATGGCAAGTGGGTCTGGGACTGGGTCTGGGCTAGGAACATCACGACACAGATAGGTAAGTACACAGTAGGCATGTTTCGAGCCGTAAGTCGTCAGCTTTTGCCCGTGTGTGGTATGCCACGTGATGGTGATGCAGTGGAGATGTGGTGTTGAGAGATGTTGCACGCAAGGTCAATTAAGGGTAGGTCAGGTCAGGTCAAGGTCAAGTGCATCGTCTGCGATGCTGATATCAGCGTGAGTGAAAGATGCACACAGTATCATCAACACAGACTTGTTGAAGCGTATGCGTGGCACCTGCTGAATCAGGTCGTGTTTGCGGTGAGAGTGTGCAGTATCTTTGCAAGGGAAAAACCCCATCACTTGCAAGAGAATATTACAAATCTCCACCTCTTGCATGCATGGAGATTCGCAAGCTGTCTCACGCCAGAGGCAACCAATGTTGCAAGATCTACAGTGACAGGCGGCAGTCCAGGGGGAAGATGGTCGTGATGGCTGACGCGGACCAATGGCGGCAGACGCCAAGGGGACGCACGTCAGTTTGCCACATGGCTGTGCAGCCAATGGGGGGCAGGAGCTAGCAAGCAGGAGACGCAAGACTCGCAAGACTTGCAAGACTTTGAGGGGGGGGGGGCCGCAAGTCGTGCACGCGTGGTGCAGGCGTGGACAAGAGCAATCAACAAGGTTGGGTGGGAGGAGGGAAGAAGGAGGACGGGGCAGCAGCTGGCGTGGACCTCTTGTGCCTCCACTGGTTCGTGAAGAATTTGCGTGGGCAAGGTCAAGGTCAAGGGCGTTGGAGCTATTGATTGATTGATTGAGTGACGGCTGTGTGTGCGTGCGTGCGTGCGTACGCGTACGTAACAGTACACTACACAGTACATACGTGGGCGCTGTGGCGGGCGAGAGCACATGTGCGGGTCTACTAACGCGGGAGCGCGCCTCTCAATAGCCAGCAGTGATGAGAATAGTCGCAAGCAATGTGCGAATACGCGGTTAAGAGCCGCGGCACAGTGGGTTGGGTTGCGGTGCGTCGTGGAGGGCAAGCATGATTGGGAGTCTTGGGGTGTGAGAGGGTCTGAGAGGGTCAGGGTCTCGCTGCCAAGTGTTCGAGGCGTCGAGCGTTCCTGTGGTTGTGACGGCTAGTGCAATACGCAATCGTTTAGGGTGCAGCGCCGCCAGCAGGAGTCAGGACAGTGACAGTAACAGGAACAGTAACAGTAACAGTAGACAGTAGACAGCAGACAGCAGTTAGTACTAGGGAAGACAGCGACGGTAGAGACGGTGATGTGAAGATAGCAGCACAGCAACAACATCAACATCAACAGCGCCGCCAACTCGTCACTAGCCGTCCTCAGGCTTCGAGCTCACGCTGGCCAGGCTTGCAGTGCAGGTGCAGCAGTGTCGGCGGCTGTGGGTGGACGCGTGTCGACCACGAAGCCTGACGAAAGCGGCTTAGCGCGGCCTTCCGCTCTCGCCCCATTCCCGCCCTCATCATGGCCGTCCGTCCCTGCGCACCCTTCGCTGCTCCTGCTCCCCATCCCACGCCCCCAGCACGACGTCGTCTTGCGCTCTCTGACGCTGTCGCTGCCGCTGCCGCACTGCGCCCGCAATCCTCCACCGACGACGTCTGCACCCCCCGGAATCCCCCGTCGCTGCTGCGCCTGCACTCTGACGCCCACTGACCAGCGGCCCGGGGCTGTGCAGTGCCAATCCGCAGCCGACCACCGTCCACATCAGCGCTCCCACGCCCGCCCACGCTGCCCTCTCTCGACCACACCACACAATCCACCCACCATGGAGCACCCGCGAGCATCGTCGCGCGCACCTGCCAGCGACGTCGACCGCATGGCCGCCGAACTGACGGAGAAGTTCCGTTCCGTCCTCAGCACCAAGCGCATGAACGAGCTGTCCACCAACGTCACCCACTCGCGCTCCGCATCGCCCGCACCACCCATATCGCGCGACTACGGCACCCCACAGCCTCCCACACAGAGCGCCCCGCCGGCGTACTCGTCGCTGAAGAACATCCCTCTCGTCGCCCAGGCCCCCAACCCAAACGACCTGCGCTCCATGCGCTTCCGCAACATGCTGCACTCGCTCTCCCAGATGCCCACCCGCTGGGAGAACCCCGGCCTCCTCGACGAGGCCCTGTCCGCCGTCCCCCTGGAGCAAATTTACGCCGAGGCCGACGAGGAGAGCCAGATTCTGCAGGCCGAGGCCGACAGTCTCGGTGCTGGCAAAAAAGCTGCCTGGGGCTACCAGGACTGCGTCATCCGTGCCCTGCTGCGATGGTTCAAGCGCTCCTTCTTTCAGTGGGTCAACAACCCGCCGTGCTCCCGCTGTTACTCGCCCACCGTCGCAGTCGGCCTCACGCCGCCACTGCCTGACGAGCAAGCCCGTGGCGCCAACCAGGTCGAGGCCTACAAGTGCTCTCACGACGCTTGCCAAAACTACGAGCGGTTCCCCCGCTACAACGACGCCTTCGTCCTCCTGCAGACCCGCAAAGGCCGCTGCGGCGAGTGGGCTAACTGCTTCACCATGCTCTGCCGCGCTCTCGGATCAAGAGTCCGCTGGGTCTGGAACGCAGAGGACCACGTCTGGACAGAAGTCTACTCGGTGCACCGCAAGCGCTGGGTGCACGTGGACGCCTGCGAAGAGGCCTGGGACAAGCCCCGGCTGTACACTGATGGTATGTTCCAGCTCTGCATGACATTGTGACGTCCAATAACTGACTCCTCCCTCCCAGGCTGGGGCAAGAAGTTGTCTTACTGCATTGCATTCTCCGCCGATGGTGCCATGGATGTTACTCGACGCTACGTACGCGACCAGACCAAGCACGCGGCTCCCCGCAACCGCGCCCCTGAGGCCGTCCTTCTCCACATCATGGACGAGATCCGCGCTGTGCGACGCAAGGACATGTCCAAGCAGGACAAGTTCCGTCTGCAGGGCGAGGACCTCCGCGAATCAAAGGAACTTCGTGGCTACGTCATCTCGTCCATCGCACATGACATCTGCAGGCTCAAGCCACAAGACATCATCAACGCTACTGCATCTCGAGACGCCGAATCTGACAAGGCTTTGGAGGGTCGCATGAGCGGCAACCAGGCCTGGATTCGCGCACGTAACGAGCAGGGACGAGGACAGTCGAACCAGAACGATCCTCGCAACCAGCGTCCGCATTGAGGCCCTTGCCCCGCCACAGGTCACTCACTCACCTTCTCTTCAACCACCCGTCGCCGCCTATCCTGCCGCCCTACGACGCAGCCGAGCCAAGGTCTAGTGTGCACAGCACCCGCCCGCTCTGGCATGTAGGCCTGGATGGAGCTCTCGACGATCCTTCCACCTTGACCCCGCGACGTTCGTTCACGAGCACCCCGCACCCTGTACACAACACATAGAATCTCGCATTCAGCGATTCATTGAACCTTTTGCGATGGCGTTCATGGCGCGATATCAACAGCATTAGCAATAACCTCTAATGTCTGCACCACCCCTTGGGGTCTCATCCTATCACTAGCCTGGTGCGCTCACCAGGCACACGCACCCGATACGGGGTTTCTTTCACGATCTCCTTGCATTTTACCTTCTTCATTTGTTCGTGCGACGCAGGATTAGCGGCACTGTTTATACCATTGGGCTTTTGGGTCACGATTTGATACACCAGTTTCTTATGTCGTTATTTTTTTTTTCAAACCTTTTGGTTGTTATGAGCATTCTTGGGCACTCGGTATTGCTTCGTACGATACGATGGCATGCACTCTGCGGTTTTGCTGGACGCCTGATCTGGCAGGTTGTGTTGTGAGCGGTGAAGATGGCAGAAAAGCTGCGGTGACGAGGACGCGCGTCATGCATGGAACACCGCGAGAAAGACGTTTTAGAGAGGAAAGCAGCTGCAGCAGACAGAAGAAGAAAATGAAAGCCAAGACGATTGGCAACGCTTCTTTTTTCCCTTGCGACACAGCACTTTTGACTGGATCCAGCCTCTTGCAAAACACTGGTGATGTTGCATGATCTACGAAACATTGCAGATGATGCCGCAGGGCTTGCGCGGTACGCGCGTCTCCAGGGCAGCAGCGTATTTGAGCCTTTTTTAAATCCGCGGCGGAAGCCTCAGGAACACGTGCATATGTACGAGGCACCATCATCTTTTGACCTTAATAATACTTACACCATAGCAAAACCCCCGACTACGAGCTCGAACAAGTCGTTTCGAAGCGTCAAATGTCTTTTGTCTCGTTGTAGATGTACAAAATACCATACCGGTACCTACACACCAACGCACCTTCGAGTCAGTGGACGTGACACATGGACAGCCTGTCAGCCTGCATACATGCATGCACCCTCTGTTTTCCCCCTCTCCTCCTCCACACCTCACACGCATGACATGTCGGCACGGTCAGCGACTCTTCAAACCCCCTACAGTAGACATGATGCGAATTGAATGTTTGGTTTTTCTTTTTTTTTCTCTTGCAGCGCAAACAAAAGCTCAGCCCACACACATGCGCGTTTCAAGCGGACGCCGCACGGCAGTGACGGTCCCCTCGGCCCAGGATGTGATCTTGCTTAGATCGGCTTGGCGGGACGGGTCCAAGCGAGCGCCGAGCAGGCGGACTGTTGTATTTTTAGGTGGAGGGGTCCGTGGGCACTTTTGCGCAAGGACGTGGTGGATGTGGACGTGGCTGAGGGTTTGTTCTCTCACTCACAGACTGTTCAAGTACCGTGCTGGTAGGGAGGTACTTTGTGCTTCTCATCTCTTGCGCCTCTGCACAGGCTGGTGGCTTGGTTGGATCTGGGGTCGGTCGGTTGGCTAGCCGGCGTTCGGCGTTCGGTGGTTAGTGGTCGGTCTTGTATGTTGTGTTTGTGGTTAGTGGTATGTTCAAAGCTATGGCACAGTGTTTGTATGGGGAGATTGGCGATGAGGGAGCTGCTGGTTACGCAGTAGGTAGGCATGTTGGAAGGTAGGAATGAATGAGGATGTGCAAGGCTGCTGTTGGGTCACTGGCTCACGGCTGCTCGTTTGGCAGCACGCCAGCGGTGTGTGGCAGAATATGGAAAGTGCTGAGGTGTGAAGGACATGCTGATGACAAGATGGCTGCTGGGTCGCTGGCTGGCTGCTGGCATCGGCGAACATGTCTTTTGCTTCGCCATGTGCACACGAAAATTACCGCTTCTGGCTAGGTAGACGACAATGGACGCGTCTCAGATGGTCTGGGTACCTAGGTGGGTATATTTCACCGAACGTTGGTAGGCGCTCTGCTTGGTAGGCCTAACCCAACGGCGGTGGCTTGAAGCTGTTTGGGGAAAATTGGGAACGTGGCATGAATGAGGATTGCGCAGCGTTCAAAATGATGCAGCGTCCAAGGATCTAGTTGTCATCACCACACACATAAGAGCACCAGAGCAGAGCTACAGCTCACACGGGCATGTCTACACTGTACTCCCCTCATGCAGCGTAGTGCAAGTCGGTGTGGAGCGTCGCGTCAGCAACGCCTCCCACAGCGAGCCCGAAGTCGCAAGCCCTGTGAGGCTCAGTAACAAGGCCGCGTGCTGACTGGCTAAGTCGCCGTGCATCTTGGATAACCCGCACTTGCACGGACCCCTGCTGGCGTACAGCCCCCTTCAGCTGGGTTCAGCCGCTGCACGCAAGCTTGTACAAAAGCTGTCTGACCTGCCGTTTGTCTGGCCTTCATCTGTCTGTGTACCGTTGTTCAGCCTTTCCTGCTTACCTACGTACGTGCATTGGCTTGTTTTTGCCGCCTGTGTCTTGCAACATAAACACCACAATTGCGCCTCTGACTAGCTGTCTCAATCGATAACAACGCCTTCTGACGTCGGCTGCGAAAACCACTCCACCACTCATCCATCACACATCACCACCGCAAACATGGGCAAAGCAGGGCGCTTCGCGTGTGTCATCACGCCAATGCTGTTGACGGTTGCCTCGCTTGTCTGTCTGCTCCTCGTCATGGTTGGGCAGCTGAGCAACAACAACAAGGCTCCCTCGACATCGCTGGCGCAAGATCTGTACTTTTTCAAGGTGCGTTGACTCAATTTGTCTCTGTCTTGAATCCACTAACACCACGACAGGCCGACACAAGTAATTTCACCGCCGACCCGCAAACCATCCTCAACAAGATCGACGATGCCGGCGACAAGGTCAACGTCAACAACGACCTCCTCAACGCGCTGACCGGCGCCGCCTCCTCCAAGGAACTCAAGGACTTCTACCAGGTTGGACTGTGGTCGTACTGCGAGGGCGAGAAGAAGGATGGCGTCGAGAAAATCACCTACTGCTCCTCCTCCAAGACACAGTTCTGGTTCAACCCCGTCGATGTCTGGGGTCTGCAGAACACATCCGTGCAGAACGTGCTTGGCGAAGACCTGCAGAAGGGCCTCAACACATACAAGAAGGTTGCTGGCTGGATGAACTGGGCCTTCATCATCGCCACCATCCTGACCGCTGCCGAGTTCGTCGTTGGTTTCTTCGCCATCTGCTCGCGCTGGGGTAGCTTCGTCACCACCATCCTCTCAACCGTGAGTCCGCCCCTCAACCCACATTCCACCCCACACCGGCTGAATGGAATGACTGACTGACACAACTCAGGCATCCACCATCTTCTCCATCGCCGCAGCCGCAACCGCAACCGCCGTCTACGGCGTGCTCACCGGCGTCTTCCACACCGCGCTGGAGCCCTACAACATCGACGCCTCCATGGGCAACAAGATGCTGCAGGTCATGTGGGTCGGCGTCGCCTTCAGCATCGCCTCGGGCATGTTCTGGCTGCTCAGCGTCTGCTGCTGCTCCGGCAAGAGCGGCAACAAGAAGATGGTTGTCGAGAAAACACCCTACACGTATGAGCGCGTGGCCAGCCCTGCATTCGGCCAGAGCGGACACCAGCTGCAGACCGCGCCTGCATTCCAGGGTGCTGGGCATGGGCAGAGCGGGACCGCGTATGAGCCGTACCGCGGTCAGGTTTAAGGTGTGAGAGTGGGAGAGAAGGGTCAGAGAAGGGTCAGAGCAGGGGAGGAGAGTGGGGGAAAGAAAGAGATATAGAGAAGAGCGGTTTTTCACGACATGCACGACTTTTTTTTGCCCTGTGCGATTCTTGTTCATATACCACACTATGGCGTTTTGGATATCGTGGTCTCCCCACCACACAGACACACAGATACACAGACACTTTGATTGACTGCTGAATGTATGTAGTTGAAATGGCATCACCATTGTTATTCTATTTTTATTTTTATTTTTTTCCTCTTTCTGTTTTCTCGGCTTGATTTGCCCTCTCATACAGTGTGATCAAACTCAAGCTCAAGCTCAAAATCATCACCATCATCATCAAGAAGACAAAATTGTCGGTCCATGCCTTGCTCTCCTCTCCTTTTTATATCCTTACTGTATTCTGCTCTCACTATATTTCGTCACCATCTTTCGTCCTCGCTTTGATCCTCTACATTCATCTCCCTCGCTTTCATCCTCACTCTCATCATACATATGCACTCTCACTCCCACTCCCACGAGACAGCATAGCGACAATCACACATTCACGACCATCGAAACAGAGCTAGAGCTAGAGCTGGAGCTGGAGCTAGACCGTCGACGCCATTTCTTGAGACTGTGGGCTATGGGGAGTTGGAACGTTTCTGCAGGTGGGAAGGGGGGTGTTAGTATCATGGTCGGTGCCAGTATCTAGGTTAGTAGGGACAGGGGCAAGGGCAGAGGTAGTAGTTGCAGCAGCTGCATCTTCTCTCGTTTGGGATGAATGGGTGGAGTGGAGTGAAGTGGAGTGAAGTGGGAGTGAGATTGTGTAGTGGAGTGGAGTGACGGTACCATTTTGTACGAGGAGAGAGGTATAGGGCCTCTCCTTTGCTCTTGTTGTTGCTATCGTGGTGGCCGTGGCGGCTGTGACAGTCATGGTGGTGGCGGTGAAGGTGTTTGAGAACGAGAACAGTAAACAGTCTGCTGCACTGCCGAGCGAGCTGGAAGGAGTGCTGGCAGAAGAGCCAACGTGAGATACACCGCTGGAAGTATTGACGGACAAGTGGGCGTGCGCAGAGGGTTGCTCCTGCTGCTGCTGTGGCTTGGTCGAGTATATTTTACCCATGGTATGAACGGGTAAGGCGATGGGGGTTGGGTGATTGGTTGATTGGTTGATTTGAAGGTGTACAACGATTGGAAAGATGCCAGAAAGACAAGAGACGAGACGACAGAGCGGAAAGTACAAGGTGAAAAGCCGATTTGGTAGATTTGCTCTGAACTTGCACAGACAAAGATGCTCCTGCCTCGTAGACTCTTATACACCCGCGACGCAGCTCCGGCTCTGACTGATGATGCACTTCTCAGCTTCACAAAAGGCGGATCTGCACTAAAGGGAAGCTGCAGCAACCTCGTGGTGTTGTAACCGGCCATGCAGCCCTTATTGGCGGGACTATCACCAGCCTGTAACTTCTTGCGATGCTATTGGTTGGTATCAGCCCAAGGACCACTGTCACTCGAGAGCCTGCATGTGGCTGTATCCTGACCTATCTGGTTCTGAACTAGGGTACCGTCTCTGTGCGTCGTCTCGCATGCTCGCATGCAGGGTTGCGTGTGGGGATGCTGTATGATGGCGAGGAACTATTGGCTCGACTTTTGAAGGTTGGGCTGCTTATTATGCGAACATTCTTCGTCCGGATTGCTGGTTTTGTCTTGGGCTTCGTTTCAATTCGTGTTTGCGGCTCAGGTCGCTGGGTGTGTTGCATTCGCTTTTGGTGCATGGGAGCTGTCGTTGGCAGACAGTGGCTTGCTGTTCGTTAGGCACAAAAGTACAGTATGTGTGTACATTTTTTCGTGAACCAAGACCGCGCGGTTGGTGTTATCATATCAATTTAGATGCTAGGTAGCCAAATAAGTTGGCGCCATGCCAGACGTCTCTGTCAACGTCTCTGCTTGCTACCTACCGCCACTATGTTCGAAATCGGATCCACAAGACACTTCCAAAGAGCTCGAACTGCTAGGTCTCAAGCTTGGGATCATGGGAAGCTTGAAAGAACCTTGCAAGTGTCAGCCGGTGTCAAGAGCGTACTCCACAAGACGAGATGACGCACCGTTATATGCAATTAGAGAAGTGTAGACTCTCTATGTAGCCCTGTTACTTGATTGAGACACAGCCTGTACGGTTGAGTGTATGAGATGGCTTGTTGCAGGGTGAAGCGGCGCTTGATGCTGGGTTGCGTGCTGAGGCTTGGGAGTAGATGTCTCGCTCATGGTGAAGTGCTGTGAAGGACGTCTGGGTGGCTCTGAAATCAAGGGAGTGCAAGGTGAGGTAATCGAACAGAGGGGTAAACTTGATACTGGTCCAGATATAGCACAAATTTTGCGGTCTAGCGACTCTTATGCAGCTTGAGGCGGTCGTTAGGGGTACTGATGTGACAGGAGCCACGCAGGTCAACGATCCAGTCGACTTGATGGTGTATTCTCTTGAATAACGCAACAGCTGTGTTGTTAAGTACCTGATGATGTTACATATAGCAGAAAAGGCCTAAGATTGGGTGAAATCTCGCCGTGTCATCATGGATATCACTCCCCCACTGAGACCAGAGACAGATAACACCGCAGAGATTGATGGTGTCCGCTAAGCTTGCAGTCTGACAGGTGTCATCTCTTGACCACAAATATGCGCTGTCCAATCGTCTTTGAGTTTGATCCACATGCTCAGATAGCCTTACTTTTGCCACTCACGGACACTCCGAGCCTTTTGTTCAGCAGCCAAATCAGTCAGGCTGGACGAATTGTTCTCAGTGAAATCTGGTCTAACGGGTCATGCGAGGTCTCCACCAGCCTCACTTGTTTGTAGTACGCTGACGCACTTGGGACGAAATACGCTGGGCTGCATATACCCTTTGACTGGACAATGGGCTTGTATGCGAAAATGACAACCATTTTGAGGCATACCTCACTTCCCACGTGTCGATGCCATGAGGTGCCGAGTTGGAGGATATCAACGTCCATTCATCCCCAGCTCTTTCTGTTTAGTGTTGTCGCCAGTGTGAGAGCAGGAAGCTCTTAGTGCCGTTAAGCGCAGACAAGCTTGCTTAAGATTTTTACAGTATCATTGCGCGTGGAGACTTGTTTAATGCGGGTTTCCCTACCAGAGTTTGTCATATGGAGTCTGCTTAAGTGCCCTCGGAGGACGATGATGTGGTCGGAAAATTGATCATCTAGCTGGTGATCGCCTTCGGTGTGAATCCAGCAGGTGAGAGGGCAGTTGCAAGGGTGTAATACATAAAATGAAGCGTTGATCCACAGGTATGGATCAACGCTTCATTGTTCAGATCTGACGCGTTTTCATGGCCCAACTTCTGCCCTTTCCGTAATCTATACATATCGTGAGGCTCCTCTTATCCCACCAAATCAGCCAAGCTGTTGAGTCATTCCGTGCGCTCTGATTGCCCGCCTGCCTACTCTTGATGAGATAATGTCCATCATAACTGCATGTCGTGGGTAGTTGCAAGCTGACAGGCTGTCAGAACAGCCGTTTGGTGCGCCGGGACGGTCTTTCCGGCCTTTCGCTTGCCACGGATCCGGTCCTCTGTGTGTGAAGGTACGCATTACACAGCTCCTGACGGCTTTCGACAATTCGTTTTGCCATGGGCCACGGTGATATCCTTCTACAACGCTAGAGCGCCGGGCACGATGACATTCGGAATCCACAAGGCTCACCAAGACGTGGTATATAGTATTCAAGATCCGATGTACATATAGAATGGCCACGTAGTCAGCCACGATTGATAGACTAACTTGTGAGCTGAGCAGATTGCATTCTAGGTTTAGTTGGTTATGCATGGGCGCACCCAGCTGCTCAAACAGAAAATGCCACTGCGTCATGGTTCGAATCCTTCGGGCCCCTTCTGCACCAACTTGGCGTTGGTGGCTTGGTAGCTGGGAGATGCTGGGGACAGCTGACACTGAACATATTCAGCCTGAACACAAGAGACCTGTATGCACGAGCACGAAACCGGCCACATGTTGAATGCAGCTGTGAGCGGCAATTCTTCTCAGGACTAAGAGGCCGTTCTGGAACAGTCGGTTGAGCTCGATGGAGTTGGTGATTGCTAGACAAATCAATCCTCGAAGAGATTGGCACCTGCCGGCTTCATTGTTTATTATGCGAATCGTCGGGAATAGGCGCATAGAGTACCTTGTCTTTTGCTTAGTGTCATGGCCCATCCAGAAATTAGAAATGTCGCGTTTTCGAGTGCAGAGAGATTCGTGACGCAGGAGCACAGGAGATGTCGCATAACAAGGAAGGCGTGACACAAGATTATTGGGGAGAGTACCATACATAAATCATTTACATCTCCAACAGAGATTTTTATTCGAAAAACAAATACTCATTTGATCTGGTGCTTAGATCAATGTGTTGCAAAGGCATGGGTTTGGCTGTCTTAATCATGTGTTGACGCGTTGAAAATGATCTCAACTTACGTCATCGACGCGCGCATCTATCGCTGCAGCCTACACCACCGCTCGACGCCAGTACACCCATCTCGATGGAAACGGCGCGCCAGAAGACGACATGGGTGTCACCGGTCTCTGGACTGTCCTGCAGCCCTGCGCTCGGCCTATCAAGATCGAGACGCTGAACAAGCGACGCATTGCTGTCGACGCCTCGATCTGGATCTACCAGTTTCTCAAGGCTGTACGTGATAAGGAGGGCAATGCGCTGCGCAACAGCCATATCGTCGGTTTCTTCCGCCGAATATGTAAGCTCCTCTTCATCGGCATCAGGCCTGTCTTTGTGTTTGATGGCGGCGCACCAGCGCTCAAGCGACAGACCATCAACCACCGCAAGTCCCGTCGCGAGGGCAAACGAGACGATGCAGTTCGGACTGCAGGAAAGCTCTTGGCGATACAGATGCAGCGAGCTGCCGAGGAGGAGGAGCGAAAAAGGAAAGAGGTGGCTAGACACCCGCGGGAGGAGCAGGAAGAAGAGCTGCCCGAGAATCTAGTTTACGCAGAAGAGATTCTGCAAACGCAACAAGAGCGGTCACAGAACAGGAAGTTCAAGAGGACGGACCAATACCACTTGCCTGATCTCGGCGTACCCATGGCAGAGCTGGGTGCCGATGATCCCAGGATAATGTCGCTGGAGGAGCTCGAAGACTATGCACGGCAATTTGATCAAGGAGAAGATATCAATGTCTATGATTTCTCCAAGATCGATTTCGATGGGGTTTTTTTCCAGAGCTTGCCGGCTGCGGACCGTTATAATATCCTCAATGCCGCGAGGTTGAGGAGCAGATTGAGGATGGGGTACTCCAAGGACCAGTTGGATGCCATGTTTCCGGATCGAATGGCTTTCTCCAAATTCCAAATCGAACGCGTTCGCGAGCGAAGTGATCTCACCCAGCGACTCATGAACCTGAACGGCATGAATGATGAAACAACCTTTGGTGCAAATCGCATTGCTGGCGACAAGAACAGAGAATATGTGTTGGTCAAGAATGAAGGTGTTGAGGGTGGATGGGCGCTTGGTGTCGTGACCAACAAGGACGAGGGTAAGGCCCACAAACCGATTGATGTCGACCTGCCATCACGCGCTGCAAAGCTAGAAGACGAATGGGAGAGCGAAGATGAATTTGAGGACGTACCGATTGAAGGTCTTAACAGACTGCCAAAGCCGAAACCAGGTCCTAGCCGCGAGACTATTGAAGGTCGAGAATTCATTTCAAACGAACTGCGCAGGCGGCGTCAGAACTTTTACAAGTCCAGGAAGAGCAGAGCAATCCAGTCTCGGCCCCGCAGGGCTGCTCCTGTTAGCGAAGATCCAGATTCTCTATTCTTGGCTGAAAATGACGGTGAAGAATCGTGGGAGAACGTACCAGCCGACGGTGAAGACGATCTATTTGAAGCGCCTGGTGACGATGCCGAAGACCAGCAGCTGCAACAAGCTATCGCTCTCTCCATGCAACAAAATGGCCAAGAGGAGACAGAACATGAGCCAGAGGAGCGTGCGCCGCTTGAAGAGCACAAGCAGCAGCGCGCTCAACAGACGAATTCATTCAAAGCTGCAAAAGGATACGGAGGGATGGCTATCGGGAAGCTTGCCAATCAGCGCGCTAACAAGCTCGCCCCAAAGGGCCCCTTCAAAGGCAGCGACAGTGAAGAAGATGACATGGACTTACAAGCAGCTTTGGCTGAGTCTCGCCAGTCCAAACGAGTCACTAAGTCACAAAGAACCGAAGCTTTCTCCGCAAGGGTGTCTACACCCTCCGCAGCAACAGCTAAGCCAGAGAACAATACAATCAACACACATGGTTTTGAAGGGCCATTGCCTTTCGAGAAACTGAATCTCGGTACTTCCCTACTTGGCAAAAAGAAGATGGAGAAGATTGAACAAGAGACTGCAGGTGGTTTCGAGAAAGACACCGGAGGACAGCGAAAGTCTGTGCCATTGCCACCTTGGTTCAAAGGCGAGCGAGATATTGGTAAGGAGCTGGATGAGTACCGCAACGAAGAGAAGCGAAGGTGGGAAGAGGACCGCAAGGAGGAAGATGAGCAGTTCCAGTTCCAACAAATACCCCGTTTACGAAAACACGAGACGAAAGAAATCACTGACTTGGATGGCGAACCTAGTCAAAGCCAGAAAGGAAAGCAGGTCATAGAATTGGACTCGGACGAAGAAGAGGACGCTGAAATGGAAGATGTTCCACTCAATGAGGTCCACGCGGAGAACGCAGTCGAGGACAACAGGGTAAACATGGGCGACCTTGCGGACAAAGCCAGAGCAGAGCCACCAAAGCCACTCACTGATGGCCAAGGAGCGCCTCCTGTCCAAGATCCCAAATCGTTGAAGCAGGCACCATTCGCCGATGACTCCGACGAGGAGCCGGTTGACTGGTCAGAGAGCGAACCTGAAGAAGAGAGACGTGCTATCGCAAAGATAAAGAATGTTGAGGCAACTGAGAAGGCAGTTTCGCCATCCAAGTCGCCATCGCCGGAGTTCGAGGATATTCCCATGAACACTGAACCGCCACTAGTACTAACATCAGCACCAGTTGCTGAGCTTTCAAAATCGCCATCACCTGAATTCGAAGACGTGCCTATGCATGCCGAGCCAGCAGGGCATCCAGAGTCGCCGTCGCCAGATTTTGAGGATGTCCCGGTTACTACCCCCAGTCGCAAACCTTACCGTGAGCCGTCCGCAGGCTTCCTGCAAGGTCCCGATGATCTCGAGATTCCCATGGTACCGCAAAGCGGCCTTGCAGACGACAACGCACCTTTTAAGTTACCTGGCAATGACTCTGACCAATACTCCGATCCAGAAGATGAAGAATTATTCGCATCTCTTGCCGCCGAAGCTGAAGAGCATAATCGATTTGCCAAAGAGATCAACAATGCTGCATCTCGTGTCGATTTTGAGACCGAGCTGAAGCAACTGCGGGCTCAACAGAAAAAAGACCGTCGAGATGCTGACGAAGTGACGCAAACCATGGTGTCCGAGTGTCAGCATCTTCTCTCCTTGTTTGGTTTACCTTACATTACTGCCCCCATGGAAGCCGAGGCGCAATGCGCTGAGCTTGTCGGCCTGGGCCTCGTCGATGGTATCGTCACAGACGACTCAGACACATTCCTATTCGGTGGCACTCGTGTGTACAAGAACATGTTTAACGCCGCCAAATTCGTAGAGTGCTATCTTGCCAACGATTTCACCCTCGAGTTTAGTTTGACTCGCGAGAAAATGATCGCCATCGCACAGCTACTGGGTAGTGACTATACGCCCGGCATTCCGGGTATTGGCCCCGTGACTGCTCTCGAAATCATCTCCGAGTTCCCAAAGCTGGAAGACTTTAAGGAATGGTGGACTGGTGTGCAAAACAACACCATCCCCAAGGAAGCCGATGCATCGAACACTTTCCGCCGCCGCTTCCGCAAGAGTCAGGCTACGAAGCTGTTCTTGCCCCCAGGCTTTCCGGATCCACGTGTTGCAGATGCGTACCTAAACCCAGAAGTCGACTCTGACCCACAGCCTTTCCAGTGGGGTGTACCTGATCTTGCTGCTTTACGCACCTTTCTCAGTGCCCAGATTGGCTGGAGCAGCGAGCGCACGGACGAAGTGCTTGTACCAGTAATCAAGGACATGAATAGGCGGGAGAAAGAGGGTACGCAAGCCAATATCACGCGCTTCTTCGAAGGTGGTGTTGGCGCTGGTGCATTCGCTCCACGCGTCCGAAGTAATGCTACAGGAAGCGGACCGAGTGGGAAGAAGAGAGGCAAGGCAGCTGCGGGAAAGAGACTTGGTGCTGCATTGTCTAGGCTCGCCGAGAGGGAAGGAGCGAGAGGCGGAGTGGATGACGAGGACGAAGACAAGGTGGACGAGACGCTAGGTGATGCTGAGGATGGTAGTGACGCTGGGGAGACTGCGAAAGCAAAGCGGACGAAGAGAAAGGCACCGGTATCGCTTGCCGCTATGGAGGATCAGCCTGACGAGGATGATGGCGACGACGCAGCGTATCAGAAGCCGAAAAAGAAGAAGGCAAGGAAGACACGCAAGGCTAAGGCTTAGTTGGCCGCAAGTTCTGGCATACCCTAGACAGCAAGAAATCTTCCAAGAGCTCTGTGCCCTACACAGCCGAGCAATTTTTTACGGCATGCCCATCATACATACTGCAAGTCTTGCAGGCTTTGATTGTCATCTCATGGTATGCTGTCTACAACTCATCCTTGCTCACACCGTCAATGCTGACCAACTCCGTCTCAAAGATGAGCACGCTGTTCGCTGGAATTGGCCCTGCGCCCCTGCTGCCATATGCCCAGTCAGGCTGAATGGTCAGCTTCCTCTTCTCGCCTGGGCACATGTCAAGCAGGCCCTGGTCCCAGCCCTTGATCACCTGGCCGCTGCCGACCTTGAAGCTGAGCGGCGAGCCGCGGTTGTAAGAGGCATCGAATTCAGAGCCGTCAGATTCGAGGGTGCCGCGGTCTGACATGTATTAGTAAGGGTACGGAGAGGGTCTGTAGTAAGATGGAAGCGGATAGGCGGCGGGTCATGGGTGTAAGGTATGGCAGGACGGCGTACAGTGGACGTGAATCTTGTCGCCAGCAACGGTGGGGCGCTTGCAGTCGACTGCAGTCACGACTTCGGTCTTGAGGTACTGGAGTGCTGTTAGCTATCTTACGTCTAGAGATACATTGCAAGCTTCAAGGCACGGTGAAGCCTAGAATGGATAGGTACCTCATTGTTGATGATCTCTCCGGCGAGCGCGGTCGCGGCAAAGGCAAGAACAGTGGTGAGCTTCATATTGTGTGATTGGTGTGTTTGTTGTAGAATTGAGAGTGCGATTGTGCAATGAAGCTGTGTACTCTACCAGCGCCACCAAGGCGGTGGGGAGCTCGGTGTGGGGTAGCGCCAAGGGAATCTGGCCTCAAAGTCAGTGATCGACAGCAATCCATCGACGTCCTTTCACTCTCGGTTTTTGCTAGAGACTTCCACCATCACAACCTTGTGTTCGCAGAGCAGGCCGTCGTCACAAACATGAATGCTCTTGCGATTTTCGCCTCTTTTTCGACCATAGATGTTATGACCATGGACAGAGATCTAAGGAGCTGGGCGCTCTGCACTTTCAAGGTTATTTATACGCAATCACGACAAAGACAAAGATCGTGAACTCAAACTTCCACTGCCACCGCTACTTAAATCATGAGCTCTCCATTTATGACTGCACTCGACTCATCTGAACTAACGATCCTACAATTCCACCCACCTGATACTCGGACCCCGAGCCTGATAATTATGTCTTACCTTGTAGGGAAGCTGATTGAGGAGATTGAAGCCGGTGGTCCAGTCAATAGTTTCCCAAAATCGTTCCATGGACCACCCAAGACAGAGAAAGAGAAAGAGGCATTGGAGCTTGACGCGCAAATGGCAAAGGTAGACAAAGACAGAGAGGCGGCAAAAGCAAAAGAGAAGCCACAGGAAGATTGGGTCAAGAAGAAGTGGGCGCGATACTACGAGTTGAACGATATGGGATATGTGAAGCCAAATTTCGACAAGATGACTATTTCTCATTTTGAGCAGTACATGATCGACGCACAGTGGCAGGGTAGGCATAGGCTTCATGCAGCTTCAACGCACATGGGTAATCGCTATGAGCCCGCAGTAAGGCAGCAGAAGGACGTCCCAGAGTTCACAGATGCACTGACAGGTTTGAGCCCACGCACACTCAAGGCGGTTGCGCCAGCTGCTGAACCACAGTTGGCGACAGACCCTGAGCCTCGTCCTCGCAAGAAACCACGCGTAGTGGCACATGTCAGCAGAGAAGAGTATCTGAAGAAGCACTAAGAATCCCCTTATTTCACGGTCTACATTGTGTCTGCAATGGTTCGGGTTGCTACCTCGCTTGTGACAGTACCGTTTTTGGCATACTTTTTGCATGGCACGTCCTTGTTCTGTCAAGGTCAAATTGCTCATTCGCATCAATGATCGATCACACTCCTGCTTCGAAAAAAGTTGTAAAATTTCATTTTCCTCGCTTTCAATTCCAACTCTTGTGCCCACACGCAAGTCGCTCGAGACGCTTCGCCTGTTGTTTTCCACTCTGATCGCTTCACTTCAACTCAAGCCATTACCCGTGCACGGCTGCGCCCCATATTACACTCAGGCCGCGCTGCCTCTTTTCATTCAATGTCCATTGCCTCCAGTTGAATCCACCTCAACGCGCTCGACATCAACTTTCTTCAAACACACTCGCACGCATACCCTTCACTTCTATCTGACACAACTTCCTGGCATATTCTTCTTATATATATTCCACCCTTTCACATCAGAACGATGGCAGCAATGGCGGAGAAGACGCATACGCCTGAAATACCATTGACAATGGAGCAACCTGCTGTCTCGGTGCGCGCCGACCACTGGGCTGCCATCGAGAGCTTCGTCAACATGCAGCGCGATGCAGCCGAGACAGCCAATCCTGTTGAACGATATGCCAAAGATGCAGAAGCGTACAGAAAGCTCAAGATCATCCAGCCTATCATCAACATGTACAAGTCGGCAAAGGACATGGTTAAGACCCCTTTGGCTCCGAGCAGCAGTAAGCAGCAAAAGACGATGCCATTTCAGATCGCATTGTCCTCCAAGTCCAAGTCTGATGCTGTATCCACTACCAATGACCGCGTGACACATGAGGTACGACGAAAAGCTAACTGGCCAGCTCGTTCGACCTTAGCTAATGATATCGTAGAAGCCAGGTCAGCGCAAAGCTGGCAATGAAGCCAATAAAATTACACACAACACCTCTACCAGCAAGGCCCCTCGTCAATCTACGACAGCGACTACCACAATCAAAGGGAAGCATCCTAGGGTATGCAAAGTCAATCCCATCCAGGCTAGCAAAACCACTGACGATGCCAAGGCTATAACCATAGATCCCATACCGAGCTCCAGTAGCACCAAGTCGGAAGCCACACGCCCGGTACAAAAGATTCTGGAGTATGAATCCACTGTTTCTCAGCCCTCTGCAACACCAGTAAATTATGACGAACGCGGTGTCCAAGCCACAGCTTTCAAGCCCAAGCAGAGAACTAGTCGTCTTTCGTGTCCAAGTACACAAGAATCTTCGTCTACGGTTGTAGCTTGCAGCTCAGCATCAGCCACATCGTCGAAAAGATTAATGGCAGTTACGAGCAGCGTAGTCTCAGTTGCAGGCAAGACAGCCTCAACAGCCGGCCATGTTTCCAAACTCACAGCAACCCCTAGAACTAGTTTTCTCAGCGGTCTGCTCGCAGATGTTCACAATCCTGCCGCACAGCCCAAGCGACCAGCTCAGGGGTTGAACAGCGAAACCGTTACCGGCGGCGGATCCATCGCTACGCCAACAGCCAGCGATGATGTGCATACAGCGCTCAACGATACAACCAACAAGCAGAAGTCGTTGTCTGTGCCGGAGGTCACCGTCAGTGACAGCACACCATTGCGATCTATCAAACCGGTCATTAAGCGAAAGACAGTCGCTAACGGCAAAGTCATTGCTGTGGATGGCAAACCCGTGCAAACCTCCAGACAACACCATACCGCTACGGAGTTCCAAGTCAGCAAGCCTACAACCGACAAACTGACTAAAAAGCAAAATTTCAGTATAGACACTGTCAATACCTCGTCACCATCTCCCATCGTCAGCCAGGTATCTACGAGGTCTCCAGATGCGACCGTAGATGGCAAGGTCAGCCACAAGGCTGCGGTTGATGTTTCCAGACCGACTGGGCCTCTCCTCGTCACCTCCAAAACCGTCAATAGTGACAATAAGCTCAAGTTGGCGTCCCCCAAGACTGCTGACAGGTCTTCCGACCGAGCTCCCATGAGCGTTGCTCGGATCAGTAAAATCGCAACGCCGTCTCGCTCAGCATCCGTGAAGAAACCGAAGGATGTAACGCACTCGCTTTCCGAAGAAGCAGGTACAAGGAAGAAGTCTCGGTCGACCAAGGCAGAGGACGACTACCAAGCCCTTATCCAAGAGAATCTGAGAAACGGTGATGTATTGTCTGTCTCGCGTCGCCGACGTTAAGCGGTTGCTCAATCATCGCCCTCCCTCCCCGCCTGTTCAGGCTCGTGTGACTGGTCCATCTTCTCAGTCTTCAGCAACTCCCTCTCTTCCAGTATCGACAGCGTCTCCATCAAGCTCTCCGCGTGCAGCAACCTCGTCAACGTCACCAATCTTGCCCACTGCATCTCCGTCGACCCCATCTTCTGCAGGGGCTAAGCGTAAGCACGGTGGCTCCGTCGAGGACAACAGCCCCCTGAAGAGAGTTAAAGTGACTCGCACCAGTTAAGGTAGGTGTACTTCCTATTCCTTTCTTATTCTCATGGACGCTGACAATAAGATAGACCTGTGACTCCTCTACAAGCGAAGCAGGAACACAGATAAGGAGGAGGACTGACGAGCATTCTGGTATAAAAGATCTCGTACGGCACACGAGCAAGCGATGAGCGCGCATACCCTAACACACGTCCGATATTACTGATGAGCCTCGCCACCAACGTGAACCTGTCTGGACCCAACACCCACCACACCAGATCCACGAAACTACCTCGACATACACAGCACGGCCGATTAAGAGATGTTTTGACCAACTGTGCGAGAGCAACGTAAAAATTGAATGATGACCACGAGGGTCGTTCTTTTCAATTGCGACGGCACACGTGCGAGTCATCACAGGGGACTGCAAAAGCTGAAAGATCACCAAGCGGGTCTTTCTCTTCGATGGCAGCGGCATATGAACACGGAAGGAGGTGTATACAAGGTATTGCAGGATTTTCACGTGTCTTGCAAATGGACCATGGGCTAGGTGTGCCCGATCAGGAAGGTTGGAGGTTGGCGGCCTTGTCAGTAATCTTGGTCATTGGCGGACATGGAGAGAGGGCTATAGCTCATGTGGGTGTTTTTATTATGCGTTGAGCACGGCAAATACCCACGTAATCGGATGTTTCAATTACTTGTATAGACTCGCAATGTCAGATCCCGACGCACGCGCTCTATCGATATCGAAGCAGTTAAGTGGTTCTCGCAAGACCATTGGCTGCACTCTCATGATCTGATTGTGGACGGACTCAATTCCAAGAGAGAGGCTGCAAGCCTCGAGCTTGATGGATGCCCAGCTGAACGGGAGGTGTCAGACAATCAGGAACGTGTGAGCACCAAGCAGGTTTCTGACCGATATGCTCATCAGAGACGGCTTGCAACAATGCATATCCTTCACTGCTCGCTTGCGGTGATGGGGCCGAAGAATCCCATGTAGCCAATGGCGTCATCGAAGGACCGATAACGATAAGCAACCAATCTACGTCAGAAGTCAGCATCACATCCTCTTCACCTGCAGCTAAAGATGCGCCATCACACGAGAACTCCTCCGATGATGGCCGAGCCCAGGATCGACTTGCGAGCCGTCCCGCGCTGCCTGCTGCGCTGCACAGGTGCCACGTAGCAAACGCAGGTACACGCAGAACCAGCACATGAAAGGCATAAGTCGTCTCGAAAAGAAGCACTTCGCCTGTATAAGAGCCGCGCGCCGCCCTGTCGAACATTTACAGCGTCCGACATCCACAATCGACGCAGCAGACCGCGGCCGTGTCAAAGATGAGTCGATCAGCTGCCCAGTTCGAAGGGGTCATGTGGCCCAGTAAGCCACCCTTCCGTGATTTGCGAATCAGTCTTTTCCTCGCACACCATCAGACGCACCTGCATTTGATTGGAGCGCAGTTCTTTGATACCAGGTACTTCGGATGGGTGACTAGCTTCTGCCCATGCAGTCAAGCACTTTATTGGAACTCGGCCTCGACGCCGCGACAGTGGTGTGGTGTGCTGCCTTGTCGTTTCTTTGTCTACAGATGAGATCATTGCGCCCAATCCTCTTCTCTTCTCTTGCGCCTAGTCCTTCAAGGTCCCCTTGCTTTGAAACTACAAGTCTTTGTCGCATCCATAATTGGTTTGTTTAAGTAGTTCCTTGCATCCCTCATCTGCAGCGTCCCGTCGTTTACCAATCGGGAAGGTCTTGCAGACGAAAGCCTCAGATATATCCAGGAACCACATAAACCGCGACACGACTACGAGACGAGCCAGGACTGATGTGTTGGTGCTTCAATCTCGGTTTCTCAAGCAAGCCGAAGTACAAGTCGCCGTCATCAAATGAGAAAAGGAGACGCGATACGGCGGCGGATGGCGCGATTCATGGGAAGGGTACAGCAGTTGTTGCAGAGGTCCAAGAGAAGCGTAAACCAAAAGATTCAACGAGGAAGAGGCGCTCGACAGAAGCGTCGGTTCCGCACTCACCGCGCAAAACCAGGACCGAGGTCGATCCACGGTCGCAATACCACTATGCGCAAGCACAGCACGGCTACGACCCATACAGACCAACGTTGAATGTTCAAGTGCCTACCATGTGGCAGCGTTCTGTGTACCCGGGTACTGCCTATCATCCTGAAAGTACACATTCCTCACAGGAAATGCTGCTCAATCCCAGACCCCATCGCAGCACTCATCAGCGTCAGCGACACCCAAAGCAAACCTCACAGGGAACTCTTCGAGGTCGCGGAGCCAAACGTGATCCTCCAAAGAACTCCAAATCCAAGAAGAACCTTGGATCTGAACCCTCCAGAGGCTGGTCATTCTTTGCGCCTTCCCCGCCGAGAACACCATCGAGGCGTAATTACCAGACCCTGGACACCTCACCACGCAGCCATCGGTCCAGTCGTCAACACAGATCTTCACAACATCATGATACAGTCCCGACATCATCACGCTCCCAGGGCCGTTCACGTCACCATGAACAGCAGGCCGCTGCTTCACGTAACTCGCGTTCGAGAACACCAAACTCAGCAGCGAGGCGAGTACCTGATCGCCGCTTTGCTGTCCTGGCGGCCACGAACCAAGCGCTCGAGACGGTACGTCGCGATGCATTCTCGCAACCTTCACCGCCCCCGCGAAGAGAAAGGCTTCGAAGATACGAGGGCGTGACAATCCCTACATCCCAATTGCCCTTCAATTGGGATTGTGTCAGTAGCTCACAAGCCTCTGGTGGCCAACGTGAGCCAAGATCGCGACACCGACGGTCACATCGTTAGTTCGAAGAAAGAAAAACCTGTCTCTTGCTCTTTGCTCTTTCTCCTCGAGCACAGCTCGCCTGACCGATTTGTCCAAATATTCCCCTACATTTCTTTAGCGTACTTCACATTTCCGTCCTTCTCAAGATACCCTATACCCAATCCAGTTTTACTGCGCGACTTACACTTGTGTTTTTGAGAGTTCACCGCGTGGCTTCAGAGGAGTTGTGATAGACATAGGCTGTTAATCTATACTTGCACCATTACTCGCATGACCGTCGATCCCTGGGCACGTCTCACACCCACGTGATATGCACATATCCGTCACACTTAATACAACCCATCGTATGATTGCCAGCAATAAACCCACTCCACTTCGTTAGCCCTTCCGCTGTTGCCCTCGCCTCTCACTCATTATGGCTGCATGTTACCAAAAATGGTAACTTTCAAAATGTATCGAAAGCTGAAGGGCAAGTATCCCGCCAGTGAAAGTTGTGTGTTTTCTGTGTCATTCTTACATTGCATTGTTCTAGACCTGCAGGCAATGTGCAACCGTGCATTCCACATATACGTACATGTTACTTGTCAAGCCCGGTATTTTGGGGATTCGAGCGTCGGAGACAATTTCCTGAAGCAGTAACGTTGAATAATCGCTGTCCACTGTGGAAAACTTGCCCGGTGTTCACATGTTGCTGAGAGGGAACAGTCCACCCTTGCACCATCATTGACCTGTGTAGCACCGGTTGGATGCGTCTGCACCAAGCCTGCTTATTTTGTGTCTATAATCTCACCTTTCTTGTTTCTTCTTTGCATGGCATGCTGAGCTTCCTGGAAGCAGAACATTGCTGAAAGCATTTATGCTCGCGGAAACCTCTCCCGCTATCTGAGCATTTGGATGGCAATGTCAGGATTACCATCTGTTGCCTCTAGCACCAGGGGTGGAAGTATGGGCCTGTATTAGCCCGTCTCATTGTTTTACTGTGTGACTCGCTAAACAATTCCAATTCAGTATGTTCCAAAAACCATTGTTGACCGTGGAAAGGTTTCCCGTCGTCTAGGCGCAAGGACAGGCTATGTCGCTATTTATGTGAGATATCAGACTTACCGCTTTTTGCTCTAAGATCATAGATAAAGACTAAGCCAATATTCAACAAGCCATCTGATCCGCTCATGTATGTACAGCTTCTTCATCGCTCGATCATACAAGCTGCTCCACAGTCTCACAGCGATGACTGTCAAAAAGATTTGTTGTTTGCAAACGAATTTCCCGCTACTCGGGCATGGGAATCGTATGTTTTGTACTATCAGAACTACTCTCCGCTAGAATTGTCACCGCAAAGAATGACGAGGCCTATGTCGAACAGCCCGTTTCCTCTTCTCGGCATGCACAGCTCGCTCGTCTGTTTAGGGTAAGGCCTGCCGCATAACCGAGAAAAGTTCTTGAAGCAGTGATTCTCGAATCGGGTCGTCCACCGAGGAGACGTTTACCGCCAATTACGACCGCCAGGGCGACAACGCCATACGACACGGTAATGGCTCTCACAGCGTGACGATAAGCCAGTGCTACAATAGGCAACTTGCGAAAAGTATCTTTACCTGTGGGCAATACTTCCAGTCAATCATGTAGAAGTACTGGAATGAAAACTATGCCAATGTCTCGGAAGACCATTTAGTGGTACTTCCCATGCTGCTCGTGCATGTAAGGCCCGCTATTGGGTTAGCAATCCGCGGTCCCGTACACTTAGGCCTACACAGTAGCAAGAGCTGCCAAACAACGAAGTTTGCGTTGAGAGACCAAGCTTGCGCACGGTCAAGAGTAAGTGCGCTCAGCAAGTGCAATAAAATTGAGTCCGCTGGCTGGGAACGTATGCACAGGAAGTCTCTGCAGGGATGTGCAGGACCTGAGCTCAGGGCCATTGGATAATGACCAAGGAACCATTCCGTCCATTGGGATGGAACTGAGCCGATGGTAGCAGGCGAAAAGTTCATGACAAGCTTGTCGATCGTGGAAGCATGTGGCCGCTTACCGACAATAACGTACATGTCAAAGTCACAATCCCTGTTTCCGAGACCATAAATCGATCCGACCTAACCTCGCTTCGATAATGCGCCTGGCAAGACGACATGCAAGGGACCATATAGGACAGTACCAATGGTATAGCGTGATACCGAAGATGAGTTGTCGCGAAGCCATCGAACAACAACGCCTATGTCGCTGACTCAGAAAGGGCAGATAGACCAGGGGGGATGTTCCGGCCAATCAAACACATATGGTAAAATGTCGTACAACCTCCTGAACAGTCGTACTGTGAAAGATTTGAGCGAGCTATTCACGGGACCATCCTGGACTGTAGAAGTGTTCCGCCATTCACAGCGTGTGGGGTGCGGCGGCTGCGCCGAAAAGCACGGTCAAAATGTGAGATAGTGATGTGGCGGCTCAAAGCTCCAACATGGTCATCAGGTGTTGCATCCTCTTTTGGACAGATACTGAGCCTACATAGAGGCTATGGAGGTTGCGCCATGGCGAGGATGTGACTTCTTGTTGTGTAGGACCGATGAAGGCGACCAACATGATTCCTAAATATGTCCTGTGGCTCGCTGCAGAATCTCTAGAACCTGGCTAAGCGAAGTGTGATAAGGTGCTGGAAGACTGCGCTTCGGCCCGTGGTAAGATTTAGTTGACAGAAATAGATATGCGAGAGGCGGTCGAGGTTAGGAAATGACGTCGTGAGTGTCCACTCTTCAAAACCTCAAGCGCCGCCAAAGGAAGGTCCATTTGTTCTGTAGACCAGGACCTTCAATGTGACTCCCGTTTCGGTTTGCTAAAAGTAGTTCGCGATAGGGAGACCTAGGTGTCATTGTGACTAGATGGTTGTAATGGTTGATCGACTTATTACCAATGCCTAATGACGTTAAGCGAACTGAGGCTAATAAATCCTGGGATTCCAAACTTCCAACATCCTGCAACATCATCGACATTATGGCTCCTCGTGAGATGGCTCCTGGCGTAGTATTCGTATCTCTTGCTATTCGTGAACTGACGCTTCTGCTTTCTGGTTCGTCATCAAACATCACTGGCACCGATCTCAGATGCGGCTGAGCCGGCCCGCGGAAATGGCAGCTAAAGATCTGAGACATCCTCGAAATGCAGCATCGTATACGACAAAGTGGCCTGACCTTTTTCATAACGACAGCACATCCGAATTGCCGAAAGAAGAAGGAACTATGAACTGTCGATGTCTTGGGATGCTTTTCCGCGATGTCCAACCAGTGACAAGACAGCGTGGTCTGCTAGTTCCCCATACGGTAAGCTTCCTACACGTTGCAAGCGTGCAGCTTGACCTCGACTGGCACAGGACCGGGACCACCGCGGTGCTATCCATGCCTGCTTGGAAGGAAGAGTTCCCGCGATCTCGATTACGTTCATTGCAAAAGGGAGTCGGTGAGCATGGTCCAGCTGTCATCCATCACAAGTGAATATATATTTGACACACCTTGGACTGTTCAGCATAATTCTGCTGGATTTAAAGAGATGTTCTGATCCCGCGTGCATGTCCAGGATTATTGGCACAGTAGACAATGCTTCTAAAGCACTGTAAGATAGTCTTCCCTTGCGCACCTCAATCTAGCATGTCTCTTCTAGCAGTAAAGCTGAAGCTGAGCCATACTCATCAGCCCTGACACACTCAGCAGTACCACAATTATGATATATATACTAAAAGACCCACCCCCCAAAGCCAGCCCTAGTGTTTCCCTCGACTTGTATAGGCTCCGGTACATCTAGCTGGAGCAACACTTCGTATAGGCTATGTCGTGTGTTGGTTACCGCTGGCCTGGACTGACACATTTCGCAGCTTAAGTTGCACCACGGGATGGTTAGACACTGTCAGGGTCACCGAGATAAGTTGGAGGCCTTTTCTTTTGAAATTTCCAGCACAGCCTACAACATGATCGAGTCGGTCTCATGAGGTCGAACATACTGCGCGGCTGTTGATCGCCGGCAGTAATCTATTACAGTTGCATTACAAATAGTTGATGGGTAGGGAGGATTGCTGCAGAGGGCTACGTGGTACATAAGACTATGCTCATCAGACTTCCTAAAAGTGGACCTACACCTCTCACTAAACGGCAGCGTACGGTCGTCATAATCTCAAGCTCCTCGGGCACTTTCAATGTGACCGATGAATGTGTGACTGACTTAAGCACGATGGTCAGCAATGGTGCAGCCACAAAAATTCAAAAGAGATCATGACTTATCGGCAGACTTATGCTTTCCTAGTTTTCAAATTGGTCAAGCAACAATTGCACTCTCGTGATCGATTTGGTCG
The DNA here is from genome assembly GCA_016920805.1 of Stagonosporopsis cucurbitacearum. Lineage (NCBI taxonomy): Eukaryota > Fungi > Ascomycota > Dothideomycetes > Pleosporales > Didymellaceae > Stagonosporopsis > Stagonosporopsis cucurbitacearum. The sequence goes on along the minus strand of JAFEKD010000018.1, from coordinate 1,423,688 downwards.
GTGTTGATCTATTTTGTGTGCACAAGGTTGTCTGCATCTCGTCAACGAGCACGTAAATGTCCACATGTCAGTTTGAAGTTCGAGCGTGAGTTCCCAATTCGCTACAGCGAAATGACCATGAACATGCACTACACTGTGCGTTCGCTTGCGCAGAATTGGAAAAGACGGGTCATCCGGCCATGCAACGAAGTGTATAGGCTCAAAAACTGATAACAGCCAACGCTATTGTTCATATCACGTTCGTGCGGGACGGAAGCTCCACAAAACTTGCAATGAGGAGAGTAAAATGCCTCACACGCCGTGAAGTTTCCCCCTCCAGTAGCTAGAGCGCTAGCGTCACACAACTCAAATGCCGTGCAGCCAACCCTTGATGCATTTATGTTGATCTGACTCCACCTTGAGTCAACAAGCTTTTGCTCCGAAGGTGAACCATTGTGTGCAACCACTTATCGCTACCCCATAGCTTTTAGTGTTTGTCGTTCAAAGCTTGATAAGGCTTCGCCCAATAGCTCATCACGGGATACCCACATAGCCGGTGCTCCTCATTATCTGCCTGATGCTTATGAATTTATCTAACTCATCTCAATCGCGCCGTACCACATTGATACGGTTGATCGCTCTGAGTTGATGACGCCCACGCCTGCAGAGTGGTGCATGCTTCATGACCCAACTCATCCTTTTCTGTGTCATTCCTGCCTCGCGTCAACGATACCACAGGCTATGCTCAAACCAGCCAGCTCTATTCCCGCACCAAGACGTGAGTTGCAGGGGCCCACGATGGCCTCCTTGAATGAAGTAGCTCCGGGGAAAAAGTAACGAGAGCCTGCCGTCTCAGGCTTGAAAGTACAAGTCTCACGCGCAGTCTGCCTCATTTTGGATATTTAGTCTTTTGAGAGTGTTACAGTCAACGCCGACTTGTGCATCTCCGACGAGCTGTGGATGACAGGGCACACAGTGAAAATGACACATGCGGCTTGCGGTCCGAACTCGTATTGCTGACGACTACCCTGGTTACGAGTTGCCTTTCGACGGATGCTGAAGGAACCTTTACTTCTTCTGCAATCGCTTTACAACCTGCCGCTCGACATCGTCGACAATAGCGGATACCTAGTACTGCAGCGAAGAACAACAGTTATTGGTCGTTCAACCCACGAGCCACACCAATAGCCGCATTTGGCACGTTCTGTCACCTTGCCTATCAATTGGTGCGACGCTAGATCCTTCATAGTTGGACTGCAGGTCTGGGTCGCGAATTTTGGAGCAAGTTCTTTCGATGCAGCAGTCTTGTGGCTGTGCTTGTGTAAATGATGGATGCAAGCATCTCAAATCACTTGTGCTGAGGACCTTTCATTTCTCAAGTCCTTTTGACACATCGCTTCAAATCTCCTTGTCTCCCCCACACTCATTCTTGCAGTCACTAACTTGGCACACCTCTAATTGTACCTATTGGAGGAAATTGGCTCACCTGCTCATTGCTTGCTCGTTGCTTGGTATGAGGCAACCCGCGCTACAGTAAAGACCAGTCTAGAACGACACCACCAACTCCTTGGTTCACGCTCACGAGCTGAAGCGACTGACCGCAGTATCACGACAATTCTGTATACCAACTCGAAGACGATCATCTACCCAACGAAGATCAACATCCCATTCAAACTGGCTGCCCTTGTAGCAGCTCTGGCGTTCAGCTCTGCTTTTGCAACACCAATGAGAGAGCTTGGCGACCATCACGTCGAAGATATACAATGTCGCTGCCTGACGTATCACGCAGATGGAGGGCCAACTCCATGCAACTTCTTCGAGTCCAAGGGTTTTGGCTGGAGGTCTGCACAGATGATCGCGTCACAATACGACATCAAAGTCCAGTTCGCTAGTAAAAGTACTATATCCAAGGTGCTTGCGATATCCGCTCCACTCCCGAGTGAGGTAATGCAGGCGACAAGCATTGGCGATGCGCAGTCAGCTTCAAGAGAGGCACTTACCAGCCAGAACAAGATCGTTTGTGGGTTCGAGCAGGAAATAAGGAGCATGACACAACACTTCCAGGACCACAGACCAGAGGGTTATTTCATCGGACAAGTGATTGCTTGGCTCATGCTATGCATTGTGCTCTACGCAGCCGGTGAATATGTGTGGACAAGGTAGGTCGACACCATAGTGATGTGACAATAATAGCTTACACCGCTAGATGGTTGATCCGCAATCGATCGATCAAGCTCAAAGGAGAAGAGAAGCCATTAAAGGTCTCGACATCCCTCAAGACGAGTTCTCCAGGCTACGCACCTAGCTTCACTTGAATGTCCAGCAATACACAATAGCGCATCATTCACAAAACACTGCGACCGCAATGGAAAAGTATCCAGGGACTGGCTACGCCGGACCAGACGTAGACAAACGCAGTTTCCTCTCACGCACTTAGGTTGTATACAACCGAGACCCTTCAAGGCTGTACTCACGAGCAGTACGCTTCATTGTGATGCTATAACTTCCTGTGAATTCACATCGAGGGCATGGGTCATACGCGAAGTGAGAGCTAAAATAGCGGTTCTCAGATGTACTCTCGATTCTCAGCTTAGACGTAGTGGTGTCATTATGGGAATGATTCGAATAGTTAAGAATACGAGGATAGCCGATTAGCCTTAACAACGTCTCACACAGCAAGTGTGAGGGGTCATTGGCTGGGTCTGGGTATGAAGCTGCAGCTTCACCATCAAAGGAGTGAACTCGAACCTTGATACCATGAATGTTCGCCCAGTGTGCTTGACCATAACCTTGTCACCACAACCATTGACGTGATTTGCGCAACATCAAAACAGGACAACCTGCCCATTATCTTCTAGTTTTCCCTCTTTCTCCAGTGATCTTACTGTCTCTTTGATTCTGGCTACCATGGCCTTGCCGTACTCCGGTCCTGGCGGTGGTGTGGGCTTCGACGTATCAGGTCTGAGCCAAGGCACAGCTTTAGTCCCTTTCGCAGCCTCGCGCAGCTCCTCAATGCCCTGGTCGTCGAAAGCCGCGCCTAGTACAACCGCAACGGGCGTTCTGTCGTAGTTTTTCGAACCTAGAGCAGAACCCGCTGACCCAGGGTTATGGCCAAGGAGAAGAGCGGGAATTTGCTGTTTTCCAGCCTCGACGGTCTGGATGAACTGTATCACTGTAACACGATTCAGTTGTATAGAGACAGTTGTCGAAAATCAGGCTAACCTACCTTCAATCTCAGGCTTCAGGTTCTCGATTACCACGGCGCCGATGGCTTCAGTTTTACCGCACAGTATCACAGGGTGCGGTAACGGCATTGTGGCGAAAGTACGCGACGAGAGACTGGCTTGTACGTATAGTCTAGCGAACGCCGGGCGAAATGCTCTAAGCATGCTATGTTGAGCTTCAAAGGCGGATGTGAGACCAAGATGGAATCATTTGTGCTAGTGCACTAGACAGATAGAAGTTGGTTAGGCTACATAGGTAAGGCGCTCTCGTTTCGCAAGCAGTAAGTAGCAAGACTCCTGTGATAACAGGCCGGCATAAGCATAAGCCCCAGACACTCTATTTGTCGTCTCATACACTGGCCTTATCTCATCGCAACTGCACAATGAGTTCGCGGCCTGTAGCAGAGGTTACATGACGCCAATGGACGGGAAGTCCTTGGACATTGTATGACGCGGATGTACGGCAAAGAAGGCTGCTCTATTGTGCTATTTCATCCCCCGACATCATAAGACTGTAGCGAGTTCACAATCCCATGAGACTTGGATGAAGTCAAAATAAAAGGCTCCAAGCTGCTCTGTGGTCAATGCAGCCAGAGACAAGCGGCCGGCTTGAGCGCCGTGGATGCTTGGCCCCAAATTTCAGAACCTAGCGTGGGAATTGCGGAGGCAGAATTCAATGGTTTTGACTCTGACGTCCGCTCAACCCCGGATTGCCAGACTAGCAGACGTTTTGTTGTTCCTTACAAGAGAAGGACATGTTTGAAGCTTGGGATTACGTCACACCACCTGCGCCTCCGTAGTCTCCAGACATGGCGCCAGCACGACTCCTAACATTTAGAAGCTGCGACCACCATACGCTCACTCGACGTGCTCATGGGCCACCCACCCACCTGAACACCATGCGCGCTGGCCGCAAATCTTTCATCGCGTCGCAACGATGAGTGGGTATCTGCATACCTTGCGTTACTTCTTCGGTCTACCCTTCAACATTGCTTGGAGAACGGCACTCGTACAGATTCCTCGATTTGTACCGCTATCGATCCTCCACATTACCTCGCCCAAGGGACCGCATCCCTTCCTCGTCAATCTTCCGAGTCGGAAAGGCACCGTCATCACTCTATATGTCTTTGTTCCACCTGCGCCGGTAGATCTAGAGGAGAATGAGGACCGGCGGCGAGCAGAGTCAGGGGAATGGAGAGTACCGGTGGTGCTAGACTTCCATGGCGGTGGTTTCATCATGGGCAGCCCACTCGAGCAGGCACCGTACGCCTCAATGATGTCGCGTGAGCTAGGCGCAGTCGTCATCTCTGTCTCCTACCGCATCGGACCATTTCACCAGTTCCCGGCCGCAATACACGACGCTGAAGATGCATTGTCGGCGATCCTGGATACAGACAGTGTTACAGATGCCGGTAAATATCTCAGGACGGAAATTCAACGTTACTACACCATCATGCGTACCAACACACTCAGCAAAAACAACAAGAGGAAGAAGAAAGAGACCTTGCCGCCTCATATCGAGCATGTCACGACTGTCACCCTCGATCCGGAACGTCTTAGCATTTCGGGCTTCTCAGCGGGAGGGAACATTGCATTGAACATGGCTATCTCAGCCCCGCCTTGCATGGACATACTGCAGTCTAATGATGGGCGAACAAACTCGATTTCGCATGGACCGTCGCCCGCTGCAACAATGTCACCACTTCTGCCAACAAACCGCGCACCTACGTTGCTTGACAATCCCCTGCAGCCATGGCCGTCTATCTTGCCTACTGCACAAGCCCGACCTAGATTTATGCCTCTCTTGTTATTCTACCCTTCGTTAGACGCACGTCTCCTACCTCACGAACGCCCGATGAAGCCTCTTCCAAACGCGCTCAAGCCCGACGACAAACACCAAGAGAAGCCACGAATGCCGGGTCTCTTCTCAATCATGGGTCCCACTTACCTTCCCAAGAAACTGCGCCCGCACCCTCGTGCCAGTCCTGGTTTAGTTGACCCCGAAAATATCCAAAAGAATGCCGCCATCTTCCTCGTCCTTCCAGAGAAAGATACACTCGCCGTCCAGAGCGACGTTTGGGTAGACAAGATGAACTGCAGCGGATGGCATGGGCATGTACATTTTGGCGATGGACGAGAAAACGATTGGGACGGTGTTGCTGGCGGGCAGCCTTATCCACAGGTTGATAGCAACGGTGGCCTCGAGGTCTGGCATGCTCCAGGGTGCAGACACGGCTGGACGCAGTTCCCTGACATAGCAGTTGGGAAGCATGAGAGGAAGGAGAGACGCCTCGTCTTTGGCCGGACGTTGCAGTTTGTCAAAGACGCGTGGAGGAGAGAGTTACCCATTCCTGAAGAGAGACTGGGCGACAACAATCAGGAGCTGCGGCCTCTTCGTATTCCAAGTCAATTCAATGGATTGGAGCACTGACGGGAGAGCTCATCATTACTTTTTTTCATCCAGGCGTTCAAATAGACGGCCAAGGCTTGGTCGGAGCATAGCATTATGAAAGCATAGCGTTGTACAGATATGGTCCATCAATCCCATTCAACTGCGATACGTCGCTGTAGATCACCAGCATGAAGGAAACTCCTGAATGGTTTTATTAAACACCACAGCTGCCTCACACCAGCTCAGACCGCCTTGCCCTTCGTTCCAAATAGCCACAGCCCAACACCGACACCAACACCGACACCAACACCGACACCAACACCAACACCAACATAGCTCGACGAGGCGTCATGCTAACATCTTGCACAAACCTACCGCCAGGACATTGAACACACCCGCCAATCGCCACACACGACCTCACCGTGCAACGCAACGCCGCGCAACCATCCCATCCTGCCCTGCACACGGCGCACGCCCAGCGTTGCATCTGCTTGGCATTTCAACAGGGTACACCTACATGAGCGCGTGTTACTCTCGCAAATTGTGGTTGGTTCGGAGCTTTTTTCAAGGCCGGCAAGCGGGTCCAAGTTGCTGTGTAAGGGGAAACGGTTGTGCAGCGGAGAGAGGGAGGGAGGGAAGGGAATGCTTGGCTGTGTTTGTACGACAGGGCCGGAGCTTGGGAGTTGGGGAGTTTGCAACCTGAGGGACGGACCGGGCGATTGTTTCGAGTTTTGAGGTAGAGGTGAGGTGAGGTGAGGTGAAGATCAGTATAGAGAGCTACTTTAGCTGGGGGTGAAAAGGGGTCATCAGCATTTGAGAGGCCTTTATGCCAAGCTGGGTGGGTCAGCAGATGTAGCTGATGAGGGTTGACTCGTCGAGCACTTTGAGGCGTGTACCTTGGATTAAAGTGCGATCAACGGGTGTCTGTGATTGAGTTTAGGGCTGGAGATCAGCCATTTCTGGCGCAGGGTGATGGACCCTTGCCAAGCGAAACGAGGTTTCATGCTGTGGATTGGAGAGCTTTTGGGTAACTGTAGCGATGCACATTTTGCAAGACGTGAATTATTCATTATTGATGTCTGTCTGAATAGTGTACATGGTGGTGCAACGCTCCTGTGCTGCGTCACTACCTACATTACCTACTACATGGTGACGCGACCACAACGACGTCATGCGAGCCAGTCGATTAGCGATCAGTAAGTGGATAAAGGCTACGCCTGGTTGGTGGTGGGAGCAGCTTCCCTCCAGGCCCTGCTCGAGGTTAGCTCTGGAGCATTGCGGTTAGATGAAGTACCCCGCCTCTCCATGCACACGTAGGAAGGTGGACCACAGCCCCAGATTCGAGTCGTGTTGCTGCACACTGCACAGTCAGTGGAACGACACATCACGGCCAAAGGCAACGTCGAGGGTTCAATCATGGGAACGGACTCTTCCCCACATGCACGACATCGTGGGGTGTCTTGTATTGTACGAGGACAAGCCGGCTCAGGCGCTTCTGAGGAAAGTACACGGCACAAGGGTCGTATCTGCTCTGCCAACGAGATGCGGAGGAAGTGGACCCTGTTCCCAGGCGCTGCAGGCAATGGCGCAGCGAAGCATGTGGGAGTGGGTTGATGAAACGGGAAACCCGCGACTAGCGAGCTGTCCCCGAGCAACGGGCATCAGATGATCAAGGGTGACGCAGGCCGGAGTGAAAGTAGGAAGGAAGGATAGGAAGGGCGGTGAATAGCGGTGTAGACGTCTGCAGAGAGCTTTGGAGTGAGGCTGTTGGAAGCACAGAGATGATGTGCAGCTTGAGCACGGAGCCAGGCAGGCACAGACAGGAGAGCTGAGACTATCGAGGAGGCATTTAAAGGAGGCAGTCAATGGTACACGGCATGCATGCGTGTGCTGCTCAACGATGCATACCTATTGCACGCACTGCGAATCAAGGTGAGGTGTGCTTGACTAGTGCCAATGCGCTCGTGTGCAGCGGCTGTACGGAACTCTGGAGGACAGGGAGCGAGCTGCATGAGCAAGTCAGGGTCTCTTTCCGATGCATGAGCAATTGCGCACTGAATTGCGTAGCAGCCGGCGGCGCGTGTCCAACAAGTAGGAAAACCTGCTTGCTTCTGACGTGACTTGACGAAAGCGCCATGATGGCGCTGCTGAGGGCTGCTGACAAAGAGCGATGATGGCAACAAAGAAGCAGTCCAGCAGCAGCGGCCAGCGCCCGTCGGCAAAGGAGGTGCCTTTGTCGATGCAAAGGCTGCAAGTCGAGAACAGACGTGGGCCGAGGGGCTGCTTTCTTTGTGTAATTTTGCCTGTGGCCGACGCAGGCCGCGACCGCGACCGCGCCCTCTGCAGGTTGTGCAGCGGTCCCAAAGAATCTGCAAAGGCTCGGGTTGCATTGGACAATTTGAACGCACGGCTGCGTGGACGGTCGACTGCGGCCGTTGCTACAATTAGCGCGCTCCCCAACATGGTCCACGGCACATCAAATTCCTCTCTCCCTTCTCCCAGGTCTTTCGAGGCATTGCAGCAGCGCCACGGCTCTGCTCTGCTCTGCTCTGCACTGCGCACGCCAGCAGCTGCTTTAGATAGGCTCGCCGCACTCCGCCCCACGATCAACGCAAGCACCGCAGCCGCCCAGAGCCTTGTTCCAGCACACCCACGGCGCCCGCCTATCACGTCGCCGCGAGCCTCGCTGGCGCCGTTGCCACAGCGTGTCTGAAGATCCTACATCATCTTTCGCCGGGTATCCCTCCCCACGTGCGACTGCCCAACTCTGACAGCTCGGACACTCTGCGAAGCTGCCACTTCATTCCACTTCGGACCGACCCTTCACACTGCACCTCCGCCATGTTCTCCATATTATAACAACACGTCCACTGGGGCCCCACCTCACCACCACCACCGCCGCCACTACCTATCCATACACTCAGTAATACACCACTCCGCCATATTTCATTGCCACAAGCACGACCCCGTCACGACTCTCCACTCTTCACTCCCAGTACATATTTCGACTCGACGTCTGCGATCGACGCCTACGCCGTTCTGCAAGCGCCTCCAAGCGGCGCTCTGCACTACATCATAGAAACACCATAATTACCCAGCATACATAAGTAAACATGCCCAACGAGCAAGATCACGTCGGGAGAAGACGCGGTGCAGGGACGAGCACCCTGCAGACGAACTTCAGCACAACACCACCAACCATGGCAGCAGAAGACGAGATACCGGCCGACGTCGACGAGCCTCCGGAACACGGGCGTACACCGCGACCAACACCCCTGAAGATTCAACACCCCTCGCAAGGGTCATTTGCGAAGATTTCGAAACCAGCCATCGACCGCAAAACATCCCTTTTAACATCGGCCCTGCAGTCGGCCTCAAACACAAGCTCGCCCGTGGACGATCACTCAGACAAGGATCCGCCGCGTGGCATGTCGTGCATCTCCACATGGAGCAACAGCACAATCTCAACTGCCGATCTGACCAGCGACGGAGGCTTCACGAGCCCAGGAACAAGGACATGCACGCCAAGTCCACCACTGCCATCCACAATGATTCACAACATGCTACCGCCGTTCACAAAGAAGCCATCAGAGCAGCGTATTACTTTTGTCGGACATGAAAACGATGCCACCGCAACGCCAAAGCCCGCGGCACCTGCCGGCGAGCAGGGCGTCGAGGCTACACTGGGCAGGAAGAGGTGCATCATGTTTGCTTGTGGCGGACAGAAGGAGGAGAAGAAGAAGCCTGTAGACGCGCTGGCAAAGCCAGCGACACCTCCACCGACTGAAGAACCACCCAAGCGCGCCTGCACGATCAAGTTCGCCTGCGCAAAGCCCACCACCGCGCAACCCACCGAGGAGCCACCGAAGCGCCCTTGCACAATCAAGTTTGCTTGCTCAGCAAAAGGTCCTGCTGAGGTATCATCAAAACCAAAGACTGCTCGCCGAGCCGCCAGCCCCGCGCCGCCGGCTCGTCATACACCGGCATCTCCCAAGCGATCGCCGAGAGCTCACCGTGACTCTGATTCCACAGTCCGCAACAGCTCTCCCATCAGCGTCCGCAAAGTCTCTCTCGTCGACCGCACCCGTCGTTTGAGCCAGAACTCGGAACTGGCTCGCACCGAAGCCTACCGTTTCCACGAATTTGCAAGCTCAGAAGAGGAGGTCGAAGAATGGACGCAGGAGGTCACCTGTCATCGCAATCGTCTCACCGTTGGAGACACTCTCCGAGTCGAGAACAATCTCCGTCAACTGGTTGAAGAGGTCGAAGAGGAGGCTCTGGAAGACGATGACGATGACGACGATGACGTAGCAGACGACGATGACGATGATGGCGATGATGAAGATGAGGACAATGACAGTGACAACTACAGCGATGTCACCGATGAAGGCTTCCAGACAGATGATGAAGAGGGCTTTGCAGTCTCAGATGATGAGAGCAATGCGGGATCTGACTACGATTGGTGGGCCCCAGGGGCCTCGACTGCAGCCACGTCTATAGATCATATTGGCAACTTCCGGCCCAAGAACCACCGCACCGTTTCCGAGTCTTCGATAGGCTCCTTGGAAAGCCGCAAGAACGGCTTTAAGATGTTCGAGCGGACGGAGGGTGAGCGTGCTGAGGGCCTGTCCGCCCCCAAGGTCAAGCGCAAGAAGTCGAAACCGGTGAACATCCACACACCAAGTGCAGAGCTTCCAGACAGCACCGACTTCGTCTGCGGAACTCTCGACGAGGACAGACCTGCAGAAGAAGCATTCATGATCAACCTCGAGCGCCGACGTGCAGCCAAACACAAGCCTGCCCCTCAGGACATCGATCCTACCTTCCCAGCTTCAGACCCTGAGTTGATTGACGATGACGAGGAAGACGAAGTGGACGATGTTGAGAATCCTTCGGAGAGCGACAATTACTTCATGATGCACGGGCGTATGGACCTCATTGACGGTGTGCCACGTGGACGCCGCAGAGATACGTTGAAGCCGCGTTCGCCTCCTGCACACTCGCCGAAACGGCCTCGCTCCCCTCCTCCTGCCAAGCGCGCTGTGCACCGGTCGCCTCCCCCTCTCACCAAGCGTGCAGTACATCGTTCACCTCCGCCTGCGAAGAGGGCAGTTCATCGTTCCCCACCTCCCACTAAGAAGGCTGTACATCGCTCGCCTCCACCTCCTCGCGCCCTCTTCGGTAGATCGCCAGTAAGACTGCGGTCCCCGGCTCCTGTTCGTCTGCAGTCACCACCACCCTCACGCCGTGGATCGGCCAATATCCTGGCGTCTAGGCAACGCTCTGAGTTGTCCATCAAGTTTGGCGGGATCGGCGAGCGGCCAGCTTTGACTGTGTCTGCGTCTTTACCTCGAACACCCATTACTGCTCATCACAACCCTCTCGAGTACAGCGATGACGAAGAGACAAGCAACAACGATATGCCTGTCCGCCGCGCCATTGACATCCAAGTGGGCCTTGAGAAGAAGAGGCAGCGACGCAGAGAACAGCTGTACCGGAAGCAGCACCGCAAAAACGCCAAAGAGAAGCGGCCACCACCTCCTGGGCGAGGCGCAGAACGGATGCGTGATGTCGGGCTGCAGATGGCGGCGCACAAAGGCAAGACAATACCGTTCAATCCTTTCCATGTTCCGGCGACACCGGATCAGGAAAACATGCACGTGCTGTCAGTATAAAAGACAGGACGGAGTGTAGAAGAGCGCCGCCGACCAGCGCGTTGGCCCTTGACGAGTCGTTGCACAGCGTGCGCGACTCGCTGGTCGCTCTTCACACAAACAATCTTGGTAGAGCCGCCTTTTTTCAAAAGGCAGGCTCCCGAGTTTCAACATTTTTTCTTCTTCTTCTTCTTCTTCTTTTTGAAATATTTACTGGTTCCACGGTAGCTCCATACTTTCGCTACTGGCTGGCTACTCATGTACATAGCCATGCTTTTCCATCTCTCGACTAGATGTGGGGTATTTTTTTTTTGCATATCTCATTCGACTTTGCTTGTGTGTTTGACTTTGCTTGAATTGACTCTGATTCTGGGATCTGCATCTATACCACGGCATAGCGTTGGGGTTGGCTAGGGTGGTGTAGTGTAGTGTAGTGTTGTGTACATGCATGCATAGTTGTCCTCATTAGCGCGAGGTTCCAATGTGACGTGTATAGAGTGCACCAGCGAGACAGACACTGCAGCAGCAGCAACAACAATAATAACAACAGTAGATTCATGTACCCTGTCATGAGTGATTCGAAACAAACATATCAAGAAACGCGTGCTCCTAATCGGAAAATTGGTAGATTGGTATTGTAGATTGGTAGATTGGTAGATCAAGACGCTAGATAGGTACCTATCGTAGTGTTGTTGACAACCTGCCCGTGTTGAGGCGCTACACGACGATTACCTACCCCCCTACCCCTGCGATCGGCCGTGGGACGCGTAGGTGTGTACGTGGGAGTCGGAGTCGCGCGCCTGGGGAAGCGTCGAGCGATCGATCAGCAGTGCACAAGTGAGAGGTATAATGGCATCACGAACAGGGCCACGATAATACAGACACGACCACAATCATTGTTATTGTCAGTATCGTTGTCACTAACACTACTACCTGGTAATAGTGGTTCCACTACCATCTCGTCACGAATTCAAGGAGAGGGGCTTGCACAGTTTGTACAGCTTGCACAGCTTGCACACGCCGCACACATACACGCACGCACGTACGGCAGTTGCGCGTCCTGCGTTGGACTTGATCTGGAAATAGAAATGGAGATGGAATTATCCGGCGCCAATGGAACTTTTTTTGGGGGGGGTGAAGGCAAGCACGCAAGGTACCTACTTACTTCACAGGCTACCTTTTTACTTATGCAGTAGTGCGGCGAGCTACATACAGTAGGGTTGATTTGGGGGTCAGGCTGACAGCAGCGTGCTGTGCATGCGTGAAGGCGTGAAGGCGTGCAGTCTGTCTCTAGCGGCAATGGCTGCCAAGGCTGCCCGTCGCACGCGCTGAGCCCTCGGAGAGCTTGCGAGGCATGGCGTGTCGGCGGACATGCTTGTGTTTTGACAGCTCTGGTGCCCCGCGTAGTGGTGAGTGCATAGAGTTTGTTGGAGTACACAGAGTTGGCAGAGGCAGAGGCAGAGGCTACAATCGACAGCCGCCGGCCACAGGCCACAGACTGAAGCCAACCAGCCAACAAGCCAGCAAGGCGCGCTACTCGACGGCCGGCTCCCATCCAAAGAGCAGGCCGCCGCCCGCCAGCCCCAAAACCCCCTGCTGCGCTCAGTTAGGCGCGCTACCACGGCTCCTATTCCCACCACACCAGACGCATCTCGTCCTCCGCACAGCCTCACGCCTCGCACCTCGCACATTGCACATCGTACCTTGCACCTCGCCCCTCGCCCCTCGCACGCTGTCCGCGCCCGCTCCCATGCCAATTGCGCTGCCGCCTTTGTGACCCAGCCTTCCCCTCTGCCAGAGTAGCCATGCCGGGCCCGCTGTAGCACACTGCCAGACCGCCGCCCTCACTGCCTGCCTCGTCTCGCTGCCATTTTTATTCTTCCATTGCAGCCCCCCCCCCCCTGTGTTCCCCGCTGTGCCCTTTCAATGTCGCCGTCGCCCGCTCGAGACGCCTAGTAAACTTGCACCACGCGCCCGACGCGCTCCGCTGCCACGGTGCCTCGCCTCCTGCGCCCCCGGTCTCTCCTTGCGGCCATGATGGAGAAGCTATGGATTGTCGAAGAGCGCAAGGACAAGCGCATGTACCGCCGCCGCTGCGCCGGCACCGACGTCCTGACCATGTTCTTCGTCTCAACCTGCGCCCTGCTGTTCCTGCTCGTCTGCTCCATCCTCTACGGCACCCGCACCGAGCGCCCCACCCTGCCGCCTCTGGTGCGCGAGGTCATGCCCGCCGGCCGCTGTTTGTGCGAATTCAGCACAAACTTTGCCTGCGACACCTGCCTGGACTGCGCCGCCAATCAGGTCGTCCTGGGCCAGAACGCCTCTGAGGAAGCCGCCAACTGGCTGTTCAGCTACAAGCGTGACCGCAACAACTACGGCCTCGACGAGGCCCAGTGCGACAGCGCCTTTCCCGGCCAGTATGAGGACATTGAGCGCGCCGTCAAGGTGCGCAAGCGCTGGGGCAAGGTCACCGAGGCCGATCTGTCCAGCTTCGACTTGACAAAGGGCATGGTGCGCGCCATGATCTACGACCGCGAGGTGAGTCTTTCGTCGGCGTGGAATTAGAGGCAACAATCCCCCAAACTGACTTTGCTGCAGCTCTACATCATTGAAACCTTCCTCGTCGACAACATCAACCGCCAGAAGGCCCTTGCCTCGCTCAGCGCCATGTACCGCGCCATTCTTGCCGCGCCCTCGGATTCGGACATTCCCAACATCGAATTCGTCTTCTCCGTTGAAGACCTGCCCGCACAGCCCACAAAACCAATGTGGTCACTCGCCCGCCGCGCCCAGGACCACAACCTCTGGCTGATCCCCGACTTCGGCTTCTGGAGCTGGGACATGCCGTCAATCGGCACGCTAGACGAGGTCGCCATGGAGGCTGTTGCGCGAGAAAGCATCGAGCCGTGGGACCAGAAGACAGAGAAGCTGGTCTGGAGGGGCAAGATTACATTTGCGCCCAAGCTCCGGCGCGCATTGCTAGACGCTGCCAAGGGGAAACCGTGGAGCGACGTTGGGCAGCTCAAGTGGACGGATCCAAACTTCAAAGAGCAGTTTCTGGGGCCCGTCGACCAGTGCAATTACATGTTCATTGCACATGCTGAGGGTGCGTCTATGAAGTTGCAGTTGAGAAGTCAGCCTCGCTAACACGACACAGGACGCAGCTATTCAGGCTCGCTCAAGTACCGTCAGCTATGCCGCTCAGTTATTGTCTCGCACAAGCTCCAATGGATACAACACTACCACTACCTCTTCCGCAGCAACGGCTCGAACCAGAACTTTGTCGAAGTCGAACGCGACTTCTCCGACCTCGCCTCGGCCATGGAAGACCTCCTCGACCATCCAGAGAAAGCAAAACGCATCGCCGACAACAACGTGCAAGTCTTCCGCGAACGCTACCTCACCCAGGCCGCAGAAGCGTGCTACTGGCGCAAGCTGATCCGGCGCTGGAAAGACGTCATGGCGTGGGAACCTGTGTTATATGCAGGCGTCGAGGTCGGGGAACGCACGCGGCGCACAGAGAAGCGCGGCGAGCGCTACGAGACGTTCATATTGTACGAGCCGCACACGCAGTTGGAGTGGCCCAAAAGTGCCCCATGACTAGCGCGGCAGGGCAAGGACCCGTATGCCCCGGGCCCAGTCCAGATGCCGAATCCGCAGACACCGCGCGAGACGGGCGAGCACGATACATTGAGAATGTAGGGTCCAGCTATTTTAACCGCCTTTGCGCAACGCAACACGGAAAGGTAGGGCGAGGAGCTGGACCGAAAGCGTGCGGTGAGGATACAGGGCGAGAGGCATTGCGAGGAAGGAGAGCAATGGAGGGGATGATGACTTCAGCGCGACCATGACATCGCAGCAGCGAGGCGAGCACACACCTACACTCACACATCCACACCCACACCCACACACAACCAGAACAGCCACCTAGACCCACGGCGCTTTCGCACGCAAAGCAAAGACCAGGAAAAAAGAACAGGAGCGTTTATACCCCAGTTACAATAGCGACATGTATTGTGCTTTTGCATATAAAAGCAGGATAGAGCAAAGCAGCGAGAAAGGAGAGTGTAATAAGGGAGATGACTTTGTCTTGCGTTGAGACCACACCACGCCTCATCAACATCGACATCACATCACATCAACATCAACATCAACATCGTCATTAACATCGACATCAACATCAACACCATATCACATCACGCTCCACCAAACATATCATACCATACCGCACGAGAGCAAACCAAACCACATACCCATACCACACTAATGAACGACTCGATGCCATAAAACAACAACGAGACCAGACAAAGCAGAGCAGCGCAGGACAGAGCAGGACAGAATACAGCAGAGCAGAACAGAGCAACGCGGAGCAAAGAAGAGAAGAAAGAACTATTTTGTACATATACATAGTTGTATATATGTACACATGTATGTGTGTATATAGCGTAATAATAGAAATTTGACCCCTCTGTGTGTTCTACCTTCTTCCTTCCTTCCTTCCTTTCTTCATTTTTTTCTTCTTTTTTTTCTGTTCATTGGTTTCTTTCTTTGCTGTGCTTTGTATGTGTTGAGTTTAGGAGCTTGGTGAGCTTGTCGAGCTTGTCAAGCCTGTCAAGTATGTTAAGCCTGGGAGTATGGCGCAGGGTGCAGGGAGGAGAGGATAGATGGGTAGATGGGTAGACGAGGCAGGACAGGCAGAGGAGAATAATTGGAGTTCGAAATTGCGGGTTTGTGATGGATTGATGGAGCTTGATCCGTCTTTTTTTTTTCCTGTCTCTCTCTCTTACCCTCTCTCTCTCTTTCTCTTATTGTTTAGGAGTTAAGTCAAACCAAGTCAAGTCGAGTCAAGGACAAAACACAACAAGCAAACAAACAAACAAACATAAAAAGAGCCAGTGAATTAGACAAGAATCTCAAGATGGATTTTAATTAATTTACTCAATTGGTCTATAAACGCAGTGATTGGTAGTGGTATCTTATGTTGGTATATAGTGTGTTAAACCGCATGTAGTTTAGTTTAGGTGGATTGAATTGGATGGGACGTGATGAGATGGGATGGGATGGGGTAGAGTGCAGGGAGAGACGAAAGGGGAAACTTCAAACGCCAGACAGGAGTCAGACCTGTGCACCCGAGACTCGCACTGATGACAAAAGAAGACGAAAGCAAGTAAGCAAGAAGGGAGTAAGCAGTTCAAATACGAGTGCATTCCACACCCCACAAGTAGAGCAAAGACAAAGTCAACCAACGGGCTTCAAACACGCAGACGGACTGCTTGGGAGCAAAATCAGACCCGGTCTTCGGCAAAGTCGAGGACTTCGCAGTCGTCCTCAAAGAATCCCTCCTCGCCCTCTTCGCCATCGCGCTTCACACGCCTCCGCCGCGTCGTCACTACCACCTGCTCAACCTCTTCTTCGTCATCGTTGAGCACGAGCTTGTTCACGATGCGAGCTGCCACCCCGGCGGCAAAGTCGTCGTCGTCCATGTCGTGGGCGTGCGTCGCTGGGGAGGAGATGCGGATGGCATCGACGCCCTCGCCAAAGAGCCAGGGTGTGCTGTCGTCTTCGTGGTGGAGGCTGCTGGCGAGACCAGGAGTTGATGGTTGATGCTCGCTGTTGCTCTCGTGCACGCTGCTCAGAGGGCGTGCATAGACAAAGCGCGTCACTCGACGATCAGTGTAGAATGGCTGGTATGGCGGATTTGTCTCAATCTCTGAGAAGCTGAGTGGTGCCAGCGCCGTGCCTGCTCCTTTGGCGCCACGTGTGGCGGACTTGCGAGGCAAGACTCGAGGCAGCCATTCTCCGCAGACATTGCTCGTCGTTTCTTGGTCGCCGGCTTGAGGAAAGAGTTGTTCAGTGATGGAGGGTGGGAAAACTGTATCCGAGATTGCAGCAAGGCCAAACTCGACCATCTTCCTCTTTGATATCGACGTCGCATTTGGTGATTTGCCTTTGCCGGTGGCAGGCCGCATCTGGACTCGCCAGATCTGCAATACACCGCCTGACACCAACCCAATCGACCCTCGACCCTTGCCTGAAAGCCATCGCGCGCTGGAAGGCTTGACGCCGCTGGGCGAGACAGGCAGGGCCAGCTTGTTATCGCCGGACCGTCTGATGTTGTTGATAGATTGTCCCACGCCTGCAGCAACGGCCTTGCTAGATTTCGCGCCTGCTGCAGGAGTCATGCCGAGACTGCTGAACGTGAAGCGAGAACCATTGCTGAGGGCTCGACCACGAACGGCACTGAGGAATGGCTTTGCTGTATCGTTGAAAGCTTGCATGGCAGACCCAACTGCACCTCCCCCATTCGCGGCAGCCACATCGTCTCTTGACTTTACTGCACTTGCAGGACGAATCCTTCTGGGCGGTGGCCATTGAGCGGCTGAGGCCGGCATAAGAAACATATGTACCGTCCCTTTGTCTGTGATAACAGCCACTTTGTCGATGCGCGGAGCAGACCACGCCACGTCGATCACGTTTGTGACTGTAATACGGGAGAACCTGGCGACTTGCCGAATATGCGGTCCAATTGCTTGTTCCCTGCTGGTCTTGCGCGCCCTTCTAAAATTGACACGTTTCAAGTCCCACACTTCCTGTAGATCGCCCTTGGTGCTGATAGTCATGAGCATCAGGCCAGTCGGGGAGAACGATAAGAAGCTACAGCCGTGTGTTGCAGGAAAGACTGCAATTGGCTGCAAGGCGCCTTTGCTGCGGGATTCTTCAGCTTCAACTAGCTTTTGCAAGTCGTGTATTGCAACGACAGTCGCTTCCTGCCTTGGTTGAGCCTGGTTGTGTCCATGCGTAGGTGGAAAGTAGTGTTGCATGGGATCCTGATATGGTAGGTTGTTCGCAGATCCTTTGTTCATGTAACTCTTGAAGGCCTGCATGCCCTTCTCAGTGGCCCAGCGCGCGCCCTGGATCGCCACCTGAGTGCCCTCTCTCGTCAGCCTGTTGAGAAGACTGGCTACCTCTGGAGCATCGACAGCACAGTTTGTTGATGGTTGGGGTGGTGCAGTGTGGTGCGCGATTCCAGCAGGTCGTTCGTAGTACTGAGAGGTCAGGGCAGTGCCGTTGACCGAATAAGACGAGCTCGAAGCAGGCGGCGTCACAGCAAGCCAGCGGTCTGAGAGAGAGAAGACGGGCACACCGTACTTCTCAGGCTGAACCTCTTCGTGGCTTCCATCTGCACCACTGGAGGCGCTTGACGGAACCGTTCGCTCACGTAGCTGTACAGATGTCCACAACTTCCCAACACAGCGGAATCGCTCGGTATGTTCCCTGTGATCCTTGACATAGGATGCAAAGACAAAGACTTCTCCACTTGTACCTGATGCGACGACCACGAACTTGCCATTGGCATCGACCACCAACTGTCCTATAGGGGCAGGAGGCTGAAAGAGAGGGCTTCCAACCGGAGTGACCAAAGGCGCCAGAGGACTTGCATAAAGCGTAGCCAGCTTCTTTTGCTCTTTTAGGGAGTAGATTTCGACCGTAGTCTGGTAGCCACTGATCTGTGTCAACGAGTCGTTGCTCGCTGGTCTGCTGGGGGACTCTGACGCGGAGTCATCAATAACAGATGAAGAGCCGCTGCCACTGTGGCTGCTACGACCATCTTTCAGAACAGGGCCGTGCAGCGTCAGGGCAATCAGAGGTCTTGAGTTTGCAAAAGGGTCCTTCCTGGAGGTCCACGGTATAATTTTGGCCCCAATAACGCCACCCCTGAGGCCTTCGAGGTGGCCAACCATATCAAGCTTGCCCCTTTCGACTCGGAAGACATCCAGACCGCCCTGCGAGCCGACCAGCAGTACATTTTCTGTAGTTCGAGCTGCTTCATCGCCGGCCATGCTCAACGTGTCGAATCCACAAAAGTAGCCACCTTCACCTGGGAGGATACCTCCTCCGTCTTGGAGTCCGTCCAAACCAAGGTCAAGCTCAGGAGCGCCGTAGAAGTGTGCTTGCGGTTGATGGGGCAGAGGAAGATTGCCAGCAAAGTTCTGTGACAACGGACGGCCCGTGTACTGCGAATAGGTGGAAGGTCTGCGGTCTCGACCACCGAAAGTTGCTTGCTGATTTGGGTGACTCAGCGGTCGTCCTCCAACCGTGGGCGGCGAGTTGGACATGCCGGGCATGTAGAGTCCGTCTCGCGCGCCCGGGGAGTGCTGAAACGTGGGTGGTGAGCCTGCTATGGCTATGCCGCCGTTGCCTGGGGAGGCTTGGGTGCCAAAGAATGGCAGCGACTTTGTCCACTCTGTCGTGTAGTGAGCTGCGGTTCTGGTGGCACCGATTGCCGAGTAGAGTGGCGAGGTGGTTGCATTATAGGTTATGGGTGGAGAGGCCGAGGCGAAGCGCTGCGCTGAGGGCGGGGACTTTGTTCTTGTAGTAGAGAGTCAGTGAAAGCGCAGGGGGACAAAGGAGGCGGTAGCTCACATCTCGCGTGGATAGATGCGCGTAACTCTCTCCCCATGCCTATTGTCTCGTCCCAGCTCATGTCTCGTCTTGCGGCCGCGCTGCTGAGGAGTGTCGTGCACCTTGAGGCGGTTGCGGTGCTGCTGGTGGAGGTGGGCAAGGTTGGAAAGCGGCGGCGGCGTGTTGTCAGCAGCGGAGGTGGGCGAAGAGGTCATTCAAGTAGCGGGGGCGTGTCTGGCGCGGTGGGTGCAGAGTGGTGGCTCTGCTGGGAGGGTTGATAGAGTGGAAGAGCAAGGGCGCGGGTGAAGGGTGGGTATCAGCGGAGGAGCCCGGCGCGTGAGTGCCTCGAGCCGTCCAAGACAGAAGGCTGCGTCATGCACCAGCCCGTGATGCAGCTGGGCAAGTGGACCCTGTATTGTGACAGACAGCCGCACAAGTGACCGCTATCTGCACGCCAAAGCCGCAGCCTGTGCAGTGTGCCTGGAGCGTGCGAATGGGCCCGACTTTGGTCCCTGGCGGCGGTGTACTCGGCGACGGGCGTACTTGTGCACAGTAGTGGGGGAGCTTGGTGACGGTCGATCAGCCGCGGTACGGTACAATACAGGTATAGGTACTGTATGTCAGACGCTCCTCAGGCCTCGACGCACAAAAGGGAAGCAGGAGAGACACGCAGGCCTGGGAGAGCTGCGAGGCTTATAGTCGGCGCAAAAGTGTTGAGAGGCGTGCAGCTGTGGTGAATACGGTCCGCAGTCCTATCTTGCTCTGCTCAGGTCAGAGCACGTACTGCCCACGCTTTCGTCCACGCCCATACCCATACCCATACCCGTGCCCCTCAGACGGCAGCTAGTGCTGCGGGTGACCTCCTCGCCATTTCCACCCGTGGACAAGCGCACGTTGCTGCAACCGCCGCTGCCAGTCGCTCTCTGGTTGTTCGAGCAGCATGTTGAGAATAGATCCATTACATACCTGCCCACTCTGCAGTCCAACAGCTCATGCAATCGATAGCAGCCATGCATGGCCATTGCAGATGCGGGGTACCGCTGCGAACCCTCCTGATGACGTCCTCTGCGACACGACAGCTCGTCTCGCCCTGACCCTTGCTCGCCCAACACCTCAACACCTGCAGTTGCATCGATGCACCTTTGTGTCAGATCAGATTGCATCTGGATTCATGCTTCTGTAGCAGAAGACGTCCGCTCGTCAATTCGCGCCTTCCTTTGGTCATTTGCTCTGACATCTGCTTTCCTGCCTGCCTAGCTGCCTGCTTCACGTGACGCAAACCTCTGCATAAACATCTGTAAACACTATTGAAACAGGTACTCTTACGTTGCGTGCCTTCCTCAAAGCAGTGCGACCGAGAGCAACAGCTCAGCAATCACGACATTTTTCAAATTCAAACTGCTGAGTATCTCAAGTCCCAGATTGGTGAGCCCCTGCAAGCATGCCTCGAAGCGCAGGCACAGGCTTCAAAGGTCTTGCTCAAAGGTTGCGCTTACCACACGCATCGTGGTTGAGACGCCTTGCGACTTGTCCGATTCCAGGCATTGCTGCGACGGCCACTCGAAGCTGATACGGATGCTGACTTTAGCAATCTCGAGGTCGGATCATGTATCAGAGCTAGATCATACGAGAGAACTTGAGCGAGGAACCAAGATCAAGAGACGTCTTCTTCGCGGGTTATGCCATCCGTTCCAGGTGACTTCGTCCTCTGAATGCTGAGTGCTTGAACGCTGTTCGAGACTAGCGGCTCGGCTTTCGACGGCCTTAGCCGGTGATGCCCGTGAGCAGCACGCATTATCGCTGTCGCAATTCGACAGTCACGTATCAACATCAGGCGCCTGCTCAGCATGCCTTTCAACCACACCATTTTCCTTTGAGCGTGATACCCAGTTTTTGTGTTATGGATCTGAGCATTCCATAGCTACGCCTGTCTTTGATGTCACTCTTTCGTGGGCACTCGTAACCGCCCTCCCACCCTACCATGGCTTCTCCAGAGCTCGAAGCCTTTGCAAAGGCCATATCGAGAGTGCTCGGATGGGCCTACTTTCTGTCTTGGGTACGTTTAGACATGGTAAGAGGACCAGAAAAGCTCACTTACACTGCCTGCAGTCTGGTAGCTTCTACCCACAGCCCATATCAAACTACCGTCGTAAATCCACGCTCGGCCTCGCCATAGACTTCCCCACGCTCAACATTCTCGGCTTTTGCATGTACACCATCTCCACTGCATCATTCCTCTACTCGCCGACGATACGAGCGCAGTATGCGCACAGACATCCAGAGGCATCCGAGACGACTGTGCGCTTCAACGACTTTTTGTTCGCGGCACATGGCGCAGTAATGTGCATAGTCTGCTACAGCCAGTTCTTCACATGGATTTGGGGTTTTCAAGTCGGCAAGACACAAAGGGCCAGCAGGCCGGTGCTGGGTATATTCTGGGGCTGTGTGATAGCCATCGTCTGGTCGATCATCATGGTGAAGCTGCGAGGGAGGGATGGTGGATACGATGCTAGTACCTGGGCGTGGATTGATGTGGTAAGTAGTCATGGCACAGACACAACCATGGCCTCTGGCTGACGAGGCACCACAGATCTATGTGCTGAGCTACGTCAAGCTCATCACCGTCATATGCAAGTACATCCCTCAGATGTGGGTCAACTACAAGCGCAAATCGACTGTGGGATGGAGCATTTACCCCATGCTCATGGACTTTGCCGGAGGGTGGCTGTCGTTAGCACAGCTGGTCATTGACTCGTCACTACAACACGACTGGACGGGCGTGACTGGCAATCCGGTCAAGTTTGGTCTGTCGAACATCACCATTGTGTTCGATATCATCTTCATGCTGCAGCACTACGTGCTGTACAGGGGCTCAGAAAAGCATCCAGAAGACGACGAGGAGCTCACTACATCATGGGACGAAGAGCGCGAGAGACTGATAACTGAGCGGGAACGGACCAGCTAGTCTATCAATAATAGCGGAAGTAGCATTTTGACAACCCGAAAGCTGCACGTGGCCCGCACTTTGGAGCTACTCGAGAGAATTGCCCTGACAGAACCCGACAATTCAGATGCCCAGGCGGATGTCACGTATCCTGCAAAGCTAAACTGGCGTACCAGACTTTGTTGCAATAAGCACAGCGAGTTTCCATGACGTCAAGGTCTAAGGGCTGCCTCAAAAGCAATTTCGCAGAGTTTCTTCTCAGCGAAGCACTTGAGGATCTGCTCCATGGCAGGCATGCTCTTCATCCACTCTGTCTCGTAGTGCGCCGGGGAGGCGGTACACGCGAGGACGCAATCGGATGCTATCTGAGCCGCGAAGGCTCTGATGGCATCCCTGCAAACCTCAGAGACGGCTTTGCAGCCGAGTTGAGCTGAAGAGTCTCTGGATGCCACTGAGACGCATGCCGCGACGCGCTGGATCATGTGCGCTTTAATGGACCGCAGACGGGGCGAAGGGCTTCGAACCTACTTAACGACGTGAATCGAATCCACCCCAGTCATCAATAATAATAATGTTGTCTTGCACCTAGCTTTCAGAGACCAGAAGTCACGGCAAGAACCCTGTCTATAAATGCACTGTTAGTACGAGCGAAGAGACGCCGTGACAGCTGTAAGCGTCACGGGTATAGAAGGTGCTCTTCCACGCGACCATTTCAGAAAGTTTCCGGGCTAGACATCGTGATTGACCTCACTATCCAATAATTGAGGCGTCAGCATACGGCTGTGGCATCTCAAACACGAGCACTTGTCGGCCTGAAGAGCCGCGGCGGGTCTCGGCCACCAAGGCACGGCTCTGTCAATCAGGCACGCAGTTTGACGACGCTCAGGGACGCTGCACGGGCGTGAGGAGACTAGTCTAGGTACTGACGCGCCTCTGTGGGGTTGGGATCGCTCCCTCAACCGACCTCCTGCATTTGCGTTCGATGCGCGTCCCAATGGAGAGCTTCTTCGCTGCGGTGCAACACGCAACGCTTCTTTTGCATCAATGCCAGACGTTGCCAATCCCTAGCACAGACAGTCCATCATCCGCTATACATTATTGACAGATAACTGTGCGGCGCGTCTCTGAACAGCCGGACCCGTCTCCGTCAATCAACAAAGTGTTTGCTTTGCCTGGCATCTGTTTTGCAGCGCGAAGCTCATCCATAACGATTGCCTGATTCAGAACCAGGCCTGCAGCATCGGGTCTTCCCGTGAAGGACCATTGGTCTGGCTAATCTCCCCCAGGCCTAAGGTTTGCTAGCTGGATCGT
Organism: Stagonosporopsis cucurbitacearum; assembly: GCA_016920805.1. NCBI lineage: Eukaryota > Fungi > Ascomycota > Dothideomycetes > Pleosporales > Didymellaceae > Stagonosporopsis > Stagonosporopsis cucurbitacearum. Next base: position 1,399,781 of record JAFEKD010000018.1, on the reverse strand, counting down.
TCTGTTCCTGCCAGATCTGCCAGTCGCATCATCGAGTCAAAAGTTACACACCAACGTTTGCCGGTCGTGGCCTAGTCTCTCGCCGACCCAAGTGTGAGAGCTCTGTCCCAACGTGTCAAGCCCTCAGCTTGTCTCCCTTGGTACGTTTGTCTCCATCGGGGTTTCTCGTCATGGTTCCGCATATTGCCCTTCAGGGCCCGCGTCTAGGCGCTGCCAATACTTTGCCGTCAATTCTTGAAGCCTACTTTCTCTCTAAAGCCATCTATTGGTGTCTCACTCGTGTTCCCAGTTGTCATGCATATTTTCAAGCACAAGAGACGATCGGCTCATAGTACATTTTCTTCCACACAGGCAGCCCCAATATCTGGACCTTCCCCCGGTGGTATTGACGCAGGCAGAGTCCAAGCTCCCTCGATGGGCAGCATAGGCGAACACTACATTGATAGCGTCATCGCTCGAGGATCACCCGACGCGGACGCCAGAGTTCACAAGGATCCTGCGAGTCCGGTCAATGAGCCGTTGGTAATGGACTTTGCTGTAATGCACGATGGCATAAATGGCTCCCCCGCCCCAATCACGCCGTCCCCTAGTAAAGCAGAAGGAAGTTGGCTCTCCGACGACGATTCTGCCGCACCGCCAGACATTGCTGTTCGACGGGACATCTCCCACCACGTCCCTCTAAGAACAAGGTAAGCTATAGTGAAATGTCACTGAATGGATATAGCTGCTGACCTCGCTCAGCTCTAGTGACTTCACTACAAAGATCAAGAGACGAAGTCTGCTCGGGCGATCGTCACGGAAATCAAGCGTGACGCCAGATATCCCTACGACCCCTCGAGCATCACCAGAGTTACGGCGTCTTGGTATGTCTGATACGCCCGAGTCTCAGAAGTCTGTTCAGTTCAATTCGTCACGGCGAAATAGCACAGCGGGCCACAGCTCAGTACGTGCTCCAAGCACGGCACCTACAACCATGCGCAGCTCTGCCGACTCAGTCATCTCCCAAGAGTCGTATACGCCGTCAATTGCAACTGGTGCGCTTGCCCCCTTGCAGCAGAAGACTGTACTCGAAGATGGCGATCGGCTTTCTCCGTTACTAGAGGATGACCCCAAATCATGGGACCTCATTGAGCCAGAAGAGGAAGACCGCAAAATCTTCTCGCTCGAAGCCCGTTCTGAGCAGCTATTCTCCGAACAGCACCTGAGCGCCATCTTCAAGAATACACCGTCACTCCTGCGCTTCACATCCTTTCTCAGCGTAGCGCGACCGAAATCTGTACCAATCTTGATCTACTATCTTGATGCCCTGAAGGCATTACGGGCGATTAACTACGCCAACGCGGTAGCGGAAGCACTCGAACCGATTCCTGGTCTCGAATTCACTGAGACACAGGCCCGCCCGACGGTCAACGGAGTCCTTGAGGAGAAGGCAAAACAGGCGTTCGACATTCTGGTACGAGATGATCTGCCAGCATTCATCACACACATCTTTACGCAGGTCGTGAGTGTAAGCATATCGAAACGCGTCACCGGGACCCTTCCGCCATTGTTGCGCGAGGCTAGCGAAGGACTGGCGGAAGTGTTTTGTCTCACAGATCCCTCGCGGAAGGACAATCCTATCATATTCGCATCAGAGGGTATGGACCTTGGGGGATGAGAAGCGTAGCTGTGCTAATTAAATTCCAGAATTCCACAGAACCACCCAATACGGCGTCAGCTATGCGATCGGACGCAATTGTCGCTTTCTCCAGGGCCCGAAGACTAATCGAAGCACCGTTGCGCGCTTTCGCGAAATGTGCTCGCAAGGGAAGGAGCATAGCGAGGTCTTCTTGAATTAGTACGCCACATCGATAGCCACCGGAAAGCCACATGCTAATCTAGCAATAGCCGACGCGATGGTTCGCCATTTATGAATCTGCTCATGCAAGCACCTCTCCTCGACTCCCGAGGCAACCTCCGCTACTTCATTGGAGCCCAAATCGATGTTTCTGGCCTCGTGAAGGACGCAGCAGATCTCGATGCATTCCAGCGCATGCTGGACGAGGAAGACGGCACAATACCACCTGAAGAGGCGAAAGATGAGTTTCAGGAGCTCAGCGAGATGTTCAATCACGGCGAGCTTGACACTGTTCGCAAGTTTGGCGGCAACATGCATCGGGATCATCTCGAAGACCCAGATGACAAGTCGAATGGATTGCAACGTCCTAGGCTGCTCATTCAAGACCAGTCAACGTTCGATGTGGAGACAGCAGAGAAGCCGCTCCCAAAACCCGAGGGAAGACTGGCTGGACCGTACAAGCATGTAAGATCCACCAGCTCTGAACGGCTGCTACAACAGCTGACAAAATACAGTATCTTCTCGTCCGTCCTGCCCCATCTCTACGCATTCTCTTCACGTCTCCGTCCCTCCGAGTCCCTGGCATACTCCAGTCGCACTTCCTCGATCGCATTGGCGGCTCGAATCGAGTACGCGAATCCGTGCGCGATGCTCTCGCAGATGGCTCGCGTGGCGTAACAGCCAAGATTCGCTGGCTTCCACACGCCGTCCAGAACCTCGAGAACTCGTATGAAGAAGGCCGACCACGATGGATACACTGCACACCGCTGCTTGGCTCGAGCGGCAGCGTAGGCATCTGGATGATCGTCATCGTCGACGAGGATAAACATGCACAGCCTAACAGGCGGTTCAGACAAGCGCCACCTGTTGCGAACGATGTACGCAGACCGCAACACACCGTGCCCTCAGGCACACCGCGCGACCTGCACAGCAGGATGGACGATTTGGATCTCGATGGCGATCATGCAAGAGATGACTATGGGTACACGCATCGCGTCGCAAGCACGAGTAGCGATCGATATAGCGAGCGGAACGGCGCCGCAGCGCACAGAAATATGTTGATCGATACCCTGCGGTCACCCTCCAACTCGCGACGGAGCGTGAATGAACAGCGCGTTGCAAACCATTCTACTTCGAACAGTTTGAAAGAAAACAGATATGGACAAGGTGGTAGTTTGGACTCGTTTCACATATGACTGTCCAGCACGGTGAGCAGCTTCGTTGACAGCAGCGAGGGAACGGATGGCAACTCTACCGATGATTCGAAATATAGCGAAGAGGAGGGGCGTGGGAGTGTTTGCAGTGCGATGTCTGAAGGTAGTGGAATATTGAAGACGACCACTATCAAAATCACAAAGGAAGCGGCTGAGTCGGTAGGGTCTTCAGCGAGGTCATCTGCCGTACCCAAGGAATGGGAAGAAATGCTGCTAGAGACAACGATAGAGGGAGATCACTCTGAGCATCTGAACCTGATTGTGGAGCAAGGATGGATGGCAAAGGCGAAACAGCGCGTGCGATAAGAGGGGAGCGTGTTGTACGATGCGATAGAGCGTTATATACCCTTCGGGAGGTTATCTTATTATGCTTTGGAATAAACTATCTGCACTATCTATGATTTCTCGTTACAGTGTAAATCTGATATCAAATCCCTCCAAGTGTCCGCATCACCGAGTCTTCGAGCAAAAACGGGAGTCCGCGGCGTTTGCGCAACCTGATTGGCCAAAACCGCAGCGCAACATGAAAGCAAATCCACCCCACCAAAACCTCAGTAGTCAAACACTTGCGCACGCTCCCATACCACCCATCATGGCGACAATCCGGCCCATGCGACCAGACGATCTGCTGAAGTTCTCCTCGACCAATCTCGACCACCTGACCGAAACATACAACATCGGCTTCTACCTCGAGTACCTGACCAAATGGCCCGAGCTATGCCAGGTGATTGAGGGCGTAGACGGGGAAATAGAAGGCTACAGTACCTCTCCCCCCTCTCCTCTCTCTCCCTCCCTATCCGCCTAAAGAAAAAAAAGACAAAGAAAAAGACAAGACACCACAACACTAACAAAGCGCCAGTCCTCGGCAAACTCGAATCCTCACCCTACCCCTCACCCATCGACCCCTACACCCCAACCGAAGCCCTCGCCCTCGAACCAAACTACCTCCCCTGGCACGGGCACATCACAGCGCTGACCGTCTCCCCCTCCGCGCGCCGCCTAGGCCACGCCACAGCGCTGAGCAACGCGCTGGAACGGTCGTCTGACGCCGCGGGCGCGTGGTTTGTGGATTTGTTTGTGCGCGCGAGCAATGAGATTGCAAAGGAGCTGTATCGGAAGATGGGGTATAGCGTTTTTCGTCGGGTGGTGGATTATTATAATGATGGCGAGGATGCGTTTGATATGCGGAAGCCGCTTGGGAGGGATAAAGGGAGGGAGACGGTTAGGGAGGGAGGGGAGGAGTTTAGGGTTGGTGCGGAGGATGTGTGGTGAGTGGATTAGATCGCTGTGGAATAATAGTCTTCTGTGTGGTGCAGGGGCGCACTGTTTAAGGGTTGCGCGGGGGGAGTAGAGTATGTTGGAGCCGGCGGTTGGGTCAAGAGCTTTGTGGGTTTGCTGGTGGGAGTAGGAGCGCAGAAGTTTATAAGGGAGAGAGAGATTGTGCGTGCTCATCTCTCTGGGTATCATTCGCCTGCTCTGAACAATTGTAGCTAATCCCCAGCCATGCCGCGGTTCTCATGCTTAGAGCAGAGTTATATCCACGGCCTCCGATTACAAAATCTTAATGTTCAGATACTGAAACACACCATCTGTGCACTCTCCAAAATCACAGCACAAACTACTCAAACACATTCATGCCTTCGTCGTCATTTCATAAACGGTGGTTCTGCTGGAGCGATGTAAGCACGTCAACATTGTCAAACATTACCAAAGAGAACATACATATTTTGGTACCTGGCAGTCAAGAGCATATGGCTGAAAGGGTTCTACTTGTTCAAGGTCGATGTCTGGTGATGCAGGAGGTAAGACTGGTGATGCATGATCACGGATGGGTGCTGCACTAACGCTGTCGAAAATATTGGCCTGCTTCTCAAAATCGCCTTCAGTCGCGTGGGTGTCGGCCGAGAAACGCGGTGCCGAGCCAGGGGCTGGCGAGACGGTTGAGCGGCGACGCTTGAGGTCGAGGGCGATCAATACTGTGGTTCCGATCCAGAGGAGGCTGCCGGGCGTCAGTCTTGCGTGTTGAGTAGAGCCTTGAACACCTACACCTGCAGTCCTATGAGGACTGTACTTGCGACCAGCGCGCCGTAGTAGGTGCGGAAGGTGGTGTCTCGCTTTGTGATGAATGTGGAGCAGATCTTGTCAGCTTCTTCGTCAAAGGCACACTGTGGGCTCCATTCCTTGGCCAGGTCGGCAGTGACTCCAAGGTTGGCGATCCAGAGGACGAGCATCCAGGCATGAAGGCCGAAAGATACCCAGGTGTTATCGAACTTGGCAAGGAATGTTTTGGAAGCGATCATCCATGACGAGGCAAGAAAACTGCAAGCGCTCTGTATACCAATTAAGACTTGCGTAAGTGTAAAGGATCATTGCACTCACCACCGTCACGGAATAGATCAGCACATTGTACGAGATGTATTCGACTCCATACGCTGCAAGGCCCAGTATGACAATTGAGAGAACGACCTGTGCGATATGCGCCAGGGTAGTAGGAAGACGCCTCCGCGCCGGCTGCTGAGCTCCAGTCGCATCCATATCGAAATATCACTGTCAAAGAAGAAGTAGTTGTCAAAGTCCTCAGAACCAAGTATACAGTAACGAGGCACTGTAAGAAACGGAATGCAGGAAACAAAAAAGGAGCGCAAATGTTTGCGTTCTTGTATAAGGCACAAATTATGGGCATCTGCACATCCGAAACAGTCTCAGCCTGGAGAAGGCTATCTTAAGCCTGCGCCCCACTTCGTCACCTGTGTCAAGCACTCAAAGCACACAGTGAGACTGCGCACGTCGACATTACTCGCGTGCGAGTCGCGATGTTCCCACGATACTTCCCCGCGTGCTCACCTAGCAAGCGATCAGCTGCAAGGGACGCCCTGTAGACGACCTTTGCAGCAATACGCATATGTACTACTCATCTCTGGGCAGGCACTGCAGTATCTGCCAGTGTACCATTTGTGTTGAGACGCATACCAGGCCTATCAGTATCGCGAGAGAGTGCCGATGTGCGCTGCTGTGTGAATCTCGATTGGTGCCGCAATAGCGGATGTCTGAGACAGCATGTTTCCAGATCGTCCAAACACGGCAACACAGACAGGGAGGAACGCAGTCTGGGGCTGATATTTCGGGCAGCGGCAGCGAACGTACGCGTATCAAGTTAATGAGTAGAAGGGGAAGCGATAGAAACAACGATGGTGTTGTCGTTTGGCGGGACCCGCTCGTGACGGGAGGAATTGACGCGCGAAGGGTCCGCCCGATCAAGCTAGCGCAGCATTTCCCGCTGTGTTCATAGCGGCCGCCCACGACTGTGTTTTGTCTCACCAGGTTCTGGGCGGACATTGATGAACGTGTGGCACCAGCCTTACGGTTAGGAACTTTGACTCTCCTGCGGAGTCTGCCGGTTCGTTTGTTGCTCCATGTACACGCAGTAGCTACTGTTTTCCACCTTCGTCTTGACGTTTCGTTGGGCACCCCTAGCTCTCGGTACAAGCAAGAAACTCTCTGCAATTGGAGTGCAGTACTTAATATGGTAAATGAAACTTGAGTCTAGAATCGTTGAATCGGACTGTCAGAGCGATCGGAAGATGTTAGTAAGTTCTCGTATGACGTCAAGGTGACATGGCTTCACAGTGCCTCAAGTAACGTCTCGTGACCTGTGGAAGCAATCTGCAACGAGTTCATCTTAGCAATGGCAACAGAAACTAACCAACACAACGCCAAGGACACCTCAGAGAAGCATCATGTGCACAGAGTGGGCTCATAGCTCCCAGCAGTCAGACAGCGTTGCCTCAGGCGACCGTGCACGATACCAATCAGATACCAAGACTATCGTCACATCCAGTGTTTGATCTTAAATAAAATTGAACATGTCGAAAAGATCCTGAAGGACCTCCAAAGAGCTCATTGAAAACAAGACAAAGCTGTACCTCCTCGTGAACGCAATGTTTGAGGAGATCCCCTCAAAAGACCCGTACGCGAATGATTCCGCATGGCACAAACAATTCTAATATTGCCCATCTAGTGGCTTTGCTTGGGTAGAGTTCTTGGGCTCATCTGCTTCTGCTTCTGTGCTCGGGGAAGACTCCAGTGGATGGTTCAGCATGCAGGGCACAGAAGATCTTGCAATGACAGTCGATGTTGGTCAAGGAGACAATAATTTTGACGACTTATTCAAGAGCGACCCCTTCAACAAGCACACCTTGTCTTATCTGTCCAGAATGAGGTGGAGTAAGAGGGCTCCCCGAATACCGAGAACTCTGAACATAACACGTCGGTGCGTTCGAATCTGGCTGTGATCAAGAAAGCTGCCAGATGAGCAGATGGGGAGCATTTGATTGCGATAGTCAATTGGGCAACAATGGAGCAGAAGGAATCAAACGTCTATATTCACTCCTTGATGTTTCGTAATTCTAGATCTTTGATCGCGCCGCCCTCTTCTCGTCCAACTCCTTCCTCTTAGCCTCGAACCTCATCTTTGGCGCATCCTCAACGAACCGCTCCGCCAGCGCATCCACTGATCTCACAACCGCCAGTAGCCTCGCATCGCGCACTGGCTCGTTCTGCAGCCGCTTCATCTCACACATGCTCTTCCCGTCGTTAACCTTCAACTGATCCTCCAAGAATGCAACAACCTTCGCTTGAAACGCATCCCCTGTCTCCTCCCAGACGTAGTTGTACAGCCCCGCATCCAACAATTCCTGAGCTGTGAGTTTGCGACCGAACATCAAGAAGTCGTTGGCACGGTGCACGCCAATCGACTGCGTGAAGGAGAGCGCTGAGCCGTTTTCGGGGACTAGACCAAGTGCGCTGAATGGGCATTGCAGCCATGCCGTTGAGGAGGCAAGGACGATGTCAGCAATTCCAGGGAACCAGGCAGCGCCGCCGCCAACGGCAGGGCCGTTAAGAGCGAGAATAAGGACTTTTTTGTGGTCGATCATTGAGCGGAGGAGTTCTTGGGCTGGGAGTACGTGTCAGTATAGTGATGAGGCGATGGACCGCGATTTACGCTTTCTTTTATTGAAAGGCCTGGGGGAAATTGCATACCGTATCCAAATCTCGACAGGAACTTCATCTTTTTAACAGCCAAGTCGCTCGGGTTGTCCTGCGCGTTCCGTTCAGCGGATGCTTCGCCCCATCAGCGCTACGTGTTCGGATTTACGTACGTCATCGTGGGTGATACCTTTGACATCTGCGCCGGCGCTGAAGAAGCGTCCCTCGCCGGTGATGACTGTGAAAATAGTGTCGGGGTGCTCATTGAGATGGCGAAGTGCAGAAATGGTGTTCTGGATGAGGTCGCCGCCGAAAGAGTTCAGCGTCTTGGGACGATTGAACTGGGGGTGTGTTAGATATATCAAGAAGCCATTTCACAGTACAGGAAATGCTGAGATCGAATATTCACCTTGATGATACCAATCTGCCCCTTGATCTCAAACTTGATGTCGGCGTATTGGTTGGACATGATGACAAGTCGGCAGATGTGTATACTTTTGCTAGCTGTATTTATTCCTTCACCGATCCGCTGCTACTACTTCAATTGAATAGGTAATCGAGAAGTGATTCGACGCACTGAATAGGCAATGTTGAGAGAACGTTGCAGCTTAGGTCTTGATATGGAGTGATGGTGATCGGCCGTCCCAGCCCCAGCCGCGGCCCCGCAAAACTGTGTCCCAGAGCCTCGGCTTGACAGCATGTGTGGAGGGTCATGTAATTGGTCTGCAGTTTAGTAATCGGACATCCACTAGGGATCTTTACACAACTGCACGTCAGTTTATGTTTATGGTAAAATTGATTTTCTATTGAGCTGACGATATGAACGATGTACAGCGCATGTTTCAGTATGAGTCAAACGAACCTCTTCAGATCGGATCCTCCCCAGCACCCTCCACAAGCTAGGAATTCATCTACTCCGACTCTCATTTTGCAAACCCAGCTGTTGCTGGAATAATCCATCAATACGGATTAAGAGCGTCGCCTTCCATCTGGTCCCTCTCCTCATCGTTCATCTGATCCGCCCAACTCTTCTTCTGCTTGAGGTCACCCTTACGGGTCCGATTTCGCTGCGGTAGTGGTTTGATGTTACGCTGCTGCGACCCCTGGGCATTGCTCTTGGTAAAATGCCTACTCGACTGGAGACCACGCGCCACTGTTGTAGGGGCAGACGTTGCGGGTGACATGGAGGCGCTTTTGGAGTCGTTCAACCTGCTCGACTGAAGACCATGCGCTACTGTTGGAGAGGCAGAAGTTGCGGGTGCCTGGGCAACGCCTCCGGAGTCTCTATTCGCCACTCCTTTTTCTTTCTCCGTATCCCTGGACTTGAGCTTATGCTCGGGCTTGCCTTCACTTTTCTCTGGCATGGATATTGGTAAGACCCCACCCGAGCTCGCGGAAGGTGGCACAGCCGATGTTTGCTGAGGTCCAACGGGCATCAACACTTGATCTACGGCCTTTTGGACGTTCGCCATCCTCAGCTGATTCCGTCGTACCCACTCAGCCTGATCAGCTGATGGGCCGGGTTTTGCGGCCAACTCCAAGAAATTAGGCGGATACACTATCGGGGAATTCAAGTCAATACTTGCATTCGCCACGTACCTCTGCTGCCAATCTTCGCAGTCCAACCGGTGGAAAACTGAATTCAAACTCTTGGGATATGAAGCTTTACAGAATTCACATTTCCATTGTGGCGGCGCTGTTTGAACGGGCGCTGCTTGAACAGGCACTGCTTGGGCGAAGACTGTTTGAGTGGGAGCGGCAGCTGCCCAAGTAAATGGCTGACCCGATGGTTGGACCGATATCGCAGGCTCAACTTTTGATTTGTTGGCTGTTGTTGCAAAGAGCGCCGGCGATCGAGTCTGCACAACAGCCGGAACAGGTGTTTGTGGCTTGCCCTTTTGTTCCGCCGTTGCCATGGCGTATCTGCTGTGCCCTAATCCACCACGAGGCATGAATGGGTCGGCCTTTGCGCGGAGTTTGGTCATGGTCTTTGGCGACACCTGCTTACCGCTGGGTGCTGCCCCGTGTACCTTGAACTCAAATGGCTCTTGCTGTGCTTGTGCGGCCTCGGTGGCAAGATTTGACGAATGAGCAGCGGTAGATGTGGGCTTGTCCACGACAGCAACAGGGGCCGGTGTCTGTGCAGCAGGAGATGGATCCTCTGACTTCACTGGCAGTGCGGAAGTCTCCTTGGCCGCCTCTGCGCTCGGCTTCGTCGGCAGTACAGGAATGTCCTTGGCCACTTCTGTGCTCAGCTTCTCATCCACCTGGTCATGTTGACCCTGGACCTGTACTTGTGAATAATTGTTTTCAGCCGCAAAATTATCGAGAGGTCTGTTGATATCTTCCATCTTCGGATTTTCGGCCTCCATCACTTGTTCAGATTTGGCAGCGGTCTTGGGGCTTGCTGTTTCGGTGTTTCCCACGTTGCTGGATGTTTGCGCTGCACTCGTGTTCGACGAGTCGTTTTCCTCCAATTTAAGCTTCGCATCTGTAAGCTCATGTCTTAGGCTGTCAATCTCCATTTGATATCGCTCAGACGCCTTGGTATGTGACAAATCGTGTTCGTCCAATTTACGCTTTGTATCTGCAAGCTCGTGCTTGAGGTTGTCGATCTCCTTTTGGTTCAATTCGGCTGTCTCCTTGTTGACTTTGCCTTCATTTCTAATTTGATGGAGTTTCTCCTGCTGTTGCTTAGCAGAGCGTTCGTACTTGACCGCCTTGGCCTGGGCGTCAGCGAGCTGTTCCTTCAACGATTCCGCATACTGTCCGGCAATGTCCAACTTTTTCTGGGCGTCTTTCAGTTCATCTCCAGCAGTCTCCTTATCATAAAGACATTGCAAGGCTTGTTGGTTGGAATCATCGACGTTATTATCGGCTTGTTGGAGCTGTGCTTGCAGCTGGGTCACATATTCTGCGCTGGCGTTGGCGTCAGACCTGGCATTGGCCAGCTCCTCCTGGAGCCGCTCTTTGTCGTCCAAGTGCTGCCTGGCTAGCCCAACAGAACTCTTGTTCTTGTCTGACAATCGCTCAATCTGTTGCTGCTGTGATTCAGTCTTATCCATCAACACCTTCTTCTCGTGTTCGAGATCCAGCAAATTTCGACGGAGCGAAAGGTTCTGGTTCTTCAATTTTTCCTTCTCGGTCTCCAATAGTTCCAACTGTTGGCGAAGCATTGCTTTCTTTTCCGATGGTTTGGACGATGTGTTGCCTTGTAGTGCTCGCTGTTGTAGGACCTCGGGCGACATGGAGTTTCCCTTCTCGTCTTTGAACGAGACTTCAAACCAGTTTAGAGGAGGCGAATCTGTAGAGAACATAGGTGGGGCTGGAGCAGTAAGCACACTGGGCTTATGGGATACTTCTTCTGGCCCGGGAACCGGTGCTTCGATGCTGCTCGTATGGTCTGGCACGCTGGTATTGGCCACCTTCGTGGCAACCATGGAACGGTGACGATGAGCACGGCTTGAATAATGACCACATGCCTTGAGTAGAAGCCAGACCAGGACACTGAAGATGGAAATGACTAAGAAAGCGATCGAGGTGACATTGAATGGCTCGACACGTCCTGAGGCAACACGAAGGGTGAGAGCTTGGTTCCATAGTTCAGCGGGCGTGTAGACAATCGTGTTCGGGTGACCCCAGATGGTGGAGACCGGAACATTTGGTGCGGGCGAAAGAGGAGGAATGTCAACAGCATTGCAGGTGTCGGCGAAGCTGCCCGTGTCGGTACAGCTGTACACCTCGACTTCGCGGTCGGCCAGCGACTGCTCTCCTTGATAGAGCTCGACTGGTACTTCAGGCGCAGGCGCATCAATCCTGCGTTCGCGACCGACGACATTGATTGCGTGTTTGATTCCAAATAGGGCCAATGAGCAACCCAAAGCCCAAAAAGCGCCTTCCACGAGTGAAAATGCCATCGAGCCGTTGAGGTGCGCAGCGAGGCCAACTGCAGGCACGGCCATCATATTCGGCAGATGAGATGTCGCCAAACAGGTTGGTGGAATTGAGTTGTGGTTTTGGAGCTATTGTGGTTTTGGGTTGAGGGCGACTTGGAAGAAACAGTAGGTGGGACGCGAACGAAAGCAAGCCTTTCACTGGAGTGGCTCAGCCATTACTGCCAAGCAATCGTTTTTCCTGAGTGAAGCAGGCATTGCATGACTAAGGGGAGACCAGAAGCTCTTTCACTTAAGAAAACGGCAGCACAGAAGCTTTGCGGAGCTCATTGTCTACCGAATGACAATCTCCACAGCTACTTCGTTGCTCCAAGATGCCTTTGAGTCGCTTTCCTTCCATGCTCTCGCTGTGTCTATCTCCAGCACATTGTCGCATGTGTTGCTGATTCTCACACAATGCTCCGCGATGGGTTTTCCAAATATGAGGGCCATAATGTCATCATCCAAGCTGCGATGCTTAAGATCGGATATATAAACTCCTTCGAAGGTGTTAGCACATCTCCCAATGAGACATTTACGGAATGTGCATCTTACCATAAGTGCCCAGAACCTTGAGAGATGTCCAGATACGCAGCCGCCCCGACACACGGTCTACATAGCTATCAGTGTTCACGATCGCAGCAGCTCCTGTCATCTTCCCCAGGATACCAAGGTTCGCTACATCCACATCAGCTGAGCCCCTTACTTCATGACCGCGTTTGAGCTTGAATGATTGCAACGGGAAAGCGGACAGTATCTCCCATCCACGGGTTGGCAGTTCTAAATGGACAAACGTGTCGCTACTCCCGCTGGTGGTGGGCTTAGTCACTTGACCACTGGTGTGATTTCGGATGATGTATGTGCCTTTCTCCGCACCAGGGAAGGAGTCAAGGCCGATCAGTTCGGAGAGTGGTCGTTGGGTGCAATTAAACACTCCCAGTATACTTACGCCACTGTGGGCCATGCCAACGTAGGTCGTGACTTTAAGGAGAACAGGGTCATCGTAGGAGTTATATGCCGAAGAACTTTTCCCCACGGTATGAGGACGAAGAACAACCGTATTATCGCGAGGGGTGTTTCCTACCATTTGACCTATGAGGTTGAGATCATGCTGTCCAGGCACATCGGTGATATATATTGGTCCGCCCGAGACACAACGACCAGCTGCATGGAATGATGCATAATCGTGTGACGTCTGGAACATATCCCAATCAGGAAGGATGTTGAGATACTGGTTGAGGATAGCATTATGCGCATTGCAGAAGATGTGCCAAGGGTGTGAGGCAGGAACCTCTGGAAAGAAATCGTCAGAGTTGCGTAGGAGGATCCGTGGTCTATTCGAGGGAAGCTGAGAGTGGAATATCATCTGAGGTGACTGTGACATGCAAGATATGGCCCTTGCCGAGAAGTAGCGCAGTTGGGCAATGTTCCATGCATCTTGGTACGATTTAATCAAACTCCGGCGATCCGTGGCATCGTCCAGCTCATCGAGGAAGAACTGTGCGTCAGTTTTGACCGAATCAATACCGGCCGAGCTGAGAAATTCGTAGAAGTCTTTGTAGAAGCGACTGACGTCTTCTTCGGCAACCACGGTAAATTTACCACCCGACACCCCATCTTTTTTCTGAACAACAGTGGTTTTGTACTCCTTCGCGATCTTGCCTTCGGGTGCGATGCCACCCCAGTATCCGAAAAGGGCATGCCATACTGCGATATGCTTAATGTTATTGTACTTGTTGCGGATGTCGCTGACCGTCGCCTTGAAGCCGCGCGGAAATCCGTTTCTGGTTGCTTCGAACTCCACCCAGGCATTTTTGAATTGATCGCCCCCTTCATGATTCTGAGACTGGTCAGTATTTGTGCCTGGAGAGATTTACAAACATACCAAAGATTGCCAGTTATCGTCGATGATGAGGTTGCTGATATTTATCCCGTTCTTGGCCAAGGAGTCCAACGCAGTCAACAGTTTCTCTTCGGTAAGATGTTGTCCAATACCGTTCCACGTACAGTACGAAAGCCCGTCATCTAAGAGACAAGTAATGTTTTAGCAACGCGGAGCAAGAGCAAAAGAAGGAACCATCAATCCACTTACACCAATTCTCTAACCATTCTGGTCTGAAACCATCTGTCAAGGCCTTGAACTCAGTATCAGTTTCTTCAGATCCTGCACTATACTTCATTACCAGTGTCCTGGTGTAGTACATGACCGCTGCTATTGCGTGGTTCAAGTCTTTGCCGACAGCAGCAGCTAAATGTGCAGCGCCATCTTCCTCACTGTCGTTGCGGGATTGGATTACAATACGCCCTTCGCCGTCGTGACCCAGAGTTGTCAATACGTCGTCTAAGCCGCTGATTGCAAGTACCGCCAAATGAGAGCCATCTTCACGCTCGAAGGTAGCAAGAATGGCTTCTTTATCGGGCTGGAAACGATCCTTGCCTTGTCGTGGGGCCAACCAGGGACTCCACAGACGGATTAGCGCAAACCAACGTGTGAAGCTCAAAGGTCTCCCAAGGTTGTTGGTTGAGAATCCTGATGTGGTCCCTGATGCAGCTTTAACAGGACTGGTGATGGACCACAAGACGGTCTCTGGAGAATCGCTTTGCTCTTTGCCAATCTGCAAGTATGGGGGTAGTCCATCAATATAGTTTGTCAAATCATCAGTCAATTTGTCTTGTGACTGGTAGATCAGGCGACCGTCTGTGGTAGAGAGGTGCTCGTTGGCCCATTTCCATGGTTCCTCCGTGCCTTCTCGGAATGTGATTGTATATGACAAAGTACCACCATGCTTGGGGCGACCAGGCAAATCCAGCGTGAAGAAATGCCGGCGTACATGCGCTTGTGACGCTTTAACAACGGTAAGGGATGGCTCGGGTGCTGGCTTGAGGTTTAAGCTGGTCCACTTGAGTTTGTCCTTGAAGTTGTGCCACAACGCAGCCTCCCATGTCCTCTCTGATCCAGCCGAACTCTCAATGAGGACTGTAAACTTGACTGCTTTCCTGTCGTGAGGAATTGTTGTAGTCTGCCCTAACGGCGGGTGGCATGTGAGTGTAGCGTACATGTTAGTGGTTTTAATGGGAGCGACGTTTCAAAGACAAGGGCGCAGTCTGAATGAGGAGGAGAAATGTGTGTATTGAGGGGTATGTAGATAAAATACGCAAGCAGAGTCGACGCAAATGCATGTTACACTAGACAAGCAGGTGACGTGCATGTGCATGATGCATGGTGCGGAGGTGGTCGGGGAAGCCGCAACGCACAGGCCACTTGAGCGATCGTCACTTTCGAGATGGAAGTCGCGTTTTGCGCCGGAGCCATTGACTGCAATGTTGATGCTCAGACGCCTGTCGCAGGGGCGGCAGCATGCCTGTCGACAATACCTGCGCAGTCAACACACCCTTGCCCGCGGTGAACGGCCGAGCCAGAAATGGGCTGGTCAGAACGCAGACGAAGCTTCACGACATGTCGAGTGGGAGGAGAACGCCGACAGGATCCGGACCGGCGCGCAGCAGAGCATGCTGAGTCTGCTTGAACAGCGTGGCTTTGTCAAGGATGTTGCTGGGTAAGCCATGTCTAGCAAACAGCCACGGCACAGTCATTGATTGCATGTAGCGGCCGCGAAACCCTCGACTGGCTCCTTACCGAGAAGCGTATAGGAGTATATGTCGGTGTCGACCCTACTGCGCCCTCACTGCATGTTGGCCATTTGCTGCCTCTCATGGCTCTGTACTGGATGTACCTCCATGGCTACTATACCGTTAGCTTGGTAAGCGATATCCTTTTGCACACGAGCACCAGCAGGCTGACGAGGACCAGTTGGGTGGAGGTACCGTACAGATTGGGGACCCCTCGGGAAGAGCGACCGCTCGTTCGCGACAAGGCACAGATGTGCAGACCATGAACATCGAGAGCATACGGCGACAGCTCGACACACTTTGGACCCACGTCAAGTGCTTGGGCATCAAGCACCACTACTCGCCAGAAACGAGCAGGAAGCAGGACATTCTCAACAATCGAGTATGGCTGGAGAAGCTCAATGCTGTAGAGCTCATGAGGGACTTGGGGTCTGGCATGCGTCTGGGCACTATGCTCAGCCGTGACTCGTAGGTGGCTTCTTTTCTTCCGCGATTGCTCTAACTTTGTCATAGAGTCAAGTTGCGTATGGAAAGCGGCGAAGGTATGGCCATATCCGAGTTCTCTTATCCGCTCTTCCAGGCGTACGACTGGTGGAGCATGTATCACAAGCAGGGCGTTCAGCTTCAGATTGGCGGCTCAGACCAGTACGGAAATATCTGCGCAGGCATGGATGCTGTATCGCATATGCGCAAGATCCGTCAACTCAATTCTTCACAGCAAGAGGAAGAAGACCCTCGTCTAGCAGCCTACGGCCTCACGACGCCGCTTCTTACCACAGCTTCTGGTGAAAAGTTCGGCAAGAGTGCCGGCAACGCTGTGTGGCTCGACAAGACTATGATGAACTCTTTCGATCTGTACCAGTACTTCATGCGGACCGCTGACGCCGATATCGAGCGCTATCTGAAGCTCTTTACCTTCCTCCCTCTTGATCACATTTCGTTGCTCGTCGAGCAACAGCGTAAAGACGCATCCAAGCGAATCGCGCAACATGTCCTTGCAAAAGAGATTGTTGAGCTCGCGCACGGCGCCGCAGAGGCAAAGAAAGCCGAGACAGCACACAAGGAAGCGTTCAGCCATGGCACAAATACGTTCTCCCTTGGTGCACTACGTACCACGTTGGGCACAGCCAAGCCCAACGCTGGTCTCGGTGCTCAGAAAGAGAAGTTGCGCAAGTTTGATGTCGAGTTGCTGGAGTACAAGCGCGCCTTCGCTGCATCTTCGACAATTCAGCCTACTTCGAGCGCGTCGACGTCTTCGCAAACAATGCAAGGGTCCGTCGTTGTTATACCGCTCTCAATGCTGCAACCCGGGGCATTCCCTCGCGTCCTCCATGCCGCCCGTCTCGCTTCCACCAAGAGCGAGGCTCATCGTTTGATAGCGAAGAAGGGGGCTTATGTTGTGGTTCCTAATTCCGGCAGCGTCGAGTCTCCCACAAGTCTGAAGTGGGCAACCATTGATTCATCCTCTACAGCAAATCCATATCAATACCTGATTGATTTCGAGGCCCTCGTGCTGAGGAGCGGCAAGAGCAAGATCCAAGTTGTTAGAGTTGTGAGTGACGACCAGTTCGAGGCGTCGAGCTCGAGCACTATGACGGATGTCAAGGAGGCGAACGAAAAGCTGGAACAGGAGGCGAAAGAGGACGCTCAAGAAGAGGATGGCAAGAGTGCTGACAAAGCCGAAGCCACTGCAAAAATATCGACGGGCGAGGCTGTGCCTTTCCAACCGTCGTAAATGTGTGTATACCAGTGTAGGATAGTGGAATATGTTCTCTCCGCCTGTACAATATCACTACTTAGACAGAACAATTCGAAACGCGAGATGTACTATTGTAAGTATAGAATGTTGCTGTGTTCTCATGAACCTCATTGGATTGCTGAGAAGCTACATTCAAGTGAACATAACATGGACTCGCTACATCCAAATGATCATCACATGGATTTATCAGTCGTGAAAGTATTGTAGCGATACGATACATGGCAAGTCCCAATGGCCCCTTAGATTGCTTCCGGAAACCATGATTTCAGCAATAGACGTTTGTTGCCGAACCTCCGCGCTTTTGCCATCATTACGTTGGGCGTTGTGGGCAAACAGTGTACACAGTAGGAGAAAAGGCAAGGGAAAGGGTTTGTGAGCAAAGAGTCGTACAATAAAGACTTGTGAGCACGGAACAGCATGCTTGGCAATGCATGAAGCTTAAGGGGCTTATAAAAGAGCTCGGCGCAAAGAGTGCTCAAGGATCTCGAGCATGCTCGAAACACTCCCACAGTCTATTCCTGCATATGGATTGACCCATTTACTTCATCTGCAGGCTTCCATGGCTTTCGAGAATTGGAATATATCATAAAGACAATAAGGCTAAGCGGCAATTCTTCTCATGTGATGCGCGCAGCTCCGATAGACTCGTTCAAGAAGAGCTTGTGAACACACAGTACACAAACATCATGCGTTTGTGGTCGCCACGTCAATGTCTGTAACTAGTGGATATTGTCTGTGAGTTGAGGGTCCAACGCACAAGCTCTGTAAATACGAGGTTACTTGCCGTGCTATCCATGCATATCTGGTGTGGAGAAAGAAGCTATGACATCATTAATTTACCGCTAAGAGGCCGTTTCACGTACAACAAGGCTGTCACATCAAGTAGATGCTGGGTGTTTCCTAGGACGTAAATCAAGCTTGAAGTATTGTTTACAGGAGGTGGACATGTCGTCTACTTAGACTTCACGATCTTCGAGTTCGTCATGCAGTAAGCAACTTGGCCTTGTCTGTCGCTGCTCCACACCGACCCCGCTCGCGATTAATTCACGCATTTGGATCGTCACGGAGCTCCCTCTGCAACGAGCCACTATCAATTTACGTGATGTGACCCTCGGCGTCACTTGAGCGGCTCTCAAGCGGAAGTGGCGTGCGGGTCGCAGCGATCCCTGACAGAAACGCCCCCCGTTATCGCTAAAATTAGCACCTGCTGCAGGCATGAAAGTTGCAAATGAGTAACTCCACCGTGTGCATTGTTCTAATCCCAAGAGCCTATCCGCTACAAGTGTAAGATTAAACGTCTTTCAGATAAGAACATTTCTAATTTCAACTTGTGAGGCTTCTGAGTATGGTTCAAGCGTGTTGTTGTATGCGCGCTTGCAATCAGCCGTAGAGGCAACTTTCTGCGAGTTTCGATGATCACTGACGCATAAGTGGACTAACGTCCTAAACAGTACAAGTATCCTGACTCGAAATACGACGCTTGACGCGGAAGGAATGGAAGCTACTCGATTGCAACCCTGCTGGGGTTAAGAAAGATGGGGAAGACGGACAGGAGATGAATGGCTTTACGAACTGTGGACAGTGACGTCGGTCAGGGGATCGAATGATGCCCATCAAGAGGGTATAAGTAGTGGCACTCTCCTCTGCTCTATACTCATCACTCAAACAGTCTTCCACCAAACTCCTATCCTAAGAACTTCAACCCTCACAACCCACACACATCACAAGATGCAGTTCACACTCGCCGCCGTCTCTGCCATCCTGGCTACTGCCCTTGCAGCCCCCGCTCCTCAGACAACTGGCTGCGTCAACCCAGCACACTGCGGTGGCTCTCCTCCGGACCCATCCACCTACGAGAACGTCGACGTTGCCGACCTTTACATCCGCAAGAACAACGGCATCCAGGCCGCTGGCTTCAAGCTCACAGGCGCCAACGCCACCGACCTTGAGTGCAGCATTGGTGCCGTCGCCGAGCTCCCCTCTGAGGTCGTCACTTGCGGCGACAGTGACTACCGTTTCGGTCTCACCAAGGGCAAGGACACCGAGTTCGGTCTGGCCATCTACCACCAGACCTCCCCCTTCGCGGGCAAGTCTTTGATTGGTGACGCTCCCACCTACTGCCGCGCTGGTGGCAACGGCCCCGACGACTTTGTCTGCAGCCTGGCCAGCGACTACCTCACCTTTGTCCTTGTCTAAAAGAACCATCTGGCAACGAACAAACTGGTCATTTCTTGTACATATGTATTGCATCTTAGCGAAAGCATTGGACATCCCATTGCAGGCCTCTCAAGAGTAGTTTAATTGATCAGTCTCGATATTACACTTGCAGCCGGCGAAAACTATGATATTCCTAATATCTAGCACATGTGACATTCACCAAGAAGTATAATTGACATTGTGAAAGGATTTTACATGTGCGTAATCACGTACATACCAAGCATATAAAACAGAGAAATTCGAATATTCGAATTTGACTTGCTCGAAACAGACACTGTATACACCATGAAGCCCCGCCTCAGCAACCTGCCGCCGGAGATCTATTTCATATCCATAAATGCTTTTCTGAACGTAGCTATTATATGGATCACAATTATTCTGATTATGAAGACACGGAAACTATACACCCAGCATAATCTTCGTGTCCGTGATCAATGCCGCAGATGTAACCAAGAAAATTTATTTAAGAAAATCCCATTTCAAAGGAAGCACCGATCGGCTGGCACAACGGAAGAACCCTCCATACTTTCATGCCGTACAGCCAGTCAACGTTCTTCGATTTCCTCAGTCGACAAGACATCAGCACCCCACACAAACCATCTTCCCGAGTTCGGTCCCGTTCACACCACCGAAGACTTTATGATGAAAGTCATTGTCCGGACCCTCAGGACTACACAGCCACGTATAAGTCTCACGCAGCGCATGAGAATCACTCAGTCCATTCGTAGAGCGTTAGCGGATCGACACGGCATACAAGCCCTGAATGGTTCTGGCGTCGAAGCAGGCCATTCTGTAACATCTTCCTCCTCATTTCAACGTAGGCGGACTATACCTCTCAGCGTGAGCATCTTTGTGGTAGACCGACACGCCACTCGCGATAGAGAGAACTCAGGTGAAAGAATAGCAGAAACACCGTCATCTTCTGAGCAATATCCAAGCTCCGACTCTTCTTTTTCTCCCACAAATTTGAGATCTTTTCGGTCTTCTGTCGTGCATCCCACGGATTGGAGTGCTGAGACGCTTGTAAACAGATCACGCGCTGACGGTTCTTCTGATACGACACTAGTAGAAGTGCTGAGCAGTGCATCGGATAACGCTGTGCCGCTCTTGAGAGGCTGTCGCCGGAGATCAAGTGCGGGTGTATAAAGAGTTTTGGAGATCAAGAAGCCTGATGATGGCTTGGTGGTCTTTCATTGATGTATACCATATGTATGCACTGTGTACAGTACAAACTTGAAACCGTGGTTCGTGTTCAAGCAGCGTTACCACGAGGTGTTCCAATGCACTTTGCAACAATGATCCCCCAAATTATAGCAGGATCGTGCTCCTTTCATCAAATTCTGTAGTTGACTCGCTATTTTGACGTTTCGGGCTTTCGATGAGGATAAACCAAATCATGGATGTGTCTTGAAGAGCGTTGACGCCAGTATTCGACTTAGTGTCCTGGTGCGCAGTGGGAAAGCTGCGACCGAGGAGACATCATAGCGCGTAATACGATGGCTATGAAACAAGAACTGCAATTTTCATGCCTCGTCAGATGTGTCGCTGCGTTCAAAAGACCTTTGTCACCTGGTAGAAAACTGGTGCCTGCAGAGCGGAAAAACTGTGCTCGGTATATGTGACATTGTTGAAGCGTAATGTGCACCTTGACAACCACCACCCAAGCAGGCATGTCATCGTCAGCTTGTATAGCATACTACGGCTGCCAATCAGGCCATCACCCCCAAAGCAGGGTCCGTCTCAAGGTGCAGACCAAGAACTCATGCCAAACGATGCTTGGCCAGGTGAAGTGTTGAGTTCGAAGTCTGAATTATACAATTACCTTGACCTAAAGTCTCTTCTTTCGACAGGCTTTGAGCAGATTGCACGTGGGGCTGTCGAGTGGGGAATTTTCACTGTACATGCTCCATAACTGTAGTATCTTAACAAAGTTCTATCCTTCTGGGAATCCTACAGTCAAGTCTACATGTGCTCAAGACACGAAACGGGAGTCCATTAGATACGGTAGGCACCCTGCACGCGATTCAGGAGTCGTCGTCCATTTTTGGTTTCAGACGTCGACCGGTTAGTTCGTATGGCTATTCGGGCCATAAAGCTCGTTCCAACCGTTGTTTGCACGCCCGACACGTCTTTAGCTGCAGTAGTACTTCGGAGAATTCTCCGATTTACTTGATGCAACAGTCAGTTTGATTGGATGTGCAAGATGCAACGGTCTGGTGGCTCTGTCCTACCAAGATGACTTGAAAAAAAGAGGGGTGTGCTGTAGCAGGGATAAGAATGCCTTTTCTGGGCGAAGGACGCTAGCCACGAGGGAGCGTGTACCACAAGGGAGGCGTTGAGCATGACCCATTGTCCGCGTGTTTCTAGAACTTTGCAAAATGATACAGCCACAGTGCGGACAGCAGACGGAGGGATTCCAGGTGCTTTCTTATGCGGCGGGGACGATTTGCCCGGAGAGCGGCGCGTCGACCGATGGCTGTCAGCCGAAGATGGTGTACCGTACTTTTTGACCCAGCAGCGCGCAATCGAGGAACGCTGACTACGGTAACTTTGAACCGAGCTTTGTCAGGCTAAAGTGACAAAGTGTTGACATTTGGCGTTGACTGTTACATTGTGTATCTTCAAGTGGCAGCGGCATCAATGTTTCCAAGGCTTATTTCATGCATACAACCGTCGACATCCATGATTGCTAGACTGTCATTCGCTAATGAGGAAATATCGACGAATGCAGAAAGTGTGAATATCGAGCGCAATTGGCAGGTGTTGAGAGATGAGGTGCTGCACACTATAATTGAGGTTTTAAGAATATTTATTAGGTAGCGAGAGCTGAAGAGGGACCACAGTCCAGACGTCCGCTAGAGGCTGGTCGAGCAGAGTACCAGGTTGCTGGCGGTTTTCGCATCAAACCGTCTACAGTAGAGTTGACCGGCACGATCAGAGTCTGGCTATGGGTCGTGCTGACGTTGTCAGCTAGAAGGCAATCGAGGGGTGAAGGATGGCGTTGGTGTTTATCGAATTTAAGCTTGGCAAGACGAAAGTGCAGTGCCGGTGGTTCCCTGAAAAGCAGCCCTGGAGCATTCCAGCAGCCTGATGCAAGTATCGAATGCCACACAGCCCGTCCGACTCAGCGATGGCCGCCTGCATCGATTTCTTGAGATACTTGGGTCGCTCAACCGTGGAAAAGTGGTTATGCTCGAGCTCGTGTAGCAGGCGAGTGGGGTTGTGGAATCTGAGCCTGTGCCCACCGGACCTCTACCCGGTGCAATGAAGATGGATCGCGTACCTTTCAACGGGCCGCTAGATTATCGAAGACCATGTGCACGATAACAGATCGAGCAGCGTCGCCGTGCAGGGCTGCAGGTTTTGACAAGCTTACGAAAGTTCTGGCCTCAATCGAGTTCGGCCAGGGGCTGGGCGACTGGATACGGCAAGGGCGTATTGACTTGTCTTGAACGAATCGCCTGCCAGCCTATCAGCGGAAGCGCAGTCGACACCAAAGGACGGATAGCCGAGTAGCAATGCCAGTCATGAGCCGCGCAGTGGGAAGCTGCTGGCAAGGAGGCGGCGCGTGGCTTTATTACCATGGCTGCTGGCTAGCATTGGTGGCTTGAGGCTGCCTGCAAGCTTCATGGCAATATTCAACATAAGGACCGCTGCTCCAATTGTGGTACAGATTTTCGAGCCTGATACTCAAACGAAGAACAACGCCAGAACAATCCTTCCTTGATCGTTCGGGCGACGATCGACATTGACAGAGCCGCTGTTCTCTCGATTCGCCAACCTTGGCCCGGACGCTTCAGGCCGCCTGCAGGCACGCAACACGCAGGCACACCCGCAAGAGCAGACCTGGTGCTCACCATACGACTGTCGCCTGGCCCTCACAGCAGATGGTCATGCTCTGTGTGATCCTCAGGCAGCTTCGTCAACCTCAACAGCCGCGCCAGACTGTTGAAGAAACATAAAATATGGACTCTCGTTCATTCGCGGAACGCGAGTCGCCAATCATGCACCGTGCCCCATTGTCGCACCATCCATCACAAAAGAGGAAGCACGAGAATAGATTGCGCCGCGGCATCCTCTCCTTATATACCAGTAGGGCGTCGCAGTCCGTGTTGCTCTCAGTGCTCGTCGTATTACTGTCCTGGAGTTCCCTGCTCGGCGCCGTTTCCGCAGAACCACATGGTGATCGACTTCCCATCGTCGACGACGATCTGCTGTGGACTGGATCGTCATTATACATCGACACCCGCCCGCCGCCAATAATTCCGCTGTTGATGCCTCCAATACTCGCCAACGAGGATGCCACGAAGACGCTGTCCGCACCCCCGTCCAAACGATCTCTCGCTGTCGCGAGCAGCTCTGCCGCCGCCTTCAAGGTGCCTAGACCATTCGATACGGGCCTCTCGAATAATTTCACAAACTCTTGCGCAAATTACATGAGCAAGCTGATCAACAGCGATGCTCTTAATGAATGCCATCCGTTCTCATTGCTACTGCAGGTGCGTCCATTTTCGAACTAATACAGCACGAGTCCTTTGTACTAATCTCATAAAGACATCAAGCAGTTTCTTTGACGCGTCGAAGTCCTTCTTTCGTATCACGCAGACTCTCGAAGCAACATGCGCCGTCAACGAGAGTCAATGTACAGCAACACTTGACGGTTACGCTCGGGAGCTGTTAGCTGACACAGCCTGTAAGACCGACTACAATAACGACAATCCAATTGTGATACAAGCATACAATGGACTGGTGGCATACAAACCGTCGTATCAGGCGAGTTGCTTGCGTGACGATGACGGAAACTATTGTAAGTGGTTTGAAGTGATCCAGACGGAGTATTTGTCTGACTAAATCACCCAGGCTTTGCCAATGCAGTGAGCAATACGTCTTCTCCCACCGACAGTTACCCTTTTTACCTGCCCATCGGCCAAGAACTTCCAGGCGGCTCACGACCCACCTGTAACTCGTGTCTACAAGACTCAATGGCGATCTTTGCAAACTTCGCCAACAATGCTACACAGCCGCTCAGTAAAACTTACACTTCAGCTGCCCAACAGCTCTCTATATCTTGCGGATCGAGATTTGTCAACATCACTGCGGCCCCGTTGAAGGGAGCTGCTGCCCCAGCCTCGAGTGCCTCATTAACACCAACCCTCGCATTAATTCTAATGTTTGTTCTCTGTCTATTCCAGTGATGGAGGCATGTTTGTCTTGTTACTTTCTTTGTACCTATCTCGTCATGGACCTCACGAACGGCTACGGCCTTCGCTCATTAGCGACGGCGTATTGGGTTTGTCTATTTTTGCTTTTACCTTTGTCTTTCAACAGGCGTATGCCTGGTAGCGGATACCCATTGGAGCGGATCAATTGTTGCGGAAGCAGAGCGCTGGTTTGAGAGACCCTCAACCCTTGTCATGAGCAGGTACTGGCGATCAGGTACTTGGGCAGCATAGAAAGGAATGTGCCGACAGGACGGTCAGCACATAGGAACGACTGGATGCAGTCACCGAATCAAAATTATATCGGAAGCCGCAATTAGCATTTGCTTCCTCCAATTGGATCATTATTTCTTGACCTTGCCAGGGTTGTTGCACCATTGACCCTGGGAATATGCCACAAATTTCATACAATTTATCTGCCGCGTTCATGTACAACGTTGCGTTCCCACTATCGATACCGAATGATTCTTGTACATCGTCATTTCGCCCCACTCGATGGACGTTGTTTCAGGCGAACAAAGTGAAGTGACAGGTCTGGACTAGGCCACAAGACCAACGAAGAAGTCGATCCGCGAGCAGAAATACACGGCAACGCGTCTCTTGTGGGCCGCTACCGAAGTTTGATATGCTATCATAGGGCTGTCAAAGTCTGGGATGCACATTCTGAAACATGATCACGTGCACATTCCCACTGAATCTGCGGGGTGACGGCCGCCGAATCCTGATGCTTGCAATGCCTCAACTCTCCATCAGATCCTGCCGGCCTGCAGCACATGCGCACCTTGTCGGCCCCTGAGCTGCGCAGTATCAGTAGCCATGACGTACTTCAAATACTTCGAGTTGTTACCTGGGATCATTTGTTTGCATCTTCTGCTTGAATGACCGGTCCCGTGGTGGCGGGGCTTTGGTGTCATCCTCAAATCTCCAGTGCATTTAATCCTTGCAGGGTAAACCCGCCTCTCAGCGGAGCTCGTTCTTGCAGCGGGACAGGAAGAAGCCTGACAGAATAGCAAACGCATGAATGTTTGACGGGCCCGTCGCTCGGCTCCTGCCCGTGATCCATGTTCTTTCCTTACCTGAGACGACCAGCTTCGCCGCGAACGTCTTGCGCGTCTTTTGCTTCTCTCCTCTCATTCTGTCACTTCTCACTCTTTGTGATATTAATTGGTTCAGGAACCACTTTCTTTAGCATTCATTCAATCTTCACATTCTTTTGATACCCACGCTCTTTTTGGTCAGTCACCATCGACCAACATACATTGTCACGATTCGACATCGTTCATCAGTCCCCTAGCATAGAGCCGTACACTCGATTCGTCCCACTCGCTTACTAGGACACCATGACTGGGACAATGCTTGCCCTCACTTCTTCTTCATCGCGACAAGATGTTGTCAGCGAGCTTCTAGACGACTACACATATGAAGACACATACAACATTGAGGATGTGTCTCCCGAGTCGCGTCTTGACTTTGCCTTCAAAGAACTTCCTCCACCTCCGCCTCGTACAGACAGCCTCAGGGATGCAAAAGCGGAAGCGATCCAGCGAATGAACACCAAGTTCCAGCTGAGAGGTAAGCGACGTCCCTGCGTTTTGCGATCGACCATACTTGAGGGGTGCCGATGCATGACATAAGTCCACTCACTGGCTTGGCATCACTTTACGCGTCAGCCTTCACCGTGAGCTCCCTGGAGATGCTGAAAATTTTTGACACATTGCGAGCCATGCTGTACTTCTCTTCTCCTAACTCATTGTCAGCCAGTAGTGCAGTGCTGCTCAACTCACCATACCTGCATTGATCGCATTTGCTAATATCTGATAGAGGACGACAACTCTTCTGTCTCGTCAAGCGGATCGCGCAATGGCTCGATAGATCAAACGCCCAGGACTCGCATCACATCACGCAGCCTCTCTCGTAGTGGAACACCACCCTCGCTCAAGCTCTTTGTCAGCAACGGAGCCACCGCTTACATCCCTCCTACACCTATTGTCTATCCTACAGTGAAGCCGATTCCGTCCTCGATTACTGCCGATAGCAAAGAACTACCGCCACCGCCACCTGAACGCTCTATCAAGCGCAAAGAATTGCAAGCCTCGACCATGGGTCACAAGCCATCCAAGAGCGAGCTTGAGCGAAACGACTCCTTCCACTCCCAGAAAGACGGCAAGCCCTCGGAGGTGGACGATGCTGACACTGCTGCGGCGCCACCTGTGAAGCGAAAAGCAATTCCAGAGTCAGGCGTCAGGAAGTTTGTCAGTTTGCTTGAACTCAACAACGGACCTCGCGGCGGGAAGCCTGCGGCAGGCCCAACTTCTGCGCCACGGGAGACGAGGTCTGGGAAAGACTCGGGTCCCAGCAGAATCCCCGTTAGGCAGGATGATTCCAGCAACAACCATCTACCACCCACGCCACCAGAGGATAACACTGTGCCATCGCCACCTCGCAAAGTCCTCGTTGGAGCCGGCCTACCATCGAATCCTCGTAACATGCAGCCGACATCACCACTCCACGCGCGCGGGAAGAGCAGCACTGGCTTCAACATTTTGAAGGTACTTATTGAACTCCCCTTCCCTTCGCCAGTGTTCCTACGGTAGCGCTGCTGCCAGAAGGTCAGAAGCCAGTCACTCCTGCGAAGCAAAATCTGTAGCTAACAAACCAACTGCAGGCACAAAGACCCGCCCCTCCAATTCCAACAACCAAGAAGGAGGTCACTACACCCGAGATGACACCCTCGCCTACTCTGAAGCCTGAGATCCGGATGGACAACGAAATCTCCCCAATGAAGCCGCTCCCGCCACCTACCGAACACCGCAGGCCTTTTAGCTACGAGGGGCCTGGTGAACAACAACAGGGCTCACCCAAACAGAGGGAGCCTGGTGAGCAAGTTAATCCACAAATGGCATCGGAGGTCGAGCGAGAGGTCGAGCAGCAAGCGTCACAACAGCTCGTTGCAGCTGCACCCATTCCAGCACCAGCATCAACACTGTCCATGCGGCCTGCCATTCCGCTTCGAACAACCTCTCTCGATCCACCAGAGCCCAGCCCCTCAGTCCGCCCCTTCACGGCCCCTGCGCCCCAATCAACCTTTATAACAACCCACCCCTCGCTCTCCAGCACCACGCTGCCCACGATTCTCCCCTCCCCAAGCTCTTCAGCTGAAATTGAGGAGCCTTTCATCCCTTTGACCAAACAGTCCATCCCCCTCCGCGTCAACCTGATTCCTCGTATCACTCCCTCGCAGCTCCATTGCTACACTTCTCATCAGACGCACATCTGGTCCAACAACGTTTTCCAACCTATGGGCTGTATGGTGTGCCACAGTAACGAGAAGGACCGAAAGTTCAGCTGCACGTGGTGCCAATTGAGGATCTGTCGTGCGTGCAGCCAGGATCTAGTGATGATACCGGGTCGCGATCTTGGGGTGTTGTTGAAGGCTAGGGAGGGATTGGAAGGAGAGGGGCCGAGGGTGCTGGTCGAGGATGTCGATGAGGCTGCCCAGGAGGAGGAAGAGAGGGTAAAAGACGATGAGGCGGATGAACGGGATGGGAGGGGGAGGTCGATGACGAAGGTGGATTCGCGGGAGAGGAGGGATGTGCTTACGCCTAGGGAGTAGATCGATGGAGTGGACAATGCGCTGGGTTGCGTGAACAAGAAGGAGCGCTGATCCGGCATCAGAGTGTTTTTTTTTTTCTGAGAATGGTGCGGGTTTTCCGCAAGGAGGAGTTCACAGATTTCTTATGTCCACACGAAGAAGATACCAGGTCGCTGCGATATCGCGCGCTTACTACATAGACTGATCTCATATACTGAATTCAACTACTGAAAAATCACTCAGAACTTGTACATCGGTGGACGGAAAGAAGCTTTGTCGTTCAACAATGCTAGCAATTGCGCATATCTGGGTATCTATATCGTTCGCTAAGCTTACAAATATGATGTGTCGTCTCTTCGTCGCACGGTCTTAGCCACTGCTGTTATACTGCTCAACGGGCGCAAGCATATCCCACTGCAACCCTTCCCCCGCATCGACAGCCGGCTCCAGGTCCCCCATACCCATCATGGCATCCATTTCTGCCTCTTCGTTGAACAGGCTGAGCTGATCGAAACGGTGACCAAAGTAGCCATCCACCGACTTCGGGTCAGCTCCCGGCGCTGCGCCCTCGGTGAAGTACGGCATAGGTGTGTGCGGCATGCTCGGCGTCGCGCTCTCGAACAAGCCCACTTCCTCACCTGGGTTGAGACCGCCGATCCAGAACTGTCCACCGGCTGCGGCGTCGCGTTCCAAGATGGCTGCACTTGCCTCGTCTTCAGTCATGTTGTGCGTGGCCTTCAGGTGTCGTCGCAGGTCGACGTCGCGGTGGAAGCGGAACTCGCAATCTATCTTGGTACAGGGGATCTCGCGCTCCTTGTCGTAGTCTACACCAGTCAAGAGTGTGAGCATGGAGGGATCCTCCTTTTTCCTGCTCCTCGCTGCGAGACGGCGCTCTTTGCGGTTACCTTGGCCAAGATGATGTGTTCGGATGTGATTGTCGAGCGAGGATTTTGCCTTGAATGAGTGGCCGCACGCGTTCTCTCCGTTCCAGCTTGCCAGGTCGGTGTGTTTCGAGTTTGTGACTGCGGTGGGAACACAATGGTACTTGAACTGGTGCTCATGCACGCTCTGGATGTGTACGGTGAGGTTGTGTTTGCGTGTGAACAGGGCGTCGCAGTCTGGTTTTGGACACGGGAAGCGTGCGGCAGTATCGTTGTGCACAGTCTCAGTATGGGACTTGAGATTTGCTTCGTTCTTGAACTTTTGGCCGCACTCGGGGCAGATGGGAGGATGAAATTCGAGAGAATGCATACGCAGCTCCTCGGTCGTGGCGAAAGCGAGCGGTTTTTTGGGTATCATTATCGTGCCTGATTCGGTTGCCATCAACTCTGCCTCGGTGCCAGGTGTTATACACAACATGCAGTACAGCGCTCCCTCCTCCTCCTTCCCATGCGCGTTGTTCATGTGCTTTTGTAGAGCGTTGTCAGTCTGATAACCTTTCGTACATCTCTCGTTGGTGTCTGGATGAACGAAGATGCATAAGTAAGGTTTGACTTCCAGGTGCTGACTCTTGATGTGCGCCTCCAGCGCCGTTTGCTTTCGAAAGGATTCATGGCAGGGTGGATATTCTGTGCAGTAGAGTTTTGATTCGTGTACGTCTTTGTGTCGCTGCAGTCGGCCGGCCGATGTGAAGGTCTTTCCACATCCTTCCCATTCGCAAACATGTGCGCCTCCGTCGTTGGAGCCACAATGAGCATTCCTCAAATGTCGCTGTAGGTGATCCTTGCGAGGAAATGTCTTGTCACAGCCGAGCTCGGTGCATACGAAGGGACGTTCCTTGTTGTGGCTTCGCATGTGCGATTCGAGGCGGCATGGACGATTGAAGCGCTGACCGCAGCCCTCGACTTCGCAGACAAAGTGCCATTGCCGACGAGCCTCACTATCTGCTCTTCGAGCACCGCTGTCAGTGAAGTTGACCTTGAGATCGGCCGAGTCGTCTGAAGGCCAATCTAAGTCTGGGGAGGGCGCCGCAGAAGCTGCGTGACGTTAGCGAGGAAACAAATTCATGGCTAAAGAAGAGCGCATACCTGTGCGGGACTTCTTCTGTGGCACAACGACACTGCTGCTATCTGTCTTGCGTTTTACAGCCATAGCGATGTGTTGGGTGCCTCAAAAAGCGGAGGTCCGCAGACGGCGTAGACAAATTACAGTGGAGCCTTCGCGAACTCTTGGCGTGGAGACGATGATTGGCGCGCGAGTCCTGTAGGAGCTTTTTGTTGCGGCCTCTTTGACACTCTGCAGGCCAACGCCGGTTCGCTCAGTTCCAACCTACACTTATCGCACCTCACGAATCACACGCACACGCATATCTCTCGATCGCGACCATGTCTGACTACGGCGGCGATGACGGTGGCTTTGGCGACGACGCCTACGAGTACGTGCACAGCGTCTCTACGCTGCGCTGCGCAGCTCGGGCGCATCATAACCGCAAGGCATGCACGGCAGATGCTAACAAGAGGCAGTGGCGGCGCCATCGACTTCGATGAGGAAGCAGAGCCTGAAATCTTGGACGATATCGACGATGCTGAGGGCGGCGAGGACCCGGATGTGGATGACAACATTGTAGTCTCAGGAGACGCAAGCGCGGCAGCTGCAGCAAAGGACAAGGCAAAGAACTCGGTCGACGCTGAGAAGGCGAAGAAAGTAGCCAACGAGAACCGCACAACAACACCCTACATGACAAAGTACGAGAAAGCGCGTGTGTTGGGCACAAGGGCGCTGCAGATTAGGTACGGCATGAGTTCTGACACAGCGAACATGGCTTTTGTGGCTGACAGCTATATAGTGGAAACGCCCCTGTCCTGATCGATGTTGAAGGCATGACAGATCCTCTCCAGATTGCGGCCAAGGAGCTGCGCGAGAAGAAGATCCCCCTCGTCGTACGGAGATATCTGCCCGACGGATTCTACGAGGACTGGACATGTGAGGAGCTATTGATTTAAAGGTACTGGGAGTGTTTGTCTTGGCTGCATTGGGTTTGGAGTTTTTGGTAGGAAAACTGAATGTCTGACGGGGCATCTTCGGCGTTGAGAGCTGCGCATCTATACCTCCCCGAATCAGAACCGAGTTTCACGCAATTCCCAAGTCTTTTCCGCGCATTTACGTGCTCGGATGCGGATCCGCCCTCCAAAACTAGTAATTCCGTCCTCAAGCTGGAGGGGCTTTACCCCGCCAACGTCACTGATGAAAGCAGCTTCAAAACTGCCGTTGCTCCGCCCATTAATACTGCATACCACAACACAACGCTTCTGCTCCCATACACCACTGCCTTACCACACCAGACGAACCATTATGTCTTTCGAAACTACAGGCACCATTGCCTCCTTCGGGGGCAAGCTGCTCCAGCTTAAGCACAAATCTTCGAGCACCAACACTGATATGGCCTTGAACCTGTATCTGCCGCCTCAGGCATTGAAGTCTGACGCAAAGGTTCCGGTGCTGTTCTACCTCTCTGGCCTCACATGCACAGCGGCCAACTGCTCGGAAAAAGGATTCTTCCAGCATGGTGCCAGCAAGCACGGCATTGCCATTGTGTACCCGGACACATCACCAAGTGCGTTGCCTGCGATTGTGTAGTGGGTACCAGACTGACTCTTCATCTAGGGGGTCTCAACATCGAGGGCGAGGACGAGTCCTACGATTTTGGGTCCGGCGCCGGTTTCTACATCGACGCTACTAAAGAGCCATGGACAAAAGGCTACAATATGTACTCATACATTACAAAGGAGCTCCCCGAAGCTCTCTTCTCACAATTCAAGGAGCTTGATTCGAGCAAGGTCAGCATCACAGGGCACAGCATGGGAGGACACGGTGCTTTGACACTGTTCCTGAAGAACCCCGGAAAGTACAAGTCAGTGTCTGCTTTTGCGCCCATCGCCAACCCCGTCAACGCACCTTGGGGGCAGAAAGCTTTCAAGGGATACATTGGTGACAACGAAGAGGAGTGGAAGAAGCACGATGCGACAGAGCTTGTCAAGCAGTGGAAGGGGCCACTCGAGATCCTCATCGATGTCGTACGTGTGTCTGTCCAGTCTGTCGTGCCAAAAAGCTTACCGATTGCAGGGTACCGGGGACAACTTTTACAAGCAGAAGCAGCTTCTGCCTGAGAATTTGATCGAAGCGGCCAAACAGGCAGGCAACGACAAGGGCATCCAGCTGCGCTTGCAGCCCGACTACGACCACAGCTACTACTTCATGGCCTCTTTTGCGGATGATCACGTCGAGTGGGCGGCTAAGCACCTGAACGCGTAGTATGTCGATCGACTGCGAGACTGACTTGCATATGCTGATCGCCGTACAAGCGATTCGAGCGGTAGACACAAGCTGTAGGATGACAAACTGACGTGGAAGCATGAATGACCAGATGATAATGTACATAATGGGCGTCAAATAAAGACACCGGACCCCAACTCATGACTGCAAGTTGTGAAACTACTGTACGTTGTTGAGATAGAAAGCTTCCTCAAAAACCGAGTATAGAAACTTTTGGTGGTCTGTGTCACACGCGACGGGCTGTGACAGCCCACCAAAGTTCGGCACATTACATTTGGCAAGCAGCGCAACCCACCCGTTGACAAAGGGCCAACAGTACCTGCGTCTCTTTACCAGCGTGACAGTGGTGTGTTCTGCCAGCCCCAGTTTTTATTTCCAGCTCGTTCTCCAACATCCCTGCACCTCGCCTGCACGTCACTCGACACGGTCGTGCCCCGCCGAAGTCTGCTTTCACCGCCCGCAACATTCCCACAATGAAGTCCTCGCCCCGCCCAACCACTCGGTAGCACATCACATCACTTTCAAACGACTCTCGATCATATTGTACACATCCTTGTATGGTCGAACCCCCCACCGACTGCCCTAGACTACACACAGACTGTTCCGCATCGAGACGGCGGAGGAAATGGAGGCCCAGGTATGTTGTCACATGTCTGCACGCTGAAGCTGCTCCTGACGCTCATTGTCACTGCAGGTCGAAAATGCCATCCAAATCGCCTCGGACCCGACCTCCAACCAGCAGCTGCGCGGCCAGGCTATCGAATACCTCAACCAGCTGAGAGCGGAGGGCACCGCATGGCAGGCGTCTCTAGCTCTCTTCACCCGCGACCCTCGCGCCTCCGATATTATTCGACATACCTCCCTTGACCTCGTCAACAATGCCGTACAGGAGCATCGGCTCGACGAGCAGAGCCTTGCATATATCAAGGACACGCTCATGAGTCACGTTCGCCAATCGTATGCGCCGGGCAGCGGCTCGGCCGACACGACACATATTCAGAATAAGCTCATGCAGACAATGACTTATCTCTTTGTATCGTTATACCCTTCTTCGTGGCAGTCTTTCTTCGACGACTTTCGCGCACTGGCTGGCGACCAGGCAACCATAGGCAGCACCAACACCGCCACGACCTTCCTTTACCTCCGTGTACTCAGCCAAGTACACGATGAGATCGCCGACCAGCTAGTCGCGAGACCCGAGGAGGACAAAAAGCGCAACACTGATCTGAAGGACCTCATCCGTCAACGAGATGCTCAGAAGATTGCAGTATCATGGCAGGAAATTCTCGGCAAGTGGAGGGAGATTGACCTCGGCCTCGTTGAAATGTGCTTGGGGACTATTGGTCGTTGGGTCAGTTGGACGGACATCAACCTGATTGTCAATCAATCCATGATTAGCACATTCTTGGAGATGGCTGGCCAGCAGGGTATCCAGGATCCTGATAGCCCAGCTGGGAGGGTGCGCGATGCAGCAATCGATACCTTTTCCGAGATTGTCAGCAAAAAGATGAGCCCGTCGGATAAGATCGAGCTTATACTGTTCCTCAACCTTTCAGAAGTCGTGGGCCAGCTCCTAGGGAGCCCAGCGTTGGCCGAGTACAATAGCCCGAACTACGATAACGACCTTGCTGAAACCGTAGCGAAACTTGTCAACAACATTGTTTTCGACGTCGTCAAGATTCTAGAAAGCGATTCAGTGAGCGAAGAGACCCGACAGCGCGCCGACGACTTGATTCGGATCTTTACTCCATATCTCCTGCGCTTCTTCGCCGACCAATACGACGAAGTTTGTTCGACCGTCATTCCGGCCTTGACTGATCTTCTCACGTTCTTGCGCAAGCTTCAGAAGAAAAACGGCGCGGTGCCAGCACAGTATTCAGCAGTCCTTCCCCCTGTTCTGGATGCCATTATCGCGAAGATGAAGTACGATGAAACAGCGTCCTGGGGCGAGGAAGACGAACAAACCGACGAAGCTGAATTTCAGGACCTGCGACGCCGTCTGCACGTCTTGCAGCAGACAGTCACCGCCATCGACGAGCCATACTACATTGAGACTCTCAGCCGCGTAGTCAATGGAACCTTTGGCCGCCTCTCGCAGGGCGATCACAGCTTGAACTGGCGAGATCTTGAATTGGCTCTGTACGAGATGTATCTCTTTGGGGAGCTCGCAGTCAGGAACCAAGGACTGTATGCGAAGCGCGAGCCTTCATCTGTCGCGGCACAGCAGCTTGTGGGTATGATGCACAGTATGATCGACTCTGGTAAGCATCAGTGACAGTTTTTTACATCTAAGACTAGAAGTACTAACGCTCTCAGGTCTTGCAAACTACTCGCACCCCGCTGTTCAGCTTCAGTACATGGAGATTTGCGTTCGATACTACCAGTTCTTTGAGCAAAACCCCCAGCTGATCCCCAAGGTCCTCGAGAATTTCGTCACTCTCACTCATAGTAACCATGTCAAGGTTCGCTCACGATCATGGTACCTTTTCCAGAGACTAGTCAAGCATCTTCGAGCTCAGCTGGGCAACGTTTCGTATGACATCATTCAGGCGGTTGGCGATTTACTCACGATCAAGGCGGAGGTTCCTGATACATCAGAAGATGATATGTCCTCGGATGAAGACGACCAATCTGCGGACGCTCTCTTCAACTCACAGTTGTATCTATTCGAGGCTATTGGTTGCATAGCTTCTGCAAACACGGTCTCGACGGAGAATAAGCAGCTGTATGCCCGGACAATTATGAGTCCTCTCTTCGCCGATATGGAACAAACGCTTCCTCAGGCTCGAAATGGAGATGAGCGAGCGATCCTCCAGACTCACCACATCATCATGGCACTCGGTACCCTGGCGCGTGGCTACTCGGATTGGGTACCAACTGCTAACAATACTACTGTCCCTCTTACTGAAGTCGCAGATGAGTTCACAAAGGCTTCTGAGGCTATCCTCGTCGCCCTTCAGTCTCTCAACACGTCGGGTTCTATTCGTCACGCCGCGCGCTTCGCATTCTCACGACTGATTTCTGTCCTTGGCTCACGATTGCTGCAGCAATTACCTTCCTGGATTGAGGGCCTACTTTCGCTCAGTTCTTCTATGGATGAAATTAGCACCTTCCTCAAAGTGCTTGCACAGGTTATCTTCACTTTCAAATCCGAGATTGCAAGCATTCTGGACACAGTCATGACTCCAGTCCTACAGCGCATCTTTACCGCCCTGGCCGTGACACCAGCAGGCACAGACGATGAGATTCAGCTGGCTGAGCTACGCCGCGAATACCTGAACTTCATCACTGTCGTTTTGAATCAGAACCTTGGGTCTGTGCTTGTCAGCAGTACCAATCAAGCAACGTTCGAACCTGTGATCTCATCAATTGAGACCTTCGCTCGCGATACACGGGACTACCAGACAGCACGGCTGGCCATTTGTGTGTTGATCCGCATGATTGACGTATGGAGCGGCCCAGACAAAGTTGGCCCAGGCGTAAACGCGACACCCACAACTCCAAGCACAGAACCGTTGCCCGGCTTTGATAACTACGTACTCGAACGCTTCTCACCTCTTGTATGGTCGATACCTGCTGCACCTGGCTTCAACTCCAAGGATGCTCAAGCTAAGCAAGTCCTCCACGAAACCGCCAATTTGCAGACCGAGATCATCAAGAAGGTTGGCGAGCCGTACGTCGAGCGTCTGCGCAGTGACCTGAGCGGCATGGGCGTCAGCGGAGATGTGGTCGACCAGTATCTGCGGACACTTGCCGGCGCCTTCGAAGGTACCAAGAAAGAGAAGGAATGGAGGAGCTTCTTTGCGCAATTTGTCGAGCGCGCCATGTCAGTTAGGACATGAGGGTTACGAAAGCAGTGGGGGGCGGATAGCACATATTTCCTACGTATCTCAGGGTGACGGCGGCATCATCCGGCGCGCATTGGACGGCATCAACATGTTTTCGAGATAACCCCATATAGCACCAGTTCGCTTTCGTAGCTGGAATTAAGACATCAAAAGCAGACCAAACACGAGTATATGTACACCACTTTAGGATGAATAAGTCTTTTAAAGTGTCTTTTTACGTGGTAGTGCTCTTTTAGATTGATATGTGGCAGATCTTTCCGCCATGAACTTCGTCACCACACCTCTAGACCAGCCTAACCCTCACCACCCGCGCCCCTCTCGAAAACCTTCACACTCCCATCTCCCTTGACTCTATACAAAAACTCTTTCCCCCTTTTCTCCTCTCCCCTTCGCTCCTCGTCGTCATCCTCAAACCCCAACCCCATGTCCCCCCAGACACTCCTCTGCTCCGTCACCCTCACCACCCCAGACACATCCCTCGCCACCCCCGTGTCCAAGACCCGCGTCCCCAGTATCCGTGAACTCATGTGCGCCATCTTGGTGAGGAAATTATACTGCGCCACTTCCAGCGGCTGCGGCGGCGTGGACGCACTGAGCAGCGGTGTGTCGGCATGTAGGTGCGTGAGGATGTGTGAGACGGTGGGCAGGTCGTGGAGCTGCAGGACTAGGGATGTGAGGGCGCTTGGAGGCGTGGAGGTGATTGCCAGTGGTAAGTCGGGCGTGTCGAGGATGAGGAGCGTTGCGCGTGGGGGTGTGCTAGTGAGGGAGGTGGTGGCGGTAGTGAGTGTGGACTTGAGGTGCGCGAGGTCGGGGGACGTGAGGGTCAAGTGCCCTGTGGTGGTGCTGGGGGCGGGCGTTTGCAGTGACGGTGACTGTGGTGAAGGCGCGGTCGAGCTTGGTGCTGGACGGGCTGGGTGCGCGGTGGGTGGTGGTGGGCCTCTGACGGGTACGATGCGGCCCGGTGGCCCTCTCGCAGGTACTGCATGACCAGGCCTTTGTGTCGACTGGTTCAGCGCTGTCTGAGGGGGCTCCGGCCGAGACAATGCCTGGGGCTGCTGTGCCTGCACGTCGCCCAAGGCCAACCCACTCAGTCCATCCACGAACGCGAACCTCTTTTCTCGCTTCAGTCTTTCCAGATCCAACCCAGCGCCTTTCCTGGCTTCCTGCCTCCAGAAGTCATAGTCTCTCATCCATGACACCAGCACTACGTTGCGACCTTCGTCTGCCCCACCATCTTGAGTACTGTTGCTCAGCGCATCGCACAGAAATCGTACGAGTAGCCAATTCGCGCTGGCTCCAAGTGTGCTCGTGAGAAGTAATAGCGACTCCTCACGGGGAAGTCGGACGTAAGGTTGTAGAAGTGGTGGTACGCGGGACGACGAGCTCATGGTGGGCGCATGTGGGGAGAAGCTAGAAAGGTTGACTTTTAGAAAGCTGAAGGGCTATCGATAAGCAAGGCACCACCATCACGACGCACCTGATGACTTTGGGCGTTGTCTTGGGTATTTTTTATTCTTTCCAGTTTTTTGGTGTTTTCCAGATATGTCTCCATCATACACGTCTCGAGCAGATTCCTTCAAACTCCAAGTCACCCACATCCTCCATCTCAACGCCCATCGCCTGCAATAACGAAATGTGAAACTCCTTACCACCTGCTTTTGTCTACCTTCGTCCAGACGCTATTTTCGAATCCTCAATGTGTTTTACCATACTCACGCACTCTAGGCCACCACCTACATTGGGCTGCAGCCGCGACCGGGGGTGCAATCTATGGTCTCGATGCTGGCAATGGTGCAGCTGCCGGTGACCTATCGCGTGAGCTCTCCTTCTCCTCATGGCCATCTGCGGCCTGTCGCTGCTGCTGCTCATTTGTCTGAACGTCTTCGAAATCTAATCTCAGCATTCCTCCAAAACGGATGATGTCCCCATCAACTACGATAGAGCCTGTATCCGCGGCTCCGATAGGCATTGCGTGGTGCTCAGGTCGATGCCTTCCTGGCAAGGCTTGCAACTTCGGTGTCGCATTCCCAGTCGCCAGCTTCCCAAGTTGCGTATGGAACAGCCATGGAAATGACATGAATGGCATTCCCTCCACATCCATCATGCGCAAGGGCTGCCGATGGCCCCCGACTAGTTTTGTCTCACCGCATTCTTTCAAGGCGTTTCTCATTTCCTCTGCAGTTACCGAGTACATGGCAGCGACAAAGGGCCCTATGCGTTCCCAATCGTTGATGCTCGTCGCTTCTGATGCCTTCACGCAGGCTTCGCGATACTGCGTTTTCAGAATTCCTACAGTCCTGCCAAATTCTTCCGCAAACTTGTAGTCTCGAGTGTCTTGATTGTGCGACAGGACGAAAGTTGTAAAGGCTTCAAACTCCGTCTGGATACCATGCTTGGCCATTAATCTCTTCAAGTCTTCATCATATTCGGCTTTGATCTGGGAAGCGCGCTTCAGCAAAGGCGTATCAAGCTCAAAAGCTTCAAGGACTCGATGGTCAAAATTAGATGCCCAAATGGGCTTGAAATCGACGAGCTGCACTTGGTCGTAAAGCATCCCTAGAATGTTCTTGGAATGGTAGATTTGGTTGTCAGGCACATGTCGCTTTTCCATAAAGTGTGGCCACTTTCTGGGTCTCAATGACTTATCCATTATCGCCGGGATACCACTCTTGGGATAATCGACTGCTTGGGAGTGGAGTTTCGCAAGCTCTATGCAAGCATGACTGGCGACCCCCCCTGGCTGCTGATCAGCTTGTGCTAAGTGCGCATGAGCGATTTGGCCAAGCGAGTCATTTTTCATGTAGGTGACGAAGAAGTCACTAACATCAGCTATATTAACTGGGTCGTTCTTCTCGACGGGTCTCTCGGGGGTATAATCCATTGGAGGGACATTGATCATATCGGGAATAAGGTCTTCGTCCCACATGACCATGTAATCGTCGCCATCAAGGTCGCCACCTGAACACATGTTTGCGAGGTCTCGGTCACCAAGCTGAGGGAGTACGACAACGTTCTTATGATGGTGTAGAGCGGGGACGTTGACAGCCCGAACGACACGGATATCTCCAGGGTGCAGTGATGGGTTGCGTGCAAGCACGCAGATGCCCTCAATCACTTTGTAATGTCCCTTCTGGTTGGTGTCGTCGATTTGAATGAAGATTTCCGGGAGGGTCTCGAGTTTCTGAGTCCTGGCTGCATCGATGTGAGACTGAGGATTGTTACGATGACCCTGAAGCGTAGCGGATTCATCGACGCAGCCAAGCACGAATGCGCCTTTATCAATGGCGATTCGAGCCTTCTTTTTCAGATCTTTGATCGTGCTGGCACGCCAGAGGTGAAGGAGGGACATCATGAAGGGCTCTCGGCTGTCTAAAAATCCATCTGCGACCATGCTCGCCATTGTCAGGGTTGTCTGGTTCATGTCAATGTGCTTCAACAAGCAGGACAAAGCCTCTGTCTTGTCCGACATAGCTAGCTCGTACGAATTCACCATCTGCTGCTGTTTGCGGATGAAGACGTGGTTGGGCACGCCAAGATCTGATAGTACGATAATGATCTGTCGGTTAAAGAAAGGGGTGGCAAGTGAAGAACAACGGATTATTTCCAAACCCGCATATTGAGCGTCAAACTTGGACTGACTCGGTCGAATGTGCACCTCGTTCTTGGTGATATTTGGGTCTAAGGCAAGTACGCCCTTGCAACCACCTAGACGAAATTGATACAACGAGGGCGGGTCGTCAAAGGCGCTCTGGAGGCCTAGGTCTTGTGCAGCCATCTGGGCCAAGAAGAGGGACAGCTTGCCTACTCCGTCGGTGAAGACGTGACCATTACGTTCAATATCAGGAATTTTCTGGACCTTGACAGTTGTCTGCATGGCACGAGTAGTGGAAAAACACTGGCCTAACCGTGCACCATACTTTGCAACGGTCTTGATATGATCAAAGTGGCCCAGAGCCATTCGAATGTCGTGCGCTGATTTGGTCGTTGATGGCGCGTAGAAGTACGCTGCGTGTTCCCGAAATTGAGAGTTTCCGAATGCGAGAAATTCGTAGTACCGACCAGCAATGATGATGCCGTTCTTCATGGCATGACTCACCCTGTCAAAAAGCGCATGAGCTCTATCGCCTGGCATTGTTCTTAGAGAACCTTCACCTTTCTCGTCAGTGAACTTGACACGTATAAAACGGTCAGTATCGGCAAGATACTGTCTTGTGATCCTGTTGGATATCTCCATGATAGGTGATGCAATGTGCATCATGGTGGGTGTAATGTTAACAGATCGCTGCATCACGCAATGCTTTGGTATTGACCTCTGATGCGTGATCTTGGAGCGTATGTTGAAAATCTCCATTGGATCATAGTACACGTGCCGCTTGTCGACCACCTTCTCAAGGATATGAGAAGCCTGATAAGGATTCATAGACTCCAACCTTCGAAGAAAGTCGCGCCTGACGCTGCTCTCTTTGATGAAACCATTCGACATGCAGGCTTCCAGCTGATAACGCACAGGGAATGGCAGATGAATGCGATCAAACGATAGATCATCGAAAACTGATGATGCATTTTGCCGAGTGTTCTGACAAGTATGTGGATATGCGTACTCTTCTCCAAGCATCTCGTTGAGTGGTAACGGTTTCTCCGAAGACATGGTGAACTGCTCACAGTCGCCCATCTTGACTCCAAAGTCATCAAGAGCGCTACTGAATTCCTCGAACTTTGACCCTGACAGCCTGCTATTATTGAAAGAGAGTCGATAGAGTGTCCAGCGACCTGACAGGATTAGCTTGATTGTTGACTCATAAAGCGAGATCTTACCAATATCGATGATCGCTGAGCACTTGTGGTCGATCAGTGCTTCTTCTTGCATCGTGCTTCTCGTATTTTTGTCGACCACGTCAGTCTCTCGGAACATGGTATTCCAAACAGTCCATGTACGCTCGTTGTCAGAAAACTGGCCATGGTCGTGTTCTGTCGGCTTCTTCTGGACGAAGAATTGCGGTGGGTGCTCGAACGGGATGATTAAAG
This sequence comes from Stagonosporopsis cucurbitacearum, assembly GCA_016920805.1. Lineage (NCBI taxonomy): Eukaryota > Fungi > Ascomycota > Dothideomycetes > Pleosporales > Didymellaceae > Stagonosporopsis > Stagonosporopsis cucurbitacearum. Next base: position 1,358,250 of record JAFEKD010000018.1, on the reverse strand, counting down.
AAGTGCGTCGTGCGTCGTCTTCCGTTTTGTAGATGTGTGAGAGTTGAGATAGTGGAAGCCGAAAGGAGAATTTCTGATTGCGATCATCAATGTTAAGAGGAAATTGCACCTCGAGCTCTACTCGTTTTAAGTTCAACGCGATTTGGATATGTCCGTCAGTATTGACTTCGCGCATATTCAGAAAGCTCTTTTCCCCATTCTGTACCCCAAAATTGAGCAAGTCGGCATATAGGATGTTGACTTCTTGATACTGCTTTGCAGGGTTTACGGGGCTGGGAACGGTGAACAAGGAGGATTCGCGGATCTCGTATCGCAATTTATTGTTGCCGATAGAAAAATGAACCGGAGGTATGTCGAGAGGAGGAGGCCTGTGAAGATTTTGTGTCAGATGAGCTCAATTGTAAATGTCGGGTGCCTCATGAAATCACCTACCGGAAAACAACCCAAGCGTTATTACTTTGGCTGCCAACCTCCATGTCAACTTTGATCACATTGCCATAGCTTGACATTGCGAAATAAATGTCTTTAGTCCAATAAAGCTTGGGTATACCCAGAATTTTGAGCTTCAGCTCCTGATCCAAGATCCAGTGTTTCTGAGTGTTGCGTATGAGAGGCCTTCTGGAGACGTGCTGGGAGTGTGCACGTGAACGTTGTTGAGGGCTTCCGGTTCTCATAGCCGGGGGTACTGGAGAAGCGGGCTGGAGCGGGCTGTAGTTAATGCTCGGACGCCGTTTGTAAGTCTCGCTGATCTGCTGTCCATGCAAGGTGAAGGAAGAGACTTCACTGGTTGGTGTGGCTGGCGCTGTGAAAGGCCCAGCATGGCTGGACTCGATATTGTTTTGCTCGGGAGTCCTCACACGGCTCAGAGATGTCAGATTGGGAGTTAAGACGGGGCGATTGAAGTCAGTCTGTCTGTTGGAGCCGCCGGAGCTTGTCGAGTATGCGATACCGTCAGAACTGCCGCTATCACCACGACTACCATAGCCTCTGTAGCCGCTTTGAGGGCGGCTATTGGTCTGACGTCGCATTATTTGCCTGCATGAAGTAAACCACTGATATTTTCCAGGTTGAAGTCAATACTGTCAAGTCATGAGACAGTTGCGACGTTGAAGATGGAAATCTTGCGGGGAAGTGACCAGCTGAGCAAGTTGGGGAAAAGTATCAATTATCGCGGCCCGCTCTGTGGCGTACCTGCTGTTGCGACTGCAAGAGATGGGAAAATCCGTTTGTCGCGACTGCCTGTTGAGTGAGAGTTGAGGCGGTGGGGAAGCGGTGTCGGAGCGGCGCGCAGGTGAAGGATCAATCGTTGGTGCTGCAACGTGTTCGACCTCTAATTAATAGAGCAAGTGTTATTATCCTTTTTCTGGTTACGGAATTACCGGTGCAGTTGTGTTTGTTGTTTGCTGTTTTGCGGTGTGTTTGTGATTGGGTTGAAAGTCTTTGGTTGCGATAGGACTTGGACAGTCAATCAATCCTAGAGCTTTGCTCGTGACAATCGAACAGCATGGGATGTTGAGACTACGCGCAACGATTTTTAGTACTTGAGGAAGTAATTCTTCCTGGGGTAATAAAGCGCTCGCACAGGCAGCCATGCAGCGCAATGTCGCACTAGGGTTCTCTGGTAACAACACTTTGGTGGCAACCGGGACACTCCAGAAGAACAACTCTATACATGAAAAGAAACGAACAGGCACGTTTTTGAAGCACGGACATAACAGGGAAACCTGGAATATGATACAGGAGAACATCCGCCACTTCTATGCAGGTGTCTCAGACGCTACTGGAGACTTGACGAAATGAAAAAAAAACCATACTCATAGAAGTAGGCTTTCTCATAGCTCTGTCGTTGCATCCTCATCCTCTGGAAGTCTCCCTGTTCCCGATGCGAATGCGCCAGGCGTGAAAGGCGTCCCAGCTAGGAGATCGTCCATGTCAGAGTCCTCCTGAGACGCCCCATAGTGACTCTCCTGCCTCTTCGTGGCTGAGCCAAATTCTTGTGTCTGGGGTCGACTTTCAGTCTCCGACAGTGCAAACCCGACAGTAGTATGGCGGCGATTTGGTGACATCTGCCGCAAAGCGGAACGCTTGACCGGTGACAGCCTCTTCGAGGTAGAGCGAGAGGCAAAAGTTGGCCTCTGATATAATGGTGTCTGTACTGTTGGTACTTTGGAAGTGGGACGAGGCTTTTGGCGTTTAGGCGTCGAACCATCTGGTGAATCATGCCTAGGGGCTGCGATCGGTTCTCCAGCAACATGCCCTTCAGCTAGGTCAGTGAGATGCTGACTTGGCCTCGTGGTCTTTGGAGCAAGATCTTGCGCTTGAATTGGCGATTTCCGTCTCCTGTGCTCGCGTGGCTCGCGCGGGGTCTCTGGTATGAGACCATCTTCTGGGCGTGATACTGATCGAAGCGCTGAGGCAGTTTGTGTCGCGAGGCCCATCGAGGCCAACACGTTCCTGCGTAGAGTTCTTAGTTCTTTAAGCTCCTCTTCCTGCTCTGCACAAAAGATATCGAGCTCTCGATTCTTCAGCTCGAGCGTTAAACAGGTTTTTTGCAAAGCAGATAATTCCTTGTTGACTTTGTCATGCTCGTCTTTCAGCTGTCGGCTCAGTTGTAGAGTCTCGGCCAGTTTGTTCTCTAGCTTGCTGCATTCTTCCGTCTCTCTTATGGAAGCGGCCTCCAGGTCAGTGGTAAACTTGATCTCCAATTCCCTCAATGCATCCTCAGAGGATTGTTTGAGTTCTTGATGGCAAACTTCAAGGTCACTCAGCTGGCCGGTGATGGCTTCCAGTTCCAATTCCGTGGTTTGCAGCTGGCTCTCTAGATCGCTAGTCCGTTCCTTGAGCCTTAGTGCTTCCTCCGATTGTATGGACTTCGCCTCACGCTCGTTGTCTAACTGTCGGCCAATATCCCCAAAGCGGATTTGCAAATCCTCATATCGCTCACAGGAGGCACGAAGCTCCTCTTCCGTATGTTTTAATGTCTCCTTCACTCGTCTCATAGTGTCTCCAAGCTCTCTTATCTGATCTTCGTGGGCGCGGAGCTGTTCTTCGCGATTTAAGATGGTTGAGCGTAACTCTAATTCCTTAGTGTTGAAACTGTCTTGAGCATTACGAAGTGCTTCATCAGCACATCGATTAGCTTCTTCAAACTGTACCCGGAGCTCATCGAACTTGGCTGAGATTCTATCCCTCTCATCGACAAGGGCCATCTTCTCGTCTTCCAAGCCATCTAAATGGAAACGATCATCTGCAGCCTGAGATTCAAGTGAGGAAACCTGCTCGCTGAGTTGTTCTATACGCTTTTCAAGCTGTTGCGATTTCAGTCTCTCTCGGCGAAGTGGCTCTTCGACTGTATTGCAGCGTGTCTCAAGGTCCTGACATATCTGCGCCACTGAACGAACAATCGAGTCGCGCTGATACGAGTTTTGACTCTCGAGCTCGACCTTTAGACGACCTCTCCAGTCCTGCAAATGCTGTCCGCTGAAAGGAGTCGACTCTTGCTGGAATAGCGAGATCGAGTAGTCACTCGATGTGCTGGATGCATGCAAGCATTGCTTGGAAGCTCGAGAGCATTGTCGTTGCTTTGTAATTAGTGCAGCAACAAGTGCATGTGGTAGGGTTGGGTCATTGGGTCGAGCTGCAATGGCCAGACTCAGTATCAACGAAATTATGCCGGCGACTGCTTCTCGGCACAATGATGCAGCGTATGTACGACACTCAGCCTCTATGATCTGCGCATCTTTCTTTACCAGACTCCATAGTTGTCCTTGCACTGAGGGTGACGAAAGAGCTGTAAGCAGCTTCATTCTTAATGGAGCACAGCTTGATGAAAGCATGAACAAAGTGTCGACTAGGGTAATGATATTTGCCAGCGAACGATAAGCAGATCCCGTACCGCATGCTTCAGCCACATCCGAAAGTAATGCTCGAAACAGGCTGTCTTTCATCTGGGGCTGTCTAAATCAGTTGTGTTACGGCCATCGAGCGCGTTTGCACTTACAGCAAAGACAGGTAATGAGACAAGTAGAATTTCGTGCAAGTGCTCAACGTCTGCAAGTTTCTCGAGTCCATCCAAGCAGAATTGATATCGGCTTGCAATCTCTGTAGGCAGGTTGCTCGCACCTGCAATCATTGCGTAGAAAGAAAGTGCCTCGAGCTGAACGGTTGGGTGAATACCTTCACGTAAAAATTTCGCTGGCAGCTTTGGAAAGATGTTCTTCGCCAATGCGCTGGAACCAGGCCATTCTGCTCGTGTTTCAGTGTCAACGAAGCGTAATGCTCTGATCGCAATTCGGATGCCTTCAATGGCCTCGGCGTCTGATACACCAACATCTCCCTTGGTCGCCCATATCACACTGAGGTAAGTCAGGTTGATAGTCTTATATATACCATTGGGCGAGCCGAACAATTTGCGGCCGGATGCCGTCTTCCATTGCTTTTCGAGATCTGCCGTGGATTTCTGCCGGCTGATTTCAGAAGATTCAGAATCAGCAGATTCTTCAGGATGCTCAGCCAGAATGACGATCCCAAAGCACCACAATAGAAGCATAGAGTTCTGTCCGGTGCCATTGGACGACAGAATCTGGCATAATTGGCGGTCGAATTGCTGCCGGACATCGGATGGTAACAACATCAAGAGTTTTCGACATGCTCCGTTCAGCATGCTATATACTGGCCGAAGTGTGCTCACATCTGGGTTCTGTGCGGCCCGCTCGAACACGCGGAGAAAGAATGATTGCGCGGTTGCTGGTAATGGGATGGATCCTGGCAGAGGTCTGGATAGAAGCTGTACGCACAACCCTAGATACTGAGGGGGTTAGCATAAGTAAATTTCCAGAATAACTAGCTCACATCGTCAAAGTCATGTTGTGAAGAGATAGCTTTTGCTAGGAGAGCATTGAGGAGCCCTGGGCGGTGCAAGAGTATCTTCTCAGTAAACTCAGCAGAGTAGCCTGGAGCAGAGAAAGGTCAACTGCTGTTCGAGGTCGCGTTCAATGTACGATGGGTACATACAGAGATTTTGTAAGACACGTGAAGTGTAGGCCCATAGTGGCAATGCATCACAGATAAGCGTAGCCAGCTTGAGCACTGCACATGGTGGTCGATCATAGATACAGTACTGGATGATCACTGCATCAGAGCGAGTAAGAAGGCTATCTAATCTCTGTGTTGCATGTTCGTCAGGCTCTGCGAAATGACCACACGTAGATGAATACTTACAGACAGAGAGGCCGGGTAAGGACATTCAATTATCCTCGTCAATTCGGACGACAACGCTGATCTGATGTCTGTCGCCATCTTTACGTCGATCTCCGGCCCAGTCATAGACAGCGAGGCCAGTCGCTCGTGGTGGAGCGCGTACGATTTTCGGGTAGTCGCGTACTGGTGCCGTGGCAACCACCCGCGAAGCGCCAATCGAACACGACATCACGTTTCAGCCTACAACGCAGCTAGGATCTCTGTCAGCACCGCTTGCTGCATGCTCATGTTCAAGATTCAAGGTGCAACCAGACCCTGTCGCCTCGTTGCGTTCTCCTCTATACTCTACTAGTCTACCTCAGTGTTTTGATGCTTCTAGGCAGCTGCTTATGTCGAGACACGCACCTTCACAGCGCAATACCAAATCAGGCCGCGACAACTTCGGAAAACACCTGTCTTTAGCACAGTCGCGTGCCATCTGCGCCATTTGGACTGGGCCTGACGCCCCGCTGTCATCGATCACGAAAGCCCTAAGCTCGTTTTGAGAAACAGGAGTGGGATAACCAAGCGAAGGATGCAAAGCACCCCGGAGCCCCCACGCATCGCCTTAGCCAGCGCTCATGCATCGCACTCAAGGATCTCGTTTCGGCATGAGTAATTGTATTACCGCTAACCAATAAGCACTGTCGATGTGTCTTCCATGCATCTTGAGCCATGCTTCGTTGCATCAGTGAAGAGCCTCAAGCTCGTGAAATCAATCGCAATCCTGCCATGGTTGTATCTCAGCGAGACAAGCAGCTGCCAAAATCGTAATGCCGATGATTCATTCCATGTCGAAATACCTCCCACCTGTCAAATTTCAAGGTGCCTCGTAACGCGACAGCAACACATCGGAACGTTGCCCGAGTTCTCGTTGTCCTCGTACACACAACTGTCACCGTCCCGGTCTTTGTTGGCTTGTGTCACCTTCCCCGCAATTTCCTTGCTTTCTACAGGCCCCTTGCAGATGACCATGCAGCACATCCATCGCATGTTGCCGAGATTTGGTAGGTATTATCAAACTCTCGTCAGCCTGCCACGCTTGGAGGCCTTTTAAGGCTTTACCTGTGCGCCGCTGCCCCAGATGACACCCGCAAGACGGAAGCGCCAACAGCGTCTAGTCTGAGGCGATCCCCGCCTCTGACCCGCTTCATGGAGGCTCCCACCCTCGAGAAGTGCTGCCGAGTCTCACGGCGCTGCTAGACTTGATGGCCCCATTCCCGTAGCTACACACTTTCCGCGTGACCCCATCGGCATTACAAGTAGACTCTGCCTTTTAGTCTCACCTGTCACTGCATAGATTATCTTCAATTTCACTCATTCATCTTCACTAACGTCGCCATGTTTCGTCAACCACTCATAAGATTGAGACAGTCTGTATCGCCACTACTGAGACGTAGCAGCTCTCGGGCAAACTCATCTGGACCAAGTGGAAGTCTGAGATCTGGTACTGTTAACGCTCAAAAAGCGTTCTGGACGACAGGGAGGGTATTGCTATTCTCGGCTTTCACCGGCACAGCAACTTACCTATATGGTATCAACGACGCCTCAAAACTCAACCGCCCATGGATGAAGTCTACGGGTCCGCAGTATGCCACAAAAGGGGATATGGAGAAGGCGAGTTAAGCTCATGTCGTTGTGAGCTGTTTTCTCTGACAATGCCAAGGCCATCGACGAGCTGCGAGCAGCCCTGGGCGAAGACACGATCAGTACGGACGATGAAGACCTCCACAGACACGGCTACTCAGAATGGTCTTCTATCAACATCGATCAGCTCCCTGTTGCAGTGGCCTACCCCAAGTCTACGGAAGAGGTGTCACACCTTGCGAAAGTGTGCCACAAATACAAGATTCCCATGAGTATGAATGGGTGTACGCCTTTCGCGCCTTGAACTGATAAATTTTAGTCCCATACTCTGGAGGTTCGAGTCTCGAGGCCAATTTCTCTGCACCTTTCGGCGGTATGAGTATCGACTTTACATTTATGGATCAGGTTCTTGCGCTGCATGCGGATGAGTAAGCTTGCACAGTCAATGACGTGGAGATTGAATGAAGCTGATATGAGGCGTGCAGCATGGATGTTGTTGTTCAGCCTTCTGTGCCCTGGATGGGTCTCAACGATCAGATCAAGGACTCCGGCCTGTTCTTTCCCGTGGACCCGGGGCCATCTGTAAGTGATGCATTTTCGAGGTACCGGCTTGCGCCCGGCATCACCGAAACTGGTAATCCGCATCTCGCTGATCTGTAAGACAGGCCAGAATAGGTGGTATGGTTGGCACAAGCTGCAGGTGACTAACATGCGCAAGACTTAATAGTGCTTTGGCTGACTGGACGATAGTGGGACAAATGCAGTACGATATGGCACGATGAAGGAATGGGTAATCAACCTGACAGTTGTCCTGGCTGATGGAACTGTCATCAAGACGAGGAAGCGACCACGGTTAGTACCGTTTGCGTAGTTTGAAATAGCAGGCCTGACTTGGAATAGGAAATCTTCTGCTGGCTACAACCTCACGAATCTGTTTGTTGGTTCCGAAGGCACATTAGGTATTGTGACTGAGATCACATTGAAGCTGGCTGTCATTCCTCAGGAAACCAGTGTCGCCGTCGTTACATTCCCGACAATTCGTGACGCTGCAGCAGCGGCCTCCAAAGTCCTTAGAGCAGGTGTGCCCGTTGCTGCAATGGAGATCATGGATGATGTGCAAATGGGTGTGATCAACAAAGCCGGTTCGACGCACAGGAAGTGGAAGGAGGTCCCAACCATGTTTTTCAAGTAGGCCATTTGATTCCAAGTACATTTCCAGATCTCATACTGATTGCGAACAGATTTTCGGGCACTAAGGCAGGAGTAAATTTGCACAGCTACATCTCGAGATAAGGGCATGCTGACTGGCGCAGGTACGAGAGAATATCCAGCTAGTAGAAGATATCTCCAAGCAGCACAAGAGCGGTGACTTCGAGTTTGCAAAGACTGCAAAGGAAGGCAAGCAGCTCTGGTCTGCACGCAAAGAGTCCCTTTGGAGCATGATGGCTATTCGTAGAGAGGGCGATGAAGTCTGGTCGACTGATGTTGCTGTTCCAATCTCGAGACTGCCTGATATTATTGGTAAGGGGAATTTAGTCTATAATCAATGCGTGGACTGATTGAAAACAGAGGTCTCGAAGAAGGAGATGGATGACCTTGGCTTATTCGCTAGCATCTTGGGCCACATTGGAGATGGAAACTTCCACGAGAGCATCATGTACAACAGCAAGGATCCGAAAGAGCGCGCAGCTGTCGAGAAATGTGTTCATGACATGGTCGAACGTGCTCTGGAGATGGAAGGTACCTGCACTGGTGAACACGGCATCGGGTTAGGCAAGAAAGCCTCACTTCAAAAAGAGCTTGGGCTCGACACCATCAATGTCATGAGAAGTATCAAGGGGGCGCTGGATCCTTATTGGCTGATGAATCCCGGCAAGATCATGGACGCAAAGGCATGAGCTAGGGTGAACGGGTTCACATTGACTATTGAGGCTCTCTTGGGAGGGAGGATGTTTGAATTCGCGGCATTTATGGAGTACGTAGCGCACACATACACCTTTTGCACGTCGAAGATCATGTCATGCTTCAGTACGTGTTACATGCCGATGGTGCCGATATCAGTAGTCTTGGAACAATTTGCTTACCATGCCAACGCTGCCAATGGTGCTAGCACAGGGCTGACTCCGCGATCGGTGGTTCGTTCGCACCCCGCGTCATCGTACTAAACATCTCTGCGTTCAGATTGACTCAGTCCCGCCATGTCTCTTCCAGCAAACATGGACGCAGTAAGCTTTACCTCAAATAATAGGAACTTCCCCAAGAAGAAGTGCGGTATGTCATTTTCCCGCCAATAGCTATCTTGTACTTACAATTGCAGGTGTGCTCGGCGCCACGGGCTCCGTTGGCCAGCGCTTCATTCTCCTGCTCCAGCTCCACCCGCACTTTGTCCTGCATGCTGTTGGCGCTTCGGAGCGTTCAGCAGGCAAGAAGTACAGGGATGCTGTCAAGTGGAAGCAGGCTCTACCGTTCTCCGACCGCATTGGCGACCTGGTGGTAAAGAAGTGCACAGCAGAAGAGTTCGCAGACTGCGACTTGGTCTTCTCTGGTCTTGATAGCGATGTTGCCGGTGACGTTGGTACGTATTCTTAATTCGCATGTACTATGAGGTGCTAACAGTGCGCAGAGATGTCCTTTCTCAAGGCCAACCTTGCTGTCTTCTCCAACGCAAAGAACTACCGCCGCGACCCCCTCGTTCCTCTCGTCGTTCCCACTGTCAACCTCGCACATCTTGACGTTATTAAGCACCAAAGAGACCACCACAAGCTGCAGAAGGGTTTCCTTGTCTGCAACTCAAATTGCGCAGTCATTGGCATAGTCATCCCCTTTGCTGCACTCGAAAAGTTCGGTCCCATCGACCAGGTCTCGGTCGTTACAATGCAAGCTGTCTCGGGTGCAGGATACCCAGGTGTGAGCAGCATGGACATCATCGACAATGTCGTTCCTTTCATCTCGGGCGAAGAGGACAAGCTCGAGACCGAGGCTTCCAAGATCTTGGGCAGCGTCAACGACGAAGTCACTGGCTTTGTTGACAGGCCCATGAAGATCTCAGCAGCATGCAACCGCGTGCCTGTGCTTGATGGACACACAGCATGTGTCTCTCTGCGCTTCCAGCGTCGCCCTCCGCCGAGCGCGGAGGAGGTCAAGCAGGCCATGCGCGAGTATGTATCCGATGTGCAGAAGTTGGGTGCTCCCTCAGCGCCGGAGAAGGCCATCGTGGTCATGGACCAGCCAGACAGGCCGCAGCCTAGGCTGGACAGAGAGACGGATCGCGGATATGCTGTCAGTGTTGGTCGCGTGCGCGAAGACGAGTCGGGCATCTTTGACATCAAATTCGTCGCGCTCAGCCACAACACTGTCATTGGCGCTGCCGGCTCATCGATATTGAACGCAGAGGCCGCAGTTCTCAAGGGCTTTGCTTAGACTAGGTGCATGGTAGATTTGCAGACAGAACAAGAACATTATACCACAGAGCGATGTCAGTGTGTGCACATGTGCTGTTTAGTGACCTCTTGAGTGTCATCGCAATGCAAAGAGCGACAACGACTTTCTTCGGCATACACGCGTTGCTTTTGAGGGTCATGTTCTTGAGTTCATGCTCGATGCTTGATGCTTCCCAACCACGCGATCAGCCGGAGCGGCGGCGTCTCAGCGCCGGACCCACTTTTCCACTTTGCACGCTAAGACTAAGCGACTGTCGAAATTCAAAGTGGCTCACTGTGCAGTGGACTTCTCTTCGACAGGATCCCTCATCGTCGACGACTAACCTCACATCACAGTCAAAATGGCCCGCGGACCCAAGAAGCACCAGAAGCGCCTCAGCGCGCCCAAGCACTGGCTTTTGGACAAACTGTCCGGTATGCTCGACGCTCGCAATCGCATCGCTCTCCGATGCGCAAACTCGAACGACGGAAGTTCTAACACGTCCCAGGTGCCTACGCTCCCAAGGCCTCCGCTGGTCCTCACAAGACCCGCGACTCGCTGCCCCTGATCATCTTCCTCCGCAACCGCCTCAAGTATGCGCTCAACGGAAACGAGGTCAAGGCCATCGTCAAGCAGCGCCTGATCAAGGTTGACGGCAAGGTCCGCACCGACGCCACCTTCCCCACCGGTCTCATGGACGTCATCTCCATCGAGAAGACCGGTGAGAACTTCCGCCTGATCTACGACACCAAGGGCCGTTTCACCGTCCACCGCATCACCGCTGAGGAGGCACAATACAAGCTCGGCAAGGTCAAGCGTGTCCAGCTTGGCAAGGGCGGCATTCCCTACTTGGTTACGCACGATGCGCGAACGTAAGTTCCCGCTCTATCAGACGTTGGACCAAGTTTGGGCTAGGTGCTGAGCAGGGAAACCTCTCACACCCGGCATCCGACCAGGATCTGGCGATGTCTTTTGATAATATGCTAACAGACTGTGTAGCATCCGTTACCCCGACCCCGCCATCAAGGTCAACGACACCGTCAAGGTTGACCTTGCCACCGGCAAGATCGAGGACTTCATCAAGTTCGACACTGGTGTCATCGTCATGGTCACTGGTGGTCGCAACATGGGTCGTGTTGGTGTCATCACCCACCGTGAGCGTCACGATGGTGGTTTCAACATTGTCCACCTGAAGGATGCCGTTGATAACGAGTTCACCACTCGTGAGTCCAACGTTATCGTCATTGGCCAGGAGAAGCCCTGGATCTCCCTCCCCAAGGGCAAGGGTGTCAAGCTCTCCATTGCTGAGGAGCGTGATCGCCGCAGGGCCTACGCTCTTGGTGGCCAGTAAGTGTGAAGATAGAGAGAAGCAGCAGGTCAGCATACGAAGTTCAGACATGACCGTATGACAAGCCTTGCGGGGCTGGGATACCAAAAAGCCAGGCGTTTGGTCGCTCGTGGGTAGTCACGGGTCTGGGGTCATTCTGCATATCATACGAATACCAAATGAGAATCAAATCAACACTTCAACTGCCTGCTTACACAGTCGATAAGACCCAAGCTATATGCGTGCCTGTGGCGTTTTAATTGTTGAACTTGGTGCGCGCCTGACGGGCGATAAGTCGGTCCTTAAGGGCAGGGGACGGACACGCTATCCTTTCCCCTGGCGCAAAGAGATTGAGATGGCCGCCGTGTGGCTGCAAGCGACGAGAAGTTGAGGCTCTTAACCAGGGGCGCATAATAGTTTCAGAAAATCGGAGACAGCTACCAACGGCGGCCGTGGACGGGGTTTTGGGCGGCGAAGGTGCAGTTCTTCGTGGGTATTCGCCTGGTCAGGCGTTTATTTGAGGCGAGGTGTTGGGGCAGCAGGAGTCAGGAATGGAGAAGACCCAAGAAGCTAGAGACGGCAGGGCAGGTATTGGATTTGGCGAGCATGCCTTTGAGCAGGGGGCCGTGCCTCCCCTAACGGCCTGTGCAACGCGTGTGCGAAATGAGATGCGGGCGACGGCGAAGATTTGGGGGAGAGTAATGGCCGCAACAAGCCTGGGCGCACACGTTGGCGTGCTTTTGAACGTCGACTCGTTGCGGCAGCAGTTGAAGACGCTCCCACACGCCTGTCGCTCGCAGACTCTGCATATTGTAGCATTCTGAGATTCTCCTGCGCGCAGCCCTTTTAGACGGCGCCGCTCCACGCTCGCTTTGCATCTAATCTTAATTGGCCGACCAGCCGTCGTTGCCGTCGTTGGTTCCGGGCTCCAGACTTGCTTTCACAGCGCTGCGCCCACTTCCCCGCGCGGTTGCCAACCTGCACAGTCCACAGTGCCATCCTGCAGGCCAAAAGCGTGCGCGCTGCCAGACGTCGCTGCCCACGTTGTTGCGCTGCACCGCCCATGTCGCAGTCCATGTGGTAGAACAAGGTCAACAAGCGCACACAAGCATCGCCCTGTCCCACTCCAGTCGTCACTCGTTTCATGCTGCCGCACCGCGCGTACGGCCCGTCCTCAACACCAAGCTCGCAGCACCGCCCCGTCTGCGCAGTTCCTCTAGGCCAGCCAGCCTGCCTGCCTGCTACGACCAGCGCAGCGCCCACGACACTCACTCCCCTCCACCACCCCGAGCCGGTCTCGCGTGCGCCCGGCTTCCACGCGCCTGTACATCTGTAGCCCACCATGCTTCGCCCTGCGACGCCCTTATCCATATTGTTCTTTGTCGCCTTCTGTCTGCTGCTGCTGTCGACCATTTCCACCCCCGTTGTCCCCGCAATCCCCATTGCGACCTACCGCAACATCAACTTTGGCGTGCTCGGATACTGCCCAAATGGGAAAAGCTGCAAAGGGCCTATGATAGGCTACGACACTGGTATGCTGTCTACTTAACGTGCGTCTGAGCTGCAATTGACCATGGTGCCCAGAGACACTGTTCCAGGACCAACCAGACACCGATTTCTCGCTGCCGGCCAACTCGCGCCATGCCCTCTCATCCATCCTTATTGTGCATCCCGTAGCGGCGCTTATGACCCTGATCTGCTTCGGACTGGCTGTAGCTGCTCACTTCCACTCGCCCGCCCACTCGCCACGCTATCTACTGGCGCTGTTGATCTTCACCTTCCCCACGCTCCTGGTCTCGCTGCTGGCCTTTCTCGTCGACATCTTGCTCTTCGTGCCACACGTGGCGTGGGGAGGATGGATCGTGTTGGCAGCCACTATCATCATTGTCGCAAGTGGAATCGTGACATGTGCCATGCGTAGGACCTTGGTTAGCCGCAAGGCACGGAAGAGGCGTATCGCAGAGAACGATGAAATGAACGGTCAGACATACTACGCGAACCGACCTAGTGAGGCGAGGGTGACCACTGAGTTTCCCAAGGCCGAATCCCCACCACCGCTGTCGAACGACACCGTGTCATCGGGCCTCAAGGACAACGAATACGCTTCGTTTGAGCTACAGAAGCAGCATTCACCTGAGGACATGACACCCTTGAACCAGAGAAACCCTTCTCTCAAGACAAACAGCAGCGCTGGCAGAGACGGCTCTGATCCTGCGATCGCACCCATGCGTGGCCCCTCAGGTCGTGGTCGACAACCTGTTGACCAGTACGGTAATCCCATTCCACCAATGCCCCAAGATCAGTACATGATGAATGCTGGCCCAGGCGGTCCTGGACGTGGCAGGGGAGGTCCGATGAGGGGAAGGGGCGGTTACGCACCACGCGGCGCTCCATACGGCGTCCCTGGAAGAGGCGGATTTGCTGGACCGCGAGGAGGTATGCGAGGCCCTCCCCCACCAGGCTGGCAGGGTGGACGAGGTGGGCCGATGCGCGGTGGCCCGAATGGCATGGGTCCCGGTCCCATGGGACGAGGTGCTCCCCCTCCAGGTTACAACAACTACAATCAAGGCCCTTATGGTCAGGGTCCTCCTCCACGTGAGCAGTCGCCGTATGGCCAGGGCAACAGGGGCGCGTCTCCTCAGCCACCTTTGGCAATAGGACAAGCCATTGAGATGGACTCGCGTACTGGTACACCACCAGTCAACCAGAACCAAAACTATGGACTGAGAGAAAGTGATGGAGACGTACAGGGCATGTTGGCGCTTCAGCAGGGAGGCTTCCCATCGAGCTCCCCCCAGCGTCGTCCATCGGATCTATTGAGCCCAACCAGCTCATACTCTCAGGAGTAAGTCGTGTACAACTGCGATCTAGGCACATAGCTAATCATACACAGAGAATCACTCCCCCATCAACAACAGCAGCAACAACAACAACAACAACAACAACAACAACAACAACAACAACAATACCTCCCAGTCCGCTCCAACTGGAACCAGGAACGCCAATCCTCTGACAATTCCAAGAACAGCGCCCAGAGTCGCGGTCTGTCTCCCATCATGGACTCCCCCATCGAGATGCCTGCCCAATTGTCCCAAGTCGGCGGATTCCCTCTTCCCAAACACAACCATACCAATAGCCTTGAGCACAGCTCCGACTACTACGAAGACGTCGATCCAAAATTTGCAGAACCTGCACGCCCACATCCTCCACCAGTACCCTCTTCCTTGATGCCTGGTGGCATGCCCGGCGCGTACAACTCAAATCCGAGTTTGCTGAACACACCCGAACGGCCACAACAGCTCACCGATCACAATCTTCCAAGGACTTCTAGCTACGATGACTTGCCCGACGGCTCACGCAGCCCAGCCGCTAGCGAAGCTTCGCATTTCACATCTGTCTCGCAGCGTCCTGTGAACCCCGCATGGCGCCCGGAGATGGGCGCCCCAGCCGGCAACTTCGGACCTTACAACGGTCGTGGCGGTGGCAGGCCTATGAGACCTGAAGACGTGATCCTCGATGCGAATGCAGCAAATCCTGACTTCGCTATCCCGGGCGTCGGCATGGGTCGTGGTAGGGGAAGAGGTGGCTTCAGAGGAAGGGGTCGAGGCATTCAACCCCCAGCCACAATGATGGGCCCACAGGGCGGACTACAGGCGCCGGGGCGGTATCCGGGGGCCAACGCCATGTAGGGATGGCACAGTGGACGGCCGTAGATGTTGAATGGAGTTCTACTCTCTGATTCATCTACGTCCTTTACTATGTCCCCCACATTCCTTCGGATCTACAGTCATCACCTTTCTCCTTTCTTTATACCGCCCAGCTTCTTCGACTTCTCGGCTGGGTGCCCATTCGACTCTGTACAAAGGTCTTCTCATGTCTAATAAAAGCATTTGCATTCCTGGCTTTTCAACACTTCGAGATACCTTAATGTCTTCTTCAGCGCACCGACTTTTGTTCATTCGAGCGGCGTCTGTCCTTTTCCATACCCTTCTCAGGACTCCTGCTAGCTCGACATTCGCGCTGCAGCGAGTTACCTTTTCATATACACACATGCCGGCCCTACACCCTTCCTTGTTTACGTTCATGAGGGTCGGCCAACGTTTCTTTTTCACGTTACGAACATATATCTCCTTACGTAGCGACTCAATGGGCGGAAGCTCCGCATCACACCAAGATTGGAGGACTCACACATGTACATACAGACCGGGTGTGGGTGACGGCGTTCAGAGATCTAAGCAAATACCAGAGAAAGATGTGTATGTACACAAATGCAGATAAAACAGAATATTAAACATGCCTCTAGCTTGCAAGTGCATGAAGTAATGCTAAGCATGCTCAACTGATGCTGTCCAGAAACGGCTCGGACATAATCTAGCTATAGCCGGATAGCTACCCCACTGTCCCACTTGTCGTCATCTTCAAAGTCGATTCGCAATGTTTAGCACTTCTTCTTCTCTGCAGCGAATTACACAACTTTCCAGACAGCTCCAAAGACCCCAGAAACCACTATCCACAATGCCTCTGATTGCTCAGAACGCGACCGACCGCATCATCCTGGGGTTGATGACCTTCGGTAGCACTCCCCCACTCCCTCACCCAAGCTCCTGCTAAGCTTCCCCCAGGTCCTGATGCATCCTCCGGAGCGCGTGTCACAGATTTCAATGAGTTCACAAAGCACCTCGATCACTTCCAGTCAAAAGGCTACAATGAGATCGACACGGCTCGCATGTATGTTGGTGGCAAGCAGGAAGCCTGGACACGCGATGCGAAGTGGAAGGACCGCGGCTTCACCCTTGCAACAAAGGTATATCCCTACAAGGCCGGTGTCCACGAGCCCGAATTATTGAAAGAGCACTTCAGCACCTCTTTGACAGAGTTGGGTACAGACGCCGTTGATATCTTCTACCTCCACGCACCAGATAGGTCTGTTCCCTTCGAGAAGACCTTGGAGGCCGTCAATGAGTTGCACAAGGAGGGAAAGTTCGTGCAGCTCGGCCTCAGCAACTATGCCGCATGGGAGGTAGCGGAGATCTGGAACATTGCGAATGAGCGGGGATGGGTAAAGCCGACTATTTACCAGGCTATGTACAACGCCATCAGTAAGCTCAGATCGATTGCTTGTGCACGCATTAGCTGATTTTCCCAGCCCGCGCTATTGAGCCAGAACTCATTCCTCTTTGCCGCAAGTACAAGATCGATATCGTCGTTTACAATCCCCTTGCTGGTGGCCTCTTCTCCGGCAAAATCAAATCTGCGGATATAATTCCCGACGATGGCCGTTTCGGCAAGGAAGCCGACCGCGTTGGCACCATGTACCGGGAGCGGTACTTCAAGAAGGGCACTTTTGACGCGTTGAAGATTGTGGAGCCGGCTGCGCAGAAGCACAACCTGACGCTGCTTGAGATTGCGCTGAGATGGACGGTTCATCACTCGGAGCTTAAGACAAGGGTCAAGGGAGGTAATGATGGCGTGATTATTGGTGTCAGCAGCTTCGGTCAGTTGGAGGGGAATTTGGCAGATCTGGAGAAGGGACCGTTGCCAGAGGAGGTTGTGCAGGCATTGGATGAGGCGTGGTTGGTTGCGAAGGCCACAGCGCCGACCTACTTCCGCTAAGTATAATGTACGCTTTTAGGCCTCCAGCTTGTTTTAAATTCCACTTATGGAGGGGCTGAATTATGCCTGGAGAAGTTGTATACTCAGAATTACAGACATGTTCTCGCTTGCCTTCACTCACAAAGCCGTCTCAGAGTCTTCAAGATACCCTATGCGATCTCAAGTTCCCCTGGTTCCACGGCTGAAGGCATCCACATTTTTAAAGTTACCATTCGAGCATGAGGGTCTTGAAATCCGCACCAAGGACTTATGTTGCAACTCCAAAAAGAACCGATAAGGCGCGCTCAAAATATATCTCATGCGATCCTACCTAACGTATGAAGTTCTTGCCTCAAATGCAGTAAAGTGGTGATGTTCTTGTTGAGTTTCAATATGGCGAGTTCATCGCTCTTGAAATCTAATGCGGTCATAGTTCTGCTCTATATTTCATCTCAAGATGCGTCTGAAGTAAAAAGGTGTTTCTGGTGGCAAACATGCAAGAGAAACTTCAGCTTTGGTTTGAAGATAGCTGGTCCGGTACTACCACATCTGCGACCTCTACAAGTGGGACTGTTGAGATTGCAGTAGGAGAGAAATTAGCATATTCGATCTCTCCCTTCCCTTACCTCTAGTCAGTCAGCGCTATCGGAGTTCTATTGTGGTTGCGAGAGGAAGTTGCCTAAAAGGGTCTTTCCGAGTTTTTCGTTCGTCCCTTACGAATAAACTAGCCAAACCTTTACTCACGAAGAGTCGCATCGCAGCCTAAAGTCTCTTTTCGGATTCGCTGCATTCGTGTCTTGCGTAGATTTTGTGGGCACAGGGTTTTGCAAAAGCAGTGTTTTTGGTGAGGTACCGACAACTCATCTCAATTTGGAACGAACCCGATCTTCTCATCCTCTTCCGAAGGAGTTTCGTACCTGTGCCAAACTTTAGGCTTCCATATTGAGCAGGAGCTCGGGCTGAGTGGGTATAAGAAGGAGGGATGATTCCTCTGTCTAGGGTGACATTTAGACAACTTGAGACTTCATCTTTACTGTAGTTGAAAACATCTCTCCTCTTAGGTTGTTCCTTTTGTCTTCTAACATGATGAAGTCGAAGGGAATCTACCCTTGGTTTTTGGCACTACTGATCTTCTCTTCGCTGTTCGACTTCACCCTTGCCTTGACGACAACTCTGCCGGATGGCCGGCTCAAGCGCATTCCAGGCCTCAAGCCGCTTCCTTTCGACAACTCTTCTGCCTCTCCTGTTGTCAAAGTCAACATCGGTGAGGATCGTCACCCAGAGCCAAAGCCCGGAATGACTGGTATTCCGTCTCATGGTCATCGCAATGAAGATGGAAGGCTTGATGGATCGATGTGTGGACTTGATACCCCTTCGAAGGCTAATTGGGACAACAATCGACAGGCTATCGCCGAATGGTTTCGGAGTGAGTGTGAAGACTACAAGGCTGACCCGGTCTACGAAAACATGGCTCTTTTCCTTCGAGATCGTTGGGCTCCTGCAACAGTTAGCAGTAACCTCTTCTGCGATTCAGTCGGCTCATGCAACATTGCTACTTGCAAGAATCTCATCGATGACGATGGAACAAATGGCCACGATCGACAAATGGCTCTCTACGTTTTCGAACAGCTGGCTAATGCTGCCCACCTCTTCCAAGCCGTGGAGAAAGAGTTCAGTGGTGCAATCACCGAGGTGTTGCGCCGCAAGAACGCCCTTATCGAAGATTTCAGTAGCCCGCCACAAATCGAAAAGGCCATGAAGGACCAAGTCAAGAAGCAAGAATTAACCTTGCAGATCTTTCAGGCGCTAGGTCTGATGATTGGTGGTTATGCTAATATTCTAGGTGCCTATAAAGTTCCAGGTGCTACGCAAGCAGCAGCTATTTTCAACATGGGGGTAAGAGCAGCTCACATCACCTCAAATAATGTTTCAAATACTGACCTCCGAATTCTAGGTCAGCACTTACATTGGCGTGACCGGAATCTTGGCCCAGCTTCGTGAGCCTGTCGACATTGTTACCGACATAAAAGAAGCATGGGAGGCAGACCTCAATTTGGTGCATGATTTGACAATAAATAGCATCAAGCTCGACTTCCACGATCTCATGATTGGGGCTGAGGATCATCTCAATCGGACGGTCCTTGATTTGATGGCTAACAGCGACTTCTTGGAACCCGCCCATGATTTTATGCCGAAAATAAGTGGGCACGTTCGCCGAGCAGTCGGTGGTACGGCCATTGACAAGTTTTGGGAATACGACCGGGGCTACTATAGTCTCGTTGAGAATCCTGGCGGCTGTGAAAACGAAAGGACCATTTTTCGTCGTGGTCCAACCGAGTACCTAACCTGTCTTCCGGAGCACCCCGATTTGGGTTTTTGGCACTATTCAATTGATCGCTCTCAGGAGGATGACCACTGGCATGACGATCAAGCCTCATTCCGCGGCCCTACGGGATGGTGGAGACTGGACGGCAACGAGAAATACTTTGGCATAACAAGAGAAGACGTTGCACGGTCTGCCTACTGGGTCTACAAGAACGATATAATCGACAGCAACGGCAGGGCGAACTTTGACCCTCTCAGCATCGACGACATGGTTCGGGAGCCAAGAGTAGAGGACCGCATGCTTGGTGTGTTCACCACCCCCATCTGCTTCAATCCAGGAGGAGAGTCCATTTCTGGTGTGCTTGATGAAAAAGGCCAGAACTACCCTTGCGTGTGTGGCAACTTCAGTTGGAAAAGTGGATACTCTTGGGAAAGAGACGAGACGACCAAGTTCCTAATCCGAACAAAGCTCTCGCAGTCCGAGGACTTCGAAGACTGGTGCACCCACAAGAACAAGTGCAAGAAGGCCCAATGGCTTGATATCACGCCTGAGCTCGAAGCCGCACGCAAACCGGGCGATCCACCGATTGCTGAAAAGACTGGGCATCCATACTACCAATGTAATAAGCGTCGCGACTCCTCAGGGCATAAGGGCTGGCCAGACAGGGACATGCATATGCAAACCAAGCGAAATCCTCTGGATTGGGTAATTTATGATGAGAAAGGCAGGAACAGCTCCAGGGCGGTTGTTGGCTTCGAGAGCTGAGGACTTGTCCTCGATTGTCTGATCTTGTAGCCCATCAATGACTACATAGCTACGTAGCTCAATAGGACGTAACACCAAGATTGAGATTGTGCCCACGCAGATACTTGTAGACATTATAACTTACCGTTGACTTGTGTTCAGTCACCCTCCAGTTGATGTATACTGTCTGAAAGATGTGTGAATGGTAACATGGACTTGGAAGTAACCATTATTGACAGTCCACTACAGCTTTGCTGCCCTCAACTTCGTGCTATCAACTCTCTTTCCTTGATCATCTTGCTCCGCCACTGTCAGGTCCGGTAGCTCCTTTGGCATGATCCTCCTCGGCCTTGCACCAGGCACAAGATTGTACTTCTCAAAGTCCTCGTCCTTGTACCCTTTCTTCCTCAAAAAGTCCCCATCAAGCTCCAAGCACCCACTGACCTCCGCAGGGTTACTCCTCAGCATCTCGAGTATAGCGTCCGAGAAGATGGTTGGCTTCCTCAAGTCCTGTAACTCATCGCCCTGTACGTTCTGCGTGGCTGCTGACTCGATCGCCACCGCTGGCCAGATGCTCGTGATGGCCATGTCCTTCCTGCCCTCGCGCTCCCAATCCATGGCCAGTCCCTTCGTAAGCACCGACATGCCCACCTTGCCCATCGCGTACGCCGTCTTGCCCCGGAAGAACCGCGAATAGATTGGCGGGCTGACCACAATTATGCGGCCCTTCCACCCTTGCTGCTCAAACAGTGGGAGAACGGCTTGGACCGTACCGTATAGCCCCTCCACATTCACCTGCTGCATGAGCTGAAAGCGCTTGAACGGCGTCTTCTCAACGCTGGACCACCATATTGCGCCGCTGTTGTACACGAGAACGTCGATTCGGCCGTGCAGAATCTTTATTATAGCGATGAGACGGTTGATAGAGGCGACATGACGCGTGTCAACTTCGATAGCGGTCGCGGTTCCGCCAGCTTCGCGTATCTCGCGTGTGACAGTGCTGATCGTAGAGGCGCTGGAGTTGGGGTCTGGCGGGAAGGGGGAGACCGTGGAGGCGTCCGAGGTGCTTTTAGCAGCTACAACAACTGGGGCGCTATTAGCAGTGCCTAGAAGTCGTAGAGTGTAGAAGATCGTACCTGCATAGCCTGCCTTTGCTAGGTCGATGGCCATCTGTCGGCCTATTCCTCGAGACGCGCCGACCACAAGAGCGACCTGCTTCTTTCGCTCGGCATCACTCAAGCTGCCATAGCTAGATGCTACCTCTGCGTCTGTTGGAGTTGTGCCTGGTCGCTCGACCGCTTTGCCCTTGCTGTGTAGATTGGCCATCTTGGTTTCCTGCTCTTTCGAAGCAGATTTTTGGATGAGATGTCTCAGTCTGCAGGTATCGCAGCTCGAGATATCATCTCGCCCTTCATTCAAAAGTGCGCGGGGCTGGGCATTGTGAGATGTGCGACCGTGGTGGATGATTACTGATTGGAGCCGAAGCTGGGGTTGCGGTTGACGTTCAACCTCGGCTCGTTCGCCAACGTCTGCGCGAGTCGAGGACTACAAAGACCAAGCACCAGAAACCGATATAAGTAATCAAACAAGGAAACGCTTACCCTGTCTCAGAATTTGCGAAATGTCTGGCAAGATTACGTGCTATTTGGATTGCGGTATGTGGAATCATTGCGGACCCAGAGCTTCAGGCTGACTTCACAAGTATCGCCGTATTCCTATTTTGCCCTGCTCTACTTGGAGAAGAACAAAAAGGCACTTGCAACTCACAATGTAGACATTGAGTAAGTTTCTTTGCTAAAGTCGAATCGTAAATGGTGCCCAAGCCTTTGCGTTAGCACTCAGAACCTGTTTCACTATAATCGCAGCATGTGATGCACTGAAGCTGACCTGGCGAAGCATCATTCCTGTATTTCTTGGTGGCATTAATGTCGGTAGCGGTAAGTTATCCCCTTCCGAGGTCCTGTGTCACTGCGACCAGGATGTGCCAAATCAATATATTCTTGACTTACATGAATAGGTAACAAGCCTCCGTGGACCCTACCAGCTAAGGCAGCCTACAGCAGCTATGACAGTGCAAGGGCAAAACGCTACTTTGGCGCAGAAGACGTGAAGACACCGAATTTCTTCCCAATCTTGTCACTTTTGCCACAACGTGCTCTCTGTTTCGTTAAGGAGACTCACCCCGATCGCTTCATCTCCACCTTTCTTGACATTTTCCAAGCAATGTGGAAGAACGGTAAAGATGTCAGCGTACCTGACACACTTACCGAGACACTTTCGTCAAGATTTGATTCGGCAGAGGTCAAATTGATCCTCTCGTCGGCAAACGGCGCGCCAGTCAAGCAGCGATTGAATGATAACACAAAGGAGGCCCTTGACAAGGGCGCATTCGGATGTCCGTGGTTCTGGGTACGCAATGCAAGAGGAGCTGAGGAGCCCTTCTTTGGAAGTGACAGGTAAGCCACAGCCCGCCCAACCCTATCCCCTGTCTATTGCGGGACCGTACATGTCAAGTATGGCGTCGGTGTCAGCGGAGGGGATGAGCATGGGTCTGATGCGAACTATGTTCGCATCAAAGCTGTTAAACGGAGATCCAGGTTTCCCTGCAGGAGGGGCGCTAATGTTGTGTTCTAGGTTCCATTATATGTGGGAGTATCTCGGGTTACCTTGGAAGGATGTTGAACTGGAGGCTGAGACTAAGCCGAAATCGAGGATCTGAGGCAACAACAGTGCATGCATGCGGGTTCTCGACCGAATTGAGCGGCCAGCCCCTGTCGAAGACCCAAGACGTATAGTACAGAGCAAAGTGCCGTACACGATAAACAGACCTGGGGGCAGTGTCCCGTTTTCAGAGTTTTTGCATGGTCTTCTGGTAGTTTGAAGTTAGTCCTCACCGTGGCGTGCAGATAAATCTGCATGCTCTTCTGCACTATACTCGCACAACTTGTGTGTGATGTTTGATGCATGTGGTATGAGAGAGCTGTCGTGTCACCAGCGATGACAGAGACGCACCCTTGTGTAGAGCAAGATGCCACCGCACGGGTACTGGCTTCCCCAGGTTCTAGTGTCAAACACACTACGCGAGCTGTCATCTCTTAACGAGCTGATGGCCGCCATGCAGCGATTGGATAGGTTCGCCGGCAGCAGCCGTGGGCTGTTCTGCGTCCCACCCGGCCTCGCAAGAGGCCGCAGACGGCCGCAGATGGCCGCAGCCAGTTCCAGGCTGGCGTTTCTGCCACGAGAGGCTAGGATCGATGGGCCGTGGGCAGGTGAGCTGTGTCCTACCACAAGCTGGAGGTGATTGGATGGCACAAATACTGCAAATCTGACAAAGACATGCAGAGTGGACTTGTTCATCGTCATGTACACGAGTTCCTGTTTATCGAGACCATGGGTTTAGAGCACAAGCACCTGATGCAGCAAGCCATCACCAGACATCCTGACCGATACTGTTGCGGATGAGGCGGGCAAGGAGTGGTTGAGATGACGGACAGACTGCCTATCATTTGCGGCGCAATTTGACAGCGGCTTAGCCCGTAGCAAGCTTTCTGACTGCACAGCGGGAGAGGCGGCTTGCAGAAGCCGGCAAGCCACGCCTGCCTCACGCTCTCTCGTTCGCGACTGACATGGCGTGGAGCAGGCAGGCGCCAAGGCGCTAGCGTGCACGCTGCCGCATCCGCCTGCACGTCAATCAAACAGGCAATCAAGTCAACAGCTCAACTTGCACAAGAAATACAAATTCCTCCGGCTCGAGCTGGGGACACGAATGGTACTTACACCAGTACGGTGTCGTTCGCAAGGCTGAGCGTGGAGCCGCCATAGTACAAGCACGCCACGTTGATAGATCTGGGTCGTTGGTGCTGCGAGATGATATGCTGGCAAAGGCTATGCTTGCTTCTTGGAATGCTGGCCGTATCACCCCGAGCCGCGTAGGCCCCAGCAAGAAGCCCGGATCGCGTTCATTGCAGGATAGTTCCCGTTCGTCAAAGTCGATGAACATTGAGAGCAGGCGAGGAACCGTGCATCGGACCCGTGAAGATACTCTGGCTGTTGCTTCCGCTGCCGCGCAGCTAAATGGGTATGACCAAACGAGCTCTATATCTTGATGAGGGCGAAGTTGCTGTCTTAGATTTAAATGCGGCCGTAGCCTCACTGGACACCGGCAACCAATGCGATCGAGCTCTTGC
This sequence comes from Stagonosporopsis cucurbitacearum, assembly GCA_016920805.1. Lineage (NCBI taxonomy): Eukaryota > Fungi > Ascomycota > Dothideomycetes > Pleosporales > Didymellaceae > Stagonosporopsis > Stagonosporopsis cucurbitacearum. The sequence continues at coordinate 1,333,829 of JAFEKD010000018.1, read as the reverse complement.
TCTATGATCTGAGCCTTTTATTCCTCGCTCTTTCATTGTGACCATTCGATTCTGTTCGTTGTTTGGAGGCCCGTATCACAAGGTCTTCCGTGGATTCCTCAAGTTTGTTTGCCCACGTTCAAGCGGGCATTGCCTGCTCCGTCGGAGAGGACTTGGTCATTTCGCATCTCGTGGCATTGCCGGTACGATATCTTCAAATATCGACGCCCAATTAGCGCACTGACATGTTGACCTAGTATCCCGCAACACGCTGGTCTTCGTGCCCTATAGATACCAAGACGACGACCCAGAGTCTCCATGATCAGATCCCGATTCACGATTACCCAGATTTGTCACGATAGTCAGTCGCGTGTCCTTGGACGTGTCATTCGAGCCAATTGGCCGGCCGCGCCCTGACCGCTGCTCTGTGAAGTTGTGTCAGTCAATTGACGACTAGCACTATTCTCGCCTTGAACAACTGACGTACCTGCGCCCGGTCCTCCACCCCACACCACCTGTATTCACGTCGACCCCACCCGGCTGTCACTTCTCTGGCATTCACGCCTGGCGTCTGATTCGTTGTTCCGATAATATCTCACAAGTGCACCATAGCGCGCCTCTATTGCACGTGGTCATGGCCCATATACAAGAGTACTTTGAGCCAGGCGAGTCTTACACCTCCCCACCACTGTGTCGATCGCGCTTCTTGTACAATCTCGGCAACTCCGCAGCTGTATGCCCTGAAGTAGCAATGGCGCATCCCGTTCTTGTAAGTAGCACATGCGACTCCTCATCCACAAGTACTGACTAGAGGTTAGCAGAGCCCGTTCAGACAAGGAAACCACTTGTCTCAGCCGCAGTGGCCGGTACCGCAGACTCCAATATCGAGCATCTCGATGCCCGCACACATTCCGCTATGGGAGCAGCACTTTGCCAACAACAACGGTATGGCCTGGACCGGTTTGTCCACCGTACCGCTCACGGACGAGTCTATGCTTACGAACAATAATACCAACAACTTACTATATGACCATAATGCGAGACAGAACATGTTGGACGCGCACGTAGGCATTGAAAGATCATCATGGTTCACAAACGGTATGATCAACACGGCACCCAGCCCAAGTGTAGATGTGCTGCCGTCGCCAGTCAGCCCATTCGGCGCTGTGAACAGTACAGAGAGCCCCAGGCCATACTGTGACCCACACACGCCAGATCAGAGCTCCGGAAGATACTTCTCATCATCTGGTGTTGCTAAGATCTCATCATCCCCAGGCCTTGTACCCTCGACGCCGCAGTCGATCACGGAACCAAAATCAGAAAGTTCTGCCATGAGGGCCCCTCTTGGACTTTCATTTGCATCTGTCGAAGCGCCGCTTATGGATACCACGAATGAACAGAGCAATCTTCGGCTCACAAAAGAGTCGGAGTACTCGTACGGTCTGTCGCAGAGGAACAGCCCAGCTGCAGTACAATGGCTTCCTCCCGGCTACATTGCAGAAGTGGCTGCACCAACTCAGGGCTACCCAAATAGCCACTCAAGCGGGTTGCGGACCGACACTCGTCCCAACTCTTTCCAGGCTTCTCTCAGCTGCAGCTCGAGGCAACGACAGGTTCAATGGAGTAACATTCCCGATATACCTGCACAAAGCCACTTCCAGAGCCGCTTTGTAACGCCTGCTACTGATGCTGAGAAGAGCCAACGTGCGAAAGACGACGACTTGCTGCTTAAGATGAAAGGGGATGGCTATACGTATAGGGACATACGTAAAGCACTCGGTCGCAAGGTTGCAGAGTCTACTCTTCGTGGACGTTATCGGTCCTTGACCAAGCCACGGAAGGACCGACTTCGAGCGCCGAAGTGGACAGAGACTGATGTGCGTAATCCACCTTTGACAGTGTTCTCGTTGTTGACAAGACTTCAGATCAAATTGCTCGAACGTTATGTCAATGATGAATTTGACAGGCTCGACGAGACGCACCCTTCCCTCGAGATGAAGCAGAAGCCAGACAAGGTCCCGTGGATGCGGATAGTTGACCTCATCGCGAAAAACGGCGGATCATACAAGTTCGGTGCGGCGACGGCCAAGAAGAAGTGGTTTGAGATAACACGCCCTGCTCCAGCCCGGTCATCGCGTCGACGCAGTCAGGCCTGAGGGTCTGAAGCCATGTTGCCACCGGCCGGCATCAACACTCCTGTCGCTCAACTCGTTACTTACCTCGAACGCACGCGACTTCGAGTTGTATGTACGCAGATATTCCGAGATATTCCTAAGCATGTACCACCGGTGGTGTTCTCAATCTTGGGCGTTCTCGGTTTGGGGCATTCGTGTCCATATCTCTCACTTCCCCGAATGGAGGGCATTGCTCGGAGTTCGGTTCTTTCCATCCATTTTCTCGAACATCAAGAACTCTGTACTGACAATTTCCTGTTGGCATGTATCCTTCTTTCTCTCTTGTATACTGCCATTTTGCATAGTGCAAGGCAGTAGATAGGCACGGCAGCAGGGCACTGGTAGTTCCAAGGTTGTAGTATTGAATCACACTCTTCGGTATATAGAACTTTCAAGTATTTAATTGCCAGTTTGTGAATTACTCGAAGAATGTGCGTGATGACAATGGCCGTGATGAGATAGAAGCTGAGGGGTGACGTTCTGGCGGAAAGACGCAGCATTGATGATGGTCCATGCTTTCCCCACAACTCAACGCCGTCACTGCGTCACTCATACTGCTCTTACCAATTGCGCCTTCACATGTTCAAAAAAATGTTGCTGGGCCTGACAGACTCACTTCCAAGCCTGGTAGAGGCCAAATTTGCCACTGCAAAGGCCTCGTCCAGCTTGCTATTCTCACCCACCGAACTCTCAATCGTCCGCACTTCCACCGGCATTCCAGCAAGTACCTGTACCACACATCTGCACCTCTGTACCTGCACTAACCCACCCCGCAGTTCCAACTCCGCTACTGTCCTTCACTGGCAAAGAAACCCCTCCCTAAACTCGAACCCCCCTCCTCAACGCCCAAAAAACACTTCGACCCCTTCGCCAACCCCTCGCCGGACCTGCACATAGTCGACATCCCTGCTACAGCGCCAACGCACCTCCTCGTGCTCAACAAATTCCCCATTATTGCAGACCACTTCATCCTCGCAACAAAGGCCAACAAGCAGCAAACACACGTCCTGGAGCAGGATGACCTGGAGGCAACATATGCTTGTTTGCGGGAATGGGGCGCGCATAGCAAGCAGAAGCGTTTGTTTGCATTCTTCAACTCGGGCGATCACAGTGGCGCAAGCCAGCCGCACCGGCACTTGCAGTTCTTGCCCGTAGAGCGTATGCACGACAGCGCAGCGGCAAACGGGTCGGAGCTGCTGATTGACCTCATCTTGGGTACGCTTGGCCGGCGACTTTGAGGCGTGGTTTGCAAAATGCATGTGCTAACGCGATGGCTAGGCACATCTCCGCGAGCTTTGCAGGATGCTGACATTCCGTTTGCATATTTCAGCCGAAAGTTCGATGACGAGCCGACGGGGCCGCAGCTCCTCACCATGTACAACGAGTTGTATGGCTTTGCCAAAGATGCTGTGGACAACTTCATAGCCAAGAATCCAGGTGCTTTTGCTCTGCACCCTACTGGAGAAGGCGATTCACCCATAAGCTACAACATGGCAATGACTACAGAAGGCATGGTCGTCCTACCTAGACGATCCGAAGGCACGATGCTCAGGCGTCCCGACGGCAGCGAGATTGGCTTTGTTGCTCTTAATGGTACTACGCTAGGCGGTACGATGATGGTCAAACATCAAGAAGAGTGGGATACATTGCGCTCGCAAAAAGGCAAGCTTGACTCTATTCTCGACGCTATCGGTATCCCTAAGGCCTCGGAAACATTGAGATCCCATGTCTAGCTTACGAGAACAACTCACTACTCGGGTGTTGATGTTCATATGGAAGCTTTGGACTCGAAGCACGGCGAACTACTCACATGCCCATGATCAGTAACGCCTTGTTGTCCTAGAGTAAGAAGAGGGGATGTATACACCCGACAAGTCTCGTGGGCCCACAAAGCCCCATTGCCTTCATCAGCCTGACTTCTAGAGTCGGTCATTGTGTAATCAAGAAGGCCCGTGGACCCAATAGCTATCAGACAGAGACCTTCTCATTTTGTGCTTGTGACTTATAGCACCGCTCTCAAAGCTGTTGTTGCAACTTGTAGAGTCAAGAGATATTTCTGGCAGCGAGTCACTCGCACCGTTGACGTATAGGATATCAGAGCCGTTATCAAGGCTAAGATCGGAGGTAAAAGAGTCGTCCATCGCAGGTGCTTCCTCGGTGGACTCATCAGAGAACTCTATTGGTGTCGAAATGTTCGAGCCGCGTTCAGGGACATTAGATACGACGCTAAGAGGAGTATCAGAGATTGTACCGACAGACGCAGATGGCGCAACACTGAAGTAGCCTGGCTTTGAGATGCTGTGGAGTGCGTCATCAATGCCCTTCATGTTGAGCGTCTTCTCTGTAAGTGGTAGTTGCAGCGGTAGAAATGGTGCTGCCTCAGTATACGGCGTGGATAGGCCTGCTCCCTGAGCAACAACGTGACCGTGGGTGTCGCGCTGATCGCCTGCTGTATCGAAGATGCCGCTCCAGTTTGGCCACTGCACGTAGAAGTGACAGGCGGCGTTGTTGACCTGCTTACTCCAGGCATCATATGGTTTAGCATGGGTCTTCGGGGCTCGCATGCCAGCATCGATGCACTTGTCGCCACAAGTAAGCAGGGTGATGTCTCTGAGCTCGCACTCGAACGGAAGATGGTCGATGACGAAGCCGTCAAGCTTAAGAGATCTGTCAACGTGTCAGTAATTGTCCTTGTGAACAAGAGCCCGAACAACTTACTGTAGGGGAAGCGGTCTTGGTGTCTCCAGCCCAGACGCAATCCTCGCTTTTCGAATACAATCGCTGTCCAGATACTCGCCATACCCAAAGGTCCAGTGAAGTCCTCCCTTGCCATCGCGGCCTCTGAGAAGGTGTCAGCACTGCATACTATGTCGCAGATGACGCCAGCTTACTTGTTTGGCTTCTCGAGCAAGCCTGGCTGTGCTACCGTGAGGCCACGAACGTCCATAGCCTTGTGGTATCTGTTGTACTTGTTGCGGAGTATCGGTGCATTACTCATCTGCAACTCGAGAGTCCGCATCCCTTCGGGGTTCGTGTTCAGGTAGACGGTCTGCCAGACGATGAGCTGCAGTGAGTCTCGCAGCCGAAATAGGCGAAGTTCATGCAGCCTCGTTTGTCTCATTAATGGGCTCATGTCATCCGGTTTTATGTGCAGTCTAGTAACGCGAACACTGTCGTTGAGAACGTGGACGTAGTTTCCAAGATCCAGGACTAGCTTCGACATCTTCACAGGAAGGTCTTCGAAGACCGATGCCATAAATGGTAGGCCGCCGATCCACCTACAGAATGTCAGCACCGATTCAGCCTCTCAAGAGTGTTTCCGGGACACTCACACAAGCTCCCTCAGAGAGCTCATGGCGCGGATTAACTTGCGCACTGCATCGACACCGTCATTCCACTCCTTCGCATCAGCGACGATTTGTTCATCCTAGGGACCACATTAGCACAGCGCCCGACACACTCCAAGGCAGCCTCAACTCACCTCGGATAGTTCTTTATCTGGAATGGATTTGATCCAGTCGCCAAAGATGTACAGCTTTGTGGACGTCGTCACGGGCTTTTTGTTCGTAGTGAGGCATTTCTCAACTTTTCGCTGCAGTCGTGCGAGAGAGGGAACGGCACGGCCTTTGGAGTCACGGCCAACGTTGATGCGGATGAAGCTTTTTCTGGCTGCGCAATCTTCTGCACATACTTCTTCGAGGCTGAAAGGCCGCAGCTCATCTTCGGGTTTTGACATGCTTGTCCGAAAGCAGTCTACCGCGCGTTGATGAAGGTCGTGTAAATTCGTGGATGAGAGGTTTCTGTACAAAGATGTGGTGAGTGTTCGAGTGAAGGTTTGGCTTTGAGGTTGTGGCAATTGCAAGATGAGGTGAGGTGAAGGCCGCGCGTTGGTCTTTTGGAAGGCGCGAACAGTACACAAAGCAGGCGTGACATGGGCATTCTCGCAAACACTGCAGTCCAGGCAGTGAGGAAATGGCCCACGAAGGTGACGAATTCACTGACAATACAGTATGAGATGAATAAGACGGGCTGCACTCAGTGGGGATTCATTGCAACACCGCTGGTGTTACTTTCCAGCTTGGTAACAGCACCTTCCTTCCTAGCACTACAATTGACCTTGAATTGCTGGTTAAGAAATACTTGAGGACTGCAGGTGTCAGGCGCATGTTTGAGGTTCATTACTGTTGCTTGACGCGTTCTGTAGCAATCATGCACCTGTGTAATCAATGATTCCAAGAAGACGAGCATCATATGTCCTGCAACTGAATCAAGTTACGGCATTGGAGCAATCATGGTACTTAGATTCGCCAGGCCGGTGCCTCTTCCACAAGGAACGAGCCAACGTCCGCTGCGATACCTTGCAGACGTGTTTCTACCCACTCCTTCTCAGCTGATACTACATCTGCTTCAATGTTCTGCATAACCTGCAGCTCCGCTGACAATCCACTGAGCAACATCTCGCAACATTCTACAATCGTTGCTATGCTTGAACCGGCAGCAGGCTGCGACAAACCACTAAGATCGCGAGAGAAAGAAACAAATTTGCGCATGAGTGCGGCATTCTCTACTTTCCACGCGTCCCCAAGACCTTCAATGGACCCCGATCCAGACTCTGTTCGATTCCTTCGAGCTGCTCGGATCTCTTCGATCCAGCTTACCCACTGCTCGAAGGCACCGACATGACGCTGGAATCGGCCACCTTTTTCAACTAAGGAAGGGAGCTCGTGGAGTGGCCCCGAGAGAATTTGAATATGCTTGACTAAGCTTGCAAATGCCTTGTCGCCACCAGCCCATTCCAGCAGAGCTCGAAGGTTCTGCTGTTCCTGACCAGAGCGCTCATGCTCCAACATGGCCTGGTACATGCTGGACACTTCATCGAACTTTGAACGAAGGGCGCGCTTGGCGCTCATCTCCCAGTTTCTACTCACCTCTGACGCATTCTCATGTAGCAAATACATCTGGAGTAAATCCATCTGCAAGCTGATCAGCTCAGGCTGTAGAGTGTTGCTCGTTGTGGCTGGGGCAGGATGCAGGAAGGTTGCGGTTGGAGCTTTGCCAACTTTCCGGGGTGTGAAGTGTTGTTGCAGTGTACTGAAAGCCGGCCGAGAGGCCTTTTTAGGTTCTTCCTTTGATATATCTCTAGGCTTCGCCTGGTCCAAACTGAGCTCTTCAGGTTTTGTTGCCCCCCTGGGTCGTAGACCAGCGCTTGGTCCGTCCGGTCTAGACTTCACACTTGCTGACCGGGTCAGACCGACAAGGCGCGCAGACGTTGCGGACGTCTTCGCAGTCGCGGATTTTGGTTGCGTCAAGTCGTTAGTGAGATGCGCAACATCACTGGAGGAGATGTGCAAGGATTTAGGTCGCTCCGCAGTGCTTCTGGGCTTAACTGTATTGCTTCGAGCAAGCGGTGTTGTCGTGGTAGACTGAGCAGGCTGTGTGCGCGAGTTTTGAGTTACGTTGGACGCTGGAAGCGCTGATTGTGTGGTCATGGCGGGCCTACGTAAGAACTGAGTTCTTCCAATTCCTAAAGAGGGCAGGGATGGCTTGCTGAGCAGACTCGGCGGACGCATCGATCGTGGCGCTGTTATCTTCTCGACTGCGGTGCTACTGTCCGCAATGGCAGGTTCTGTCTGATATACTGAACGTGGTCGAAGCCGTCCAAGCCTCGATCCTGTGACAGATGTACCTCGAGTGAAAGGGATTGACGTAGTTGTCGTCGATGCGCTAGCAGAAACAACTGCAGGCTGACTACGTTTGTTATTCTCCGTTGCATTTTCCGATGTTGTAATTGAGCGATCCACGATTCTTGGTGTTCCAGGCTGTGGTAGTAGGCTGCGCTGCTTTGGTGTTTCATGGCTTGGTGTCAAAGAGGAATGAGCATCATCATGAACATCGTCACGGTATCGGCTCATATTATCTGCGTTGAGGGTATCGAGAAGGGTATATATGATGACCCATCTTGCATGTGAGACAAACAAAGCGTGGTTGCTAGGCAAGATTAGTCAGCATGGTGCACGGACATGTATTGCCTTTCCAGTGTGCTCGTTCGCTGGCTTGTCAGACTGAGGCATAGTGGACAGGAAAATTCGTGATCTATTCGTGTCTAACTTGTGAGCGAGTGGCCCAATGCCTACTTCGCTCGGTGACCCGTCCACAATGTGGTGGGTGTCCGTTGCGAAAGCACAAACGAAAGCTCTTAAGAGTATCTAATCAGAGGCTCATAGTATGCAGAGTGAGCGACCATCCAATCTCAATCCAAGAAGACTAGCTTGTGAAGACGAGAAGTCTGAAATGCTGCGTATTTAGAGGCTGCCACGGCGAGCTGGGAAAGCGACGCCCTCAATGGCGGGGTAGTCAACGAACCAGCTGACTCGCCCTTCGCCCTTGTGGTTGACTAACCCACAGGGCAACTGGTGTCCCTCATCGGAGTCGAAGATTTGTTTCATGATGTCCTTCTTGCCGCCACCTGTCGCTACAAAAGCGATCTTCAGTCCAGCTTGAGCGACGGGAAGAGAGATTGTGATGCGTTTGGGCGGGGGCTTGGGAGAGTCGGAGATGGAGAGGACCCACGCGTCTTCCTCGCGCAGGAGATCGGAGCCAGGGAACAAGCTGCAGGTGTGGCCATCGGGTCCGCAGCCGAGCAAAAGCAGATCAAAGAGGGGCAGCTTTACGCTGTCTCGTGCAGCGAAGACGCTGACGAGTGTCTTTTCGTACTGGTCGGCAAGCTCTTGAACATCGTCAAGGTATTTGGTGTCGATTGGGAAGACTTTGGGCCTGCCCAACTCAGCCGGAATCTTGTCCAGCAGCTCCTCCTTGACCAGCCTGTGGTTGCTGTCTTCGTGGTCAAGAGGCACGGCGCGCTCATCAGCGTAGAAAATTTCCCACTTGTCGAACTGAGGCTTTCCCTCGCCATTCTTCTCCTTCAGCAGCGCCTGCGCGAGCGTCTTGGGCAAAGAGCCTCCTGAGACTGCGACGCGGAACACGTTGTGGCGCTCGATCGCGGTGTTCTGCGCATCGAGCACATATGCGCGCAGGCTGGGCGCGAGCTCGTCGACGTTCTTAAAGGCGTACAGGTTCGGTGGCTTTCCCATGGTGGCGCGCAAACAGTGGTGTGGTGTGATTTTTGAAGGCGTAGAGGGGTTGTGGCAGTCGAGTGTCAGGCGGGGCGGATCTAGGGTCGGTTTTGACCCAGCGACGATAAGTGACGTATCGTGCGAACGTCGAGGGCCCGGCGGGAAGAAACGCTCTGAGCAGGCCTGTGCACACGCTCAATCAGGCAGGGAAAGGCAACGGCTGTCAAATTTTGAGGTCCACAGCCGTTTCTTACCTGATTGACCGGATTGAAGGCCCGAACGTGCAATTGCACATGCGCGACATGACAAGTCTGCCCAACCAGCGCCCGCATGAGGCGTCGGTCTCTGGTGCCTGAGGCTGCTCAACAATCACATTGCGGCCTGAGAGGATAAGGAGCAGGCGACAGGAGAGGCTCAGTCTAGTTCAAGTACTCAACGGTTGACTGCGTCCGCGTCTGCACCGTGCACCACATGATCGCAATCGAGTCCACCTGAGCTCAGCTCGCACCCGGCAGTACCTGGCGCTAGTCTTATCAGGAAGGAAGCGACCAGCTAGTAACATAAGACCTAATCACTGCCATTGTTGCGAGAGTGGTTCTGAAGCTTCTTCAGCAGAATCGAGCTTGATCATGGATCTCTGCGCCTCCAAAACATATCAGGCAAATGGGCATACATTGCCGCGCCAGAACGGGTATACATACACAGCAGCCTATCCCAGACGTCATTGCTGGGAAGACTGAGGCTGTCAGTCATAGTGATGAGAGCAGTCGGCAGGGAGCAGTCTCAAGACATTTAAATCTGGCCATCTTTCGAGGACCCCGATCCACGGGACAAAGAAGGGTTTCCGTTTGCGTGCAACGGAACGACGTGCGTGGAGCACCTCAACACAACCAGCGAACCGCAAGTTTACATCTTCAACTGCAATTCATGTATGTATGTTGATCGTATATGCCTGTAAGTCGGTGACTGTAGATTGAATCGTACCTTGAGCGTAGACGCCTCAGGAATGGCAGACTGCATAAACCCAATGTGGCTTCAAGCGCAGCCATAAGAAAGCCAGGCAACAAGCCCAATAGAGTTATAAGAACTTGTTCACGGTGTCACCAGTCCTGCGCGCAGATAGTTCTGACCAGCCATGCTTCCCAGATATGACCGATAACCTAGCCTTGCTGGCCTGGAAAGAAATGTTACAATGCTAGGCCGCACTTGAAGCTGAGTCGCGATATGGTATTAAGTGGCATTAGTCGTATCTTCGCATATCCACAAATCACCATCGTAGCTAACGATGCCGCGAACGTGTGTTCCATCCAGTGGTACAAAGGTACTGTTGAGGTTATCGGTGGGGCCGTTCAACAAAGGACTGCTCTCGAGACAAGGTAAATATCTGGTACGCTTACCTGATGTCCAGCATAGCCTGTCTGCAAGTAACACAGAGCGGAGGCGGCCGCTTCGATATGAATTAACCTTTCTGTTGAAAGCTTGTCTGGCGATGGTTGAAACATGGGATTGAAGGAATTCCGTTACGTTCGAGGTGCATATCATGCAACTGCGTCTAGGGAACCACCCAGACAAACCTTCCTTGGTAATGAACTCGCTATAGGGGACGCAACGATTGAAGAGGGGAGGTGTCTCCGACCGCAGTGAACGGAGCGAGGCCCTTCATACGTCCCAAAGTAGAAGCAGGCAGCACAGCTTCGATCTGGCCACAAGTCCCTTGCAACAACCACTGTAACAGCGACTGTAATTCTGCAGAGTAATCTGCTGCGATTGTGATTCGATGCCCCCGTCTACGGTTCCAGGCCTGCAAGCGGTGGTCCGGAGCCGCCACGCCTTGCGGCCAACGCGAGCGATAGTCGTTTACCGCGCTCTGCGTGTTCTGCGCCTCGACGTGTTCTGCGCCTCGACGTGTTCTGTGCGCAGAGTTGAACGCATTGCATCGTGATACCGAGGGAGCACCGAAGCCTATCGAGTCGAGGCTGAACGTGAGCCTCGGATAGATGGCCTTGATGTCATACGCATGAGTGAAGTTTGTCTTTGCCCATGGTGAGAGATGCATGACCTGATTTGCAGTGACCAGAATCTTGATCTTGCGAGTTTGAGGTAAGGTTTCAGCAGGACGATACCTGCTTCCTTTGCCGGCACTGGTTCAGCGTTGGTGTCGCAGTGAACATTGGGTCTGTGTCTTGGGTTCTAGACTGGCCGACCTCCCCATCCCAACGGCTCGGTCCGTTAGGACAACAGTGAAATGGCGCGGGTCACGGGCCCGCAAGCAGACAGGCTGCGCAGGAAACCATCGCGGGGTCTGGCATGTGTGTAGGTAGTTATTGTAAGGGGGCGTTATGGTTGCTCAGGAGATGAAGAGGGAAGCGTTCGGTGACCGGACGGTGCACGCATGCGAGGACGCGTTGGCAGGCTTGGGTATCGCAAAGCTGGCCTGATTTGAGGCGGCCCAAGCGGTTACTGGCTCGTCGGTATGAGGTGATACAGTCCGACGAGACGTATTCGTTTAGCTGCGGCCACAGTACTCGCAAGCTGTGTGGCTGCCCAGTAGCCCAAATACCTACCTAATGATGGCTGCGGACTCTGCGGAGTCAGCGCTGGCTGTCTGACTGCCGATTTCCTCTAGGCTACAGTTACAGCAAAACAAGAGGCGCACGGATAGGTATCAGAGGCACGCGGACAAATCACGTCGCAAGCCCTGAGCAGCTGCAGCCGAGCCTCGTCTTCATGCTACTGTACAATAAAATGATGTACATGGCTTCGGGGTAACAGGGCTGGTCGTCCGGTCACTGCCTTTCCCAGAACAGCGGGGACTCACTGTCTGGATCGGCCTTGAGTCTGAGAATCGCGCTGCGCCCGGGAACCCAAGGGCAACGCGTGCCAATCAGCCGAGCTTTTTGGGTCGCCCCTTCCGCCGCCCGTGAATGGTCCGCGCGTCTGCATCGCTCGATCGCTGTCGCGCTCCGCTTTGTATGTATATCAAGTGCTGGTCGTTGCTCTTAGCATGCATTTACGATCGCCCTGATCCCCAAGCCCGTCATATTGCCAAACAGCCGTGCAGGCATCATGACTGATCTGTGCTCCATACCACCCACACAGACCTGCTACTTTTCATTGCCTGTGGCTTCCTCGCATTATTCCGACGAGACTCCTCAGACATCTCCCTTCCATGACTACTCCCCAGACACATGGGCCCTCTCTACAAATCCACTCTTAGCCCATAGAATCTTACCCATGGCGAGCTCTGGCGCTGACGCTTCACGCCTTCTGCAGCTGCAGACTCAGGCTGCTCATCGCCCTTCTACGCAGCCACTGCAGCCTGCTGGAACCCCTTCACCAAGCAACTCCGACACCAGTGTGTCGTCGCAGCGCAGCAGCAGCATCTCTTCAAATCCGCTCTGCTGCTGCCGCTGCCGCCGTGAGTCTCACGGACACTCCGGAATGTTCCAGTTTGGCACCAATCTTTACTACTGCAGCCATTGCGCCAAGATGGTTGGCTACAGCGCTGGCTGAGGCAGCAGTTGTCCATTGGGTCACTCCTCACGCAAAACAACATACAACCACACAGACTATGCCCACCCACTACTATAGTCGTACCACCCTACTGCAGACATGCCCCCGTTCATATTGGAAACAATGTCGCCTTGAACATGTAGCTTCATCGCTACCATCGGCGTACCGTCACCGCACATAAAAAGTCCTCAGGTTGCAGGACTAATGGAAGGAATTTGGATCCCATCAACTCTCAACTGTCGCGTAATGACGAGCAAAGAACACCGCACAGGGAGTTCTACGGAAAGGTATATACACCAGACGCATGAATAACAGTCGCCATCAGGTTGCTCAAGAAGTCAATGGAAGCAGGTGTTTTGTGCCTGCTGGCAAACCAGCCAGTTTTTCGAGTCAGCTTTAGGATATGATACCCGTCGCGCTGAGCGTGACCAATAAATCTACTACTATTTCGAATTATATGAATAAAATCACCAATATCATTCCCGTGTACATTTGACTGTATGAGCCAAAGGGCTCGTATCTGCGGGTGCTGACTCGTGTTTCATGGTGGCTCGTACTGTGTAGTTCGTAACGCCTTGAACGAAAAGTCTGGTTAGGTACTGTTCAAAAGCCAATCCACCCTGCTGATCCTCATGACCTGACCGGAACAGCCGATTGCAATCTTTCTGCAAGCAAAGCTTCTCGCGGTGTACCCCTAGAACCGATCGATTTCATGCAGTCTCTTTGTTGCAGGGCATACTTATTCCCAGCATCTGAAACCTTTGCCATGGCAAGGTGACAGCGTGTGGCAGGCGCAGCCCACAACCACCAACGTGGTGCTTAGGCTCGACATTATTGTAATCAGTAATTAATCTTAAGACTCAAGGCAATTTCAAAAGTCGATGCCATGTAGAACGGCAAGGATCTGCCGGACTAGTTAAAAGCTGCTTCCAGCAAACCTAACCGTTCGCGGGCAAACCCTGAAGATCTGTCTCTCTAAAAGCAAGCAAACCTGGCCGCCTCAATCAACGGTCGGCGTCGGCAGGGTCCAAGTGGCTTAGGCGCCTCTGCAAGAGGCCGATGAAGGCGCAGTTTTCAGATGCGCGGGTGAAATCGAATTTTCACGCGGACATGCATGCACAACAGCCCAAGAGCGAGTCAGCTTGCAGATTTCATGTGTTTTTGCACGGGAGCCAACACGGCTAAGGCTTGGTTCCATGTGCAGGGCCTTGTTCCGGTAAAACTGCAGCTTTGCGTTGTTGGTCAGATGCTGGTGCTGAGACAAGAGTATGGTGGGGGTTTGGGTTCGGAGATAAGATGTGTGTTACCAGCGATGTCGTTGCCTTATCAGCTGATGGTTGATTGAGGCAAAGAACGGGTTCGATGAGACGTTGATGCGCGTTTCAGCAGCACGTCGCTGTGATGCAAGCGATGTAGAAGTCATAATGTCGCATCATACTTTCGTCGTATTGTCGCTGAGACAGCCAGCCCTCAAATCCAATCGCTCTGTCTCCTCAGCAAAGTCGAACTTTCTCCCCTCTCTGCAAGTCATGTGGTGGCAGCGGGTGATGAGTCGGCCCTTCGTCAGCCCCCAGTCCGAGCAACATTCAGCGTTTGGCATGTCGACCATCGTCGATGTGTGTCCCTTGATCGAAGATCTCCCGCCCTGCGGAGTTTGACATCGACTCGATCCTCTTGGGAGTGCTCCACTCGCACGCGCGCGGGATCCTAAATAGCAAGGCCGCCCGAACTGAGCCACCTGGATGGCATGATGCACGCGCCATCTCGCACTTGTGTTGCGGAAACGTTTATCGCGTCAAGTGAGACGCTGCATATGAGCGGCAATGTGCTTTCCCATATCCGCGGTGGGACTGACTTCTGCCATCTCGATGCTTGCTTACATCGTGATGCCATTCTCTAATCGCGATGAGCACGTACCGCGATTGTGGGAGGTTCTCTCCACTGGCTTCCGGCGGGCAGATCTATCGTTTTAGCATTGCTCTTGACCTTGTCACTGGTCAGGATACACTTCCGCAGCGTGCAGCCTTCCGAGGACCTAACATCGCACGACGCTGGTGTGGTGTTTGGGGGCGTTGCCCCTCAGAACGTGGCCACGCCTTACCAGGTTCATCGCCTTGAACGATCCAGACCTTCTCCAAACAACGCTGGCGATATCCGCCACTTTACCTGCCGCATGCAGCAGTCTTCCGTCTCCGCGCCCTCGACGCATCGCCGCTACATCGATTGAATCGATGTACTGACTCTAGGCTCACCTACGAAACCGCGGGACTGGGCTCAAATAAGGGCTTCATAGGCCTGATTGTACCGGAACCTCTTCCTCCCCCCTGTCTGATACTGAGCAGAATAATTTTTTCACCACCATGCTATCTACTCGCGCCGATGCGCTCGCAGTGACAATACCGGCCCAGCAAAAGAGCTTGGACAGTTGCAACGCGGACGCTAGCACCTCAAAGATAGGTATTGCGTGACTGTCACAAGACGCTCGGAACAGCCACAGCTTGGCCACAAGACGCCGTTCAGGTCCAGGAGGAGCCACTTTACCCGAGTTCCGGGAAACCATCAATATGAGCTAGCAAAAACTACAGCCATACAGAGGCTCTCAAGACTACATCCACTGTCACAGATGTACTGTACCTGGAGGGGGTGTGGACCTTGATGGCTTCTCAGCAGGTCGACTACCAGGTACCAAGTCTACAGGCGTCGATTCACTACCTTGCGCGCCGGTATCGATACGAACCAAGTAATTGGCATTGTGCACCCATTTACAGCTAATGGACCTATCGCCTCCTGTTTACGGCCACATAATCCCGTCTCCTCCGAGCTTAGCCTCACGCAGGTTGGTGAACACATCGAGCGGGTAATCCTGCTCCCTGAGCTCCCTGCGCCATTGGTGCATCCTCCTACTGAGCACCTTGTCCTGGACGGTCAACTCCCTCCTAACTAACTTGGACCCAGTGGGGTAGCCTCCAAGACCTCCGGCAATGCAGTGGCTCTTGCCGCCCCAGGTCGAGTCAGCTGCGGCCTTCCAGATTGCTGTGGCATCGACGGTCATCTGCTTCGTGTACAGGATTCTGCAATCGCTGGGCTCGTATACGAACTGAAGAGGGGTGACAGTCTCATCGCCATCGCGGATACCGTCACGGAAATTGATGTTTACTGAACTACCGATAGCGAGACGGTCGAAGACAACATCGCTCCAGTACTCGCCAAGCTCAGTACTGTTCAGCTTCTTCGCCTCATCAGCGCTAGATGTCAAGTTGTTGACGGCGTACTGGACTAGCGACTGGATGTAAGTCCACGGCAAATTGTTTGTTCCCTTGACGCCACCGACAGCCTGAGTGATGCCCTCACGAGGGCGACCACCGAGCGAGATGTACTTGACGCCAGCGCGCTGGCGCATGAGCTCGGAGAAGATTGTGCAGGTTGATGCGCAGTAGCCGTCCGTCACAACTACTATATCCTCGGCAGCGAAAGGCTGCTGAGTATAGTTGCTCAATGGACCGTAGCCGTGGACGTAAATGCCTCCCGAATTCAATGGGGTAAGAACGTCGGACAGGTTCCAGCGGAAGAGGTCGGTGAAATTATCGCCCTTCTGATTGATGATGGGTCCATACTTGTCTGCCCAATTCACGAAGTTGGTGCCATTGGCGGATACATCGCTCTGGTAGTTGAACACCGATGAGACAACGCTGTCGGTGAGCTCGTACAGAGTCTCATTCTGCTCTTCTGTCACGAGCTGACGAGGAAGGCCCTCGGCAATTTCAGAAAATTTCTGGCCAAGCAGATCAGTGCTCTCGAAAGCGCGGAAACGGTCGGCTGCAGCATGGTCGATGTCGTTGGGGAAGAGCAGCTTGTACAAGTCGTATCCTAACAGGATTGTACCGCCGCCATTGGCCGAGACGTCGATCACCAGCTTCTTCTTATTAGTGGCCTTCGCCGCAGCAAGGAACTTGACAGCAGTGTCTTGAAACTCCTCCTGTGCACTGATACCAACAAATGAAGGTACTGAGAGGACAGCAACATCAGAGTAATCGTCTTCCAGGAAGTAACCCCCAATAAGGTTGTGTGCCTCACGTACGACCGGTGGAGGATAGCCAGGCGCAGGAATAGGTTTCACTGTAGCGGATGCAGTCGCAGATGATACTGCAGACGATGTGATGTTCGAAGAGGGTATAGGTGTAGGTGTAGGCGTTTCCTCTGCCTCTGTAGGCTGGTTGCCGGTAAACCAGGTCTTGTACAAAGACTCTCCGTCACTGATTCCATCAAAGGGAATTAGAACTTTGGCGTAGTTCTGGTAGGTAACGCTGGTGCCATTCTCGAACTCAAGCTCAGTGGTAGCGCCGGGGTAGACCCATCTTCCACGTCCGCTTCCAGCAAAGGTACCGATACCGGATCCAGAAGGACCAAGAGATACTGTCGCAAGCTCGTAGAAGACGTTGTTGTACAAAGCATCGCGGTCCTGGAGAGAGCCGTACTGCGCCCAGTTCTCTAAGTATGCTTGAGCATCCTCACCATCGATCTTGCTGATCGGAGAAGAGGTAAAGGTGGCATTGCCAAATGACTCCGCAAGCACGTCTGCATAAACGTAGGCCTTGGGAAGCTCTTTACCATCGGCGGAGACAGAGACGAGAGGCACTGGGCGGGCAAAATTGAACACTGTGCCGACTACGTCAGGCACGTATACGAAATGCCCATCGTGTGTGCTCTGGAGAAGTATGTAGAGCTCAAACCCGAACTATGCAAGGTGAGTAATCGAACATCTGAGAACTCAACATAGCGATTCGTACCTCGAACTCATTTTCGTACTGTCCACTAACAACTTTACCGCGAATCCTCTCGAGCTCGCCCCAGATGTCGACTGCAGGTTGGACCTTTTCGGCATACTCCTTGGGAGGGTCCTTCAAGAACGCAGTGTTACTCTGCCACTTGAAGTATGGCACAACGCCATCCACCAATGCCAGAGCAGCAGTCTGGTTGAATGGTACGGATGTGATGCACTCGTAGGCGAGTTCGGCAGCAACAGTCGGAGTCGCAACAGACTCTTGTGCCGCCACAGATGCGCTTACCTGCGCACAAGGAGTCGATGCATTCTGGCGAGCATACAACTGACCTTGAAGAGGCGAGGAGAACGCAACAGAGGCAATGGACAAGCCAGCAGCGGCATTAGTGAACCGGACCATATTTGCGGTGATTGTCAAGCCGACACACTCGCGAAGAACGGATGCCAGAACCCACATCGTCGGAGACCTTCGCGCCTTTTATACTCACTCTGGAATCAGGGCATCCCGTGGTACGACACCCGCGGGCCGTAGGCTCTTGCTCAAACTTCGACGAATAGCTGCAGCAACTATGGAGCATCTCGACGAACACCCATGTCTTGTGAGGTAAACAAACCCATTGCAGCGAATTAGAGACGCTCCAGTGATCAACCGACGTCAACGAACGTCAACAAGTCTATGCTCCCGACGTTACCTAAAAAGGCAGTTGCGATAGTGGCCGCTGGACGATCGGATCCAGTTTTGGCTCTGCCGTCACTGTGTGCGCGGAGGCAAAAGCAGTCTTTGACGAGGACGAAAAGCATCACTGATAAGCCACATGATCACCTGTATCCATACGCCCCACATGAACCTCTGGCAAAGTCAATAGGATCAGTGGTACTGTTTCTGGTACTGTTTTTGAAGCTTTGTGGTGTGAGGGAAGCATGTGTAAGCATTCATGTCGAACGGTCAGACTAAACTCCAACAGGAAGGAGCCAAGGGACATATGGGAACCTCGCCCCACACTTCCGTATAGCCGCGAATACAAGGCCTGATCGCACGATATCTCCTGCCAGATTGACGAAAGTGCCATAAGATGGTATTGATTCGAACTGGGATCGCGTGCTCGGCGATTCTTACTCATAAACCCTGGCTCGAACTTGTTCATGACGAGGGATTGAGAGTGTTAATTTCGCCCCTTTGCTGTGAACGATGCGTACAGATGCGACACTGGCTTCGTTCCAAAATCACTGAAAAAGCCATTATCACTCTTTCCTGGTATCTAATGTAATGTGGAGTCAGCCCTCAGCATGATTTTTTCCTTGCCAATTGCAGCTCGATGTGTAACGGACCCAGGCCTGAGGTCGCTTCATTCCCAACCAGACTTCGTTACATTGGCCCGTGATATGCAGGTCTTTGTGATTGCCTCTTTCATTTCCAAAAAAAACCCAACTCAGGGCGGTCATGCATCTTCTGAGCGTCTTCAGACCAGTTGGGCCACCCAACCCAAACACAACATGTGAAGCTCCGAACTCGTCAGCATACTATTCAACACAGGACAACAGTCTGACTTTTGTGAGACAGCATCGCAACTTAAGGCTAATGGTAATCACAATTATCAAAGGAACGTCACATCCGGAGCCTGTAACCGGATCAAATTACGCATGGTTGTACTTGTGCCTTTAGGTTGTGAGATGCTTCGATGCGAACACCAAAGGTATCATCATCAGGGAATTCGAACATAGTTGCGAACCTCTGTTACAGTTGAAGCTCTCTGCAACTTTTCCGCTATGATTCTCTCACGGACTTCCCTGCATAAAGTGGTTTTGCGCATCTTACAGCTTGTTTTTGCTTCTACAAGTCTTATTCTGCTATGCCTCAGACTCAAAGCCTACGACCTCAAATCTGACACACCGCCACCTGTACTCTCACTCACCGCCACGGTTGCCGGGTTATCTCTTCTCGGCAGCTTTATCGGTCTCGCTGCTATTGTGATTGCGAAAGCATGGGTACTCGCGTATGTGGTTGATGCCCATCTGCTGTTGTTGAGTCTTGGGGCAGCTGTTGTACGTCCAAGTCCCGAGAAGTTTCTACATGCGATATTCACAACGTACAGCTACTCTCGATCGAGCTTGCTCCCACTGAAAAATGCACTGTCAACAATCGAGACATCCTCGCTACGGTCAACATTCTCAGAGCCAGTGAAAAGGAGCGCAATCAGTGTTTCAAGCGGGGTATGGAAGTGCAGCAGTGTGGAGATATGGTTGTGTTGTGTAAAAGAAGCCGCGTGGTGTTGTTTATGCAGATTGCAACCATGATAGTTGTGATCGTATTGCTGGTTCTAGAGGCATGGCGTAGGAGAAGACATAGCAAGCCTTCCAAAACTGTCAGCAGACATATTCTAGCCCTCTTCCGATCAACTGCTGATTTGTGATAGGAGAATGACGAAGATGGAGTTCAAGAGGCAGACAGCCACGCGACTCCGATTGCCTGCTGAGTATGAGCAATGATGCACTCGCCCGCAGTAACTGTAAGATGCGAGCTGTATATATCCAAGGTGGTCCCAAAAATGATGGAAAAACTTTGGTAGTATATTATGCTAACCGGTACAGATATTGTATATATCAAGCTACAGCCTTGCATGCATCCGCCTTTGGCTTGCCGAAGACACCCTCGTAAACCCAAGCACAAGTCAGTGGTCTTTTAGAAAAGTGGTTTAGAATGCAATCAAAATTCTGTGGCCGTCTGTTCTTATTGTGTGCCGAGAAATGTTTATTTTCTTTTCGCTATTCACATTGGCTGTCTTGATTGCTGTAGGTGCGTGATGTACTGTATTGTCGTAGTGTTATGGCGTTGCACATGTCATAACACAATATATAATCGAAAACACACATACGTCGAGCTTGGTAACAGCAAAACAGAACAGGGGCCTTGTGCATTCACAGTTCATATTGGACTGACACTGAAGTACGTGAGCACAGTCAGCCAAGTGACCTACAATCTTGAAGCGATAAACGTTTGCACCAAATAACTCCAGGAGCGCCCTGCTTATTTCAGCCCCACACAAAGCAACTTTCCTCAACTATCTCGTTGAACAGGTAAGACCCTTCCAGCATCAACGATCATTTGTTCGTCTAGCCTCTTTCCAATGTCCCCGTACTCTAGTCTTTTCCATGTAGAGATGCGCGCCGTGTTTGTGTCAATCTCGAACACACGCAGACGGCGATGATAATTGTTGTAACCGCCATATCCTCCAAACCCGCTACCACCGGCATAGCACATCCATAGCTCCGGCTCTTGTGTCGCTTCTTCTTTTGAGAGCATACAGTAATCGTTGACATGGTCGTGCCCACATGAAACAAATTTCACGCCTTGTCTGACCAGCTCGTCCTTGAAATGAGTGTTGAATGCTGGTGCTGTAACGCCCTCAGTCCAATTGCCGACGAACTCATTGTTCCTGTCTGCGTATTCAGGTAGAGGTATATGGATGAATGCCATATCCAAGTGCTTGTGGGTGTACTTGCTGTGGGCGTCCTTCAAGCCTTCAGCGGCGTTCTTGAACCAGGTGATTTGGTTTGGCTTGATCCAGTCGTACCCTCGATAATGAGCTTCATCTGGCGAATAGGCGTGAGTATCGAGCATGTAAAGTGTCAGCGCCGAGTGCTTGCTGTTGTGTGCTTGCACTTCGACGTAGTAGTTGCCCACACCATCGATGGTGTTTGGGCCAGCTTCGGATAGAGAGTAAGGTAAAGACTCATAAAGAGACATTTGTGCATGGCGCGACAGCGTGCCCTCGTCATCGTGGTTGCCAAAGATGGCTGCGTAGGGAATCTTGCGTTCGGCGAGAGGCTCGATGATCTTGAAGAGGGCCTAGCAGATGTAAGTAGGTTGCGGATCTTATTGGGGATAGTGGACGAACACTTTGCACATCTGGTGCAGTATCACCATTGACTTGGTCACCAGAAAGGACAACCATGTCAGGCTTTTCCTCATCCAGAACACGCTCAACGAAGTCTAATGTCCTTGGGTCAGCATCACAGTGGCCACCGTTAGCACCCTTCGGCTCCGGGTCTCTGCACGCGCCCAAGCCGGTGCTGAGATGCAGATCAGAAATTTGCATGATCTTGAATTTGCCATCCTTCCTGATCTTGGGAACTGGCTTCTCGAATTTGTGTGGAGCGCCTCGGCGTATGCTTAAGCGTGGATCTTTGCTGTCTCTCGCGGTCTCCAGATGCAACGCGCCGTTTTTGACGAGTTCCCACCCTGGACGTGGCTCTACCGCGTCAGATCCAAACAGTATGTCGACAGCGGTCACGGCCTGCTTCGAGTCGCTGGCGTGACGTTTGAGGGACCGTTTGATCCACACGCCTGCAGGGCGAGACTCCCACTTCTCTGAAGCCTGAGCTTTCTCGCCCATGGCCGGGTCGAGCTTGCCGGTGCGGACGTCAATGATGACTTTGTCATCATTTGTAAGCTCTTCCTCCCTCTTGCGCTTGATATGTACGTATGCCTTTGACACCCAGCCGGACCCAAGATAAAGGTCCTTCTCAACCCGGTGCCACTTCTTTTGGTCGAGCATACATTTCGAGAGCGGATTCAGGGCGGAGCATGTCTGTATGGTAATGTCGGTGATGACAAGACCCTCATGGTGCAAGGGCAGGTGGTTGTGGACGGACTGAGGTAGGACGCGGTATCGGTTGTCAACGAAGAAGACTATGAAGCAAGCGATGATCGCAAACGCTGTGAGCTGGATTCCAGTTCGAACCTGCGATATAAATCAGCCATATTGGGTACTTTTGGAGCATCAAGCATACAATTCGGCGGGTCATGATGAAGTCAGTGACTCTTCAGCCACATGTGTCGTATCAGAAGGGAAATATCGTAGCAAAAATGCGCAACACAGCCGCCATGACATGCGCTCGGCGTGTCACTGTACTGTGTTGACTAGGGCGTGGGAGGACTTCATAGATGGATACATCCTTGAGCGTGAGTGCTTGGCACGCTCACCCTTGATCGACGGTGGTTCACCGCGGAGGTCCCGACCAAGGTCCCCACTTTGAGCGGGTAGCGTGAACCCTGCATGCCACTGCTTCTTTCTTCGCTCGTTGAGTTGCAGACCTCTTCAACTCCACCACATAGGCAAGCATACACGATCTGTACGCTAAGCTATGTCGAATCTTTGCCTACGAAAGCTCCAATGCGCAGCGGCACAAAAGTCTGCTAGGTCCTTTAGCACTAGCGCAAATTTCCGCCGTACTTTCAAAGAAGGAGACGTCATCCTACTTCGAGGCAAGAAGGACCATGTGGATGGCTCTCTCTTGAAGCTACAGGCCGCGAAGACGACGCATACCCACCGCGGGGTCATCGATCATGCCCACATCATCGGCAAGGAGGTGCGCCAGATAGTGCGGTCATCCAAAGGCTACGAGTACCGCGTCCACGAACCTACTTTAGCAGAGTACGTGCGACTTACACCGCGCCTCGTCACACCTGTGCGTTCAATGACCCACGCACAAGTACTGTAGCTGTTTTACCTAGGAGCCCAAGCTAAGTGACCCCAGTTATACCCTTCTGATACCAATTTGATTGTCTCTCTTCTTGACATCCATGTCGACACACCCTCGAGCACTCCGAGCAACGAGCCGCCTTTCGAAATCCTCGAGGCTGGGACAGGTCATGGAGCGTTGACGCTGCACCTTTCGCGATCCATCCATGCTGCCAACCCACCGTTAGCAAAACTCCCCGATTATGCTATTAACGTTGAAGAGCCAGAGGATGCCGTTTACTTGGGTGAGTCCATAACGGATCTCCAGGCCACATCTGTAGAGTCATGGAAATCCTGTAGGCGCGCTATCGTGCATACCCTCGACATCTCGAGCAAACATTCGAAGCATGCCAAGAAGATTGTACAAGGCTTTCGACACGGGCTCTACGCTGGTAACGTCGATTTCCACGTAGGGGATGTGTCTCAATGGATCGCTTCTCAAATAATAACTCGACAAACTCAAGAGCCTTTCCTGAATCACGTGTTTCTGGATTTGCCCAACGCAGACACGCATCTGGCAAATGTAGTACCAGCACTGCGCGTGGACGGACTACTTGCTGTATTCAATCCAAGCATCACGCAGATCGCGCAATGCGTGGAAAAAATTCGGGAGGAGAAGCTGCCGTACCTACTCGACCGTATTGTAGAGCTTGGTGCTGGGACCGTCCGTGAATGGGACGTTCGCGCAGTCAGGCCAAGGTCGACACTCAAGAAGCCTGACGGCAAAGAAACGGCAGATGCATTAGATGTAGACTCAGTCGACCCGGCTAAGGGCCAACAGGCAAGAGATGATGAGTTGGCAGAGACATTGGCCAAAGAGGATGAGAAATGGGCAATGGTTTGCCGCCCAAAGGCAGGCCAGATGGTTGTAGGTGGTGGATTTCTGGCTTTGTGGAGACGTATGGAACGCATGGAGCGCCCCAAAAGTAAGGAGCAGAGCGATGATGATTCTAATTAGACCAATTGAAAGCCCAATCTTCTCTTCCCGCAGGTACACCGACATTCGACTTGGACGGATCTCCAGTGTCACGTACCGCCTTGTTGGTAGCCTGTCTTACACGTGACGGACAACACACGGCACCGAGCGAGTAATTGCAAAAATCCCCCTCCAGTGAACCGCATATGTTGGTGAACGACTACAAGATTTAGCTGTAAGAAGACTAGCATGGTGAGCTGTTCACGCACCTCTTTGTGTACATTTGACGATAACGCGCTTTCATTGGATGCAGTGCGGACCCTAGTTTGGCCCGTCATGCAGCGCGGTTAGAGAGCTACCTTTATCATTTATATCCACCACAGCATCGATCCCCCACCTCCCCCACCGATCTTCAGAATTGCGATCATGAGCGGCGCGGGCGAGAACCGGTATGTGCTCCAGGCTGGATGATAGAAACACAGCTGATATGCACTGCAGCTGGCGGCGGCCAGTACCAGGTAATTCCAAGGAAGGACGACAGCAAGCCTCGCCATCGCCGGGCAATGCGTGGGGCAACAAAGCCGCCCACAGCAACAAACCGGTCGGTACAGCACAGAACACATCAGCGACTACGCCGAAGGAGGAACATGTCCCCGTGCGCGACTTCAATGCGGTTGAGGTCAGGGATTATTTGAAGAAGAGTATGTACCACACAGACGAGGCCATGGACCAAGACTGTATATCAGGTCTTTAGGCATCGATATAGCAGAGCTGACGTGGCAAAGAGTATCGTGAGACTGTTGCTGGTACGACCTCCACGCAAGCGCACGCGATCCCGACAATTGACGTTACGATCTAGAAAACCCAGCAGTATATCATAAGGTGGAGGGCGATTCTGTGCCTAAGAGAAGCAGTGGAGTCTGGGGTGCCAGAGGTAGAGTGGATGGTCTTTTCAACCGTAACTTGTTTTCTAATGACCTCAGGTGGCGGCATATCACACAAGATGCCGAATGGGCAGAATTTCTTCGACGTGCTCAAGAAGCAGCTCGCCAGTCTCGACCAAAGCAAATGATCGCGCACCACACACGTACATAAACTTTTGATTCAGCGGCATTACAAGGGCATTACGGGCGTTCTACGGGACACAATTTGGTTGGGAGGGTGGCTTCTTTGCGGTGACATGCAGGAGCCTATGCTGTCCCACACCATGGCGTTGTGGACATCGTCTTGGCATACATTTTCGGTCTGTAGGTATGAGATACCCGCTTGCATTACGGGCGTCCGCGGGTGGTATAGCACGGACATCGATTGAGCGAAGAGCGCGCGAGAAGACTTTGCAACACGCTCTTTATGTACAAGGCAGCAGCGAACCATGATAGGGTTGTTTTTTCCTGAAGGCAGACATACGTTACATTGTATTGAATGCTGAGTCTTGGTTTAAGTCGTTGCAACACGACAGAGATAGCATTGCTGGTTCATGATTGACTCAACGGTCAACCACTAGAATGATCCGGTGGTTTTCTGGGGTGAACCCTGCTGTGAGATCATGACAACAAACACTGCGCTCGTCACTGTCAGGGGTTTCGAGAAGTTGGTATATACTTGCGTCTGCGTCTGCGAGTGCATGTTGTTGCTCGTGCATGTTGGCTTAAATATTCTATTTTAACACTAATACCCCTTCACCGCATTCAACTGATCTCCGCGGACACCCTAAACTAGCGCCAGACGTCGCAGTTAATTGATATCCACTGGCCGCCTGTGGACGCGCCTTAGCCCGCCACGACTCTCTTGTGCAGTGTCCGCATTTGTTTAGCACCTGCTACCAGACTGCAGAATTCGGAACACGACGTAAAAGGAGAGTGCGATCACAGGGGACACAGCGCACATTGCGATCAACCAGGGCGACGACCACATTTACACCCTGCCGAGCTCCGATGCAGCCAACATTTGCACTCCGTATTTCGACGTTACAGTAATCTTCGCAGCCATGTCCTCTCCGCCACGGACACCCGACCACCGGCCGACATCGTCTCACCGCCGGCCCCCTTCCAGTCTCGACATGTCACAGTCCAGGCGACAGTCATTCAATCGTCCTTCCTCCAGATCTGGCTACTCGCCCGTAACGCCACGCTCGTCGCATAATTTCGATCATGGCAGCCCAGCGCAGCGTTTTGGCGGAGACAGAGACAATGGTGGGGGCTTGGGCAACCTCGCAGACGAATTGGGCGAATGGGGCAGCGAAGACGAGGATATGGACAGCGAATTCGGGGAGGAGCTGGAGCATCCACAACACGAACTACCAGACATTGGTACCGCTGTAGAGCATGACGGCTCAACAGGTGCTCCCAATGTCGTAAATTCAAATGGCGTGAGGGACAGTGGGGTCGCATTGCAGAGCTCGCCGTCAGCACAGTCGAGGGCTACGCTGAGTCCAAATGTTGCGAACAAGACGAAGAAACATAGCAGACAACGGTCGTTGTATGACGGTTCGGATTATGGAGACGACTCAGATCTAGACAACGAAGGCCTCACACCAGCACTGGAGTCGCGCATTGCCGCAATCGAGAGTCTGGCACGGAGGGGTATGGAGGAGAATGGCAGTGCAGCCGACGAAGTTGTCAAGCGCGTCACAGAGCATCTGCGAGACTTGGGCAGCCAGATTGCGATCGAGAACGGTACAACGCGGTAAGCTCCTGCCAGCCTCCTACGATAATGGTACCAGCTGACACAACATAGTCTCAAAACTGCTCACGATTCTCTCACAACTCACCTCACCCACCAATCGCGCGTCATCACCTCTATCACCGCTTCATTCACAGGCCCCCGCGCCATAATACCTTCACCAGAAGCAATCGAAGAACTTCTGCCACTTATCGAACAAACGCTTCAGTCTCTCCCACACAGCTCCACCGACCCTGTAGTCGCACTATCCCACCTCACGCTCTCGACTCGTGAGCTGCTACAACATCTGTCCAATGTCAGCGACACGCTGCACATGTCACGCCAGACAACCACCAACGCAGCGCGCCGACTGCGAACAAGCAAGGAACAGCTACATGAATGGAAGCGCGAGAGCGAGCGCACAGTCGAAGGCCGAGATTTCATTGAGCGTGGGGATTGGGACCGGCGGCTCCGTGAGCGCGAGGCGAAGCGCGCTTGCGGCGAAGTCATGGAAGGGTTTGAAGAGGCCTGTGGGCTATGGCGCAAGCGATTATGCGAGGGACTGGGCGTGGCCAGTGCGTAGATCCCCTTCAGTGCGGTCTCCTTTGTGTGTGTGTTCTCTGCGATCTGCTGCTGCCTTATGCGCACCAAGCTGAAACCAAGGACTCAGTGGCAGCTAACAAGGTGCAGGTGAAGACTTTGTCTCCGAACCGCAGACCATCCGCATACAGGAGACTACTAACCCCGTCAAACCGGCAGTCGACCTGGCGCTGAGGGAGTTCGCATCCTCATCTGCTCCTGCGGGCGTCCGTAACTTCTCACGCCCCTCATCCTCGTCCTCACGCTTCTCAAATCGCTCATGGGTCGAGAGTGTGTCCCCCGTCTCGCCACGACAAACGCGCAAACAATCCCAGAAGTTCTCCTCAGACTCGGCATTCCGGTTCTCAGACGACGAGCTGGTTTGAACCTAGCCCTTACTGTATCACAGCACAGCACAACAACTTCAGGACACATATTTTTCGTCTTCCCTCTTTCCTTTGTCTGAACACGGCATCTTGTAGCTATTCCATTCTTCTTTGTCATCTTCTTTTGCAATCTGCATGGCCGGATCCGAAGGTCTAGGGCGTTGGCGTGGACATGTGTGTCGTATGATAAATAGCGGCATTCGCATTACGGGGTTTGGTAGATGGAATGGACATGCATGTGGGTTAGGGACACTGGTAATACCCCTATATACGTCAGATAGATTGGGAATCGATGCATTGTGTTTACATTACTTGTCCTTCTCCTGATAAAAATCACGACTCAACTTTGTTGATTCTTATATTTCCCAGTACGCTGGTGAATTCAAACGATGGAATGTACAGGTGAACAACGAGCATGTATCTAAACACCGTGCTTCTACCAGGACGACTGGATCACCACGAGAGGCAGGTCATCAGCTTACACATGGGGACACACAAGGACCAGAACAGTAGCAAAGCGAGGACATAAAGATGATATTACAGCTTCTAGAAGTGAACATGCGGGTGGTGTTGTCCTAAGATTTGAATGAAGAAAAGTAGACCCATCTCAGTCCGGGCATTCAACTACCCAAATAATACCCAAACAGAAACAAAAGACAGTTCTCCCAGTATGCCTTGTGGTACACCTCGCCTCATTCGAAAGAATCTAGACACGAGCGGGAAGCCTTGTCGTCCGTTACGCCTTCTCGATAAGAAATGTTGTGTCACATACAACTGGAACTCCCATAGGCTACTCAGTGAAAGATTATCGTTGGCGTTAAGTGGGTGACCGGAGGTTCGGACAGAATAATCAGAATTTGCTCTTCATCAAAAGCATTATTGCGAAGAATTTCGTTTTTTGTGCTTAGTCGATACGTTGAAATCTTCCAACTTCTTCCGTGGTGTAGGAACACCTTGATTTATGTATTCGAGAGTATGTCCTGGGGTGACATGATTTGAATGGCGCTCGAAATTGAATGGCAGTGAAGACTCCCATGCTGCCCGCTTGTCCCCTATTCGCTCATAGTCCTTCTCCCGTTCCAGCTTGAAAATCCCCAATGGTGCCAGAAGTGATTTGACTGGAGGAAGTTCAGGTGATGATGAAGTAGGCGGTGTTGGACCAACGAACTTCGGTTGGTCATTTGCATCTCCGTTACTGTCTGTGGTGCCCATCTGATCCAGCCCAGGTTTCCGTCGTAGAACAGGATGGTATCTCTGTTTGTCTGCATTCTTGTATTTCTCCACTAGTCCATCGCAACTGATCTCTTGGGTGTTCCCGTCTTGCGACAAGGTGAATGTTGGTGAACCTTCGCTCTCACTAGCCTACACAAATAGGAAACTATTAGTAACTCTGCGGTGCGTAGTGTGCAGGCTGTGGCCAAGTCAGTACGAGTAAGATATATAAAACAAGGCACTAAAGATTGCTCTGAATCCATAGGCCGAGGCCAAAAGTTACTCACTGGTGAGTTGAGCATGCTCTGACGCTTATTTCTGCTCTTCTTGATGTGGCTCTTTAGCGCGCTCGAGTCAAGCGGCTTGAGCAATTCGAAGCTGCATAGCAACTCTCCAGAAACGGACATTACCGCGCCCCAATTGTCAAATTCGCCGCAGTACTGCAACACGTTAATAAATGTGGCGCCGCTCATCAAGGTATACGTACGTTTGGCGCTGAGAAGACCGTCACAAGGACTCTATCGTTGAAGAACTCGTAGCCATCTTCTACTACCATATGTGCTCGACAGACAAGGTCGAAGTCATGCCGTTGCAAAAATTCCATGATTACTTTTTTGCCAAAGCAATAGCTCACACCACGTTCGTTTGACTCCCAATCATTTTCCATATCTGCCGGGTCACTCCATAGCAAATCGTTGAGCAGGCCATAATCGGGCACATCGGTCGGTCGTGCGATCTGGCGAATATCGTCCATGTGCGACAAGCTTGGAGAAAGTCCACCGTGCACGCAAAAGATCTTTTGAGCAACAATTGCTGCAATCGGCAGGCAGTTGAACGTGTCCACGAAAGCCTTCCAGACCTTGATGTTGCATCTTCGTTTGCATTCGTCGTAGAAGCCGTAGACGCGAGTTACGTTTGCGCATTCGTGGTTACCGCGGAGGAGAAAGAAGTTCTCGGGGAACTTGAGCTTGTAGCACATGAGCAGAAGAATCGTCTCCAAGCTCTGCTTGCCGCGGTCGACGTAGTCGCCCAAGAACAAGTAGTTCGAGTTGGGTGGAAATCCGCACATCTCGAACATGCGGATAAGATCAGTGTATTGTCCGTGAATATCCCCAACAATCTTGACTGGAGGCGCAAGCTCCAACAGCGCTGGTTGGCTCAAGAAGACTTCTCGTGCAGCGGAGCAGATAGCAAATATCTCTGCGTTCTTCAAGCACACAGTCTTGGTGACCTTGCCGGCATAAGCGGCATCCAGTAGGCGCTGTATCATGTCGTCGAGATCGATTGCCTTCAAAGCGCTGATCTCCATAGGGGAGCCGGCTCCATCATTTGCTGCTGGGGGTTCTGGGACTCTCGGAATCGGCTGTCCTTTCTTCTGCAGGATAGACTCTCCGGGTTGGGCAGAGGCTGAAGGCGGTGGGACACCGGAGGGTGGTACTTCGGAGACACGATCGACCTCGCCAGTCTGTTGAGCTTTCTCCACAGCCTCGTGGCCTGTTCCCACAGTGGCACCATGAACAGGTGAAGGCGGCGGCTGCGGCTCGTCTGGTAGCTTATCGACTTGCGCAGCTGTTTCGACAAGGCCTGTACCCTCGGATGCTGTCGAGCCTCGTCTCGAGCTCCGTCCTCCTTTGCTCTTCTCAGATTTGAGGGAGATGGCATCTGCCTTATCGCTCTTTCCATTAGTGATCTCGCTGAGGTTCGAGACTGAGTTGCGTGGGCTGTCGGTCTTGCCGGTACCAGGGATCTTGTTACGAATGGAGTTGCGTAGCGAGCGTGTCGAGCCTTGGGTATCTGATCGCTCAAACGAGCGGTAGTATTCGCGGCCTAGGGGGACGCCATCGGCACCCTTCTCTCCCTTTTTGCCCTTCTCGCTGGACGGCTGGTTACCCATGGTGATGTCGGTGCACCCAAGTGAGACTTGGTGTGGCGTAAGATGTTAAGTTGCGATGAGTCAGGAGCCGTGCTGGACGTTCAAATGCGCAGGAAGCGGTGCGGAAGAGTTGAGGTAGGAGCAGAGCTGATGCGACAGGTGGTTGCTCTTTCCTTTGTAGGCAAGATGATGCAGCTTGCAACTGCAGTGTTTGTGTGCTTGTGTGTATAGTCAAGGTGCGCAGCGTGAGGGCGTTAGGGCGGCCTGAACAGGCGGGAGAGGAAAGCCTTGAAGCGAGCCTCCGTCGGCGCTGTCGTTATCAGCTTTGCGGGACGCTGGGTGTGCCAGGTCGTGTTGGGAGAGTCGACGGGGGGTGATTCGAAATCTCGTTTGCGATCCAGAGCGATGGTGTGAGGGTGGGCAGCACAAGAGACTTGCTCACACGGTGCGGGCAGTGCACATGCGGCTGGGGTTGGGCGTTGGTGTTTGATAGTGATGATCTCAAGCTCTCCAGTCGGCA
Organism: Stagonosporopsis cucurbitacearum; assembly: GCA_016920805.1. Taxonomy (NCBI): domain Eukaryota; kingdom Fungi; phylum Ascomycota; class Dothideomycetes; order Pleosporales; family Didymellaceae; genus Stagonosporopsis; species Stagonosporopsis cucurbitacearum. Next base: position 1,302,641 of record JAFEKD010000018.1, on the reverse strand, counting down.
GGGCGGGGACAGAGCTACGCTGCTAGCCGCGTGCCTTAGTAAGGCGCAAGGGCCCAAGAGTGACGCCGCAACTGGTGGCCGAGGGCGAGTGGGCGCTCCGGGCTCAGCGGACCGGTGGAATAGCCTTCAGAAGCGATCCTAGGCCGTGAGCTAGCCGTGGTCCAGATGTTGGGAGGGGCGCAACAGAGAACGGTGTCAGTCACGAGGGCAGTGCAGCTGTCAGAGGGAACGTGGTGGTAACAGGCACAGTTCAGCAAGCGGCGCCGCGGGCAGTGGGAGAGCAGTGAGTGACGACGGCCGTGGTGATTTGCTCGCCTTGGGTGACGAGAGGCGCGCGCCAAGAGAACGGTTGCTTAGCATTGCCTGGAGCACAAAGCACTGCTGAACACGTCGTTGCTGCAGCTGATGATTATTGCAGTCCAGTCCTGGACGTTGACGGCGCCCTGATCTTGGCCAAGTGAGGCTCATTTGTCCTGAATCCGGGTGTAAATGCTCGTCAAAGCGTGCCGGTCGCCAAACACAGCCTCAAGCATCAGCTCCAAGCAACGACATCATACGGATCCACTTCGACCTTGCATCTCCACAAGCCACACCACCACACGGGAGGGGTTTGGCAGACGTCCGAGTCGTGCCGACTTAGTGCACTGGAAGCGGCTTCTCAAACAGCAGTAAATATTCACGCGACATTCAGAACGAAAGAAAAAACTCGTTCTGGTAGTGAGTCCATGAGTGGGTTTTCCCGGGCAGTGAGCGACTCTGCCCGCAAGCTGCGAAAATCACGCATTCGCAGAATTTCTGCTTGACTTGATGTCGTCCGACCCATTCCAAGCCGTGGCGCCAAGCGCTGCCTCAGATCAAGTCCATGGTCATGACAAGTATTTTTTCGTACGCAAATATCTACAGCTTTGTGCCCAGGTTGACGTGGACGGCCTTCTTGTTTGTATAGGCCTCTAGACCAGCCTCACCAAGCTCTCTCCCAATGCCCGATTGCTTCACACCTCCAAACGGAATTCGAATATCGGAGTCGTTGCTAGAGTTGATCCAGACCATACCTGCCTCAATGTTCCTGGCAACACGATGTGCCTTTGTGATGTTTTGGGTGAATAGAGCAGCTCCCAGACCGTATGTGGTGTCGTTGGCGCGCTCAACGGCCTCGTCCTCGGTCTTGAACGAGCTGATTGCGACGAAAGGTCCGAAAACCTCTTCGCGGTAGATTGTGTGGTCATCCTTGACGTCCGAGAAGATCGTGGGTTCGATGAAGAAACCTTTGCCCCCAACGTCCTTGTACGCCTTGCCTCCAGATACGAGGGTTGCGCCTTCAGACTTGCCGGCCTCGATGTAGGACAGCACACGTTCGTACTGTGCCTTGGTGACTTGAGGGCCCTGGAAAGTATCGTCCTTGAATGGGTCGCCAACGATAGATGTCTTTGTGACGTACTCTTTGAATGCAGCGACAAACTTATCATAGACACCGTCCTGGACAAGAATCCTCGAGGTTGCGGTGCACACCTGGCCTTGGTTGTACCTGAGAACAATAAGCAAATGGCTGGCAAAATATAAAAAATTGCGTACATGATACCAACGTGCGACCACTTGACTGCCTGATCAAGATCCGCATCGTCGAAGATCAACAATGGCGATTTTCCGCCAGTCTCCAGCGTGATATTCTTCATGGTACCAGCAGCCATCTTCATAATCTCTTTGCCGGTAGCTGTAGATCCCGTGAAGGCGATCTTAGCCACGTCAGGATGTCGGGCAAGAGCTGCACCTGCCTTCCTGCCTTCTCCATTGATGAAGTTGATCACACCTGGTGGGAAGCCGGCTTCCTTGACAAGCGTACCAAGGTACAGGATGGAGAGCGGCGTCTGCTCAGCAGCCTTCAGAACGACAGTGTTTCCTGTGCAAAGTGCAGGTCCAAGTTTCCAAGCGGCCATCGCAAGAGGGAAATTCCATCTATGATGCTTCAGTATAATTTCCGAACAAGCAAACGGGCACCTACGGGATGATCTGGCCGCATACACCAAGGGGTTCTCTTAGGGTGTAAGCTAGCTTTGCAGGCGATGTGTCGATGACCTGGCCATGAATTTTGTTTGCGTATCCCGCGTAGTATTTGATGGTGCCAATGACCTCGCCCAAATCGTCATTGAACGACACCTGATATGGCTTGCCATTGTCCCATGTTTCAATTGTGGCCAAAGTTTCTCTGTGCTCCTCAATCAACTGCGCAAACTTGAAAAGGATATCTGCGCGGGAATTTGTGTCCATGTCTCGCCACTCTGGGCTCTTGAATGCCTTGCGTGCTGCGGCTACCGCATCGTTGACATCATCTTCACTGGCCGCGTAGACCGAGACGATCTCACTCTCGTCACTTGGTGTCACTGTTAGGTTCCATATCAAGATGCTCTTGTATGCACGCGAACACACCTTGGGTTTATCGAAGTAATGGTGTCGCCAGACTTTGACTTGACAAACTCATTGTTAATGAACAGTCCTCGCGGCTGCTTGTACTTGTGACCATTTGGCGCTGTGAGCTCAACGAAGAGATCGGACATGTTGCGAGTAACTGTGTAGTATCTTGTGAATGTGCCTCGAGGCAAACGAATAGCTTTCAGAGTTGAGGTGTGAGAGAAGGCTGCTGATACTCTTCGCGGCGAAGCCCTGAAGAGAGAGGTGTAAAGACAAGGCATCATTCCGCCCAGCAGAGGAGATAGCTGATTATCAACACAGTACCGATGGCGTGCAACTGCCGATACACCCAACATGGGGAGCTCCAATAGAATGGGTGCCCCGCCAAATGACGGACACCTGCCGCGTGCAACTGCCTGTTTGGACCAGCACTCCATAACTTACACGCCAAAGACGCGTTTCCGCGAGACGATCTGTATAACAAATCGATAGCTGCCGGTCGTGTACGTCTTTGCCCTCTTCCAGGTGCGTCTCTATGATTACCACGCCATTTTCCGGAGCGCGCGGGCGGACAGCCGCCGTGGAAGCTCCCTGAAGCTACCCCGCCTTGAGCTCGACGCGTCTGCATGTCGACCCAACAATTGATCAACGCGCTAAGGGCGTGCTGATCTCGAACAACACCAGCAAGTGCGACAGCGTCACTCGTAACATTACAAACACCAACATTGCCACTGCGAAGCTCAACCCTCCCTCGACGCATTTGCCTAGAGCACGCCTGTTCAAAGCCAACTTTACGATCATGGCCTCAGGCATGGACTCTGAGCCTCCCCTCCTTTCGCACGACCCTGAGCGTCCAGATGCCTCGATCAACGTCTCAGCCTCGTTGGCCTACTGGGAGAGTGTCACATCAGACAACAACGGCATGCTCGGCGGCTTTCCACAAACTTCGCGAATCGACCTACAAGGCTCCTCGAATTTCCTCACAAAGCTACGCCGCGCACGAGCTAGGCACGCCGCGACATCGAAACAAGCGCTACCCCCCCTCGAACGCGTAGCAGACTGCGGCGCAGGCATTGGGAGGATAACAAAGGGACTGCTTCTGGGCGTAGGACGGCGGGTCGATGTTGTGGAGCCGGTAAAAAAATTTACGGACGAGCTCGTCAGGGAGCTGGAGAAGACACAGGCAGATTCTGCAGAAGGAGCCTCTGGAAGAGGAGAGATTGGTGAGGTGGTCAATCTTGGTCTGCAGGATTGGATCCCCGAAGCTGGCGCCTACAACCTGATCTGGAACCAGTGGTGTTTGGGACATTTGACGGATGCACAGTTGGTGGTCTATCTCACGCGATGCAAAGAAGGGCTCGTCAAGCCTGGTGATGGCGACGAGAATACTGAATCGTGGATAGTCGTCAAGGAGAACCTCTCCACAGACATCAGGCACAGAGACATCTATGACGAAGAGGACTCGAGTGTAACTCGAAGCGACGAGAAATTCAGAAAACTTTTCAAGGATGCCAAACTAAAGCTTGTAGCTACAGAGCTGCAGCGAGGGATGCCGAAGGAACTGTACCCTGTCCGGATATATGCGTTGAAGCCGGAGTAAGCGCAAGAAGATATGTTCGCAAAGTCACAGGTACAAAGATGAGATACCCAATGTATGGATTATTATGCTGGTGCATGCATGTAACATGCATACCTAGATCAATGGAACCTCTGTTCATCGACCATCTCGTGTATAACCATTGCAAGCGCAATGACAACTTGCCTCCTACAACTGGCCCGTTACCATAAATTTTTGGATTACACCCAAGTCTAGTACTGGCATTCCAGGTACTGGCTTGTGCACGGGCGGTTCCGCCTCTTGAATCATGACAACCTCGGGCGGTGGTCCCTCGTGTTTAACGTCTTCCCTCTGAGCTGCCTGCGCCGAACCATCTGCATCCATTGCATCCTCAAACTCTTCCTCCTCATCTTCTTCCTCGCCCTCCTCGCCCTCCTCTCCTTCCTCTCCTTCCTCTTCTCCATCGTCATATGATGCCTGCGGTGGGTTGAAGAACCATGTGTGTGCGCTGTTCCAACGCTGGACGAGCTGCTCCTCGGTCAAACTACCCTTTGCACGTTTGCTGAACCTGTTCACTGCTGTACTTGGCTCATCGGCGTCGATTTCGGCGTCGATCTCCTTATCGTCCTTCTCGCTGGCCTTGCGAGGCTTAATGCCCCAGTCCGACGGTACGTTGGCGAACTCCATAGCTTTGGCTAGGCGGTCTTCGATCCACTTTTCTTCCGTTGGCTCCAGACGTTTCCGTAGCAATGTTTGAGTGAGGCCAGATAGGTGCTCATCGGTACCAGGGAAGGGCGCAATGGGAAAGGGACGTAGATTCCGGATGGTATCTGCTTGTGATGGGATGTTGATGTCGCTGTATCGTACCTCGTCATTGCCTTGCTTGTTCTTCAGGACCTTGCCGGCATCAATCTTTCTGCTTTCGACAGTATGTCTGCGGCCACCATTGATGAACGTGTTGAGTGTGGTAATGTACGAATTTACGGCTGTTGTCGTGCGCTGGATCTGCGGCCTGAAGGAAATCAATACATATGGCAAAGGGATATTACTCGAATAACCATGGAATATTATTATAGAGCACACGCGAGGGTATTGAGTCCCGAAGGACATAGTCTAAAGAGGAAACAAGACATAGAAGGAAGCGAAGGTGAGTGTGGAAAGCAACATGACAAAGATGAGAATAGCCATACTCACCAGTCAACAGCATTTTGACGTGATGCCGCCACGTCCATATCGCGCCTCAGCTTGTCCATGGCTGCGATCATGGGTACCAGCCCACGCCGCAGCCCTTCCAACGCTCTTATGTCTTCTGCATTGGGCTGGCCCACAAAGTTCTGGTTCATCCTGCTCTTTCAACTTTAGGTATAATATCGAACTACAGTGTTTCCCTAGGTTATGAGGTGTCTTCAAATTTGTTTGCGCAATACGTATTGTCGTGTTGGTGTGAAGGTGCTGCTTGGAGCATCGGAAGTCCATTGGCTGGGATATGACGCTAGCCTAATGGAGAAAGGTGTGCTTGGCGCATGGCTTCGAGTGATTCATGCATCGTGTCCATCGTCGTACCCGATCAATCACCTCGAGACGAACGATATCATATGCGCCTGGCTTGTGGAAAGAAACTTACCGGTGTACATATTTAGAAAGATTTACCCATGTTATGATATATGCAAAGGCCTTCGTTGCTATCGTCCACGGAGCAGTTACGCGTGTGATAGCTCTATATGCACGCTATTTGCAGCACATGTACTGAATTATCTTCTTTGCTCCAATTAACGCTCTCATGATTGTCGGTAACTGGTGACCATCAACCTGGTTTGAGGCTATGAGCCTCGGGCTGGCTGTATGAAATCTATAGCACGCAGGATCACATGCCTCTACTCTGCTTGAGCCCATTTCTTGTGTCTCTCACCCAACCTGCGATGACTCCAGGCAACCGAGTGGAGCCTTAAAATGATTGACGTTATCCAGGTCGCTCATTCTTCAAGACGCACACCTTCCACGTACACTTACATCACTACTTCCGGACAACTTCTCACAGAGCCTATTTGATGGATTATCCCAGCAGATCACAGCATGTCCTGGCAAGGTTTCAGGAGAGCTGCTCCATGGGCGACATTCGCAGTGTACTGCAGACCTATCTACGACAATCACCATCGCACTTTGAGCTGGCGCTCGAGGTCCATGAGTGCAAAGGCGCGCCATACGGCGAAGGACGTCTTGAGCAGAAGTGTTCGCCAGACATCCTCAACATCTTGATTGAGGGTAATAGTTCTGGTGGCCGGACATCTATTCCGCTCACTTGCCAGGTCGCGCTGATCGAGCACAGTGCGAAGGCTGGATCGATGAGACGTACTGTTGCTACTCACAATGGAGGCGCACAGCCTCTCGAGAGATTTTTGACCTCTCTCTACCCAATAATCGATGCTCCGTTACAGCAGGATACTATGTGGCGCTGGTGGCAGAGTAATGGCAAGACGTTCAACTGGGTGAGGCTTCCCACTGAACTAAAAGAGCACATCATCAAGCACTGTTTACATCAGCCACACTCCTTTGGCATGTACAGCAATAAACTGACGCAATTCGATCAACGCTACAAGAACCGTCGCAGTATACGAAGGCCGGGACCTCACGAGATCGTACAACAACTTGGTGACTGGTTCCAGCTACTCTACGTGTCGCATCAAGTCAGGACTATCACGCTGCGACTTTGCATTGCTGGTGGCAATGGTCTTACATACTCGAGCGGATTGTGCATTACCACATCTAGCCTCAAATCCTTCGCAGAACGTCTCGATCGTCTCGGTGACCACTACCAAATGGTTCAGTCGGACAGCGTGCCGACTACAACCCAAGAGAAAGTTTGGTCGAAGTGTTACGACCGATTTCCACACATCTATCCTGAACTCGGTCGATACGCCACTTTCCGCCACGGCATTCAGAACATCAGCCTCAGTATGAATTTCATTTCATTCATCCATTTCTTCAAGGTGCAAATCGGAGGCTCTCAACAGATCCACAAGTCGCGAGGTCCTACTTACGAGGTCTTTGAGCGTATGCCAAATCTGAGAGAGATCGTGATCCGGTTGCCTTTACGGCCTCGAGGTGGATGGATAAATAACCCTAGCGATGGAGGTCCTCCGCTCTTCCACCACGAGAAGCCCTGCCCAAGAGCATTGCACAGGCTCATCTACGAGCATGCCGCTAAGGCGCTGGCCCGTTATGACAATGTGACACTGCGCCACTTCATTGACGACGGTGAGAGACAGCGATTCTTGGGAGCTCGGGAGCAGGGAGTGAAAGCATTAAATTTCACCAAAGTCGAGCTCGGGGCGCTCTATGCTGATGATGGCGGGGGTGTCGACCTAGGAGTCGCAGAGCGACAGGTGGATTTGCCAATCAAAAGACCGCGCGAAGAGATGAAATCTGGTTATGCAGGTGGTCTCACGCAGACTGACTTTTTCCCTCCGTTCTGCTCCTGCGATGAGCCTTGTGCTCTATCTCCCGCGTTGTATTGAGTGTTTATTCCGCATCCCGAAAGTACCTCTTTGCACAAATGTCTTTCGCATCCTCATGTAACTATCAGGTGGGAAAGTGGATCCTTAAGTTTTTCCTATCTTAGTCGGGATGGCTACGCCGTAGGAATTCAGATATACATTCCATTCATCCACAAACTTCAAAGCACATGGCCTTGCATTGCTGCAGTCGCCCTTGCTTACTAACATTTTGTGCTCAATGCTGTCACCATGGCTGATCGTATGGAAGTCTTTTCCTCTGCGTATCATTTTCGAGCTTTGTAGTGCCACGCTGCGAACAAACCATCTGAGAGACTTTACAAGACAACGTTTAAGGCAGCAATAATGATCTTTTCATTAATATCTCATTTTGGAAACTCCGGTAATGCAAAAATTGGAAAATGTCCCGGAACCATCCACAGCAGAACCCGGCAAGATATCTCGTCCTTGCTGTTCCACGGCATCGAATGTTTATGTTCTGTTATACAATTTCACAACGCTCAGTGGTAGCCGGGATCGTCAGCACCTGGCGCAGGAGTCGAGATGTCCCATGCACCTGGCGTCGGTGCAGCTGCCGGAGTGATGCCATAACGTGAATCTCCCGGCGTGGGCGCAGAGTAGTTTCCAGGTGTGGGTGCATCCATAGGGCCACCAGGAGTAGGTGCGGAGTAAGCACCATATCCGCCTGGTGTTGGCGCTGCATATGCGCCTGGTGTAGGGGCGTTGTAAGCGCCGGGAGTAGGTGCAGATAGGCCCGATTTCGAGGCAGTGTTGCCGGAGCCAGAGCCACCCCAACCAGGTGTACGGCCGCCAGAGTTGAACCCTCCATACGCGGTGCGATTGCCATCATTCCCACCATATGCTGTGCCTCCACCATACGATGTTGCTCCTCCGTATGAGGTAGCTCCACCGTATGCCGTTGCACCGCCATAAGCTGTGCGGCCTCCGTCACCACCACCGTAGGCTGTGCGTCCACCATCTCCACCCCAGCCAGGAGTGCGACCACCACCTCCTCCCCAACCTGGTGTCCGACCGCCAGCACCAGCACCGCCTCCCCAACCAGGCGTTCGGCCACCGCCGTTGCCCCATGCTGGTGTTCGTCCACTGTTGTGGCTGGGTGTGGAGCCGGGAAAGCCTCCGCGCGAGCGATCTGGAAATTTGCCACCACCAACTGGCATACTGGCTCCGGTGATTGGATCCTTGATTGACAGTAGCTCCTTCTTGACGGAGACTTGCTTATTCTTGGTGTGCAGCTCGATCCGTGCTTCGTCATTCATAGTGTCTTTCACAATGCCGAGAAGTCCCTTGTATGCACCCTTTCGAATGATAACAGTCTTGCCAATGAGCTTGTCGCGGCCGAAGCTTCGTGGAGGAGGCATAGGTCCCGTGCTGCCATTCGCTCCGGCGTTCAGCGCTGGGTTCAGACCGCTGAGATCCGTAGTCTGAGCCCGCCCGCTCTTGGCAGCCATGGTAAGGACGCTGGTGCTGCGAACGACAAAGATACCCTGATTCTCAACCAGCTCCCGATTCTGTACGAACAGGATGCCTCTGTGAATATAGAGGACTTTACCTTGTCGGTTTTCGCCGCCATATTCCTTAACATTGTCATCGTGTCGAATTTCGGATCCGTCACGGTCCGTAGCTACAGCGTTCCTGTTTCGACCTGCGATTTGAGAGACTTGAGTGTGAAGAAGTGTACGCACGTCGCCCTGCTGATCTAGAACCCGCAGAACCTCACGATCGACTCGGACAACGCAACCAATTGTTGAGGCACTTTAAAATGTCAGTATAGCGGAACCACGTCGGGTGGGCTTGACTTACTCAATTTGCACGAGATCGTAGAGATCAAAGTTGGAATCGGCACCAACAGTTGCGGAATCTGCAGCGCGCTTCAAGTCTTTACTGAAGACCGTGATTTCTTGCTGAGTCGAGTCGCAAAGCAAGGTGACTTTATCGTCTCTAATTTTGGTGACGAGACCAACTTCATCGACGTATCTGCTGCCACCGATGACCTTGACGTGATCTCCCTCGCGAAACAGCTTGCGCAACTCCTTGACGGTTGCTTTTATATTGCGACCCTTAAGGTCACCCTCACTGACTCTCAGGGTGACGATATCGGCAGTTACTGATACTGCTGTACCGCGGATGCCCCTCTGTTCGCCAGAGAAGATCTCGACATTCTCTCCGGAAGAAAAGGAAGCACCACTCTCGGCAGCCTTCTGCGCAGCTTGCACAGCAACGAGGTCCAGTGTTTCTGTGCCGTCGGCGTTCTGTGTCGAGAAGTACTGAAGCTCCTCCATTTTGGGGTTGACTCGCTCCGTGGTGACCCAATTTACTTTGGCTTCCTTGAGTAAAAATCCACCGAGATAGTCTTCTCCCTTGTATGTGTACGTTCTTGCCGCACCAGAGCCCGCCATTGTGAGATGCTTCATGTGCTTCTTCTTCGCGTCGGCTTCGCTAAACAACTTCTGCGGCGGCCGTTCGACTTTAGGCCCGAAAAACCCGCGTTTCCGCTTGTTATCAGCAGATGCATTAGTGTCCTCGTTCAAGCCATAGTCAAGGCGAGGAACAAGCTGCACAATGCAGTCCAGACCGTTCGACGAGACTTCGATGACCTTCGCGAGATCGCCCTTGTAGGTTGGCGGCCGAACCATGCGCACGAATTTGCCAACCTCTAGCGGGGCTCTCCTCTTCTTGCGGAGTAGATCTGGGCGCTCCTTGACGTCGATTGAAAGCATCTCACCACTCATGAAGACATTGGAGATACCTTCGATGATGTCCAACATATCCTGCTTTGCATCTGCTTCCACGTATAGATATCCAGACTGTGGCCCGTTTGGACCGCGCTCAAAAGCCGAATATACCTTGACTGGCTGTTTTGCGCGCATTTTCTCGTCGATGCGCCTCTGAATTGCCATGATGATTTCGCGCTCTTTGGTGGGCCTACATTTGACGCTCCAGATTGACGGGTCGTTGACTGTCGGTAAGGCCAAGGGCACAGCTCCGGTTGCACCTCGACGAGCACTCTGCATTTCCCTGCGACGGTACTTCTCGTCGAATTCCTTCGCGAGTTCCTCGACGTCCTTTTGTGCATTTACTTCGCGGCGCATATCAAGCTCGCGATGGTGGCGGTCGTCGAGATCGGCGTTCGTGGTCTCAAGAAGGTCGTCAGGGTGTACTTCGTCCTGGATGTCGTCGTCGCCCTCGTCTTCCTCTTCCTCCTCTTCATCGACTTCGGCTTCGACATCAATGAACATGTTGCGCTTTGCCTTCTTTCTCCGTTTAGCAGGCCGTGCCTGTTCGAGGTTAGTAGGCATCCTTTAATATTTCCAGGTTATTCCTCATACCACAACATCATCCTCGTCGTCGTCGTCGTCATCGTCCTCTTCGTCGTCATCATCATCGTTGTCCTCCCCGCCTTCGTCCTCCTCGTCTTCATCATCGTTGCCTCTCTGGGGCGCCTCGTCCTCATCATCGTCATCTGTTACAGCGGGCCGGCGCACAGCTGCGCTGGTCGCAGGTACGTCATCTTCGTCGATTTCAGCCTGGGGATTAAAGGGCTCATCATCGGAGCCAGAATCGCGGTCGTCGTAGCCAGACATGGTACCGTCGATGCTGTGATTAGAGCGGCGCGCTCGAGGTTGGAGAAAGCTGGGGCTGGCGTCTCCTTATGAAGGTTGCAGGCCGCCCTAGAAGTTCGGTTCTTGGCGTCTGCCTACAAGAGGCGGTAACGTAGGAGAGTAAGACGGATCGAACAGGGAGGCGAAGGTGTCCCTCGGACAGTGGCGTGTACCAGGCTTTGTTTGAGGATGGACGATGTGAGCGCATTCGAAGGCGCGCTAGCGGAGCACTTAGCGTCACCCGTGCGCGCCAGTCTCCACCCGCAAGCTCCTCTTCTCACAGCAATCACGAACATATTGTTTCTGGTGAAAGCAAGTAACGCCATACACAGTGGTACGACAAGATGCGCTCGAGTCACGGAACAACATGAGCCAAACTCACTTCACTTATCATGTGGGCACAATATTAGCACGAGTACAACGAATTCGACTACTCTAATGAGGGACATGTATCTACCAAGTCTATGACTATCTATCTAACTTGCCCTGAACTTGAACAAACAGCAGTTAAAAAAACCTAGTGACCCTATCAAGAACTTGTGCACGTCGATGGACTCTTTAACAAATATTCACACCGGAGAATAAGGCTGGGCCTGGGCTGTAGTTGTTTCGTTGGCCTCGGTGCGGACTACACTGGCGTGGCCGTGTTGTTGGCCTGTCTGGACGCTGGCATTCTGCTGACGTTCCGTCTCGACCTCTGCTGCATACTTACTTCTGGCGCGAATCTTAGGTCCAGAGCGATAGATCCAGAACACAGGGATGATGACGAGGACGGAAAGCCCAAATAACAGCCATGTAGCGTTTTGGTTGCCAAGCTTGTGGTACATAGGGCCAGTGTAGAACGAGCAGATACCGGCTAGGACGTCACGAGAGAAGCCGTTGCCTCCAGTAGCAGATGCCGAATACTTGCCACCGTAAGCAGCAACCATGTAGTCGATGGTCGCGAAATAGATGGCCATATTAGCCCATCCGATGAGAACTGCGAAGATGAGCGGTGCGATCCAAGGAAGGGGGGGTCCAGTGACGGTGAAGGCAGAACCGAAGAGACCAATGGAAAGCAGGGGGGCAATGTAGAGCAGGCCCCACAACCGACTCTCTGGAGTCAGCATCTGACCGACCTTGCGCTTCTGGTTGTCTCTGCGGATGATGGGCACATATGAGAAGCCCGCAGCCCAGTACCCAATGAACAGAGCAGACAATGCGAAGCCCAACTGACTTGGGGTGAAGTTCCAGCCGCCAGGACCAAAGACGTATCCATAGGACTCGAGAAAGCTGAAGATGAGAGCATCGACGAACCCAGAGAGGAGCGACAGGAATAGGACAATGGGCTCTGTTAGAAGCATTTTGTAAGGGCGGCCCATGAGCGCGGCTGCGTGCTTCCAGTCAAACTTTTTGTCTTCAGTCGGGCCACGAATGGTACATTGGCTGTCCGCTTTGCGCATCTTCCTCGCCTTGCGGTTGAGCATAACCGTGGAGCGAGTTTCTGGAACGAAGAAGAAGTGGATGAGCTGGACCGTCACGCCGAGGATAAGCTGAATCCAGAAGTTCCATCGCCAGGGTAGATATTGCTCGATGGAGCCCCCAGCCATGCCGCCGATCACTGGACCATCGTTAGTGAGGTGCTTGGAGTTGTCGACGAGATCACTTACCCGAACCAAGACAAGACCAGAGTGAAGCCCACAGCACAGCGTACTGCTGTTCCTCGGGATCAAACATGTCAGCGACCATTCCGAGGGTAACTGAACCACCAGCCGAGCAGACACCGCCTAAGATGCGAGCCGTAAGTACCATGTTCCAAGACGTGCTGGCTCCTGCAAGAATCTGCCAGATGTTGACAGAACCCAGCGAGAGCTGCATGACAATCCAGCGGCCGAAGTCCTCTGACCAAGGAGCCCACAGCTCGCAGCCAAAGCCATAGGGAATGAGAAACCAAGCTAGACCCGCTCTGGCGTTGGTGGAGTGGTTGGTACTCAGGTTGTAGTGCTCGTTGAGCGGCGCAATGGCGTTTGAGTACACCGCTGCGTTGTAGTCTATTCGTATCCGTGTTAGCAACATGTGTAGTCATGAAACTTGTTCGATGCTCGACGCCTACAGAGAGACCTACTCATGCTAGTTTGGCATAAAGCAACGACAGTGAGGATCCACCACTTGTGTTTCGTCGAGAAAGCATATGCAGTATCCGAGAGGTTGGTAGCTTCGCTCAGCCTGGTGACGCCTTCGGCATCAACGAGGTTTTCCTTACGGTCGACTGCCGGGCCAGGGGAGCTACCACTACTGTCTGCTCTGGGCGCTTTGACGTGATCATTCTTCTCCTGCGTGTTGTCCATGCTGTGATTATGTCTGCTACTGTTGGTCAACATGAAATCCAAAGGCAGATGGGGTATAACTGGTGCTTACTGTATTTCAGGCTGAACGTCGCAATATAATTCAAAAGCTACTTGTAACGGTGACTATATGAACATGAATATTAGATTGAACAGGTGATATGTGCTGCTGCTTATAAGATCATCCCACAAACCTGTGGACCAAGTTTTGGCCTCTCGAGAAGAGGTGAACCAAAGGTCAAGAAGTGAACCACAAAAATATCATCTTCCTGCTGGGAGGCTCTAGTGTGAAGGGTCTAAACCATCACACATTCTGTCTTGTTTCGAGATTCCTTGTGTAGACCTTCATCATGAAGCCTAAACATCATCTGACGAAAGAGCATGTTCATCCATATCAGTCCTTAAGTACGACAAGCCTTGGGAGCGGTTTCACAAAAAGTTGTTGTGCGTGGCTATAGGGTCTACCAAGAGTGGTAGCGACAATAACTCGGGAACTGGCAAAACGGTCACCCGCAATGGACCCCCACAGCAATTCAATGGTTCGAGTTCCAAATCCCACAGGGTTGGAGTCTATTTGTGCTCGTATCAGCCAGAGATGACATATTTACAGCAACGGACTTTGGTCGGACCCAGGCAAAAACAAGTAATTTCCGCGAAGAGTATTGCACAATCTTGCCGCGCATGAGTAATGCATACGTTGCTATTCCATGCTCAGTAGAGACACGTGTGGATAAGCCTTTCGCCACCAAACCGACGACAGATCACCTGATACAGCTCTTCTAGTTCTCCTTCTTTATCTGCATCCGTCACAACTGCAGGTCTTGAAGATTTGAATCCAAAGGCCTGAGCGGCGCTCAAGACTTGTTTGTGTCGTCGTCATCCTTTCCTTCAACACCTCGTGTTTTCATCTAGCTCGTCCCTCAGTGCACCGAGCGTCGCATTAGTGTCCCCTGGTGCAATGCAGCTAGAGACTGTGTGATGCTTTTCTTGGCTCACAGAGGGCTTTAGTAGCTGCGAGTTAACCAACGTGAGTGTGATGGCAGGCTTCCCGTCTTGTTCTTCGTGTAAGGTCACCGTTGTGCTCGAGCGCACAGCCTCCCCTCGATGGTTCGTGATCAGTATGGCGATCGCAGAAGTACGCATTGCGAATTGTTGCTGTCTGAGGGAGCACACAGATTCTTTTATATCGATTGGGTGGGCGGCGGCGGCGCTGCGAAAGAATCGTTAATGTAGATTGAAAGATCTCACTGTGGACGAGAGCGATGGGCAATTGGAAGTAAGGTCGTGAGTATATATTGCTGTGCGTCCAAAGTGGGGGGAAAACTGTGAAGTGCGTGTTGTTATTCAGGCAGATAAGAACAATTGCATCACAAAGGAATCAAGTGAAATTTGACGAAGGTGCACTAAGTGAGATTTCGAACAAAGCCCGAACAGATACTAGGCGAAGCTCATTACGAGAAAGATGACGATCAAGACAAAGAGTGCTGAAGAAGTCTGGTTCGCAACTTCCGCTCCTATTATCCCAGAGAAGACAGAAATAGCTGAAGAGAAGCCATTCCGATGTAGCCTTCATTCGAAAACCCATGGCGTGACATAGAGGACACGTCTGTGCTGGATTGACGCTCGACACCACATTCTGCAGAAAGAAGGGGTCCAGTCTACCTCCAAGATGAGCGTGCATTATTCGTGATGAATGATCGAAGAATTCGGCCAACTTACCATTATGTTAGTGGTGTCTTTGCAAAGTTTGAACCTGAGCGCAACTTACCTTCAGCTATGGCCTAGTCCAGATCACGGCTATGCCGAAAGTATTTTCAATTTGTCTCTTCAATCTCGTGCCTCAACTGCTTGGGATTCCAAGTGCGCTTGTGTTTGGCTACAGTTTGGTTGAAGTAGCTCTCGAAATCATCTTCCGACATCGCGTGTAGCTCTCGGCGCGTCGCACGACCTTGCATGTCCATCTCGTCCTGCATGATGCTGATGAGTTTGCTCTGGAGGTAGCGCTGATGCGTAAGCGATGACCAGGCTGTCTTTTGGATGAGACTCTCCAGCAAAGCCTTTTGCTCTTGAACTTCCTAGGCCTCATAAGTATATGCAAGACACATGGCTCGGCAAACTTACTTTTGGTTGCTGCGTGGGGTCATCTTCAGGGTTGGTTGTTCGATCTTGCCCAGCATAGCCAGAACCTTTGCTGTCCAAGAGTTCGAGCTTGGAGCCTGACCTTGTTCTTGTGCGGACGGTGTCACCCCCCTGTCTGGTCTTTCTAAGGTGAGGGGGTGTTGATGACAGAAGTAGTGATGTAGGCTGATCATGTACTCGTGTAGCTTCTGTTGAGAGATAAGGCTTGGAAGACGTTTCCTGCAGAAGTTGCTCAAGTGGAAGAGCCCAATCAGGAACAGCAGTGTTATGGTGGGATTCTCCAACCAGACAGGCGACGCTCTCCGGTGAACTCGGCGGTTTGCTAAAAGGATACTGCGCTGAGAATGACTCCATAGTGCCTTGAGTCCTTCGAGCACATTTTGATGTTGGTTTCAAGCCGCCGGCCGAGCTTGATGACTTCTTCGGAGGCACGAGAGGGATCTCTATCCTAGCAGAAGTATCGCGAGGTAATGTGACAGATTCGACAGCCGTGGGTGGTGCAGATATCGGCCAGCGACCCATATTGCTAGCGTTGGGAGTGGAGCTGGTAGCGGGTTTCTCATTGGAACTGTCAACACCGTGCCCAAACACCAACCTCTGACGCTTTTGAATTTGCTTAAGCTGTTTGGCAGATGAGCCCTTGTTGAAACGAGGGTCAGGTAAATTGGTAGCGGCGGGGACTGTGTCTGGGTCCGGCTTCCATGCAGCGACCTCAGGTGCTGGTGCGGAGAACTGTTCCCAGGACACTCCTTCCACTTTCGCTGTTTTGTACGGTCAATTTGAGACTCTCGACTCGGTTCGGAAGGCGCGATAAACTTACCTGGTCCTTTCACGCAAGGCATGTTGCAGATCTCAGATTTTACAAGCTTGATGAGTGGTGTAGGGTTAAGGTGGGCGGATGGATCAATTCTCAACAGACAGGACCTTGAGGTGAAGGTGACTGCGGCTTAGTAATTCGCTGGAAGAACTTCGCCAGTCAAAGTCCAGGTGAATTGAAAAGAAAGACTCAGATGGGTACACATCCTGCAGAAGCCGACCTGATGAAGGCTTGTGGACGAAATACACATTCGGAAACAGTAACACTTCATCGATCCGTGCTGAACCCACAACGGGTCTGTATGTTCTGATCTTGCGTTAGCACACTTACTTCCCGAGTCGCTAAATGTTGCATTCAGCCTTGAGACCGTTTCTCTTTGCATGCTTTTCGATGCGCAAAGGTGACATGCGGACAAGAGGCCAACTTGTACGTCTCGGAAATTCTAGGCAATTTCGCTACACCATTAATTGCGCACTTCGATATGCGTAGATTCTTGGCCAGCAGTGGTCTGCTGTCAGTCTGCAAACACGGACCGAGAATTGTTGCAACGATGTTGTGACTTGCCAGCCGCTTCAGGATCATCGGCCACTAGCTCTCCGTCGCTAGCGGCATGAGCTGGGGGTCTCTCACCCTGCAACGCTGCCTTTAGAGACCGACGCTTTCAGATCACCTTCGCAATCGGCAGTTCGAATTGTACTGATATCTCCTCCTTCGCCATCTTAGTCAATGTTCTGTGTGCAGTGTCATAGCGGAGTTGAACGTCAGAAGCGCTAGGCGTTAATCGGTCACACTCACGTGGCAGCGTGTCATTCTGCTCGTCGATCATCAATCCAACTCGCTTACCATCTCGCGTTGTATCACCTTACAGGATTCCAACTACTCAATCGCAATCCGGATCGTGTATTGGCTGCTGGCAGCAATCATTGTGAACGCTCTTACAGACTGGTCAGCTCCAGCTCGCCTACAGCACAAGGTTCATTCCCGACATCTTACCGACTCCGACAGGATTGAAAGAGTTGCGCTCATATTCGTCCTCACTTCACTCTTCTGGCAAAGGTGTTTCGAGCAGCATTTCACTTCGGGTTCCGCTTTTCAATTGGGCAAGCGCTGCCTCCGCCTGTTCTTGCTGCACTATTACACCCCTGCACCTTCCGCCGAATGCCGCAACCGTCTCACCCGTTGGCTTCTCTCGGAGCCTTATTCTTCGACCTTTGACAGTTACAGATATAGCTTGAACTCAACCAATAATCATGAAATCGAAATTCACATATTCAAGGAAGGACAGAGCGCGGCCACGCAACAATGAGGATTCGACGCCAGACGACGATGATGGTAGCCGTAAGCGACGGAAGACAGAAAGCCCCAGCGAAACCAGTAGTTTTGTGTCAGTACCCACAATCTCGTCAACAGCGTCTAGTATTCGTGCCAAGGGCTCCGCCATATTCAAGAGAACGTCGCAACTTTTCAACGGGCCTACTTCGATACCACAGGATGACCCGGATCTGGAAGTCACGCCGAAGTCACGGAAGTCTCTCGCAGGCCTCTTCGACCGAGCCTTGCAGGCTAGAGCTACGCAGCCCACGAAGTCAAAGCAACTGACCATTCACGGCAGTCACGAGGATTTTCTGCGGACGATAGAAGTCAGAAAGAAGGAACCATACGTGATACAATCGAGTGGTAGCTACCTTCCAACGCCACCCGCAGAGGTACAAAAACTTCGCAGCAATGGTACAGGTAGTACTACTTCGAGCAGGCTTGGTACAGAGTCGAAGATGGGTGTGGCGTTTGATCACTATGATGGCTCGGCAGATGCAACAGATCTTTGCCGGAAACGCAGTAAAAGCAGATACCAAAGACAGATCTACGTTCCGAAGACATATAATGCCCAGAAGACGGAGCATCCAGGTGTAGATCTTTTTGGCAACCATTTAGCGAAGAGATCAAGAGAAGTCCAGTTGTAAGCTCACCCTTCCTCATGGGAGCCTCGTTTAACCTGTTCAGATGGTCAATCAATCAGTCCAGGTCACCTTTCCTCCGACTCCCAAAAGAAGTGCGTGCACGCATTTACAGATTCGCGCTTGGCGGTAGAACTATCACTATAGGTTACGAGACCTATCGTAATATCGGGAGCACCTCTGAGCCCAAGGTCGTACCGATCTTTAAGTTCTGCTGCGCAGTTTACAGCCAACCTGCTGTGAACCCATTCAAAAAAAACCTGCCGTATATAAACGTCACACGATACTTTACTCTACTCAACAATATCTGCCGGCAACTATACAATGAAACGGCGACGTTACCGTACGAGTTGAACACTCTCGCATTCTCAACACACAACACACTGTTCAATCTTTTGTTCATGGAGCAACGGCTATCGAGTGAACAGCGTGATTCAATCACGTCGATCACGCTACAAGACGCCTTACCGATGTCGAACCTGCTTGCCTACATGCGTAATCTGCAGAAGATCGTTCTGGTAGACGACATTCCGGGCAGCTCCAAGGGTACCTACAAGGTCACCCGCGTCAACGGTAAGACACCGAAGCTGCTCAATACGCGGCATGTATGGGGAGGTTAAGTTATGGGGTTCTCTATCTTGAAATGCATTTAAATTGGAGTTACGGGTCATTGCCTCTGGCATCAAGATATACCAGACATTACGAATTCATGGGTGGATGGGTTACAACGAACGAAACTCTGTTCACCATGCGGAGAGAGCTTGCACATACAATTGGATCTCGTAAAGGTAGCTTTATCACTAGTAGTGCTATGGAAGCGTGGAAGTCATGGCCAACGTCGATCCGTCTTCATCAGCTTGTTTATACAAGGCTATCATACCCTTTTCTTCGCCGCTCCTACCGTTCCACATTGGGTCCTTACATCGTAAATGATGATGCCCAACAAGCCCGCATTCACTACAAAGAACGCCACGCTTGAGAGCCAGAGGCCTGGTACAAAAGTAGAATACCCGTTGAACTCCAATTGAAAACCTTGTTGCAACCAGGCTGCCTGACCTGCTATCCAGATTGTGAGCGCAGCGCCCCCGACAGTCCTGGACTGCAGCAGGATCGAGTCAGGCAGATAATATGGCAAGAACATCATGTACCAAAGGAAATACTGTTATGTTGTTATTGCATTGATATGAGGACACAAGTCGAAATTTCGCTTACTTGACTGGTGCAGACCTTGTTGAATGCAACAAAAGCAAAGGTCTGCGCTAGCATTGTCGAGGGAAGATCTTTCTTTGCTAATGCTAGAGGGATCATGACAGTACTAAGAGTGAGTTGAGGCATGAATGCAAGGCGCTCAAGTTTGAATGTCGATTGGCTACCCCCGGGAGAGGAGCTGAGATAGAGAAGGGTATTGTACGGCGAGAAGTTATGACGATGGTCGATGCGAGTGAGGTGGTAGAAGTAGCTGTGCTCCAGGAATGGCCAACCGTACATCTGGTACATGATAGCATTGAGCACCGCAAACGTGACGATACTAACGATCGTAAGTGTCACGCGTTGTGGGTTGACGAACGCTAACAGCCTGCCCAATATCGAACCTTGCTTGCTGCTCCGTACTTCGCTCTTGGTTCGCCCAGTCTTCGTGTCGTCAAGCCACCATATGATCGCAGCAGCATAGATAAATGGATAGATCTTGAAGTGTATTGCCAGACCCAATAGCAAGCCTGCAAGTACCATCTTCTTCGCTAACACTGCCCAAAGAAGGGCCGTCACGAAGACACCCAGCAAGCCCTCTGAGCTACCTCTCGTACTGATCGTCGCAACCATGGGGTTCAACAGCCAGATGCTCGCGAACTTCAATGCTCCTTCATTCTTCATACCTCGGTAGTCCTTCAAGATGCGATACATCATCCAGCCTGCAACAACATCGCCAATAGCAAAGAGGGCTTTGCCAGAGGAAAACCAGAAAGTCCCTGGCCATGTCGTAGGGTAAATCATCCACGCCAGTAGGGGCGTGTATCTGTATGTATCGCGTGCATAAGGCGACTGGCCACGAGAGATAAAACGTGCTGCATCCGTGAAGACAAAATAGTCAATATCCGTATACTTCATTGGTGAATTCGCATCCTGCCACAACCCATAGACGAGAAACACTGCGCGAAGTAGTATAGCTGTGGTGAACACCAGGGGGGGACTGCGGAAGAAAGTTGACAACGCCATAAAGCTAGAGTAAATCCGCGACCGCGTACAGAAACAATGGAAATGCAGTTCGAAGGAGACGCAATGCCTGATGAGGACGATGGAGCATGGAGATGTGCTGTCTCATCTGTAGCTCTGGCCATCGCAACCTCAGCAATCGCAGCCGAGGCCCCGAGTCCTGATGCAGCTAGCTCCCACGTGCCAGCGCGCCTGCACCGTTCGCCCATCGTCACCACTACACCCTTCAACCGCGTCAGGAGAATTCCTATTCAAAGCAAATGAGCCAGAACAAACGCAAAAGAGAAGATACAATGGCGGATTCAGGCAAGCCCGAGCAGCCAGCTGGCCCGTTCATCGCCATGTTCGAAGGCTTCCGAAAAGAGCTGGATGAGCATCACGATCGCCGTGAGAGGATCATTAAAGCGTCGAGGGACATTACGGCGTCAAGTAAGAAGATGTAAATATTGAATCATTCTTCACATTGTTGGTGTAGAGCTGATGTGCCGCAGTATCTTCACACTACAGAGGTTTGCTTCACTGAAAGCAGCACTCTACACATGTAATGACAAGACCAAACAGAGTCCGCAACGTAGGCCAACCAGTTCCGCCATTCGTCAACAAATCCAACGCTCAGTACTGGGACACAATACAAAAGCAATATTCAACCATCGCTTCAGACCTACAATCCCTCAATGCGCACCGCTATGCACACAACATCACGGGCGGCAACCAGGAATTTATCGAAGCGCTATCTTTCCATCACTACCTGGAGACGCAGTCTTTGATCTCGTATGATGAGGCCAAGGCCAAGATCGCAGAGCTCAGCAAAGGCGAGCCCAAGGAAGGAGACGTAAAACTAGATGACTACGTCGTTTCGCTAACTCCAGAGGACTACATTCTGGGCATCTGCGACATGACTGGAGAATTGATGCGTTTCAGCGTCACTTCCATGGCGACGAACGGCAAGCTTCCTGCTGGTCGGACGAGAGCCACACCTACATCAAGGTTACCAGCCGCAGCAGAAGATGCGGACAAGATGGATGTAGATTCGCAAGCACCCACAGTTGGTGACGGTCAAAAGGCAAGGACCGTCCTGGACGACCTGCGCTCGATCAGACTGCAGCTGGAGATGTTCGAGGCTCCGTTTGGGCCAAAGTGGGTGAGCGAGTTGGAGACGAAGAAAATGCCGGTTCTGCGCGAGTGTGTTGATAAGGTGGAGAAGGCTTTGTACGGGCTAACGGTACGTGGCTCAGAGAGACCCAAGGGATGGATGCCCGATATGAGCAGCGATAAACGGGCAGAGGTGGAGAGCTATTAGACCACCATGGAGGCCCAGATAGAAGCAAGCAAAAAACGAAGCATGACACAGAATGGATAGTTGTGATGCCGCTCAAGAGCGTACACACACCGTTCGTGTAAAGAGAGGCTTACATGCCAACGCTATCATAGCCCATAAGAACATAAATTCGTCCAATGCAACAATCGTTTCAATCCCACCACCCAGCCCTCTTGTTGGTATCCACCGTTTCTAATCCTCTCTTTACCCACTTCTCAGCACCCTTCAATGCATGACATCCTATCTGCCTACACACGTGATGCGTGCCGACCTTTATCAAGTTAACCAAACTCCTTTGTACATTCCCAAAGGCATTCCCAGCCCAATCGTGGCAGAGAAATTCATCCCAGAGATAGTATTGCAGGAGCCGCGGCGTGCGCGCTTAGTGGGTCTCGTCGCGAATGAGAGCAACGATCATGCTGTAGAGGTAGAAGAAGAACATCAGCAGGTGGAACCCAAGCTTGATAAATGATTCCTGAACAGAATTAGCGGACTCAACTCGGAGGTGCTCGGTCAAACCGTACCTTCTTGTGAACATTCAACTTCCTGAAGATTTCTGTTGCATCGAGCAAGTGGTTCTTCTCGAAGATCCTGTATTTCGTCAGCGGGACATCCTCGTTATCCTGCCACACAGGACATACTTCTTGCCGTTCCATGCCAAGAGGGGCAGGTTGAGAATAAGCGCGACCCAGTATCCATTGATGAGGAAAAGGAAGGTCAGGAAAGCGTGAACGGCGGCCTCTGGGACGATGTAGGTGTTCAGGCGGTTGCAGAGGTCGATGGGGTTGATGTAGTCACTGGCGCAAAATTAGCATGTGCTTGCAGACAGACGCGCTTCGAGGATAGCCAGAGCTACGTAGCGCGCGCGCCCCGGAAGACTATGCACCCACCATTCCAGATCGCTATACATGATGGTGAAGAAGACCTGCAGGAACAGGTTGACGGCGTTTATCAACACCGCCAGAAGGTACAACCATGCTTCGCCGGTCATCGTGAAGCGAGTCTTGTGCAGCGCAGTATGGGGGTTGGTAGGGTGAGGTCTGACGGGAGCTGGCGGTACAGCCTAGATGCTACGTAGCGGTGCGATTGCGAGTGAGATGTGTGGTTGGGAGCGGATGCGGTCGTGTGTTTGCAGGTTGCGGGCTAGACGCGGTAAGCTAGCTCGTGCGCAGCGGGGCGTGGAAGCTGGAGGTAGGCTGTGATGACGTAGCACGCAACCACTGCAGTATCGAGAGAATTTGAACGCAAGGACTGACACAGGACTCTTGGGGAAGTAGTTACGCTGTCAGCAAGCAGGCACCGACAATGTCTAGATGACGTTTGCAGAGACAGACGCCTCCTGCCATGCCCTGGTTGAGGTCAAGGCGTGCTCGCTTACTGCTGTGCGTCTCTAGCGGCAAGCCAACCCTAATCAAGGTGGAAGCTCATGTGAAAGTCACGATGCGTGCTGGGCTCCTGACGTGTCACGAAATGTTGGCCACATGTCAAGATACTCGCACTCGCAGACCTTTTCACGAACATTTCCAAGTCACTACTTTAAAAAGTGATATCGAGGGCGCAACATCAAAACATGTTGGATCAAGGTAGTATGTCGTCAAGAGGTGAGCACCCTGTCCCATGAAGTATTACGGCAAGGCTCGCTGTCTTCAATGTGCCCTTTCTCCCTTCTGCCCTGCGCAGAGTCGCTGTATATGCAACATCTAACTTTCTGTCCTTCCCATCCTCCGTGAACGTTACTGATCCCAGCTTGTCCGCCCAGTTCCTCCTTTTTTGGCTTTCGTGAGGCCACGGTGTTCTAGCACCGGCATCTGTGGGGCTGCACTCTGATTGAGTGAGGGTTGGTCGGTCTGTCATACAGATTGTCTGTACACCTTATGCTGCCGCTGTCGCCTCGCCGTTCACCGGAACTACCCTGGATACAGGGCCACCAGGCGAGCTGGGAAGTCTGGCGGTCAGGATTTCGACACCATCTTCGGTGACGAGTAGAGTGTGTTCTTTTCGAGCGTTAGCATTACTCTCGCAAAGGCTACACATAAGACGTACCGAATTGAGCAGTCAGCGAACCGTCTTGAGTTGTGCTGGTCCAGTCATCTGGCCAAGTCTTGTCCCTGTAGGATCCAATGCTGATCATGGGTTCAATGGTAAAGCACATGCCAGGTTTCGCTGCTCCAATGGCCTTGTTTTTTGCGTAATGGGGAACGTTGGGAGCGCAGTGGAAGAGCTGGTTGATACCGTGACCACAGTAGGTCCTGATGACACCGCAATTCTGACTCTTGGCATGTTTCTCAATGACGTTGCCATACTCGCGGAAGAGAGTTCCTGGCTTGACAAGCTCGATAGCCTGATCTAAGCACTCGCGTGCTGTCTCCGTGACGCGAACGGCATCTGGGTTCGCCAAAGCTTTGTCGCCAATGTAGTATGTCTCGTTCAAGTCTCCATGGAATCCGCCGTGAAAGAGGGTAACGTCAATGTTCAAGATATCGCCGTCCCTGAGGACTCGCTGGTCGGGAATGCCGTGGCAAATAACTTCGTTGACCGATGTGCAGACCGACTTGGGGAAGTGGCAGTAGTTGAGAGGTGAAGGGTAGGACTGCTCGTGTTAGCTGATGTCGCTGATTTTTAAGAAGTAGCTCCCTTACATCGCGCTCCATACAAGCATTGTGGACGATCTCGTCAATGTAGTCGGTGGTTACACCAGGCTTCGCCGCTGCAGCCGCAATGTCCAGAACCTCACGCGCCAGCCGGCAGACCTTGCGCATGCCATCTTGTTCCTCTTTTGTGAGGATGGCAATCTTGTTCCTGTTCACAAAGACTTGTTCCGAGCGCGGTATGCCGTCCTTGGAGTAATCCGGAAGCTTAATGCCCTTCTTGACTTCGCGCTTTGGAGACAACGGGTAGACAGGCCTCAGGGTGCCAGTGTAGGGAAAGGTCGGGAAAGGGTTGAAGTGCCCGGTCGCTGGATCCGGTTTAGAAACTACTTTGGGCGTGAAGATACTGGAAAAAATACCATTTTGCGACTTGTGCACCTTTTTGTGCTCGGCCTATGTCCATGTCAGACCTCGAATTCTACGACTATAGTGTGTAGTCACATACCCAGTTGCGCTTGAAGCATTCTTGTGAGCAGAAGTAGCTTTCCTTGCTCAGCTTCTGGCAGTTCGGGCATTGCAGCGAGCCGGCGTCGTTGTCGCAGTCTCCGCCGCTGCATTTGCGTGGGGCGTCTCCAGCCATTTTTGCAAGAAGCTGAAAATGTGAAGAATCACGAACGGGATGCAGAATTTGTGGCGATAGTCTAGGAAGAAGGTGGATATATAGTTTTTGAACAACACGCACACCACGAATACCGCTACTCCGCGCAAAAAGGAAGTTTTGGTCGCTGTGATAGGCACCACGACGTGAACACCGAACTTTTGATCGGAATCAGACGGCGCGAACAAGGGTCCAGCCCCATGGAACGCCGATCGTTCGATGCTGACTAACACTAGATCGTTGAGAAATACTCCTACCTCTTGCGGCGCGTTCCGTGGCTGTCTCAAGCTGTGCAGAAGCTGCCGCCATTAATTTCCAGTCGCTATTTTCCTTGACTCTCTATGTACATAATTGCGCCATTGCAACACGAGGTAGCGTAAATACGACAAACCTGCATGTGATCTAGATCTCTCACAAGTTCCATTACGCCGACACATTACCTGCCTTCCCGCCTATCCGCTTTAAGACTCACGCGATCCGATCAATTTTCTTTACACTCTCACTCACAACAACCATGAAGACTGTGGTGGTCGGAGCTGGACCAGTCGGCGCTCTCGCCGCCCTCTACGCTGCTGTGCGAGGTCACGAAGTAGAAATCTACGAATTGAGGCCAGGTCCGTTCTCGCTACGACAATCAATCTGAATCTGTTCATCTGACAGAGCCAAGACATTCGAGATCCTTCAACTGCTCCATTGAACACCAAATCCATAAATTTGGCTCTCTCTGAGCGCGGCATCAATTCGCTGCGACAGACTGGCCTATCGGATCTTGCAGATGCGGTGCTCGCGAACACCGTGCCTATGCACGGTCGCATGATTCACGTCAGGAAGCATGGAGAGTACGTGCGCGAGGCACAGCAATACGATGCACATGGTCGCGTAAGGTTGATGTAGCCATTGCACGCGAATGTAGCTCACCGCAAGCAGGAATTGTTAGCTATGGATCGGACGCAACTGAACAGAGCTTTGATCGATCACCTGGACGCCATGCCGAATGTCAAGTTCTTCTTCAAGCACAAGATGATCGGTGTAGACTTCAAGAAGAAATCGGCTTGGTTTGAAAACCGTACAGAGAAGAAGGATCTACTTACACAGGGACCAGAGTTCAAGCTGACCTTTGACTTACTTATTGGTGCCGATGGAGCCCACTCTGCAGTACGGAATCACTTGATGAAGTTCGTCCCTATGACCTACCAACAAGAGTACATCGATAAGCTGTGGTGTCAATTCGGTGTGCCAACAACACCTGAAGGAGACTTCCGGATCCCACCAAATTACTTGCACATCTGGCCAGCGGATGAGTCCATGTTCATCGCCATCCCAAACACCGATAAGACCTTCACCTCCACACTCTTCATGTCGAAAGATGGCTTTGAGAAGCTAGAGACATCAGGAAAGGTCATCGAGTACTTCAGCAAGAATTTCCCTTCTGTCGTTCCCAACCTAATCACAGAGAAGGATCTGAAGCAGCAATTCTCAAACAACGAACATCTTCCCTTGATCTCCATTAAATGCACCCCGTATCACTATCAAGACTCTGGAGTCATTGTCGGAGATGCAGCACATGCCATGGTGCCCTTTTATGGGCAGGGTATGAACGCCGGCCTCGAAGACGTTCGTGTGCTTTTCGAGTTCCTCGACAGATACCCCAATGATCGCACTAGAGCGCTGAACGAGTACACGATGGAGCGCACACCAGATGCACAGACGATCAACGACCTTGCATTGGGCAATTACCGTGAGATGGCGTCAGACGTCACAAAGCCTTTATATCTCCTCCGCAAGTGGGTCGAAGAGACATTGTACGTCCACCTGCCCAGTTTAGGCTGGGCGACACAGTACTCGCGCGTGACCTTCAGCAATATGAGGTACTCTGAGGTCTACCAGGCGTCACAGAGGCAGGCGAGGATACTGAATGTGGTGGTGGGACTTGGGTTAGCTACTGTGCTTGGCTCAACTCTCGTTTTCGCCGGGAACGGCGGACTGCAGAGGACCAAGATGGGCATATTGCGAGGCATCTGCTTAGCAGCCCAGGGTGCGCAGCGGGTCATCCAAGGGTGAAGCAGCCTAGAGTGTGTGGACATGAAGTGTAACACATTGTACGATATACACGGATCAAAGAGGAGACAGCTACATACACATAGAACATAAACGTCTGGGGCCCATTTGCACTCCAAGCCCTAAATACATGTACTAGCTAAGATGATCAGGTTATTGGCTTGTTTCACCTCTCAACAGCTTCGCAAAAGCACCGCCTTTCTTCCTCTTCAGCTCCGCATACCCGCCCTCCTCAACCACCCTCCCCTTGTCCAACATGATGATATGCTTGGCAAAGCTCATCATCTCTCTCGCATGCGTAATGATGATAACCGTCATCTGCTTTTTCGTTTCTTTCCCCTTTGCTCCCCTGCCCCTCGCACGAACCCACTCTGTGGTACCAACCACACCGTCACTCGCCTCCCAGCTCTTGCCTTCCCAAAAGCCACCGCTTCTGTCTCCCGGAGTCAGCGGCGACTCCGCAATTTCATCATGCCCATTTGGCGAGGAAACGAGCCGCAGCACCGTGTCACGAATCGTGTTCGCAGCCACAACGTCAAGCGCACTTGTCGCCTCGTCCAGGATGAGAATATCTGGATTTCGCACCAGTGCACGCGCAATAGCGATCCTCTGACTTTGGCCGCCAGAGAGCACGGTGCCGCCATCGCCAATGAGTGTTTGGTAACCGTTAGGCAGGCTGTCAATGAATTCGCTCACACCTGCTGCATCGGCGGCGGCGCGAATACTTTCCATACCTGACTCTGGCCTTGATGGAGATATGGCGTATGCGATGTTCTGTGCGATGGTACCAGGGAATAGGACGGGTGTTTGGCTGACTATAGCCATGTGCGAGCGGAGGGAGCTGGTGTCAAGGGTTCTGATGTTCTGGCCGGAGATGGTGAGGTCTTTGCCTTCAGAAGCGAGGAATGTATTGAGGTTCTGGCTTGTGGGATACAGCTTCAGTAATAAGGCGGCGATGGTGGATTTGCCGCTCCCCGAGGAGCCAACGATTGCTGTACAAGAGCCGCGCGGGATGGAGAAGGAGATGTTGTGTAACACTTGGTGGTCGTGCTGGGTGGGATAAGTGAAAGAGACATCGTTGAAGCAGATGTCGCCAGCTGAATCAATTTTATTGGTTCCACAACCCTCATGTGAGGTTTCTGGAAGGCGGGCGAGATGGAGCAAACGTGCACCGGCTTCTCTAGCAATGTTGACTTGAGTCATGTATTGTGACATCTGACTGAGGTCGTTGATTGACAGCATGAGAATCATGAATGTCTCGGTGACGCTTAAAACGGTGTAATCTTTACGTGATATCAGCCATGCTCCGAACCAGAAGAGGGTAATGATGATGAACTGGGAGGAGGTATTGAGGAGGCCAAAGATCGATCCGGAGTAGATCGCACGCTTTACGCCGATCTTCATAGCGCTTGCTGTTGCTTCCTCATATCGCTTGTGGAAATGGTCTTTCAGTGTTAGACAACGCACGGTACGAATGTTGACGAAAGTCTCGTGGAGTATTTCGCCCACTTTGTCAGACGTTCCACTGGCAAGATTCTCCCAGTGACTACTGATCATGTTGTATGCTTGCGTAATAGCATACATGATAGGTCCTGACGCCAGAGCAACGAGAGTCATCTTCCAGGAAATAGACATGCTCCAGATGATTGAGACTGCCATTACAAGGAACATGGAAAGGAATATGCCTGCGAAGCGTCCTGGGAGGTTGCGAGCTTCTTCGGCAAAGTGGTCCAGGGTTTCCGCCAAACGTACCATGTTGTTTTCATCCTTATCGAAGAATTCGCGAGGCTGTGCAAGTATACGTCGCATTGCCTCGGTTTTCAGTGTCAAAACCCATGACTGAGCGACGCTGTCAAACAGGTAAAACATGGTGTATTCAGCAAGACCATCTACCACTGCAATGCCTAATATGATCATCACATAGCGGAAAACTTTGGCTTTGGTATCTTCGACTGCGTAAAACGTAGCCAGGAGCTGCGAGAACACCCACGCAAATATAGGAGTTGCGACTGCGTGCACAAGCGTGGCTAGAACGGCAGCAAGTAGAGCGAGACGACACTTCCAGTTGAGGTTCGGCCACACTGTCTTCAGAATGTGTGTTAAAGAAAGCGATCCAGAAGGCAGCTTCGGGTTCTCGGAAAGGGCATCACGATTCGACTGAGTTCGAAACCTTTTCCGTCGGGAGTCGCTTCCAGGCTGAGGAAGTTGCGAGGTGCGCGCAGGGGCGATAGACAATCGTTCTGGATATGTGGAGTGGCTCGACATCGACCGTACTAGGCCTTGAGAGATTGGTCGCGAGTCATAGTCCTTCTCTTTGATTGAATACCGCTTCGACAAACGATCATTGAGAAGAGTTCTTGAAATGCGTGCAGTGTTGAACTGATTCATCCCGGATGCGTCTGATATAGGCGACAATGGTTCCGGCAGCGGTCCACACGACATGCCGGTAGCTTGGATTGATTGGCCATCTTCTTTAGTGGTACCTTTTTCCTCTTTCCGCAGTTTGGAGAATCGACTGTCTGTTATATTGGTGAGAACATCAGCCTGTCCTAGTGCACTTTCTGCTTGGAAAGCTGACAGTACAGACTGCCCAAACAATACTGCGGATAGCGGACGTCTCGCTGGTGCTGATGTGAACCAGGAATCGCGGTACAGTGACATGAGCTCATCTGTTTGAGCATCTTCAAGGTCTTCCTCGGAATGATCACTGTAATGTTCATCTTTATCCTCCACATGCGAACTAAGAAATGACTGAAATATTCCAGATTGCTCTTCCAGATCCTTGCGGTAACCTTCTTGGAGGACATGCGCCTTGTCAAGGAGATAAAGAAAATCACTTGACTGTATTTGTGAGATGTCATGCGTTATGACAATGGTTGTTTTCCCGGTGCGCCAGCTACGGATAGCATCAAGGATCATCGCGCGTGTGACGTAATCGAGGGCGCTGGTCGACTCGTCCAAGATCAGAACGGGCGTATCACGGATTCGAGCACGCGCCAAAGCCATTCTTTGCTTCTGTCCTCCACTCAAAGAGCTTCCCTTCGCTCCAAGATTGGTTTCGAGACCTGCAGGGAGGCCTTCCACGACCTGTTCCAACATTGCAAAGCTGACAGCGTTCTTGACATCGTCCATCGACACGGTCCCACTGAGATCGCCCAGAGCGATATTGTTGCGGATACTGTTGTTGAATAAGGCACTGTGCTGCTCCACCAGCGTCACATTCTGTCGCAACCAGCGCACGTCAAGTGAGTCAAGCGGCACATGATCTAGCAATATTTGACCAGAAGATGGTTGATAGAACCGGACAAGCAGCTGGCCGAGAGTGCTCTTGCCTGATCCACTTTTACC
Source organism: Stagonosporopsis cucurbitacearum (assembly GCA_016920805.1). NCBI lineage: Eukaryota > Fungi > Ascomycota > Dothideomycetes > Pleosporales > Didymellaceae > Stagonosporopsis > Stagonosporopsis cucurbitacearum. The sequence goes on along the minus strand of JAFEKD010000018.1, from coordinate 1,272,129 downwards.
TACTACGAAGGTTGTTTCTCCTGCAGGAAAGAAAAGCGTGGCGTCTTGAAGAGCTATCTCGTCCCCTCTGGTGGGGTATGAGAAGGTGACCTGATCGATCAATACAAGGTCGCAGTTGTGGGACCAAGGGTGACAGACTAACCTTACGGAATTCCAAACCACCTGGGCATCTGGCTGGTTTAAAGTCTCCCTGCATCTCTCTGGGTTCCTCCTCTTTAGAAATTTGCTCAATCATGACTCGCAGTCTACCACCAGACACCTTGCCCTTCTGCAACACAATGAATTGTGGCAGAAATCCAGTAATACCTCCGATAGCTAAGAGCGCTGCCCAGAATGTGGTTATAACGCTCTCGACATCGAGTTTACCGGATCTGATCAGATAGGAGCCGTAAGCGAAACCTTGCACGAAGACCGTAAACGTGAAGAATTGTATCAGGCCAATCTGCATGGACCGCAGGCTCGCAACTCTCTTGTACATTTTTGCGGCTAGAGAGGCAGTTTTTGTGAACGCTTGTAACTCGTAATTCTCGCCGTTGAAGCATTTCACCGTTTCGATGCTCTGAATGGCATTGGTGATGTACTTCAATGCCATCTGCAGCTGATCTGCCTGTTCGTGCGTTCTTTGGTTCAGCTTCTTCGATAAGTATGCCTCGACAAGGTAAATCACGGGCACCGTGCAGACGATGACGAGAGTCAAGTTCCAGGAGTAGTAAAATGCTACTCCCATGGCAGCCACCGCAGCGACGATGCACTGAAGTCCTTCGCCAAAAGGTGCAGAAACTGAGAGCTGTAGATCACAAATGTGCCTAGTGATGTTCAGCTTTGAGCAGAATGGGCAAGGATTGTAGTTACTCACAGCTGAATAGTAGGCAGGAATGCAGCGATACCGCTCTCCCTCGTGTCGAACCACGCCATATCTTTCCGAATAAGCTCGTTGAAGATTCTGGTTCTTGCGCTCTTTGCTTGTAGTTCTCCAAAAAGTAGGAACAGGAAGAAGAAAATGCTGTTGAAGACCCAGTTGGCTGCAGCAACGCCAACTAAGATCAGGCACAACCTTGATACCTCCGCGAGGAGCTCATCGCCAGTTCTTTTCCCAGCACCATAGTCCGAGTACGCTCCAAAAACGAGACCATAGACAATGGAGAAGATAGGGAGGGTGGCAGCCGCGGCAGCTGCACTGACGAGTGCGCTGACCAAGACCGGGATATGGCTGGTCGTGGTGAAGCCAAAGAGCGCCTTCCATCCCACCTGAGCGGCGAACTGTTGTTCTTCATCGACTTGCTTAATGACGTCTTCCTTCTCTGGTCTTTTGGAGTTTGAGGTGTTTGCCATTGGAGTTACTGCATGGGAAGGGACTCGTAGTCCTCGAAGCGAATGTGAGTGTTTCAACCTTGTGGGACAGGCGAAGACAAACTGATCCAAATACATCATGAGTGAAAGGAAAGGAATTACCACAAGTGGAATAGCGGTCAATGTCCGCTTGCAAGCGCAGCCGGCGTATTGCTGATCTAGAGGGACTGGACGCATAGGTCACTTTGTCTGACCTTGCTATTGTTCTTGCTCACGAACCACCAACGTAGGTCAATCAACAGCCGCACCCACCCTTTTCGACGCCACATACCAGGAACCTACCAGAAGAAATATGTTCAGAGAGATTGGAAAGGGTCACAGAAATTTGCGTTAAATCATAAGATGTATGCAAGCTAAATATTGCGAGCCGGAGACAACTCTACCCTTGCGTGTGTACGAGGTCTTCCCATCTTAACACTTTCTGATCGAGTCTGCGCCGTTCATTACACAACCAACTGAGCCGGACAAAGGCGTAGCGTTGTGAGCGAGACGGCGAACGTGAAAGTGGCAACTCATAGTATGCGTGGCAGCGACTGAGCCTATAGCAGAACCATGGCAGAGCCATAAGATGATTCGGACGAGTCCCGGCCCGGCGAAGGACAATGCAAGACGCTCTCCAGGAATTGTGCGGCTTGCTACCGCGTCGTTCTCGTGTCGCATTGTAACGGTCTATTTCTTCTGAGCCTGCTCGTAGACCCAGTCGTTCAAGCCCTGGCGGTTGCTATGCTTGTCAGCTCTGCACGCAAGTGTCTGTGGAATGACCTACCGGGCTATTTCAACAGCGTAGAACTGCATGCGTACTGCAAAGATAGTCCCATCCTGTGTGTAGTCGGTCTTCGGGCTAGCACGCAGCATGGCGCCGAAGTTGTAGTCGTCGACCTTCTTCTCGTACTGGTTGATGAAGTTGCGCCATCGCTCCTTACCAGCCTTGCTCTTCATCTCGTCCTCGTTTATTGTGGCCGATGCATCGAAGTCGGGGAACTCCTTCTGGAAGTTCTCGTAGATCTCGTCGTCCAGCTTAGTGAGGCGCAACGTCGAGCCCTTGACCTTTTCGAGGATGTTCCAGTATGTCTCCATATGCTGAACAACTGCGCACATCATTAGCGAGGTCCCATATTGACTCTGTGGGCTTACACACCCTTTACTGCAAACTGCTTCTCGATATCCTCGAAGTTGTCTGCATGCTCGGCATCGAGCGGAACACCAGGTGCGCCGAGGGACATGTTTGGGTGTGTGATGTTGGTAAAGTTTTATGTGCGAGAGCGGATGTGACTTGAGCAGGACTCTGTGCTATGCGATGGCTGTATTGGTGGTGATAGAGTTGGGCGCAAAGTGCTGTAAATTTCGTGCCAAAACTGAGCGCTCCGTCATTGTGAAGACCCCGCCACAACTGACTGCGCCGGTGCGGGGCGTGACTGAACACCAAAAATTCCACAACGAGCTGTAGGATTCCATCAGATAGCAGTAACATTGCTTGCCAATGCCACCCACACTTCATGTGAGTACTCCGTGGAGGAACTTGCATACCGATGCTGATTGAACCAGCATGAGAGCACTTGTGTACCAGTGACTGCATTGGCCGCGTGCGGAGCGCTTCTGATTGCCGCCGAAGGACCATTTCTGCGCTTCTATGACGCCAAGAGCTCACAATACATTGCGTCAAAGCGCGTCTTCAAAGCTCAAGCTGTGCATGGAATATGTGTGTACGCTGGAGAACTCGACAACGAAGCAAAGCTCGTGGTTTGGGGCGGACGTCTCATCCGTGCACTCCGTATCAGCAATGCAACAGACTATCAGCTCCAAGAGCCGATGTCTCCAAGTTTGTCAAATGTCGTGAAAGCTCCTGACTGGATTCTCGACCTTGCGCCTCGACTGAGTAGCCTGGGCGAGGAAGATGTGTACAGTCCAGGCATATGTGCCGCAGTGACAGCGCACAATGCACTTCTCCAGATTACAATACAATGGCAGACTGGAACAGCAGATATCTCCAGGTAGGCTATTGTTTCTTTACACAACTATCATGTCTTGGGAATACTATGAGGTGCTGATAAATGCTATAGCCCTCTCAAAATCGATATTGCTGAGCTGACCACGAGCTCGCGATCTATCCTGTACTCCGCACATTTGCTTTGGGAGTCCTCTGACTGCATACTTATAGCTGCCGGAACAGCATTTGGCGAGATCATGTACTGGTCCTGGAACAAGTCTGGTCATGGTCAAGCATCGTCCTACATCCATCAAGTCTTCCTTGGTCACGAAGGCTCGATTTTCGACGTTCGTATTTCGAAAGAGTTGCAGCGCGGTCGCTGGGGAAACTTGAGAAGAGTCATTGCTTCTTGCAGTGATGATCGCACGATACGTCTGTGGGATGTCTCGAACGTGATTTCCAATTCTGGTGGAAGCAAAGCTGTTGACTCAGGTGCAGAAACGCAACGAACCCGCCACACAGGATTCAGTGTAGCGGCCACCGAGAATCCTCCAGACAGTTCAAACTGCCTCGCGATTGGATGGGGTCATACATCGAGAGTCTGGAGGGTAAGATTCCTGGACTCTACTCCTTGCGATGGATTATTGGCTCTTCTGTCAGCTGGCGAGGATGCTACTTCACGCACATGGGAGCTTGTAGCCAGCTCGGATAAAGCTGGCATGTTACCGTACATGCTACAACAGACCGACTGTGCCGCTTACCATAACGGCAAGAACATGTGGTCCATGATCACCTGTCACCAGACTACTGGCTCCTTGCACGTTGTCTGCGGTGCTGCTGACAGCAAACTCACCAGCCATTCTCTGTTTAGAGCTGGTAAATACAGGGAAGGTAGTGGTGGCAGTTCCGCTGAGTATAGTGTGCAAGATCTGCTTCGTATGGTGCAGCCTTCGATGGAAACGTCCAAGTCTGGAAAACCCTCGAAGAAAACAGATTCGATCAGATGTTATTGCTTTGTACTCGACAGGGCCTTCCTCCTTATCACCAACTCCGGCAAAATCCTCCAGCAGTCGTTCGGTACAGACGCAAAGAGTACGCCACGGGGTAGCCTGGCCGCATTGACATTGATAGACCAGCTAGACGAGCTGTCCGGCTATTCTACCTGTGCCAGCGTGTCTGCCCATGGTATAGCTTTTCTTGGAGGTACCAAAGGTGGTATCTATATGTATCATGCAAGCGATACCTCTCTACAAATTGTTCACACGGTCACTGGCAAGGTTGGCTCTCTTTTTGCGAGAGATGTTTCATCCATCAACGACCAGAAGCGCATCGCGCTCCTCATCACCCTGGTCGGGCAGCGGCATGCTCAATTACTGTTCATCAACATGGCAACAAGTCCCACACCCGCAAAGGTGGAAGTCACATCTATACCTTTGTCGGAAGCCTCGACAGGATCTATTATCACAAGCATGACGGTAATTGATACAAACTTGACGAAAACAGTCTTGTCCCTTGGATTTCGCCGCGGTTTGATAGGTCTGTATGCCATCTCGCACCACGCTGAAAACCCACAAGGACATCTCTTTCGCATCATTGAAAAAGCTCATGGGGATGAAACTGTCACCGCAATGCAGTTCCAGATCTCATCTGAGCATGCATCCATTGGGTACCTGTATTCAGTGGGACGTGATGGTTGTCTTGCTGTGCACTGGATAGATCTTGGGGAAAACATCCTCACGCTCGTACACAGGCTCGTACTACCATTTGGTCCGAATATTGAGGACCTTTATTTCCATAACCAACACCTACTAGTGCACGGCTTTTCAAGCAAAAAGTGGGTTCTGTATGACGTTACTTCCGAGGAGGAGATCATGGGAATTGAGACTGGGGGTGCACATCGCAGTTGGGCGTTCCAACCAAGTCAGGCGCTTGACAGCCCAGAAGGTGGTACGTTGGTATGGACCAGAGCCTCTAGTTTGCACATATGCAGCCAGCAAGGTGCAAATCACAAGGTATTACGATCTGGCGGTCATGGGCGTGAGATCAAAGCAGTAGCAGTAAGCCCATCGGTGAGCAGCTCTGGGTCATCTCATGGACATCACCATTTGATTGGCACTGGTGCTGAAGATACCGATATAAGACTTTTTCAGTATGTCGAAGGCGAACTGCTCTGCCGCACAACGTTGCGCAAACATACTACTGGTATCCAGCATCTTCAATGGTCTGACGATGGTGGTTATCTTTTTAGTAGCGCCGGATCGGAGGAGTTCTACATTTGGAGAGTTCGTTCTTTAGAGACTGTGATTGACATTGGGGTTGTTTGCGAATACGTCTACACACCCGAAAGCGAATTTTCGGATTTGCGCATCATGTCTTTTGACGTCAAGCGGTACGGCAGTGGTTTCACGATTGCGATGGTTTTCTCAGATTCAAGTGTCAAGGTCAGTACAGTCTTGAGCCCATGCGACACCTGCTGACTTTAGAAGATGTATCGTTTTGATCCAACCCTTGCGATCAAGTGGCAGCCCATGTCCAAAGGTGTCTATTTCACGTCATGCCTTACGCAATGTATGATTCTCTCACCCATCACTCTTTTGACTGCTGGCACGGACGGCCACGCAGTGGTCTGGCCTTTGTCCACTGGTGCGCCAGCCCAAGCTCTGGTTTGGCGAGATCCCATACGAATTCACCAAAATGCGTCCAAAACAATGACATCCTACACTAACAGCGATGGTGCGTCGTTGATTGTTTCCGGTGGAGATGATGGAGGCCTCGCCTTCCTCCTTGCTTACAGCACAAGGTTAGATGCATCGGCAGCAGCACAAGTACTCCCTGTATCATCAACATTGCTTGTGAACCGCGCGCACAGTTCGGCTGTCACAGCCTGCGCAATATTCAGTGTGCAGTCACGCACATATGTCCTCACCTCAGGAAACGACGAATGGATACGGCTTTGGGAGGTCACCATGACAGAAGCCGAGAACATTGGCACAAGCGTGGATAGCTCGGTCGGCCTGACAGTTCGGCGGTTATCCAAGGTCAAGACCAGTGTTGCTGATGTCTCGAGCATGGCAGTATTGGACAGTGTTGGCGATGCGGCCAGAGTACTGCTCTGCGGTGTTGGAATGGAAATCATTCGGTGTGAGTTATGATTAAAGAAGATATGGACTCAATTATGGTGTCTCACAATCTGTACTTCCATGCTTGGACAAGGGTTTGTCTGAATCAAAGCCATACCCGAGCATTTCTTATGATATTTCCTGACATGACCACCGTCAGTCCACTTAACTTCAATGAAGTAAAAGTCAAAGCTCATCGTCATAAAGATGAGGCCGTAGAGTCGGATACAGCCGCATGCGACGACAGGCTAAGCTTGTTTTGGTAGGTCGTCGTCCGGGGCAACGGGGTGTTGTTAGCAACAAAGCACGACCCACCGCTACTGCTACCACCCTGTTCCATCCCTCTCCCACGAGAGCTCAACATCTCGCACTACTAACCCGCGACTATCGCATATATCCAGACACATCATGGTCGCAACACGTCGCGGTGTGAAGGCCGCCCCGGAGGCCGCGCCTGCCGCCTCGACACTGGCTGCGCCGCCCAAGCGCGGCAGGAAGAAGGCTACCGTTGAAGAGGCCGTCGAACCCGCGCCCACTGCTACAAAACCCACCAGGACCACAACAACAAAGCGAAAGACAAAGACAGAGCCAACACCCGAGCCGGAGCCTGTTGTCGAGGACGTCCCCACGCAGAAGAGGACACGCGCAACACGTGCAACCAAGACTGAAAACACAGAAGAAGAACACGCACCTGCAGCGTCTAAGAGAGCGACGCGCGGTCGCAAAGCATCGACACCAATTGTTGAAGAGCCTGTCATTGAAGAGGCAGTTGAAGAAGAGGAGTCTGCTATGCCACAAGAACCCATCAAAATTCAAGTCGCAACCCGCGCTCGCAAAGCGCCCGTGAAAAAGACACCGGCGAAGAAGGCTGCTCCTGTCATTGTCGACGAGTCTGTCGTAGAGGCAGAAGAAGAGGTGCCAGGCACGGCGACACGGACACGCAAGACTGCCACCAGTGAAGAGTCCGTCACAGAAGAGGCACCTAAGCCAGCGTCGCGCGCACGTAAAGCGCCGGTCAGGAGAATGCCAAATACAAAGGCTGACGATGCTCCTGCCGAGAGCACAATCATCGCTGAGCCCATCAAACCAGCATCTCGCGCCCGCAAAGCCGCCGCTCCACTCGACACAGCACCAGTCCTTGCGCCCCCCAGCAAAGCTACTCGCACAACTCGCAATACCGAAATCCCTCCTCCTTCACCTCTCAAGGCGCCCGCACGTAAGCCAACCAAGAAGGCTACACCAGCTAAAGCTGCCATGGCTGCCCTCAAAGTGCCTACACCAGTCGAGGTGCCTATCGTCGAGGAGACCGTGTCTGCACCTGAGCCAATCGAGGAGCCCTTCACAGAGTACCCTACAGTTCCCTCCACACCTGCACACGCCGCTCAGCCTCTGACTAACAAGCGAGCGCTATTTGAGCTCCCTCAATACCCCAAGACACCCTCACACATCTCTGCACCCATCACATCTAGAGCAGCCCTTGCAACGCTACCTGGTTATCCAAAGACACCAGCTCACATCAAGGCTCCTGTTTCGAATAAAGCTGCGCTACCCGAGATGCCAGACTATCCTAACACACCAGCACATATCCAAGCCCCTGTCCCCGCCTCTCCTGACACTGATGTATTGATGACTGAGATGCCTGAAGAATACCCTAAGACACCTCCTGCGCATATCAACACACCGATGAACCGCAAGGACGCAATGAAGGAGCTGCCAGACTACCCGAAGACACCCGCCCACATCAAAGCGCCAATGGCTGCTAAGGACGCTTTGAACGAGTTGCCCGGATATCCAAAGACTCCTGCACACATCAAAGCACCACTGAGTTCGAGACAAGCACTCGCTGAGCTCCCCGACTACCCGAAGACCCCTGCGCACATTGTGTCTCAAACACGTCTAAGTGTTATCGAAGAAGTGTCCATGGATACGTCTGCTACACCAGAAGCAGCCATCCTACCTCCCGTTGGATTCTTTGCAGTACCTCGCACACCAGCAGCGCAATGCTCACCGATGCACGTTGCGAAGAAGGAGATCTTCACACCTCAAGGCGCGACTCCTGCAGTTGTCCTGCACGCGCCTTGTACGCCTCGAGCGCAGTCCTCGCCAGAACACGTTGCGGTTAAAGAAGTCTTCACTTCACCTGTGTCTGCCGTTGAGGGTGCCGAAAACGCGGACGTGGAAGCTACAAGCCCAGTAGCTACCACTTCTGTTGATGCTGTCATCACACCAGTTCGAAGCAATACGCCTGAGATCCTGCAAAGGACACCAGCTGTTCGATTCATGGCACCATCTACACCGCGCGCACAATGCTCGCCAGAGCATGTTGCCGTTAAGGAGACGTTCACGCCACCTTCCATGACGCCAGCGGTCGAGCTAAAGGCGCCTTGCACACCGCCAGCTCAAACCTCGCCGGAACATATCGCGAACAAGGAGAACTTCACGCCCCGTTCAGCGGCCCCAGTGACACCCGTTCGAGCCGCAAGCGCAAACAGGAAAGCTCTGGGTGAGCTACCTGATTATCCCACAACGCCAGCTCTGGCTATGGAGGCAGCCATTCAGGAGGAGATCCGAGCATCAGCAAAGAAGCAAACGCCATCGCCATCACACTTCTCCACTCATGACACATCTTTTGATGAGAGCAGCGAGGTGAATGATATCAGCATCTCAGAGCTTGAGAACGAAAACACCCCTGCTGAGAAGCCTCAGGCTCAATTTGCACCGCTGCAGTTGAAGCCCTTGACGCTGGCACCACCGACAACCAAAATACCCTTCTTCGCGCCACCCACATTCACGCCATCGGTCTTCACGCCCCGCGCAACCGGATCATTGTTCTCAGCCCCAGCTCAGAAATCGCCGGCGAAGGCCGCCACATTCACAGCATCCACCAACTTTTCGGCTTCTGCATTCGCTTCACCCATGAAATCTTCACTTCGCTCTCCTGTCAAATCGTCTTTGCGATCGCCCGAGAAGAGGAAGAGCAACGACAGCCCGAAGAAGGCTGTCACGTGGGGCGATTTTGAGGAGCCGTCCATTCTCTTCGATGGCCCTCTGCAGGGCCTGACCTTCTACGTCGATGTCATCTCCGATAGCGGGAAGGACCAGTCCTTCCTCTTCGAAACTCTGCTTACAGATCTCGGCGCGAAGGTTGCCAAAGAGTGGAGCAACGTTGATATCACGCATGTCCTGTATAAGGACGGTAAGCTTGAGACACTCAAGAAGGTTATTGAGAGTCGTGGAACTGTCAAGGCTGTGAACGTCAGCTGGGCCCTTGAGTGCGAGGCAAACAAGAAACGCATTGACGAGGCCAAGTACCTTGTCAATCTTTCTTCAGCTCTTCCATCAAGTCCAAAAGCGTCCTTGGTGCCTTGCACACCTGCAAAGACTCCCTCCAAATACGCTCTCCCGCCATCATCAGGCGAGCGCAGCCAGCCGGCAACTCCCACCTCATCTGAGTTTGACCGCTCCATCAATCTTGACGACAAGGAGAACAGTGAGCTTGGTATCTACTTCGAACCTGATGGCAAGATGGCCGTTCGCACCCTGCCACAGAAAAAGTCCAACTTCCTTCTGAGCCGCAGCCCAATCAAGACACCAAGCAAGCAGAGGATGATGACGGCCACGCCCATGAGGCCATTCTCGACCACCAAGAAGAGAAGTGCGGAGATGTTTGCAGGCATCTCGATGGCACCACCCAAGAAGTTGAGGTTGTTCTAAGCTGGATATTGGTATCTGGAATCTGCATTTGGGGAGCATGGAGGTAGGAGAGCTGACGTCTCCATTTTTCTGATTTTACAAAGTTTCTGAGCGTCTTCATCTTGGCATGGTCTTCGCCACCTCCATCGAGGCTTGAGAGCTCGTCATTGCGTTGTAGCATCTAGCGGTGCTCCCGTGACGAACTCAATATAGCCAGTTGAAGGGCGGAGACGGATGCGGCATTGTCATGTCTTGAAGCTTCGACTTCGGCATTTGTTGATGTTTATACCTGCATAGCCCCACATTCACTTGTCCTATGGACAAAAGGGCACGGCGTTGTACATGGAAACAGGTTGGGGTGTTTATACATTGCTTGTTCATAACCCATATACAATCGAATCGCAAACTCGATCAAGTACTTCACACTCTCACCCCCTGCCTGCCCTGCAACTCCTCATACGCCGCACTCGAATATGTCTTCCCCTCCAACTCCATCCTCTTTAAAATGAAATCCGCAAACGCAAACGCCGATCCTGTCCCCATTGTCGGATGTCCATGCATCGACGCCGCGCTGCCTGCGAGCGCCCATTGTGCTTCCTCACGCGCCTCAGGCGTGGTGAGATTGACACCGAATTCCTAATCTTCTGTCAGCATGCTTCACCATTGTTGCGTGAGGGCAGCGCGGTTACGCAGCCGCATACACCAGCGCATGGACAAGTAGCGACAACATACATGCGAGCAGTCCTTGATAAACGTAGCAGCGTCGTGGCTGTTCTTCATTTCGGCCTTGAGCGGCGTGTGTTTGGCAAAGTGCGTAATGTCTAGCTTGGGGTCGATGTTCTTGAGCAGCAGCACCAGCGCGTTGGCGACCAGGTCGCGCTGCGGGTTAGAGTGGTCGGTGTGCATTGTGTGGTGCTCGTTAGACATTATTGATTTAACTAGAATTATACTATTTTGATGGTGACAAGGATTTGGAACGGGGGTCTTTTGCGCCCGCGACGACGGTAATGGAGTTGGTTATATGTAAGTCTTTAGGGCAGTCACCCCATTGCTTGTGCACAAGTTGATTGGATTCATGGCTTGCGTCACTGATCTCGACGTTCTTGCGATAGCGCCAATGGAGGGGAGTCAAGCGCGCCGCGCCGTCTGGCAAGGGCCGCGGCGCTGGGAGGTGTGGTGAGGGCCTGGCGCTCTAGCCATCATCACGCGATGGTTCGATGCCCATTCGAGAAGGTCGATACTGTGTGACAGCGACATGGCAAGCCACGCATGGTAGTGCTGGGGTAATGATCTCGGAGTGGGTGCCGGATAGAGGATGGTAAGGCTTCTCCGCAAAGCTTCGGTTCATGACGTAGCTGCCAAGGGCTCCCCGATAGATGCTTGTGAACATGAAAGGCATGAGGCCGTGTTGTATTAAGAAGTACTATTTAGTGTATGTGTGTATTTTCCGGTGCACGAGGGTTGTATGACTTGCCGACGATTCCGGCTTACCATTGCTTGAACTTCTTGAAGATGGGCACCTGTTCAAAATCATCCACGCTCCAGTTCAGGTTGCCATCTTTATCTATCCATGCTCCTACATCGCTGCTCTTGAGCTCCTTCTTCTCGTTCTCCTGAATTTCTTTCTTGCTAACACCCATATCATCCCTCGCAAGCCAGATGATTGGTGTCTGACTGGTGTATGCAGGATGAAGATATGCTTTGCGAACTTCTTCGTCAGTATATTCTGGCACATAGTCTTCATCGAATTCGCCGTCACGCAACCACTTCTTCATTGCTCCATGACTCGCGAAGATGTGTGGCTCGAAGAATCGAGCCAATGGACCTGTGACCCGAGGCGATATCCGTACAGTGCTGCTAATGCGATGTATGCGTGAAATCTCACGCTGAACTGCGTCCGATTCGCCTTCCTCTGCAGAAGAGAGGAGGGGTGCCTCTTCATCATCTTCATTGCTGCTACCATCAAGAGCTAGATCGGCGGGGAGGTATTGCTCAAGAGGCGCGAAGTGGCGGTTAGTGAGGACGTTGAAGATGATCGTGACGATGAACAGTATCGCAAGTAAGACTGTTGGACCGAATGCGCCTCGAAGACTGAACAATCCAATCAAGCAAAGCTCGGCGATGTAAATCCCAGTGAGCATTTGCTGCAACGAAAGTGTGTAGCTATGTCCTTTGGTGTCGACCTTAGGCTGCGCGGTGAAGAGCAACATGTAACGATAACTGAGGTAGAAAAGGAAAAGGCCTACTGCAGCGAAGCCTAGAACTAATGGTGCGATGCAAGAGTATACGATTGCTAGAGTCGATCAGTAGGGTTCATGTCAACAGATCAAATCAGAACCGACCAATGATGACAAAGTTGACATATTTCGGAAATAATTTGCCCCATTGCATGCCTCGCAGAGTGACGTAGCTGTTGTACTTTTGTCGGGGCGTTTTATCAAAGAATTTGTCGAAGAATAGGTAAGAGAGGACATCGGAATAGTTAAGTAGATTGTCAGAGGCGCTTGTCAAGCCTTGGACTACAAAGTAAGTAAGGTAGGAATTCGAGGCACGAGGTAGACGCTCGGCGAGTAGCTGTGGAACCTGGTTGGGGTTCTTTGCGATCTGCGAGACCACGGTCGCTGCTCCAGACGACAGTGATGTTACCAGGAAGACTTGCAAGACTTGAAATACGTAGTACCACTTTAGCACCTTCAACTCTGTGGATGTTTTGGTAGGCTCGCCAAATGTGGTGAAAATATCTATCTTGGTCAGCGAGGTCATTATCATTGGCTTTCGACTTACATCTGAAAATCTTCGGGACATACTTGCTCAGCGCACTCAGAAGCAAAGGTGGTACCAAACCGGTCAGAAGGTTGATGATGCTATCTGGCAACTGATTGAGAAAACCTAGAAACTTAAAATTCTCTGCCAGATAAGAAACGTTTGACACAGCACCGACGAAAGCAACTGGAATCGACCAAAAAACAATCAGAGCAATGACAAGCCCATGAGCGAGTATTCCCTGGGATATGCGACGTGAGGGCTCAATGGTGAGGTTTTCCCAGAAGATCTCGCTAGGTTGAATGCCAGTGAAGCGAGGGGTGAGAGACAATATGTCTGAAGATGCGACCTGCTGGTATGCCTTCTGTGCAGCGGATTGCGTACGAAACTGGACGAAGACTGCGGCCGCACCATGGTGGCTTTGCGCATTCGCATTGGATTCTCGCGCCTTGTATACATCCTCTTCCTTCTCCAGAAGTTGGTTGCGGCAATGATCAATGCTGTCCACTTGCTTGCCAACAGGGAATGTTGTCTTCAACCTTTGTGTCGGTCGTAATGATTGCTTGACGCTATCAGGAAGGCTGCCATAAGTAATCCTCTGTCCATGATGTCTAGCTTGACTCCGCCTCCCTTCTCCATTGGCTTTTTGAATCAGTGAGATCTCTGCAGTCTCAAGCTCATCGACCTTGGAATCTCTGGAAGATACAAGGCTTTGTAGCTTTTGCGCCTTGGTTACGGGCCAGACCTTGATCGCATCTTCACCAAAGAAGCGCTGCATGTTGCTTTCATCCAATGCAGCCGTCGGCGCCGACAGGAACAAGACTGTACGCGAAGACAGTAGATTCGCATTGGGCTTCGACAAATTCCATGCTTGGCGAAGTCCAATCAGCCACAATCGTTCACGTGCTATTGTGAACATGACGAAGCTGAAAAATACCCAAGCAATGACGGCATGAGCGTACAAATACTTTGTCTCCACGACATTGCCAATCGTAACACGATCTAACTCGTTGCCTGTGCCGCCACCTGCAGCATTGATTGGCATTAGAATTGGCCACGTAAGGGCACATCCTATCACGCAAATGAAAATCATAATCCGAAGGAATCGCAGGAACAGGTACGAGTCAATGGACTGGTGGTAGAGGGTAAACTTGTCGGGTACCACCCTCATAGTATGCACCCAGTCCCAATAAGAATGGCTCTGGCATGGCGTGCGGTCCTTTTTTGGTATTGTACCAAGATACGTCCTTGGAAAGTAGATTTTGGGGAACTTTGGCCTGATTACCACAAATGCCAAGACAAAGAGACTGGCGAGTGCGAAAGTCGGGATGAAGGCAGCCGCCACTGCCTTGAAAGATGACGGGCCACTGGGCTAAGATGGGCATGTCAGTATGGAATTTCAAGGTCTGCCTTCCAAGCATGTAGGAATGGCCCGAGACGCGCCAATTGAGGAAATGAGGTCTCTGAATGGGACATGAGCGAGGGTTGTGTATATGCACATACCGATTTCCCACCATCATTCGTGCCATTACTGGCAAGCATGATGGTCTGTACGTCCATCTTTTCGCGAATGTTTGAAGTTCTGGAATCTAGAAGCACCAGTTACGTCATAGTCGTGCGGGATGAGAAAAATGGCACGAGTACCGCTGTATGAGAAGAGTTAAGAAAAGGGTGCGTTTGTGAGGTATTAAGGATGGGTGTAGGGTAGCCAAAGCTTAGGGTGATGGGCAGGTCGAGTTCTTGGTTCCAGTGGTTGCCTGCGCTGAGCATGACGTCGATCATCCGTGCACCCCCGCGGAAGTCTATTGCGATGTCTATTCCCATCAGCATACAGCGGCAGCAACTCATCTTTAACAGCATTTTCTCGCATCGTTTCTAGGCCTTGAGAAAACATTCGAGATTGCTTTGACTTCTGATCTCAAGTCTGGTCCGTAATGACACCACTGGCTACTAGATATCTGCTGTTGACCACTTTTGTCCAATTCAATCTGCTCATTCTCACTGTTTACAATGCCAGGGCATGACCTGGACTCCCTTACGAATTGTTGGAAACTGCTTCAGCTTTCTGCGTGTCAACACACACTTTTCGTCACTCCTGTACCAGTCACCCATTTTCGTTCTCCGGGATTGTCTGATATGTGGTGGCTTTGTAAGCTACTGTTAGTAAAGTTGCTTGTTCGCGCACGACACACGATCTCTGTCACGACAAATTTACTCCTGATCCCTCTTGTATACAGAGGAAAAAGCAGGCGGGGAAACTGCATGTATCTGACAAAGTGGTCGAGGCTGTCTGGTTCATTTCCCCCCTGGACGAACGACAAGAGTGCAGGATATTCGCATTAGCGAAGAGGAGCTGTTTCTGCTGATCTTGAGCCGACATGCGACAGACTGAAAGGGAGTGTGATTGCGTTTACGGATTCTTCACAAGCGAATGGGTTCTGCACAGTACGCTGAGCCCCTTGTACGGCGAAAAAGAAATGATGGTCGTTTCCGGTGTCGCTGTGCATGACTCGTAGCTCTGACATGTGAAGAAGCCATGTCAGAAGTGCTCCGGGATGACAACCATCACTTGCTCAGCTCATCATGATCGTCTCTGCATGTGGGCACCTTGTGATCTTAGAACAACTAAGAATTACTACCAAAACAGGAAATATGACTCCACGGTGCAGCACATGTCTCAACTCCGAGCAAGACGGGAAGGACGCACGCCGACCTGGGGTTCTGTATTGACGTGTGACTTCAGACCAGGAAGATCGCTGTGACAGAAGATGGATTTGCGCGAATTATTGCTGAGGTGTCGACTGAAGCCCATTCTTTGCTGAGAACAGGCTTTTCCAGGAATACAGCAACTACCCGGCGAGCTGCAGGAACACGTCGAGCAGCCGGGTTTCGTATGCAAAACAGAGATGCAGGTCTCGTGGACGCGCGAGTTCGGAGAGGTGTGTTATCGATACGTTGACGTCTTGCCGCCTTTTGACTAGCTGCATGCTACGATCCGTGAATGATGGCGAACCACGTTCATGCGCCCAAAGTCTTCAAGCATCCGAGCGTGGTCGCTGGCAAATGCCAACAGCTGCAAATTCCAGCATTTTTTTTCTTTGCACATGCATTGCCAGCTCGTTGGTGCTCCCTGCAACCCACTGATCCCTTACCTGCATTGGTACCACAGCCGTTGTGCGCCTTCCGCGACTCGCGCCGGACCGTCGCAGCGACGCGTGACCATTATTTAATGGATGACGGACTCTCACCGCAATGCCTACACACTATCCTCCACTAAGGAACGGTCCCAGCGCACTTAGAACATCCGCGGCAGTCGACCTCTCTTGGGCTATATTATCGACCAGTTCCCCACAATCCTTTGCTGAAGGCACTCCCACTGCTTCGTAGGCCCCGTAGCACTCGCGCATGGCGTGCCCACATCCATGTCCTTCCTGTCCGACACAGTATTGTCGGGAGGCAGTACGCGACTTCACGTAGCAGGAATTCACGAGACCGGCGGGAGGGTCATTCGGAAGAGCAAGAGCCATGGCGGATTCCTGTCGCCTCTTACGAGACTTGTGCGCAATCCAGTGCAATCACTTGGTGATGCGCTTGCCAGGCAATACACTGTACCTTTCCCGGACGACTCAGATGAAGATTCAGACCGCAAGCAGATCTTGTACCTGCGCTTGAAGAACGTGGGTCCCGCGTTTGGTGTTTGCATTTTCACATGCTAACGGTGCCTCCCAGGCTGAGACATATGATGGGTGGAAAGCCGCGGCGGCCGACCTCGATGTTCTGGAAGGAAATAATGCTTGGAAAGATAGAGACGAGTCTCCAGAGTACGATGCGGCACTGGTCGCGGCACGCCTCCGAGAGCTGGACGAAGCACGACTCAGCTGCGACGTGAGGAAGATGTTGTTCCTGATTCGAACAACACTTACACGAGATCTTGGCGATATGGGTAGTCTGCGCCTGTACAAGCACTCCCATATCGGCACAAAGAGGCTTATTGAGCGATATATCGACTCGGCACAACAGACCATGACGGCCCTGCTTGACGTTTCAGCCAAACAGGGCGATCAGTGCCCTATCGACCCCCAGACACTTGTGCAACAACTTCTGCAGGCACGCCAATCATTCGGACGCAGCGCACTGCTCTTATCTGGTGGCGGGACGTTTGGCATGAATCACATTGGAGTTGTCAAGAGTCTTTGGGAAAACGGCCTCCTTCCGCGTATAATATCGGGAGCGTCTGCTGGAAGCATCGTTTGCGCTGTGTTGTGCACCAAGACGGATGCAGAAATACCGGATGTCCTGCATGAATTTTGCTATGGTGATCTGGACGTTTTCGAGAAAGCAGGGGAGCCAGAGACCATTCTGAAGAAAATCGCGCGCTTATGCCAAACTGGCACTCTGTTTGATATGACACACCTGAAAAGAGTTATGCGACAGATGCTTGGCGACATGACTTTCCAGGAGTCATACAATCGTACAAGACGTATTCTCAACATCCCTGTCTCGACTTCATCGATCTATGAGCTGCCTCGGCTCTTGAACTACATCACAGCGCCGAATGTCATGATCTGGTCGGCTGTGTAAGTAAATGTCAGCACCAAATCCAGCCTTGCTGAGCTGACTATTGTAGATGCACCTCGTGTTCGGTACCTCTCGTATACGCACAGTCCGAGCTAAAGGCCAAAGACTTGAAGACTGGCAGGGAAGTCTCATGGGATCCTGATCCTGATGCCAAATGGATCGATGGTTCCGTGGACAATGACCTTCCTATGACTCGTCTTGCGGAAATGTTTAACGTCAATCATTTCATCGTTTCTCAGGTCAATCCACATGTGGTGCCATTCTTGGAGAAAGAAGAGGAAATCATAGCTGAAGAGGCCCAGGGCACTGCACTCTCGGCTGGTTCTTACTGGATGAGTGGCATTGCAAATCTTGCGAAAGGCGAGGTGCTGCATCGACTACAGGTGCTTGCAGATATCGGCGTCTTTCCAACTTATGTTACGAAGCTGAAGGGACTTCTAAGCCAGCGGTATTCGGGTGATATCAACATCTTTCCAGCTATATCGTATGCCGACTTCCCTCGCGTTCTGAGCAACCCAACAACAGAATACATGCTTGGGTGTCTGCTCACAGGACAGAGAGCTACTTGGCCAAAACTCTCCAGGATACAGAACCATGTCGCTATTGAACTTGCGTTGGACAACTTGATCCAGAAGGCCAAAGCAAGCACTGTCTTCAATCAAGCTATGACAGAATCTCGATCTAGTACATTGTCACGGCCAAGTTCGCAAGGTCATGAATCTTCCACGACCTCTCGAATACGGCCGAACAGCAAAAGACTACGCTTTGAGACCAGAACAGAGCCTTCCAGTCCAATCCTATCAAGATCAGCCTTGTTGAGCCCTGCCAATACGCGTTCGGCTCCCAAGTTGTCTGCGTATACGCACAAGAACACCGACTACAAGCGATCTTCAAGTGTGCCTAAACCGCAGGGCAACCATGCTGCAGATACCATATCATCGTCTACAAATCCCGAAGATTCATCTGATAAAGAGTACTACGCCGAGATTGACTCGGACACTTCTGAAATACTTTCATCTCCATCACCCATCACTTCACCATCTTCTCATGGGCTTACCCTGTGGCCATCAGAACGCCACGCACACCTGCTCTCTGCTTCAGCACCAACAACCCCTGTGCTATCGACATCATCCGATCGCCATATGGGCACACTACTTAATCTTGCCATGACTCCGGCCAACGTCAAAACAGCCGGTCCTAGCTCTCCAGAACTACGCTACAAGAGGTTATTTCACCCACCAGGACCTGTAGCACCAGAACTTAATGTCAAGCCTCCCACACCAAATCACGTTGAATCCTTGTGCACCGTTACCCCATCAACACCGAGTGTCAGCCCAGCACACAGCCGACGTGGAAGCAGCGCGGGGCTGTTGGATATTTCCGGATCGAGAGGAATGCTGCGACGAAAGAGGAGTGTTGTGGGCTTCCAGGAGGGCTATTTCGAATGAGAAGCGATCATCACTTTCTTTGCGTGAATAGATATTTATTTCAAGATAGCGTTTATGCTGCACAGGGTCAACAACAATAGAGCAGCGATGCATAATCCGGAGTTGAACCGAATATATCTGGAGAGGGAGATTAAAACAACTATCATTTGGCGTGGATAGGATGAGAGATGTTGCCTCTCTTCGACACTATTGTATACCATGGATTGGAGTGATCAGCTTCATGAGCATGGAAGGGGCCGTAGATCGTAAATGAATCGACTCGTAGTATGGTATTTTTGTTGTGTTTACGGTCTTGAAGATGTTTATTTTGACAAAGTGCAGGGTTGCGCGTTCAGGAGAGATGATGATCCCGCGGATGACCTCATTTCAGTCGCGCGATCCCTGCATACAGCCTTTACTCGACAATACCTAGTCTAGCACTTCATATTAACCGTACCCCTCGACGCGCCCGTAGCCCCTAGAACGCGTCGCAACATCAGCACCTCCCATATTCGTACATTCAATCGCTTCACTCGTTGCAAGTCAAATAGCAATGGCTGCCGCAACTTCCGCGACAGTCACGGTCGATCCACCGGTTGTGAAGAAGCGTGGGAGGCCCAGAAAAGTCGTCGATGAGAGCGTTGTGGTGCCGGACACGGCTGCAACAAGGAAGGCATCGACCAAGGCCAAGGCTGCCCCCAAGTTGAAGTCAATGGAGGGCATGAAGGAAAAGAAGAAGACCCTGACAAGGGTGTCGGACTACAAGACGAAGAAAGAGACAGCTGCGCCTGCTCAGACGAACAGCGCACAACAGGCTACGTCTATCACGCCCGTAAACAGCAAGATCCTGGACGAGGTTAGGGCCAAAGGGACTTTCAGCAAGTCGTCTGTGCCGCCGTCGGCTGAGCCCAAGCAGCCTTTCGTCCCACCTGTTCCAGGCCCTGCGCCTGTTGCTCCCATTCTTCCTGCCGCCGCAAAAACTCCGTTTGCAAATGCAGACCCTACACTTGAATCGTCAGAACCCTCAGTCCAGCAGCCTGTCGATGAAGTTGTCTCGAAACCTGTAACTCCGCAAACGACTTCTGCCTCGAGCGAGCGCGCAAACATCATCCCACCAAAACCAACCGCTACCACGATCCCTCTCCCACGCAATCCCCTCACAGCTCCTTCGCCAATCTCGGGATCCCCCAAACCACGCATTGCATTCGCCGAGCCTGCACCTAGAGCGCCTCCGCGTGCTCCAAGGTACCCAACTCGACTCATAGAGCCAACACCAGACACAAAGCTGCCGCCAAAGTACAAGAAAGCAGCGCGACAAGTCACAAGCATCATTGTGGGGATACCAATCATCATCGTGGTAGGGTATGAGCTGTATGGGCGATGGAAATCACAGATCAATACGAAGTTTGAGGAGAGAGCAAGGAGAGATCCTGCGCGTAAGGAGCTAAGTGGGTAGGAGGTGTGTATAGAAACGAGGCCAATGACGAACGACGATGACATTACTCCAACATTCTTCGCCCTTATACTAGATGCTGCAGCTCGGCATTGGCCGTGTTAGAACATTCGCTTACGCCTTTCCCGTGACGAAGGCAGTCATAGCTTTCACAGCACTTCCACCGTAAGCCTTCAACAGGTCTGTGGCTCTCTGCTTGCTCAAATCGAGCTCCTTGATCTGCGCCTGGTCAGCCACATTATCCAGTAATTCAACGCGATATTTGACAAACCAGCAAATTGACATCAGCGGGCTCAACCTTGACGTTCTTCTTTTTGTCCTCCATCTTAGCATCTTTGACGTTCAGTCCCTTCAAAGCCTTATCCAATGCCTGATCATCTACCTCCTGCTTCACTCCATTGTCATCCTGTGCATCGAGCGTGGAAAGCGCTGCCGCGGCCTTGCGGTCATCAGCTGTGCCAGTTGGCGCGTGGGGATCAGCGGCGCCTTCCTGAACAGAGGAGGGCTGCGGTTCAGCCATCATCGATACTCAAAACGAAGTATCCCTTTGCTGGGGAAGCCAAAAGGCAGAAGCTGTGCCTCGACGCAAAGGTCTCCTTCGCGACTATGATGTAGGTGTGGGGCATGTTGATATACGCTAAGGGCGTGAACGAGCTCGGCAATCCCTTGTGGTTAGCCAATCACATAAAACAAAGGCCGTTATTCGCTGTGGACATGGTTTGGAGCTGCGCTTTTACACGGGTTTTCTTAGCAGGTCCGCACGCTGTCAGGCGACAATCCTACACGAATTGCAGGCGAGATACCTACGCAGTACTCTCCATACCGTTTGCGCTCAAGAATTCAGGTCAGTAATGCGCTACCTTCCCATAATCGTTCCACCTGGCACAGCTGAGATGCAGCCTCTGCGCGCCCTGTTCCTCGAATTGAGTCATGCGCGCATTGGCTTTATTGAGGTCACTTTGCAGCAACACCCTTGCCAAAGCCTTCATATACATAAAATTGAGGCATGACTCAACTTGCCACTTCTTCCTTCCTGTACACACTTAACCTTCTAGAGGTACTGATACTTTCAAGAATCCTTCTGAGCAACAAACGACCCGATGAGTGATAAAACAATGGGCATCCCTGACAACAACCTCGAGCAGCACGTATCTGGAGGGTCGCAGCCGCAACCTACAGACAGCCAGTTCGACAACTGGTCGCCGGCATGTCAGTATCGCCATCCTTCACGTGATCTTTTCTGACCGTCTCGAAGCTTGGCAATCGAAACCTATCAAGCAAGTGGTGAAATATGAGGACCAAGCAGCAGCCGATGTGGCCTTGAAGCAACTCTCTAAACTTCCTCCGATCGTCACGCCAACCGAAATTTGGAGACTAAGATCAAGCCTCCGCGATGCAGCGTTAGGGAAATCTTTCTTGCTGCAGGGTGGCGACTGCGCAGAGCTCTTCTCCTACTGCGCCGAGGACCCAATTGATGCCAAACTCAAGCTGCTTCTGCAGATGTCTCTCGTTCTGATTTGGGGTTCTAATAAACCTGTAATCCGCATTGGCAGGATAGCCGGTCAGTATGCTAAGCCAAGATCGAGTCCCACTGAAATCGTCGACGGCAAGGAAATCCCCAGCTTCCGTGGTGATATTCTGAACGGCTACGATCCGGAGCACCGCAAGGTCGACCCGGAACGACTCGTCAGCGCGTACTTCCACTCTGCTACAACAATGAACTACATCCGTGCTCAACTAGCAAGTGGCATCGCTGACCTACACAACCCCATGGACTGGGGCCTCGGACACGTAGGCGATAAGGAGCTGCAGACAAAGTACACTGCTATCGTGAACAGTATCTCCGACTCGCTCCGCTTCATGCGCACAATCGGAGCAGACACATCAGGACAGTTGCAAACTGTTGATCTATACAGCAGTCACGAGGGTCTGGTGCTGGAGTACGAGCAGAGCTTGACGAGAAGACTGAAACATCCCGCTGGCCATCCAGGTGCCCAGACCTCGCCAGACGGCAAGGGCTGGTACAACACTTCGGCCCATTTCCTCTGGATTGGAGACCGCACAAGACAGATCGATGGAGGTCATGTGGAGTACTTCCGCGGAATCGAAAACCCCATTGGTATCAAGGTTGGCCCCTCAATGAAGAACGATGAGCTCATTGAGCTTCTGGACATTGTCAACCCCAACAAGGACATCGGCAAAGTCACGCTGATCACCCGCTACGGCGCTGACAAGGTCGAGCCTATGCTAGGCGGACACATTGAAGCTGTCAAGAGCAGCGGCCACGTTGTCGTCTGGCAGTGTGATCCCATGCACGGGTAAGACGTTTGTGTACAATAACTCGTATATTAGCTGACTCTCCCAGCAACACTCGCAGCACGTCGTCTGGCATCAAGACACGATCTTTCAACAACATCTTCTCTGAGCTCTCCTCTGCTCTGAAGATTCACAAGCAGCACGGCTCTTTCTTGGGCGGTATGCACCTTGAGCTGACTGGTGATGCGGTCACTGAGTGCACCGGAGGAAGCCAGGGTATTGACGACAAGGACTTGAGCTTGAACTACACCACCTACTGCGATCCCAGACTCAACGAGAAGCAGGCGCTGGAGTTGGCTTTCTTGGTTGCTGGCCATTACCGCGAAGATGCAGCTGGGTTGTAGAGGTGTGTGGAGTTTCCCAAAATCTGAATGGCAGTCATGTGAATACCAGACTGCAAGCTGTTTCTTAGTTTCCATGCACACGTCGCGATCTTCCAAGCCCTGAGTACCGCTGAGAGTATCAGTATGCACCTTACCTCTACCTGTCACATGCCTACCATTTCCCTTTCACCTACATTATGAGATTAGGCACGCATTCGACCCTTGGCGTCAGCCACCTTCACCTTGACAGACGAAATTTTCTTATAGCAGCTACTCTCTTGTCCGCACCACGTACTGTGACTACCTTGGACCCATTGACCTCCTCACCCTCTCGAATATCTGCACGACGCCCCGTTGACCACTTTGTAGCCTTTGGGCAGCATGGCACCCATTACCGACGCCTGCCTGCTCGCCATGGAGGCAGTAACGCGGATTTCATCCATTGCATCGATTCTAGGTTCTTTGTTCATCGTGACCAGCTTCCTCAGCTTCAAGCCTTTCCGCACCTCCAAGACGCGCCTGATCTTCTACGCGACGTGGGCCAACATCGCCACAAACGCCGCAACGCTCATCTCGACTTCTGCCCTTCCGCACGAGCCGGGCCATGTTGCGCCGCTGTGCGAGGTGCAGGCCTTTCTGATCCAGTGGTTTATGTTGGCGGATTCGTTCTGGGTGAGTTTTACCTCTTGCAAAGCGAGCGGCTGTGTCTGTTTGTCTGGCTGGCTGGCTGGCTGACAGTGACTTGTGAAGGTGTTCTGCATGGCCGCGAATGTCTGGTATGTTTTCTTCAGAGGACAGCGTGATGAGAAGAGACTAGCAGCCATGGAGAAGGTTTACATTATGATTGCATATGGGGTTCCTGGCATTGCGCCTATTGTCTACCTCATCCATGATCACATTGCCGACTATCACATCATCGGCTCAGCGACTGTAAGCAAGGTTCGAGTCTTGGTTGTATGGTTTGCTAATCCAAAACTGTAGCTCTGGTGCTGGGTGCGCGACGATTTGGAATGGATGCGTATTGCCTTTTTCTACGCGCCACTGTGGTATGTACTTTATCATTCTCTATGAACGCGAATGCTGACCATCACAGGATACTTGCTATGCTGACTATGATCATCCACATCCGCGTCGGATGCAAGATCTACAAAACAAAGAAAGACATGCGAAAGATCATGGAAGAGTCTCGACGGACTGCAGCCATGTCGCCACCGGGCTTGCGGCTGTTGCAGCATCCTCTGTACTCGCCAAGAACCAGCATCCTCGTCACGACCGACGTCTCACACAGGTCACACACCGCCGTATCACAGAGCAGCCAGAACTCGCTAACATCCTTGTTCAGCTCTCGGAGCGTAGCAGCTGCTCATCTCTCTGATGCTTCTAACACTCTAGATCGGGCGAGTCTGCGCTCATCCACACAGTCGGCAGACCACCTGCATCCACCGGTGCACTTCAACCCAAACAGCCCGTTCCGTCCCCGCAACTCCATCACCGGTGGTAAATACAAAGCGACAGCGTACGCAGCGCCCCTGGCCGGCGGCCTAGTCGCCACACTGCCATCCCCGCACATCAGCACGTTCCGACCCACCGAGCACGCCGCGCACCTGCAGCGCTGCAAAGAGACGGCAGACATGTACTCGTACTTCAAGGTGGCGCTCCTGCTGTTCGTCGCGCTCGTGGTCGTGTGGGTGCCCTCGAGCATCAACCGTATCTACCAGCTCAGCAACCCCGGTCAGCCCAGCTACGGCCTGAACCTGGCTTCGGCCATTGTGCTCCCCACGCAAGGCCTGTGGAACGCCCTCATCTACGCGCAGGCTACCTGGAAGGAGTGCAAGGATGAGTTTGCCAAGATGGTGTCGAGGTTTGAGAGTCGCGGTGGAGCAGGCAAGGAGGGAACTAGTGTCGACATCGAGACGACGGGACGGACGCCTGCGAGTGCTCGCGAGGCTAATACCTCGACGCTGATGGTGTGAGCAGCTAGGCTTTGGCAGGTGAAGGAATTTCTGTGGTTTGGGATGGATCTTGCAATCACGTTACGCTGACTTGCCTAGCACCGCAATTTGTGCACGTCTGGATTCTGGATGTTTGTGGCAACTGGATAGTTGAGAGATCTGGACAGACGAGGACTCTGGATACAACAAGGTATGGCGTTGCATATACACTGCTTTGCCATATTTACTAGGTCTACAAGGGGATACACGACTTCCCAGCGAGTTATTGGGGGATCTGGGGGAGTGACGCTAAGTTTTGACTGGAAGCGTCATCGGACAGGTAGATGGAAGGAACACGCAGGATTGCACGTAGGAAGGGCTAATGCATGGCGCTCAATAACCAATCGATTAACAGATGGCAATCTCTTTCTGTTCACATCTTCCCATCGACAACAGGTGTCATCAGCTCGTCCAGCGGCCACTTCCGTATCGCGCGAATGCCCAACTGATCCACATGCCCAGCCTCGAACATCTCGATGCCCGTCCAGCCAATCATGGCGGCGTTGTCAGTGCAGTACTTGGGTGGAGGGAAGAACAACTGCACGTCACCGAAGCCGTGCATGCAGAGCGTGCTGGCAAGGACGTGGCGCAGAAAGGCGTTTGAGGCTACCCCGCCAGCCATGACGACTGCTGGCTTCTTGTCACTTGTGGCGGCAGCGTTGGTCGAATGTTGCAAGGCCAGCAAAACGCGGGACGCAATATGTTCGAATGCTGCGCGCATGACACCCAGCGCCATGTCGCGGCGCTCTTCGAGGCTGATGTCATCTGGGTTTCGCAGCTGCTTGGACAGCAGCTTCCCTGTGGCAGGGTCGGTAGGGTGGCGAACCAGTCGTTCCACAGCTGTCATCAGGCCAGAAAAGCTCATGCCCATGGTGTTGATCTTGTTGCCGCCGCCGGTCTTGGTCAAGGGCTGGGTGATGCTCCATCCCCATTTCGTCCTGCTGCGCTCGGCGGCTATCTCGTTGTTTGGCGGGGGTGTGTACCACTTATGGATGTAACCGTGCGCTTCAAGATATGTCAAGGCTGTGAAGCCAGACAACGCAGGGCTAGATTTGGGCCGTGTAGAGGTGTGTCCACTCGGTGGCAAGGCGAATGTCTCTAGAATCGCTCCGTACATGGTGCTTTTAGCGTGTTGCAGCTCCTCTGCAGGGAGCACGACGCGCGCAACCTTGTCTAGACATTCCCCCACGGCTATGTCGTCGGTACTGCCGAGAATGGTGTGGTCGGTAAGGGAGGTCGAGTCGATGAGTATGGTGTGGCCGCCTGAAGCCAGGACGGAGAGGATGGGGAAGATTGGTGTCAGGGCACCTGCGCCGTCCGCGAGAGGCCTCCCATCAAGGCTTGCTTGATCTGGCGTGGCATGGTAGGCGTCAAGGGCAGCAACAAGGCGAGGCGTGAGAGCGTGGCCCTGCATGTGGTGGACGCCAACCAGAGGTTTCTACAGCCAGTTAATCGTTACAGCTCAGTAACAGCACAGAGCGAGGTGCAGGTACCTTCCAGGCCACCGCCAGGCCCTTGGCCGTGTCCAGGCCACACATCAGGTTCGAGCGCATGCCAGGGCCGCGAGTGACCGACACAAAGTCTGGCAGCCTCCGGACGCCTCCATAATTCGGCAGATGCTCAATGGCCTTTGCTACAAGGTCCGCCAAGTTCTCCTGGTGCGACTTGAGGGTCAGGAGCGGATGCACACCCAGGAAGACGGTGTTGTTGGAGGTGACTTTCCCGTGGAAATGGAGTCTGGCGACAGTATTGCCGTGGTGAAGGCCCTTTTCCAAGATGGCGACCGAGGTGTCATCGCAGGATGTTTCGATGGCCAACGTCATCAGGCGCCGGCGCGCGTGACAATCCACGGCGGCACGGCATGTCGACTGCGATTTAAGTGCAGTCTGAAGCGCACTGCGACGAAGCAGCATCACTCGGCGTGAGGCTCTCGATGCTGGGAGGAGCGCGTTCCTGATGCGAAAACACGAGGCGAGACCCTGAGAACGCGGCTGCAGCTGCCGTTGGCGGCGTGGCCCACCCCGATCTGTGACATCATCCCTGAACTCACATGCTTCAGCATGCCTCAGCCTCAACAACATTCCCCTGGCCCAACACGCCTCCTGACAATGCGACACGCTCTCCCTAGCCATGGCCGACGTTAAGAAAGCGAGCGATGGGCCAGAGCCCTACTCGTCGCCGGCATTCGACTTCACCCAGCTCCCAGACTACGACAACGACTTTGTCAACGAGGACGACTTCATAGAGTTCGCCAAAGCGCTTGCAGCGCCCGAGACCTCGCCCTCCACCGAAGACCTCACCGCCCCGCCTGACACGCCGCACCACTTCACAGCCCAGAATGACTGGCGGCCAGTCCACCAGCGCGTACGGAAACGAAAGAAGAGCAAGGCCGCACCGCGCCGTGGCAAGGACGAGACGCGCGAGGGCTTCGTATACGTGCTATTGAAATGGCCGCTGTTGGTATTTGTGCTGGGCTGGCTGATCTTCCTGAGCATAGCCTATGTTCTCACACGAGTCTACATCTTTCTGTACGAGCACTGGGTCACTTGGCGGGGCACTCGCAACAGACTACGGCAACAGCTGCACAATGCAACAACATACGAGGAGTGGATTCAGAGTGCAAAGGAGCTGGATGCATACCTGGGCAGCGATATCTGGAAACAGAAGCCTGAGTATGCTTACTACGACAGCAAGACCATCAAAAGGGTGCACGAGCAGATGGTCAAACTGCGGCAGAGAGCTGAGTCAGATGAGCATGGCAAGACGGACTCGAAGACAGTTGATGGCAAGCACAAGGCTGTTGAGGATCTGCGTGCGCTGGTCGAGGCATGCATGAAGAACAACTTTGTCGGATTTGAGAATCCCAGGCTATACAGCGAAACCTACTACGGCACCAAAGACCTTGTTCAGGACTTTGTCGATGAAGCCTCGACCTCGATCGAATTTCTCATACACACCAAGCAGCTCGACGCTGAGAACAAGCGTGCTCTGTTCAAGCATCTGGGAAGCAATTTTGGTCGGACTGCTCTCTGCTTGAGTGGCGGGGCGACTTTCGCCTACTACCACTACGGCGTAGCAAAGGCATTGTTGGACGCTGACCTGCTCCCCGAGGTCATCACTGGAACATCTGGGGGAGCCCTGGTCGCAGCGCTCTTGGGTACAAGAACAGACGAAGAGCTAAAGAGGCTGCTTGTCCCCGCACTGGCTCATCGCATCAAAGCATCCCAAGACAGCATGTTGACATGGATGAAGCGATGGTACAAGACCGGAGCCCGTTTTGATGCGGTTCAGTGGGGCAGAGCTTGCTCGTGGATGACCAGAGGCAGCATGACATTCAAAGAGGCCTACCAACGAACGGGTCGCATACTCAACGTATCTTGTGTGCCTTCAGATCCACACTCACCCACCATCCTCGCAAACTACATCACCGCCCCTGACTGTGTCATATGGTCTGCTGTCCTTGCCTCTGCCGCCGTTCCCGGTATCCTCAACCCAGTCGTGCTCATGAAGAAAGACAAAGACGGCTCCCTCTCGCCCTACTCGTTCGGTCACAAGTGGAAAGATGGATCGCTGAGAACCGACATCCCCCTCAAAGCGCTCAACCTCCACTTCAACGTGCGATTTTCTATCGTATCGCAAGTAAATCCACACATCAACATCTTTTTCTTCTCATCTCGGGGATCCGTCGGACGCCCCGTAACTCACCGACGAGGTAGAGGCTGGCGTGGCGGCTTCATTGGCTCTGCTATAGAGCAGTACCTTAAATTGGATCTGAATAAGTGGCTGAAGGTCCTTCGACATCTCGAGCTTCTACCACGGCCACTTGGTCAGGATTGGAGTGAGATCTGGCTGCAGCGTTTCAGCGGCACAATCACCATCTGGCCAAAGTCGATTCCCAGCGACTTCATCTACATTCTTTCAGACCCCACGCCCGAGCGCCTAGCCCGCATGATTCACGTGGGCCAACAATCATGCTTTCCCAAGCTCAAATTCATCGCCAACCGCGCAAAACTTGAGAAGCAAATCCACGAAGGCCGACGAATGTACCGCCCGCGCGGCACCAACCATGACGGCGCAGACCTGGCCAACATACTCTCCGAAGACGACCTCCACGGCCTACTCAAGGACACCAAATCCGGCAACGAAAACGGCCAGTACCCCGTCTCGGACGACGACAGCGAAAGCACCCGCCCTGGCTCGCCTGTCGACCTTCCCCTCGGCTTCAGCTTCGCCCGTAAATCGAAACGTCTCCCCGGTGCCCTCGACACAACGACCACCTCCGGTCCAGGCGCAGTGCCAGACTCGCCTTCCCTCTCGCAACGCCTCTCTGGCTGGTGGTCCACCGTTAGCCCCGGCGCGACCAGAAATTCCACCGCCCTCAACTCCCCGCGCACACGCAGCCGTAATCCCAAATCCCCACCGCCGGGATTTGCGCTGCACGACCGCCCAAACTCGATGTTCGAATTTAGACCGCCGATGGAGTTTGGCGACTTGCAGGGTTTCAGAAGGAGGAGCCGCGCTGTGGCTGATGACGATGATGAGGATGAGGATGAGGATGAAGACGGAGACGTGTCCGGCGACTCGGATGTCGAGCAGCTTATGAGCGAGAGTCGACGCAGACTGCAGCATCAGGGTGGGGGGGTTGGAGAGGGGGACGCGGGAGCCGTGGATGCCGAGGAGCATGGGGAGGCGGCACATTGGGGAGATGACGAGGGAGAGGGAGAAGGCGAAGAGCAGAGTGTTGGGGTTGGGTTAGGGTTGCAGGGTCGTGCGTTGTAGAGCATTGTCATTGTCTTTGATTGTTTGTCCGTTTGAAGCTGCATTGGCTGTTGGTAGAAGAGAAGGAAGCAGGGAGAAGGCGTGCATTGCTTTTCGCGTCTCATTACAATTGTACATAACATACATAATCATTATTAAAACCATGGAAGTCGTTTTCCCCGCACCAGCGTCCAATCAGGCTTCCTCATTGCTTGCTGCGCACTTCCAGTTTCTTGGGCTTCTTCTTGGGTGTGGCCGAGGACGAAGAAGGCGCTTCGCTGCTCTTTTCGCTGGCCTTGTCTTCCGCTTTGTCATCCGCCTTCTCCTCCGTCGTTGCAGTCTCAGCTTTGCCCTTGTTCTTCTTCTCTACTGCAGGCTTGGGCGTCGACTGCTTCTCCTCACTCTTCTTCGTCTCGGCCTCAGCCTCGGCCGCCTCCGCTTCATCCTTGTGTGAGTCGGCTTCCGGCTCGTTCTTCAGCTGCTTCGTATCAGGTGCCGGCTCCTTATCAGACTCCCCTCGGTCCTTCTCTGATTTGGGCTTCTCCTCGCTCTTCTCACTTGAACCATCTTTCTGGCCAGCCGCGCCGAGTTTCTTGGGCGACTTCCTGCCCGACTTTGCACTCTTGATTGACGCGCCATCATCTGCCTCCGCATCCTCAACCATGAAATTAGCAGCCATGCATCTTCCGCCATTCTGAGGCCCAACGTCCATTGGACACGCACTGAATACAACAACGACATCGCGTTCTGCCCTGAAGCGCACGAACCCCCTCTTTTTGCCCTTTGGCTCCTCGACTGCGAGCTTCGCACCCTTGGAACCGGACTCGGTGGCTTTGGTCTCGTTGGAGAGCGAAACAGAGGTCACCATGAAGAGATGGAGGGGCGTGGGCGCAATATTGACGCTGATATCTGCGCCCACGGATTTTGCTCCCTTGAGGCCTGCGTTCTCGTTGAGCTCTTTCAGCGCGAGCACCAGGTTCTCTGCGCAACTGCCGTGCTCTGCGGGCTTGTCGACGCCGAGAGCCGCGTAGAGGTTTGCATCGCAGGCAGCGGTTAGTGTGTCGTGTGCGCCGGGCGTGGTGTCTTCAACGAGTGTGATGATTGGGTTGCGGAGGTTAGTCAGAAGGGTGTCGTCAACTTCTGGGACAAGCTTGTAGGACGAGGCGCGCGTGTGCGGAAGTGACAGATATTCCATCGGTGGTCGGGAGTCTTTGGAAGGGTGGGCCTGCGTGTACGCACTGTAGGCAGCGTAGACTGAAGAGGCGTATCCTGAGCCGGTGGCCGCTGGGAGCAATATAAGTATAGATGGCTGAATAAAGATGTCATAGTAACTCACCAGCAATGGTACCCGCACCTACAGGGGTCTTGGAGAAATCGTAGAGCTGCTCCGCGTAGCTCTTATTGGGGTCTCGATTGTGGCTGGCCTTGAAAGCACTGACAACACCCTCCTTACTAGGGACTTCGACATCGGGTATGTAGCTTGAGAAGCCCTTACCGGTTGGTATATATGAAGACCACTTCTTCGTATTTGCTTCATTATGTGCCTTCTGCTCTTCCGGACTGGGCTCTTGCTCGTCCTCGCTCTTCTCTGCTGTGTTGCCCTTGCCCTTAGAGCGATATGGGATCGACGGGAGGTAAGACGCCCATGTGCGTTTAGGAGGCTGCTGTGCAGATGTCCCAGTAGGTTCCTCCGTAGACTCGGTGGATTTTTCATTGTCAGGAGTATCAGGTGCTTGCTCAGGCGGATCTTCGTGCTCTTCCTTCGACTTCTCGATATCATCTGGCTCAGACTGCGCTCCCTGTCCATGACCTTGATCTAGTGACTCTTCTCCACTTGACTTCTTTTCATTCGAATCTTGCTTCTCATTCCTAGGAGCCTCACGAGCCGGCGCCTCGCTTTTGCCCTCGTCGTGCTCAGCAGCCTCCTGTAGCTGCTTTGCCTCCTCTTCAATCTCTTCATCGCCTGGAACTTCCTCATCGCCATCCTCAGGCGGCGCACCTAAACTGAAAGCCCACATACTGACGACCTGCTTGCCGTAGGTATTGATGACTTTAATTGTGCGACCGCGTGGCACAAAAGTCGCGACTCCATGGCGCGCAGGAATAGTTTGTAGCTCACCCGACATGTCCTCGACTTCGATGGGTACTTTCCCTTGTTCTTCGCGCTGCTCTTGATTCTTGCGCCGCTTCTCGATTGTCGAAAGCACGGTTACGACGGCAAGACCGGCAAGAGCACGTCGAGAGGGGATTTGAGGCGCCGTTTTGACTGACTCTTTACGGACTTTGCACGAAGAGGATGGTGTTGTTAACAGCAAGAGAATAGTCAACAGGGTCAGGCATCAGGACAGGAAATCGCAAACTACATTACACAGCTTGCACAGAGTGACGTACAGGGCTCCTGTCGTTCGCCGCTCCAGACCCGCGAGCAAGCTTGTGGGCCAACAAGCTGGCAGTGTGCATGGGAGCCCTTGCGTATTTTCCCGCAGGATCATCATCGCTGCTGGGATCTGGGACTATGCTGTGGCGGTGCCATGACGAGAGATGTGGAAACCCGGTTTTTGAGGGACCGTCTCCGGTTGCACTTGCCGCCCGTTGCCATTAGCGATCCCCTTCAACGGTATCCACACGTGAACCTCCAACGCACTCACCTCCGCTCTCAACATAACGATCACTATTGTTTTGACCACATAACATAAGCAGTCGCTTGCTGAAGCATGCAATCTGTCGACTGAGACTTGATGACCGAGACTGCTGCATAGGATCGGGAGACTCCCCTTTGAAGCCCCACCGTGTTGTGGGGATGCTGTGCCGTACTGTCTGCAGATACTACAACATGCCCGCGTGTTTGTATGGCCAGCTAAGCGTCCAATGCGGCAGGTGGGCTGACTGGGTGTACGCGCTCGCTGCACCCCGCCGTCTCATGCAGCGTAACGGAGTCGCTAGGCTGAGGTTTGCCAAACATACTAGTACAAGTAGATGCCCATCGCACCTATTAATTTCATGCCCTCACATACCACCATTATGACCGAATCACTGGCCAAAACGCCGTTCGATGAGTACGCGTGATGTACTGACTAGTATGGGGAAGGCTGACATGAAGGCAGCATCATCCAATCCGACCTGTTCACTTTCCATATCGGAGAGGAACGAAAGCCATTCCTTGTTCATTCCAAGGCCGTCGCAGCTACATCCCAAGTCTTCGACAGGCTCATCAATGGTGGCATGAGCGAAGCCCAGTCTCGCTCTGCTGAGCTCCGCGACGTAGACCCAGAGACCTTCATTCGTTTCCTCGAGTTTGCGTATCGGCACGACTATACGGACCCGCCACGGTCCTCTACAGAGGGTTCGTCTTCGACTGAGGTCAGAGCAAAAGACTCAGGCCGCTCCGAAGCACTACCTCTCAGCCAGGAACTCAACCCATTCGATGAGGATCTCATACAGCAAGCAACAGAAGCTGGAGCTACATCCACCTGGACCAATTCAAGATCAGCGCCTTCCGGTTTCGGTGCTGAGTACTCCATTAATGCATTCTCTCCCCTGACGCCGATGAAAAAATCCAAATGGGCTAGACATATCAAAGTAGGCTCGCGCGCCGCATTCGAAAGTCGCATTTATGTGAATCCGTCTGCCAGCGTGCCAACGCTTCCTATCGCCCTCAATCTCGCATCGACCTCGCGGGCACCCACTCCCATTTTTCTTGCGCACGCTCGTTTGTACACATTTGCCAATATTTACATGGTGAGTTCGATGAGGGATCTTTCGCTATACAGGCTGCACCGGGAATTAGTTGGTTTTCAGTTGCACCCTGACCGTCTTGAAGATGTCGTCGAGCTGGTCAGATACGCCTACGAACATGGTGAAGATAGGTCTGAGGACGGCAAGGTTGACGCAATGCGAGACCTGGTGATAAACTACGTTGTATGTGAGATAAAAGTGCTGGGCAAGCATGTCGAGTTTAGGAATCTAATGGACGGTGGAGGTGAATTCGCAGGCGACTTCTGGGACATTGCTCAAGAGCTGATCTGACCGTGGAAACAATCGGGGTATGACTTCAATAGCATCTCTGTATCATTACATCCTAGTTCGGCTGTCTCTGTGTCCAGCACAGACAATCTACTGTCCCCCTCAAAGGCTTCTGGGAACCAGCACACTTCTCAGTATACAACGCACCCCATTCTCCGGACACACCTCTTTCCGATCCAGCTGTTTATCTGCCGGTCCCGTTGGTCCATCTCCGTATTTCTTCTGTCCAAACATCACCACCTGCCGCTTATCACTTTCCGGATATGCTTTATCCCCCCACCTGCCTTTCCACCCCAGCCACTCCACAGGCGCATCACCATACGCAGTAAAAGCTCCAGTGCCTGCCTCAAACTTATACACATAACTACTCCCCGTCGAATCCCATCTCTTCCCCTTATCCGTGTAATCCTCCAGCGTGCCAAACGGCAAGTTCAGATTGGGAATAACGTGCGAGTGCGTCCCTGGAATCGCGTAGTTGGCATGGCTCCCCTTGGCAACATACACCACGGGCCTGACGCCATCGCTGTCTTTCTCAACAGCCGAGTACCGGAACGCCTGCCCGTTTGCGTGCTGCGAGTACCACATTGCCTCGGGTGGGGATGTGGCCGACGGGAAGCGCAGCATCGTGTGTTCCCAGTCGCCGACGTGGGCGCCGAAGTTCAGAAACGGGAGGGACAGCACCGAGGTTCCCGGGTTGAAGGCGTAGAAGTAGAAGTATAAGACGTCTACGCTCTTGTCGGGCTTCTCGTTGATGACGATGATGGAGTTTTTGCCGGTTGTGATGCTGTTGCTGTCTGGTGTTGTGCCCTTGATCCAGTCTGGGTTGGTCGTCACGTCGTCGTCGGACGTCAGGAACACATCCGAGCCGATCTGGGCAAGGTTGGAGAGAGTGACTGGGTCTGGGGCATCGGCTACCGGAGTATACTCGACCTGTGGTGTAGTATGATCCAAGAACGTGGTGAGGTCGGTTGGGAGATATGTATCCTCGCTGTGTAGATAGAGGATGGGAGCTGGACATGTGAATATCTACAAAGCATGTAGTGAGCGTAAAGTACGTACCATACTTCAGCACGAAGTCAGGGACATCTGAGGGGACCTGCCGTGGCTGTGGACGTGCTGGTACTGGTGCACCTAAAGTCACAGTCACGAGACCGCACATGATTGCGCAAAGACGAAGTTGGGCCATCGCGTTTGAATTCTCAATTCAAGAGGTTCTGTCTGGTAGTTTGCTGGTTCTGGGATTCTCGCGGCTTTATAAGGAGTTCGCCAACGTGGTTCTCGCGCTCCTTCACTCTGCTGTATCTACTTCGTTCGCCTGGCACAAGAGCACGCTGATCAATATGCATGACCGATATGAGTAGTCTTGATTCGCTTGTACGTGGAAATTAGCATGTGTTCTATCGGACATGGTGTATTGCAGGTCTTCCTTCCCAGGAGCCCCTGAAAGTCCGAAGTCCATTTTCCGCGCTTGGCTTACAAGGTCGCGACGTGAACGCACATGCGCCTGAGGTGCCTTTCCTAAGATATGGTAAGACTATACGATGCCCGTTAAGGGTTTGTTTGGTGAGAAAGGTGGCACCAATCCTTGCTCGTCGTGGGAGCGCGTGGACGCCTGTCCCTCACGCTAGCGGCTATGGCATATGAATTGCAGGGATTGAATACAATCGTGATAGGTGAACACTGTTGATGCACTGTAGATCACAGCCACCACAAGAACTTGGTTGGCAGTTGGAGATAATTTGTACTGTTTATTACAAGCAGGGTTGTTGGTGTGTGTGGGAACGTCCGAGAGTGGGTGTAAAGGCAGGGTCAAAGGCAAGGTCATATCCGTTGGCCATGTGCTCCAACAATTGTTCATGATAAGCGTTAGATTTCTCAGTGGACTGGAGACTGCGCAAGGATTCTGTTTAGACCAGTCAAACCGTACGCATGACACACAACAGAATAGAGGTGTGCGCGATACTGTCAACGCAGTGTCAAAAATGTCCACCGTGGATACTTCAGTTGAATAAGATCAGCCTTGGCTTCTTCTTGTCCTTGTACTCGCTTCGTTCCGGAAGTATGATTCGCTCCGATTTGGTCTGCCGTTCGAGGTCGATTGTTACAAAGCCAGCCTTGCGAAATTGCTCAAAGGAGTTGCTGTCTTCGCTGGTAACAGATTTCCGGTGGATTTCTGGAAGTACGGGAGTCGATGATTGAGCGTTGTTGCTAGTGTTGCCACTTTCTTCGTTCAGCCTGGCGCCTGAGGTGTAATGCTCAAGATCTTTCTCACTCATATACACGAAGGTAGCATTGAAGATGTATGTCGTCAGACCGAGAGCGCCTATCACAAGATATACTATCGCCGTCTATTTGCTGTTAGCATTCAATACGATCTGGACAAGAATTGAACCCACCTTATGCTTGTCAGACCATGAAGCGCGCTGAATGAAAGGTTCACAGATGTGAACAGTAAGAGCTAGGAGGAAAGTGACCCACGAATAGGCCATAGTCATCGATGGAAATTGCCAGATGAACAACATGATCCAGTGCTGAAGCGCGGGAGTCCTTTTGTACCTGAGGATGGTGTGTTGCATACGGGCCAACTCAGGATCCGCGAGGCTCGCATCCAAATCTTCTTTGGCCGGTAAGTCGTCCAAAATGGACTTTGTTTGAACCGAAGAGATGATGGCCCATATAGAGCAAAGTAGACAGCTGGCAAAGAGCGCATTTGCTATCCAGAGTCTATCCGTGCTTTTGGACCATGGCATTCCGGCCAAGGCAGCCCCGGCACAGAAACTGGCCTTCCATAGTTAGCAGATATCCAGACTGGAGACAAATCAACTCACAGTGACTTGAACTGATCGTAACTCTTCATACTTTTCCATCTTCCATTGTCGTATCAGAGGAATTAGTACGCTGCGATCGCCTCGTGCTGCGCGCATTTCCTTCAGAGGCCTCCATGTGTACAGCTTGAAGGTCCGGCGGTACGGTGTCGTGATGATTGCGAGGACTACCAACAGGAATGCAGTACACAAACAGCGGTCTTTCGTGTCCTTGGTGCTCTTTATTCTTCCATCCTCTCGAATGCTGCTTTCTGTTCTGCCACGTGACTCCATAGCTCTTTCCTCTGACCTCGTAAAGGAGACCAAATGTGGCAGATAGGCGGTTCTGGACACCAGCGGTCAAAGATTATTGCAGGCTGAAGGCGGAAGGTATAGACGGTGGCTGGCATGATGGCGCCCAATGCTGGACTGCACTTGTGTATTTGTTAGCGGGATCGTGCAGGCGTCAGGCTGCTAAGACACGGGTCAGTCGCAAGCCAGGCAGTCGGTGACACGCAGGTCACATGTGCAAGCGAATCGATACTTAATTTTCTGTAGAGAAGGGGCATGGGAGCGAAAGAAACTGGGAAGGCGTCGAGCGTTTAGCGGTTGTTTAGGTGGATGATTAGGAAGGCTTCTCACAGGAAAGACTAGGTCATAGCCGTTGTGCAGTACTGCAACACTAGCAACCAAAATGGTACAATCGGATTGAACTGGATCTACAGCGGAGTCCAGACTTGGACGAGTGGGGCTTGTAAGAGATTCCGGGTATGTGAGATGATTCCGCGTGCAGTCCGAGGCTGCCATCTGACACCACATCGTGAGCTTAAGAGGTAGCACAACACCTCATCTCGTCGATATCGCTCACACCCTTGATACCATCACACTCACTTTCAAAATGACGTCAAACAGCAGCTACACCATCATCGAAGGGCTGCCAACGCCTCAGGTCTATCACGACCTGCGCAAACTTGCTGGCATGACGCCTCCGCCGCTGGATGCTGTTCCAAAAGCGCTTGAGAACTCGTTCGTTGGAATTGTGGCATACGAAACCAAGGACATGCTAGATGGGTCAACGCCCAGCCCAAATCAGACTCCTGTCGCAATGGGTCGTCTGGTAGGCGACAAGTCACTCTTCCTCATTCTCTGCGATGTTGCGGTGCATCCAGCGCACCAAAGGCGCGGACTAGGGAAACGCATCATGCAAGCACTGGTCGACTATGTAGATGCAAATGCCCCCCAAGCCTACGTCAGCTTGGTGGCAGAACCGGCGGCGCAGAAGCTGTATCCTCAGTACGGATTCAAGGATGTGCAGCCAAGCATTGGAATGTACCGGATGCTGAGGGATCGAAACATTGAGGGCGAAGTCATCAATGAGGGGTCACCTGGCAGGACTGCTTGAAGCTTGTGTTCACCTTTGTTGTGCCCCGAGCAAGTGTCAGTAAGAGGATTCGAAAGATTTAGTGGGTCTTTAAAGCGCGCATGCTGGCGAGGCTCGGGACCTGGGAAAGACGAGCAGGTGGGCGGCGCGTCAGTGCCCTTGGCAGGCACATGAGCTTTGGACGCGTACTTCACTAACGCGTATGGCATACGTATCAACACATCCAAATCAGCAAACTTCAGTCTGTTGATAGCAATCTAATGTAGATCGTCACAGAACTAGCACGTGAACATAGAGCACATGAGAGAGCGCCTTGTGAACGCCTGACAAGGCGCAGCTCATGCTCGACCCCGCCAAAGACGACACTGCCTTCTTTTCTTCACCGTCCACCATGTACAACACCGCCTTTCCCGCTGTCGTATCCCCTTTTCGCCTCCATCCTTCTACTGCTCTCCTGCTTTGCAAGCGGTCTCTCCGACTCTACAACACGGTGAAGAATGTTGTTCCGAGTTCACCAGGAATCAGGCACCGACAGGCCGCCGCAGCCCCCACGCTAGGCGGTCACCCAGAGTCGACACCTTGACACCTTCATCATCAACTGCTGAGCTTGCGCGCTTCAGCCTGAATTCGGCAGGCGCCGATGGAGCACCCTTTGCCACTGGTTCACTGGCCAGGATGACTCAATTCTAGCTTGCGTACCTTGCAGCATTGCAGTCATCGTTGCGTGTACGCGCGCTGTTCTGGCTGGTTTACGCCTTAGCATTGACAACTTAGCATTAGACGCTTCTAGCACATCGGACGATAGCGATGAGTCTTCTTCCTGTGCAGACGCTCACCTGTTTCAGGCTTTTGGCGCACGCTCCGCCCTTTTCTTCCCTGGGTAACACACTCTTGGCAGCCATACACTGCCACGCGTAATGGCTTGCAAGAACCAAGAGCAATTATTGACGTGACTGCGCGTTCAGGCAGAAATGTAGCAATCAGGCAGAGAGTAATGACGAATGGTCACTGGTCTTTGCAGCAGTGAACGGCCTCACTAGTCCGGTGTCTGCCTGTCAATATAAATTCTTATGCTGTCTATTCTACCACAGCACACATACACACATCTTCTCCACCATTTCAAGACCTCTCACCACTTTTGTAGACTTCGAAAAGTCTGCAACCTTTCCTCGACCAAAGTCAATCCAACAAAACAACCCTGTTTCTGTACGACTACAGACTTGTCAACACCAAGCAACAATGTCCTCTTACGGATCTTCCTACTACCAGACGAAGGGCGCCCTTGCCTCGAGACCGTCGAGCAGCTCCAGTATGTCGCCATCTTATCGTCCTGTGCCGTGGGATGAGTCTAACATGGAAATAGCAATGGCATCTTCCAACTTCGCACAGTCTGCCCACACCTCGCGCAATTACGGCAGCCGGCCTCAGACAGTCATCGTCCACAAGCCCTCGGGCCAGATTTATGACCCAAACACCTCCACTTCAGCTGGAAATGCCGGCTACTACCGCTAATGGTCTCAAAATGCTCCCTGTAGCGACTGCACTCGTCATGGCAGGGAGGGACGGATATAACTAGACGTTGAATCTGTCGACAGATTGTTTATTTGAGCATAGCGTGGTTAGGTGTTATGGTTGTCTTCATGGGTCATATACGCACACAGGCTTCACAGCCAACTTGGAAGGATATTCGGGATGCGGACCTCGAAATTGTGATATTTTTGGGTGTTTGATCAGCGTTGGCAGGGATGGCTTGCGGCCGGGGTTCCTTTTCGAAGAAGAGTCGAACCGCCCTGCGATTGGAATGTTACTACTTTTGGGCTGCTGGCAGCGTTTATATAGATGTATTGAATGAAGTTGACATTTGAGTCAAATATTAACTGTGTTTGATCAACAAAACAATCGCCTAAGCAATATTGTATGAGGACGTATATAGAGTGATCGACAGGAGCATCAAAGCAAGGGTAGCACCAAAAGTGCCATGAGCAAATTAACACTCTACATGCTTGTCCAGGGCGTGGAAGCAATGTGGCTAGCGCGTGTTTGGTGCTAAAATGACGTCCCAGGGTAATCAAGGGCAGCTCCATCTCACGCCAACACCATCTCGCTCGCTGCGCAGCTCAATGCTCCCTCGATAACGACGCCAGCTCCACCGAGCCTTCCGCCACCATGCTCGGTCTGTCCTTCACCGCCACGCGCACGCAGATTGCCTCGTATCTGTTTGGCGTGGCGCTCTTCAGCATCAGCTTCCTTGTGTTCCTGAACAGCAGCATCAGCTTTGTCATCACGCAGCGCATCGGCCGCAGCAAGAATGTCGGCGGCGCAGTCGGCACGTTGGGATTCGTGGACGAGCTGGTCGCGCTGGTTGCGTGTCCGGCCTGGGGGTTGCTGAGCGATCGGGTGGGCGTGAGAACCGTTGCGGTCACGGGGTATATGGTCGTGGGCGTCAGCCTGTGGGTGCTGGTCCAGGCCAGGAACGTCTATCCGCAGCTGCTGCTGGCGCGGGTACTCTTCAGCCTGGGAGGGAGCGCGACGTGAGTGTCTTGTCCCCCCCGTCTGCGCGAGTGTGGGCTGACATGTGCAGCGCGACCATGGTCACGGCGATACTGCCCGCCATGACGGCTGTCAAGGAAGTCAAGCCAGACCCCAGGAGTCCTACGCTGAGGCGCGTCGTCAATGGCAGCAGGCATGCCGTTGCCGCCTCCATCTCCTCGGAGCTTACCATCACCCCCGACCGCTTTCGATCGAGCTCACAAGAGCCGGGTGGGGATGCTTCCCTGAACAAGGACACGGGCGCATCCACATCGCAGCTTGCAGGGCTGGTCGGCATGTTCACAGGCTGCGGCGCTCTGGTTGCATTGCTCGTCTTCCTGCCTCTTCCCACACACTTCCAGCACGCCGGCGAGAGCCCCGCTGCTGCCGTTGCGGCTGCCTTCTACGTCGTCGGCGCAATCGCTGTACTCGTCGCTATTGGCTGCTTCTTCGGTCTGCGTCAGTTGCCAGGCGAGGAAGAGAAGGGATGGCGACGTCTCACGGGCAAAGACGAGCAGAAGAGTCCAAGCCGCGCCCGCGACCTGATCTTGTCGTACCCGTTCCTCTTCCTCGAAAGCGTTCGTCTGGGCTTCACGTCCCCCCTCATAGGTCTGGGCTACGTGGGTGGCTTTGTCGCACGCGCCTCGTCTGTCGCCATATCCCTCTTCATCCCGCTGTTTACGAACCACTATTTCCTCCAGACCGGCGAGTGCGCAGCCGACCCTTCAGATCCCTCCGATATCAAGCACGCCTGCCCACAGGCTTACAAGCTGGCTGCTATGTTGACCGGCATTAGCCAGCTGATTGCCCTTCTCTGCGCCCCCGTCTTCGGCTACCTCTCTGGCAAATATCCCAAATACAACATTCCTTTGCTCCTCGCGGCTGCATCAGGCATCGCCGGCTATGCCATGTTTGGATCCCTAGTCAGCCCTGACTACAAGAGCGAGGACGGGACAGGTGCTGTCTTCATCATTGTTGCGCTTCTCGGTATCAGTCAGATCGGCGCTATCGTTTGCTCACTTGCCCTCCTCGGTCGTGGCATCAACAACGACGAGTCCACCACGAACGGCTCCGCCATAGACTCGACAAATGCAAGCTATCATCCTTCGGCAGGCGCAACGCCACCAACGAGTGAGCCAATAACACCCGTCCACGAGGAAGAGCCTCTTTTACCGCAGAACCAGAGCTACAGCACCAGCTGGCCCAGCTCTCCCCCAGAGCCT
This sequence comes from Stagonosporopsis cucurbitacearum, assembly GCA_016920805.1. Lineage (NCBI taxonomy): Eukaryota > Fungi > Ascomycota > Dothideomycetes > Pleosporales > Didymellaceae > Stagonosporopsis > Stagonosporopsis cucurbitacearum. The sequence continues at coordinate 1,230,471 of JAFEKD010000018.1, read as the reverse complement.
ACGCCATATAACGACATGAAGGGTACAATAGCTGGCACATATAGCTTACTCGGCGGGCTTGGTATTTTGTTGCTCACCAAGGCCGGAGGCGCGTTGTTCGACAGTGCAGGGCCAGGGAGTCCATTTTACATGATGGCAGCGTTCAATGCATTGTTGCTCGTCGTTGGTGTCTTTGTCAGCGTCAAGCAAGGTCTCTGGCGGTGATTCACGCAGTACATATGGAGTGATCATGGAAGTCACACAGCGTAATGTCTATACTACTCTGTAATTTACATAGGGAGTGTCTGATACAATACTGCGATATATCCAAATTTCAAGGTCCGAAATATCCATCATGACATGTCCCTCTCGGTATGTCTCAAGATGAGACTCCCTTTAAGCCACTGTCTCTTCACGAAATCTAAGCACCCACATTTACGCTGCCAACAATTTGCTTTCCAAAAAAGAATGAGGGGACGCCGACCTGCACTCCCACCAGCACCGGGTTACCCAAAACAGATCCGTATCGAGACGAGCTACACGCGTGTAATTGTGTGGGGACCCCACATCGCTGGGCGGACAAGAGCGATCCGTGGTTCGTTCATTGGCCCATCGGTGTACTCTCCACCCACGCCAACGACATTCAACATCGTCTCCCCGCGCCAACACATTCACTGCATGACCAAATGGTCTGGATCTAGCATGAATGGACCCACCTGCGCAGACTGCGGCCACAGACCAGATGTTGCCAATCCATTGATACTATGCACAGATCAGGAAGTATGAATGTGTAGGTATAAGATGCCCAACTCCCCTTGCATCTCAACTCCACATCTCTCCATTCTCCCCCAACTACATAGCCATCAATTCATCCCTTGGTACACGACTCGCGAGGAAGATTTCGCGCTCTACACACTGCGAAAGGCACCACGATCCCACCATGTCGTTCGACACCGAAGTCCTCATCATCGGCGCGGGCATGTCCGGGCTCGGGCTCGCCGTGCAGATTATCAGGCAGTACGGGATCCGCAACTTTGAGCTTATCGAGAAGAGCGACGACGTCGGTGGCACGTGGCTCGCAAACACGTACCCCGGGTGCGGCTGTGATGTCGCGAGCCACTTTTACTCGTATAGCTTTGCGCTGAACCCGGATTGGAGTCGCAAGTACTCGATGCGCGAGGAGATTCAGCGGTATTTCAGGTCGGTTAGCGACCAATATGCGGTCACGGAGCGGGTGCGGTTTCATTCTGTTGTTGAGAAGGCGGTGTGGGATGAGCGGGAAAAGATCTGGGTCGTGCATGTGCTGGATCTGAAGACGAAGGAGCGGACTGTGAGGAGGGCCAAAGTTCTAGTCAGTGGCGTGGGGAGCTTGAGTGTGCCCAAGGAGTGTGATATCGAAGGGAAAGAGACGTTCAAGGGGAAGATATTCCATTCTGCCAAGTGGGATCACAGCTTCGACTGGGGTGGTAAAGATGTTGTTGTACTGGGTATGACTTTGTCGTTGCTTTTGGCGCAGGTGTTTGACTGACATTCAATCAGGCAATGGCTGCTCAGCTACACAATTCGTCCCGATCATGTCAGGCGAGGTTGGTGACAAGCCTCCGGTCAGGAAACTCACGCAGTTTGCCCGGCAAGCCCAATACTTGTCTGAGCGTGAGAATCCTTACTACTCATCCACCTTCAAGGCTGTGATGCGCTATGTACCGCTGGCAATGCGTCTCTACCGTGCTAAGCACTACTACGACATGGAATGCGACTGGTCTGGCTTCCACATTGATAGCGGTGCTGCGATCCGCTCTGGGCTAGCGAAGGAGAACGAAGCGTATGTAAAGCGCACTGCACCCAAAAAGTATTGGGATGCTCTTATTCCCAAGAGCGAGATTGGATGCAAGAGAAAGGTGTTGGATACCGAATACTTGAAGTGCTTGTGGCGAGACAATATCGAACTGATCCCGAATGATCCAGTTCAAAGGATTACAGCAGACGGCGTCGTAACAAAATCAGGGCGTGAGATTAGCGCTGATGCGATTGTGCTGGCAACTGGGTTCGCGACGCAGCAGATGCTCTGCCCTATGGAGATAGTTGGACGAGACGGGCTGAAGCTGAACGACTACGTGAGTGATCCACGCCTCCCTGGTTTTGCAGTAATCATACTGACAGTAGAAAAAAGTGGGACAGCAACACTCAAGGCGTTGCGCAAGCCTACTTCGGCACCGTCGTGCCTCACTTCCCTAACTGCTTCGTCCTCATGGGACCCAACACTGTGACAGGCCACCTCAGCGTCATATACACCGTCGAGTGCCAGATCAACTTCACCCTTCGTCTGCTCGAACCCATCTTCAAGTCCCTTCCTGCGTATCAGTCTCGCTCCGTCATTCCTTCCTTTCTGTCCGGGCCCGGCCCAACCACCATCGAAGTACGGCACGAAGCAGCGAAGCAAGATTTCGAATGGACACAGCGCGAGGCCAAGAAACTAGTCTGGTCAAGCGGTTGCGTGAACTGGGCCATCGACCCCAAGACAGGTCTGAACAACATGATGTACCCTGATTGGCAGTTTATGTTCTGGCTCAGGAGTATATTTTGGAAGAAGCAGGACTTTGTCTTCAGAGATGAGAATTCGAAGGAAGTCGAGCCTGGGAAGACGATGAAGTGGCTGCTGAGGTTACTGACGGTCGGCGCTTTGGCAGGTGTGTATTTAGGCAAAGACTGGTTGCGTGACGAGCTGCCGCGACGGCTGAGGGAGTTTGATGGGAAGGCATTGATTAGGAGCTTGACGGCTGGTCGCATTTGAATAGGTAATGAATTACAGATAGGCAGTATTGCGGAGTCGTAGTTCTTGGCCTTTGTAATCTCATTGTTGCTGTATGAGCTCCAATATTGGCCTGGATGAATGCAGCGCAGTGAAGTGAAGGGTGGGGTTGAGTTGGATCGACGTCAGGCGCAGATTAACGGTTGTTGAGCATCGTCCCTACACCACCACTACAGAATACTCACCGCCGCATCGTTTGCATCGAACGACTGTAATAATCATAGTGATTGTCACTCCGGTCATGACTTTGGCCTCGGGTAACGCGACCCACCACTTGGAGGTTGGTGAGATCAAAGGACCATGTTCACCCTCATCATTTGTCCCTTTCACCTCTCTTCACTCCGCCACCTTGTTAACTTCCAGCCTCCTCTATTGGAAATTTTCTTGTCGCAGCCTCGCTCGTGTCTTATCTTCTACTCTCCGGAGGTTTTGGCAGCTCCCACTCCCATCTTACCTTTCTACCCTGTCCAACCTGAGCACATCTACAACGTCGCTAAGAGCGGCATTTGAGAAGCGCATATCCATCAAGGCTTCCCTCGCATAGATTCGACAAGATGCCAGGCTCTTCAAAGCCAGGTCTTCTTCCACCATTCAGCGCAGCCGCAGCTCATGCGGCTGTCGAAGCTTCAACCAAGCCTTGCCCAACAGACTTTATCATCAACGTTCTTCTCGAAATCAGCGGATACCTCATCTCCCTAGACAGGCAGACCAAGTTGTTTGGCCGACCTGCCATCGACCCTTACAGCCCCAGTCTCCGCACGCTTTACTCGCGCCTTCACAACGGCTACCCAAACCCGAGCCCCATCCAGTCCCACGCCAACCATCACCTGCGCGTCAAGGCTACCATCGGCCAGCGCACTACCCAGGATGCTGAGCACCGCCCACTCGAAGACTTTGAGGATCTCTACTACGCCATTCTCGCACGCATGCAAGACATTCACCAGACCTTGAACACCCGTCTTGGTAGCGGTTTCAGCGCGTTGACTGACCCAATCTACAAGAACGGCCCAAGCATCGCCAACGCGTACGTAGGCATTGCTGAGTATTGGGATGCTCTCAACCAACCCGAGTTTGTCAAGCCTCTCGACTGCGCTGTTCGTCACGCGCGTGTCAAGTATATCCACCAAGAGATCATTGCCAAGGTTCATGGCGGCGAGATCACGGAGGAAGATGCTGAAGGCCTCCTGAACGAACTCTACGATCTGGAAGAGTATGATGAAATCCAAGGCCTTGCTTGGGTCAATGGGTGGGCTCCGTGCATGGTCGCTGCGTGGCTCGAAGAGAAGTACCGCATCGTCTTCCAGGTCGAGAAGGAAGCCGCTGAGGAAAACAAGCTGAATGAGCAAAAGATGGTCGACGCCCAACAGTCTCGACAAGAGCTTCAGTCCAAGAAGACCGGCAACGAGGTGCAGTCAGTTGGTGGGCCTGTAAAGGTGGCCAGTTCCGTACGACAGAATTCGCAGCAACAGCACACAAAGCAGCACGACTTGCAACGTGAACTGAACAACGAGCTGGAGTGGCAGATCAAGGCTCAACGCGTCTCTGATTATACCCAGTATCTGAGAAGCGTCGCCAGCAGCAGTGCTCGGTACATGGTCGAAGCCTCTACCACCAACAGCAACATGCGCATGAACGGCCGCAGTGATTCGGTTCAGCGTAACGGTGGCGATATGTGGGAGTGAAGGGGCAGGAGTATCTGAGAGTTGATCCCAGGAGTTCTTGTTCTGGGCATTGTGTTCTTTGTGCGAAACGTGAGGTGCCTTGGTTGCACAATTGACAGATGGGTTTTACGCGCAAGCACTGAAAGCCAGTACAAGCAAAGTACAGCAAACACTTTGAACCTTTTCCATAGACTAAACCGACTCGATCATGTAGTCCGGATCAACTTCAATGACCAGATCCTGCTTCAACAACCCACGTGGCTGCGGTGCCACAAATACAGGCACACGCCACACGTCTCTGTTCCACTGTTCCAAAACCTCGCCGTCCAAGCCATTACACCCGTGCAGATCGAGCACCTATGTTGCACAAAGAACAGATTAGCCCAGTCCGCGTATCGTGTGCAACGCCGCACCGAAAATCATAACTCGCCGCCGTGGACCGATGTTCAAACAAAACACTAAAAAACTGACGTACCTGCAGCCTCCACATTTTGCTTATTGCCCTCACCGCCGCCTCATTAACATGCACATTCGTGCACTCGGTGAACCCGAGGTGCTGCAGCCCGTCGAGCCGCCCGGTCTCCCAGATGGAACTCGTCAGCATATCGCAGCTGCTCAGCCGCAAGTCGCGCAGCCTCGCAGCCCCGGCCAAAATCCCGAGGAGCTGCGTTGCACTGATCTCTGCGGCCTCGATACTCAGCACTCGCAACGAGTGCGTCCAGTCGGGGGTGGCAGCAAGAATGCCCCACGCTGCGCTTTCGTCTCTCCGCTGTGGTGCCATGTACGCCCGTGGCGCGGCCTGTGTGCGCTCAATCTGGATACGCAGCTCTCTGAGCGCAGGCAGGCTGATCAGCGCGTGGGCGATGGATGGAGAGAGCGTCCACAGCATGAGCTCTAGTTTCTGTAGTTGGTAGGCGTGTCGGTGCAGGATGCTGGCGACGAGTTTGTTGTGGAAGGTGAGTAAAGTGAGGTAGTCGAAGTCTCTGGCCTGAGGGATCTGGACTGTAGCGTGGAGCGGATGAGTGGGCTTATGTTGGGTGGTGAAGAGGTTGGCTTGCCAGGAGGCGCGGTGGGAGGGGAGAATCGCTAGAGAGAGCGTGCGGACTTCGGTGTAGGCGAGGTTGCGAGCGTAGTGGGAGGTTCGGGCGAAGCGGAGGAGGGGCCTAATGGGAAGGCTGGACAGAATTTGGAGGAGGATTTCTGGGGGAAGAGTAAGGAGGCGGAGGACCATGGTAGTGCTTCGTGAGGGTGGCTCGAGGTGAAGCATAGGGCAGGGAATCAGATATGAGGTAAATTACAGGAAGCCAGGGATGAAGCACACGACAGAGAAAATGGGAAGGAGTATAGGCTAGCAGGTTCAAGATTCAGTATGAGGTAGAGCATCCAAAGACGGAGTAAGGAGAAAGACTCTTGGTGAGGAGCTTGCGTTGAGTCTCACCCACAGCATAGAAGCCGAAGAGTTGTTTGCGGGTGAGACTTGCGGAGGGGCTTACGAGCATTAAAGACAATGACCCATATCGGACATGGCACGCACTTGGCCACAATCAACCACCGCACAGTGATCCTTCAGCGGCGTGGTCATGCTAGTGGATAGCTATCCACCGCGGCGTGTGATGTGCTGGACGAATTGATGATCCTCCAAAGCTCTGAGACATGCTACAGCCGCGGAAAAAAGATGTATATGGCGCGGTACTTTTTCATAAGTAGGCGTATGGTGCAACTTCCGAGACCAATTCAGAGCAATGGTGGTTGAGTTCAAGCGGCTTGTTGAAGGATCTATGCAAGGAGAGCCCGGATCAGGACATCGCTGACATTGTCGAGTAACGACCCGCTGGATCCTTTCAGCTCTCCTAACTACACACGGTACGTACCGACATGGCGTTCAACGTGTTTGCTCTTTTATGTTTATGTTTGGAAGCCTTGTGGGCATGGGCACCTTGTTGTCAACTGGCCGCGGTGTGCCGATCAAGGTGCCGGCACGAGACATCCCTTCACGACATGTGCATCGTGTAATCATATGCCAACGACAGCCTCGAACAGGCGCAATCGCCTTGTGAACACAGTTTCCTGGTACAGCGTTCAGTTGCTCCTGTTCGCTTCACTACCGAACATCCTACGGCACGCGCTGGCTGCGATGCGGCTGAAGGCTCGTCCCGGCAGATCCACCATCATCAGCAGGAAGGTCTGCATTGGGAAATGGGCTGAGACAAAGGGATGTCATGAAAAGGAACGACATGAGCGAACATGCGCAGGGCGCGTGGCGAGGTAAAACATCGCGATCAGGGAGTCGCCCTGGTGGCACAGTTGACGGAGGGTGGGCAGGTGCGCACGACCCCGTCGAGAATAGGCTGAGCCATCGCTTGCTTTTCCAACTCTTGCAACACCACGACGAATACACTCGCTCTTCTTACTATCATAAGCACGCACGCACTGCGGAAAGCTGAGACGTCAGAAGTAGATGCATGCTCGGCTTTCTTTTCCGGGAATGCCGGACAAAGGTTGTGGGTCGGCTAGGCTGGAGTTGCATGGCCAGAAATGCAACGTGGTGAGAGGGAATAAAATGGCCTCACGAGGATGGTGCAGTCACTCGTTATGCTGAAGCACTCATGAAGGCTACAGGTCTAAAGGACTTTACAGTGCCTGTTAAAGACAAGAGCAATGCTTACAGAATAAATTACTTACTTGTCATTGCTTACCTCGACAGTGTCTGCATGCGGAGTACCAAATCGAATGATGCAAGGCTCGAGGTATCTGTGAAACTCCAATCCTGCCTGCACGTACTCGCCCACCGTTGATGCATCTTCCGCTCGCCTCGATCCTGGCAATTGCATTCCAAATAGTTGACAAGGAGAAGCTGCACGCTTGGTCATGCCATCCATGGCGAGACAACATGTTATTGGGCTTGTGGACCTGCCGCACATGATCAGAGAGCGAACCCAAGTTCAAGTTGATGAGACTACCAAGACACTCCTAAGCGATCGAAGAACGACCGATGGACAGACTGTGATGACATTGCCTCGAGGTCCAGATCGATTACCCGTGGATGTGTGTTCGGGGTTTAGCAACGGCATTTGCAGCGACGGCGATCTCGTATTGGCCCTCCACCCTTGCCAGGATCCTTGCATTCGCAAGCCTTGAACTGGTGATCCTCGATGCATGCCGTCTCGTTGATTCGATCAGTGCCAACCGCCGCGCTGCGAGCAGGAAAGCGGAAGCACAGATGTTGGCATGCCGCCATGGTCATCACTGGCCAACCACAAAGCCAAGGACGAGGCGCAGTTCCGCGATTGGTAATCTTCCACCCAGCCTGCTTCCAAGACGTTGCGGCTGTAAAACCTGGGGCCGCAACGAGGCCACGGTACCTGAACACCTGGGCGTGGGCGGAGCCGAAAAGGAACCGTGTCCAGCGTCTCCGGGAAGCAAGCGTGGGCGCAACGGGTGACAGCCACGGTACAAGGCCTCATTGGGGAGCGATTGCGAAACCCGGCGGTGATACTCACGGCGGCGGGGAGGAGCGGAACTTTTAGTGGCATCAGATGGGAGTCCGCACTCCTAACAAGGCTGGCACACACCGGCAGTCGAGTGCTACATCACCTACGAAGTTAGCAATGTCTCACGTCGTCCCCTTCTGCGTTGCAATCAAACCGATACGCGCTCAGAATCCTGCCGAGCATGTTACCGCGGGGTTTTATTGGCACTAAGCTGGAAAACGACAGCTTTGGTTGCAAGTCCACAGCGATGCTGTGTCTGAATGCACTGACTCTAACTACAACATCGCCTCGACGTATTATCATTAGCGATTCAGCGTCTTGCATGTCCAATGGACCGGGATCGGGGGATCTGCCTGCCCATGACAAGGCTTGCAGTCGGCGACTCAAGAACGATGACGGTTGAGCACTGCCTCCTTTGCTGTCCTGGACTCATCTCTCTTTGCGGAAGTCAGTCCCCCCTCTCATCATCCGGAAAATGAAATTTTACCCAATTGCGCGAGTGCGTTGCACCGTTGCTACGTTCGCACAGATCTCCAGGAGTGGCAGAGCCCAAAAGCTTAGGGTACCGAAGGAGGGCCGGACTAAATTTCAAAACGGGAACCGCACGAGCAACCGCACACAAAATGGAAAGGATCGTAGCCGTGAAGAAGCCCAACGTCCTCAACACGAAGCTATCGACGGTTCCGAACCACTCAGCCACTCAAACGTTGAGTTGCGCTACCGGAAAGAACTTGCGTTGGTCTCTGATTGGTCCTTCTTTTCAGGCTCGGATCATCCTCACACGTGAAAGTGCAGCACGTGTGAAGATGCATGCACGGTGAATTGCTGCATGCGAGATCATGTCAGCACCGTGGTAGAGGGCGCGCGCAGCTTGTGAATGCACGCACACCCTGCACGCGCAAGAAGTTCAGAGCGCCACAAGCTGGGACGATTTCGTGGTCGAAATTGAACATAGGATGATGTGTTGCATGATCTATTGCATGACTTATTGCATGATCGTCTCATCGTGGCAGGGGGTAGGCTGAATCGTAAATGCGTCGAACGTGCCTTTTGCATCGGCAACCCTGCGAGTGGTTTATTGAACTGCCGAACCATAACTTGTGTATGGAGACAAATCAAGGATATCTGAGCAGATAATGACAGCCGACGTGGCTGGTGCCACGCACGGCAGGATGCATTTGCACGTGGTAGTTGTCAACCAGCAGGTTCCCAGGGTCTGGTGGGCTATACTAATCCTAATGGATCCCACATGGCGTCTCCGCACAACGTCACAAGAGAGCGGATGGGACTGGTGACCCGGCACTTCGCCTACCTAGTCACCAAGACCGTTGATGCCGGTGTGCAGTCGGAACGGTCTCAGTCCATGAACTGACGTAATCAACGTCCTCGACCTGATGAAAAGTTATCCGTGAATATCGCCCAGCCAGCCAAGTACGAAAGGCAAGACATAGACTATTCGGAATGACCCGTGGACTAGGGACTCGTCAGCTGCAAATGATCCGGCACTGCCAGCCCTATTGTTGCTCCCGCTCAGGGCTTGGATCCTTAGGCTTGGCGCACGATGTCAATGCTCCTCGACCACAATGCCAAGCTGTATCTCCTATGTCGCTGCAAAATTGCGTAAAACGACTTGGAACAATTTTGGATAATTGGCACAGCAGTGCAATCCCAGCTGGATGGCACCACACGACGCACCAGTAGACGCCACAAAGTCGTTAGGGGCTCTAGCAGCCACCATAGTCGGGAGCCAGAGAACGACGGCGTTGGAATTCTGGGGCAGCGCCGCGTTTGATGGCAGTGAAATTCGGCCCGACCGCAATGCCTTTTGCAGGCATAAGCTTTCGTGGGAAACACACTCCAAGCAGGAGGGGTGCGCTTGCGGGAAATACACCTCCTCCAAAGGTCGGCCGCGCGATAGTCGCCACACCGCTGAGGATCGACAAAGGACTGCACGTGAGAAGCCAGCGCTAGCCCTGTGCTTTTGCAATCCTTTACGAGCTAGGCGGGCCTCCGCATATGGTCAAGGGTAAGAGACGTGCGTGCAATCGCCGTATTCGTTGAATCTCATGCATGAGCATGAATTTGCATTAGAGTTCGTTGATGAAGCGAGTGTGTGGTGTAGCGATCATGGTAAGGCATCCGCACATGTATGCATGTGGGTGTGCACTCGCTACCTGTGTGAGTACGAAAGCGAGGGGTTCCGGGCCCAGATGATTGGTAAAGTTCAACACTCGCACAGCACTGCAAAAAGCTTCGTTTGCGATGCGCAAACCGCGAGTCGTGGAAAGTCCTTCCGCCAGTGACAGTTGCCGCACTTGTGGCCAGCTAAGCGCCTATTACAACACGGACAACGAGGCTGAGTTCAGCCCCAGCATTTTTCTGCTTGGTCCAGCCTGCGACCAGTTTCCAAGACAAGTATTCCAAAGACCTCGAAGATCCCCGTTGTCAGTGATCCTTCGCGCCAAAACCACAAAGCCAAAAGGCAGGTAACCCGAAGCAAACGGTGCTGCTATGTGCCAGTGTGGTGCTCGGAACCTTGAAGCGCTCTGACGTCTTAAACTGTAGCGGGCCGACCCAACCTTGGAAGAGGTGAAGCGTGGCACTCTGACCCTCCAGACACAGCCTAAAACATCAAACGTTCACCGGGATGTTTTGTATGGGGACCCTTACAGGAAGTCTGAATCCCTGGTCCTACAACGGAGAAATAGACTCTGGGCGAGTGGCCAGATTGGCAAACGATTGCATGACAGGTGTCAGGGACTTCTTCCAGCAGATATAGCAGGCTACGGTAGCCTTCGTAAGGCGATCTGTCTGATACTGGTAACGGTGCATCCATGTCTCATCAATGACAGCCATCTTACGATGCGTTCGTGCAGTTGTGTGATAGAGTTCGCAGATGAACAAGGCTCAGAGGAACGCGTGTACATACGCCAAGGTGGCTGACCCTACAGCTCAAGACAACAACAATTACATGCTTCGCCCTTTCGCAAGTAGCAAGGCGCATTTTTTTGTATCGTGGTCCTTGCCATGGCGGCGTGACCAACGTGTGTGTGTGTGCGCCTCACTCTCAGTGACGTTCATTGCGCAGTGACAGGCTACTGCACGGTTGACGTCGATGTCAAATGTCGATGCCGCGGAAGACCAGGGTGTGAATTGAAAGTAGATGGTCTACTTGCTGCTGGGCCAAGACAATGGCTGCTCCAGAGTTGCAGCCTCACTCACTTAGTTGAAATGCAACTCGTATTCCAACAGAGCAAGCGTCAATTGAACCTCAACGGCTGCTTAGCACGATCCTCATCACAGACATGGTTCCGTAAGCTGTGAAGTTGCGACCTAGTCTGTGCCACCGCTGCAACAAGTTGCCAAGCATAGACCTCTGCTAGGTAGGCGGAGCCTCTTGGACAGGCAATCCGGAATGAAACAGCCCCAGCCTTGCGACTTGCGACATTCAGGTCCGTGGGCGCGCGAAGCCCCTCTGGCGATCTCAAAGGTCACCAAGTGGTTCGATTGCTGGTTCCTACCCCACGTGAAGTGGAAAGTACCGTCGCCTTACAGACCATGAATCGTTACTTGCACCGTGCGACCGTTGTTTGAGCGTTAGCCGGATAGGCCAAATTAGATAGGACCCTCGTTGAGATTTAGAAAGTGTTACATTTGAACCAAGCTGTGAATCCATCTACGCCTGTGCGCTCTGCGTCCCGATGACCGTACCAATATTGTCATGTTTCGTAAAGCAAAACATGCAGATATGTCCCAATCCGAAAATTCGCCCTAAACTATAGAACTACTGCAATCGCAGAATTGCGCATTCCCATGCGAGTTCACGCGTGATGCACCCGGAGGGCATGCGGCCGTACCAAACGGCGTAGAGAAGGTTTCACAAGACTCAAAAAAGAGCTACTCATGAATCATCGCGACCCTGACGAGCATCCGCCTGTTTGACCCAAAATGGTCACTATGGCATTGATCGAATGCGAGGCGTGGTCTATCATGGTCTGGCTCGTTTGCGCCGCTGCCTATGATTGGCCGCGAAGGCCTGGAAATAATTCCGAAATGTTGTGCCACCAGGAAATCGTTGTCGTGTAACAAAGCGAACGAGCCTCTGGTGTCAACAACATCCATTTACTGTTTGAACATCATCGCAGGATCCACCGGGAATCCCTGTACATTGAACCGTGGGTCGTAAGTGGTCTGATTTACACCGATGTTGTGTGATTGAAGGTGATGGGTTTGCTGAGAGAGGCCTGTAGAAAGTTGGGCAGAAGGGTGGCCAACAATCTGTGCGCGCGCTTGCGACATGGGCGGTTCGTACGGCCCTGGGGTGGCGGAACTGCTGCGAGGAGCAGACCCAGTGGAATGCGTTGTGCTGTGGGCCGAGTCATAGATTGACATGTCGTCAATGTGAGATGTCGGAGCCGATACCATAGGCTGTTGAGTTGTGCTGAAAGGGAGCTGGGCCCCTGTCTGTGCAGCAAGCCTGCGGATTAGGTCGGTCGAGGGATATGATGGTGAGATGACAGAGGGAAGCGCTGAGAACTCGTCGCCTGCGTTCGAAGGCACCATGCCGCTGCTAGCGCCCAATCCGATCGACGAGGCGGGGAGGGTTTGAGGCAAGTTCAAGGACCGGGGAAGGGGAAGGTTGGGCAGGACCTCCTGCAGCTTGGCGAGAAGCAGTGGCAGATAGCGTGACTGTCCACCGCGCAACGTTTGAATTAGTGTCAAGAAACGAGAAACATAATCTCGAGGCCCAAGAGCGAAAGCATCTGGCGAGAACGACGTGCAAGCAACCACGTCAGTAAGGCAGCAAGCGATATCGAACAGCTTTTCGATCTGCAACAGTGTTAGCCCAAGACTCGTATCCAGAGAATTGTCAAGCTCGAAAGGGCAAAGAGCGGCTAAGTGTGTGCATGGACAGTCCACCAAGGCGTAGACTAGTGGATCAAGGAGCGGACGTCAGAGATTGACGTAGCTAGCGGTTGGCCCGTGCCTAGCATATGCGACAGGGATTGCACGATCGGAACGGGCAGGGGTCCAAAAAGCGCAGAAGGAATGGAATGGAGCAAAGGGTGGAAAAGGAATTCGTCATGGTACTCACCAGACCGACGCCGTGCACTTCCATGGCAGGCTGTGAAAATTGATGTGTCATGGTCAACAAATCTCTCGAGATCTGGATTGGGAATTTGAATGTCATGGAGTTCTCCTGGCTGACGCTGCTCACCAGGCCCTGGCAGACACACAGCTGCCAGACCATTGCTCGTAGCCATTGCTGGGTCACACGGATCTCAACGGCTTGCGCTTCGGTGCATTCTAGATATGCGGGCACTGCCTCGGAGAGCTGTGTTTGCAGTTGGGCGATCCAAGTGGGGTTAACGTGGCTGTGTACGCGGTTCCAGAGGTTGACAAATGTGTCATCGATCGTCTTGTACAGGTTGATCATCAATTCAAGGCCGACAGCAACTGGCCTGTCTGCGGGTACTTCGTCCAGGGAAGGCGGATGAATAGTCGGATAGAGTGTGACTGGCCGGTGGTGATGCAGGGCATATGTTCTGTATCCAAAGGTTAGCTTTGGCGTGTACAAAGATTGAGGTGAGCTTTGTGTGTCACCTTTCACTCATGAACAGCAGCCAGTAGAGCACTCGTTTGCGTGAAGTGTCAAGGGGATCGTGCTTATATGTCTCTTCGTCGTGCATGCCTAGAAGCTGTGATTGTGTGGTTGCCTCTCGAAGATAGGTCCAAGCAGTGTTCTCCTTTGCCAGTCCAAAGTAGCAGCCAGAGTAGAGGTAAGATGTGAGGACGGAGTAGAGTGTAGGGGTTTCGCGGTAGTCGTACCCTCTCCGTACGCGAACGGATTCTTCGAGCAGGATGTGGCCAAACTGGACGTTTGACATGTGGGCCATCTCGTGTCGCTCGAGCAGGTTGGGCTGGACCTTCATGTTTGCTTGGATCATGACGTATGCACACAAGGACACAATCATGCAGTAAGCCTCAATGGAGCGGTCCATGTTGACGACAGCTTCTTGGGCACGTTGTCGATGTAGGACAGGCTGTGAAGGGTAGACATTGACGAAGAAGAACTCCATGCAGCTCTCGACAAGGGCGCGAGGTACCAGGCCTGGAGTCCGGACATTCTGTGATGACAAGGGCCGCCCGTCGTGGCCGAGCTCCTGTGGGAAGCCCGAGGCGAGTTGTGCATTTCGCTGGTTTTCACGAAGTTCGGAGAGGACTTTGGCGCGGCTACCCTTGGGGCCCTTCTTCTGAGGGATGGCGTTGTATGTGCATGCCAGGCCAGCGGATACACAGTTCTTGCACGGATTGGTGCCTTCACCGATGCACTTGACCTTCCGTCGATGGCAGCTGCGGCAAGGGTCAGTAAGGACTGGCAGACTGGCGGCGAGATACCGACCTGTCGCAGGCTCGCTTGACGGGAGCAATGGTGGTGGTGGTCGAGGCCATGGTAGTAAGGCGGGCAGGCTAGTGGACGAAAGAGTCGTCCTCCGCGTGGGTGTGGTGTTCTGGCTGCGGCACCAAACAGACTATGTATGTCGGTATGTTACTCTGTGGTCCGAGAGAGGTTCTCGCATGGCCCTTGTGTCATCATGCTGGAGAGATTCAGAGAACGCCCATTCGCACCTGATTGAACCAGGACAACAGAACGACCAAGCGTCAAAGCCGCATATTAGACCATGGGCTAGTGACTGCCGCTGCGTTGCAGGGACTGGGCCTGTAGGATCAAAGTCCAATGGCCGGCCATGGAGACGCGTCCGACACCCCTGGTACCAACGCTGGGGAAAGGATTCTGATGCAGGGAAGGTCAAACGCTTACCATCCGGTTGCCAGCCAGCGAGCTTAGGCGGTCTGCCGGGCTGGAACGGACCTGACGACGACTCCCAGGTTGTGTGCTTGGCGTGATTAATCTTCGAGGATGGCACGGCTCCCTCCCTTCTGGCGGGAGCTTTGTGCTAGGGCGAGTGCAGGCGTGCCCAGAGGACCTGCCGAAAATCATCCGCAGCAGGATGGCGCTCGCTTTCGGCAGGTAGAGCGCACACCGAACTGGTGCGGCGGGCAGCAGCGGGCGCCAGCCTGACCGCCCCTCGCATGCCATTTTCGTGCATGCTGCTTGCAGGCTGGCCGCTGGCCGCTGGCCTCAGAGTCGACTGCCCGGGCAGCAGTTTCTTCTGTTCTGCCCCATGTGTTTTTTTTCCTTTTGTTTTGTTTTTACCTTGTCCCCGTGTTTTTTTCTTACCGTATGACCAAACGCGCCCGCCGCCGCAGTTCACTGCTGGGCCCATGGATGGGAGCAGCCACTCGAAACCTGTCCTGCCGCCACTCGCGTCTTAGGTATTAATCCTCATCCTCTGCTGTCGTTGTCGCTTTCCCAAGCTGGCAAAAGCATCGAGGCGCGCTGCTGCGACATGACCCCCGGGCCGCTGCTCAGTGGTGGCACGCAATCCATCGTGCCACACTGTCGCTGCGCGTATTCCCTCACGACCCATGCTGACGCTGCGAGAGCTCGTCTCCATCTTTGGAACGGTGTGGAAGAGCACACAGGCGCTGTCGTCTCATTGGTGCATTGGCAAGTCCCAGCATGCGACCTCGAGCGCTGGTGCGAGGTGAAAGATTGCATCATTGGTTCCATTTAGCTGTCACGAGGCGTCGAGTCGTTGGGGCTGTCGTTGGAGGGGCTGCGAGAAGCATCCATATCTGAGGTCTGCGGTGCTGCTCCACGCCGCCAGTGCAGCGACAGACTGCTTATATCGTTTTGACGTCTTTTTAAAGGCCCTTTTGCGGACTCATGCGCCGGCTGAAAGCACCCAAGGAGCCCGAGATGCTGCCGACGACGATGAACATGATGGCGACACGGTATATAGCAGTCGAATGAGCGTTGCCCGGAAAGCGTTCCAGAGTTGAGTGCCACACATTGTCTGGGCCTTATGCGCCGCACGTCACCTTGCGGGATGCGTAACACAGGCAATGTCAGTCATCAGCGCTGCGCTGTCGGGGCGGGTATTCATGCGCCTCACATGCAGACCATAATGTATTTGTAGTGTTTCGATTGCAGAAACCACAGCTTTGGGTATTGGTCTTGATGTATGATCTGCTCGTAGTGCGTGCCACATCCTTCGTCTAACTCAAAACTGCATATCACAGGGATTAGCTCCGCGGAGCAACTCATCGGTGAACACGGGATGCACTTATTTTACCCGCTATGCGGAAAAAATCACAAACACTGACAATTCTCCAATTCCCATACTCCACGTAACAGCGTTACACAACCCATGCGCCTAGTAATGCGAATCCGAAGTGCATACAACCATTCTACAAAGACAAAAAGCAATTACCTACACCGTCTTCAAGAGAATTCAACACGGCTGCCTCCCGACCGAGCTTGTTTTGCTTGGGCTCTTTCGGCCCTTCTTCGTCTACGATTAGAATCATAGTTGCTGACGTCTGTCTCAGTTCCATATACTTGAGTGCCCGGAGGACTGCTCAAGATGCTGGCATCTGCTGGAATAGGTGGAGGAGGAGGTATGTTCGCTTGCGGTGACGGTCTCTGAGCTGTGTTATTAAAGTTCGGTGATGGCCCTGGAGGAGGTGGCGGAACATATGGCTCGGGCATCTGCAAGGGCGCCCCAGGCTGTAATGTAGGCGTTACGCCTGCTGCCTGTGCCTGTGCCATCTCCTGCGCTTGTTGTGCCTCAAGAGCCTCCGTTCTTCGCCAGCGATCTCCATCAAATTGGCTCAGTGAAGACATGCTGCCAGTACGGGTCCTGCGTTGCCGCTCCCGCCGTCTGGCGTCTCGTTCGGCCGCAGCTTCCTCCTCATTCAGACGTCGAAGCGTCACATGACGTCCGTCGTTGTGCATCTTGACCTTGACAGATACTGGTGGAGACGCGATGCTTTCGTCTCGGCTGTTTCTACGCTTTGACGGTGAACCAGACGAAGCCGCTGCTGCTGCACCGCCTGCCAAAGCTGCTGCACCTGCAGAATTACGATGGCGATGGCGTGAACGCCCACCAGGAGAAACGTAAGCCTCGGACCCAGAGTCTGAAAGAACAGTGTTGTCGGCCGGACGGAGGACGGATGGGCCCGCGGACGAGGTCAACGGTGGTTGAGCTGCGTTCGGTCTTGCCACAGAAGGTGTCATGCCCGAGATCTCGGTTTCAGAATAGATAGTCGACGGGGGTTCGTTGTGTCTGCGGGGCGGTGCGCCATCACCTGTATATCTTCGGCGGTTACTGTTTGCGCGAGCTATCTTCTCTTCCTCAATGTCTTGCTGTCTTAGTTCCTCGATGCGTGCGTCTTCTTGCCGATTCTTGCGCTTATTCCAGGCGTGCTTCATGAAGCCAAGGACTCCAAGAGTCATTATACCATCCTTGACTCCGTAACCAGACTGCTCTCTTAGCGGTCGAGAATCGTAATGGTCGTTGAAGCTTGTCCGGCTGTCAAACGAATCTATGGATCCACCACTTCTTGTTGGATGATGACCAGCTCGAAGTGGACTTGCGCCCATGGCAGCTGCTTCTGCAGCTTCTTTTTCCTCGACGCGGCGCCAGTTCTGATTCCTTGCAGGCGAATCAGGGGCTCTGCCTTCCTCAAGGCGGCTCAGATCTGTCTGGGTGACCTCAGACTGACCGAGGGGGCGATCGTAGCTGATATCACTGCCGGTCGATGTCTCAGTATAAGCACGCCTGTCCTTTTTCTTTCCGAACAGATTCTTGATAGCAAAAATTCCTCCTGCAGCGGCGCCGGCACCTAGTAAACGATCTCGCCATGTGGCACCCTTGTGCTTGTCGTTGTATTTATCATCGCTCAAATACGATTCGGTAAAGCGCGAGTCGGCAACTCGGGAGCGGGAGCCAGGGCGCGAGCTCAGGACGGTCGTTTCGTCTCCACGGCGTCTGCTGCGACTACGACTGCGGGATCTATTCCTTGATGCTAACGCGGCAAGACCGGCGCCAGCTGCACCCGCTGTTGCCAAAGCTCCAAGACCACGCCCGCCCCGACTTGTCCTTCGACTTCTTGTGCTTGTAGTGCGCTCAGTGATGTATGTAGTGTTGTCATCGAAGCCCATTTCAGGCTGGTTCTTGTACGAAAGCACAAAATAGGCAACCAGGAGTAGGAATGCCCAAACTGCGAACAGAATGAAGAGCACCATCGGCGAGCCCCATAATGTTAGTCCAAGTGGAATTTGTGCTATTCCTAGAAGCAAGACAACCCGGCCAACCCATTGATGCAGCTAGTCTGGTGAGTCAAAATAGAATCGCAATACCTGGGGTGAACGTACAATCAGCTTGAGCGGCACCTTGAAGCGCTCCTTTCCTTGCTCCCAACGATGAATGATGGATCCTCCCAAGACCTGTACGACGACAAGGGAGTACAAAGCCACACCGATGCCGTGGTGCGGGTTGGTCAATGATCTCTCCGGACCGACAGCCTGGAAACCCAGGACAACAAGTGCAGTTGCGAGCAGCAATGCCAGGACTTGAAGCCAGATGTGTACGCGTAGCGCTAGCCGAGGATTGCGGTGGTAGAACCGGGCCATGAAGACAGCGCCTGGGATGATGAAGAGGAAGGTGATGGCAGCGAGGATTCCGTGGGCGAGGATGAGAGGCTTGTAGCCAGCCATGTTGCGAAAACGATTGCCCATGCCTGAAGAGTCAGTTCTGTGTTCTCATGTCGAATTGACACAACTTGCCATTGTAGCGCATGGTGTCGAAGTTGATACCCATCAGATTCGGTAGCAGGAAGGTGTTGCGCTGGGAATCCCATGTCCCATCGCCAACATACAACGAGTCAGATGAGTATACGCTGCTCCCAGGAGCCGACAGCCCCTGGTCTGACATGGTGGCGCGTTATTCTTGAGCTTCTTCTCGGATAGTGTGAGGTGATGACGCAGTTGTGGATGTGCGATTGACAAAGTCCAAAGTAGTGATAATGCAGGGACTGAAACCAGGGAAAAACAAAACGCGCGCCAAACCCAGCAAAAAGCAGAGGAACCAGAAAGTCGTAATGTCGTGAGAGGCCGTGAAGCTGGGAGCAGGTTGTTTGCGCGCGTCCTTGTTAGGCTGCGCTCGATGGTGTTGAGCGCTAAAGTGGATGAATGAGCTTGCCCGGCGTTGCGGACAGCTCGGGAAAGAACGTCGGTTGTGTCGCTGTAGTCTTGGTACTTCTCAAAGGATGAAGACTCTGCGGCACTCTCCTGCACGCGCAAACGTGGTTGTGTCGCCGCAAGAAATCGAGAGGCTGGACAGCGGGTAGCTGCACCACCTCACTAGCTTGGTGAGGAAGGACCCACGTAGTAAACACCCCACTTGGCCCAGCAACCGGCTAGCTGATTCGCTCTAAACAGCCAACCGCCCTCGAGGTGGCTGGTCTCGTCCAATCATGCTGAGTCGATCTCTACATTCAGCAACAAGGGGCCCTGCGACACGTCTTCCCAGTTTCGAGTGCTGGACCGTGTGCGCTGGCACTCCAGATCTACGTCAGACCGCTCTGGCTGATAATCCCCCAGAGTTGGACCCTCAGAAGCCGACATGGCTTGGTACATTCTCATCATGGATCCTACTGCCAAATGAGATGCATAAAAGCAATGACCATTGAGAAAACCTGTGGTATCTTGAACTCCTTTAGAAGGTTGCTTCAGACGCCTGCAACACCAGATGAAAAGGCCAGACTCCTACCAGCATCGCGCGATTTGCAGGCCCACACTCAACTTTCTACTTCCAACATATCTCTCAGCGCTTTCTCCGAAGCTGTGAGCCATCGACCCTTCTCCTCGAGTTCATCGCCAATGCCACCACCCTCTTCTTTCCTCCGCCTTGCTTCCTTTGCCGCTGCGACTGTGCCTTGTTTCTGTGTCTCCAGTGGCTTGAGTTCGCGCTCGAGCTTTTCAAGATCTTTGCATCGAATTGGCAGAGAAGCTTGCAGCTGCGCGATTTGCGCATTGAGAGCGGCCAGCTCTGCCTCTCGCTCTTGCAGTAACCTCGATGTTTCGGGCAATGGCAGAGCCAGTTCTGGGTTATTTGATGTGGGAATCTGGTCTTGCTTCAGCTGCGCAATGCTAGCTTCAAGCCCCCCAATCTCTGTGGGGAGTGTGTCCAGTTGCTCCCGCCTCAGCTGCACAGCATCATAACGCAGAGCAAGCTCTCGCCCTTTCTCTTCCAGTTGCTTCAGTATCCCTGCTACTTCAAGTTTGCGCTCTTTCAGGCTTGCCTTGACTGCTAAATTTTCAGCCTCCTTTTCGTCGTTCTCTGTGCCTTCGACAAGGCGCGGTGGATCATCGGTTAGGTTGCGCAGGAATTTCTCCTTCGTGACTTGCTCGACATATGAGAAGCGTAGCTTGCTGAAGAGCTCCTGGCACGGATATTAGTTGTGTACGTCCATGCCGCTTCTCTTACGGACCTTGTAATGCTTCAAATCCGCTTCCAGCGCCGCAGGATGCGTGTCGACGTTCTGGTCGCTGTCGACCGATGCTGCTGAGTTGCGCTTGTTGGAGGACTGAGGAACATCTTTTGGCTTGAGCGGCTCGGTGATGGCAATGATCTTTAGTTCATGTTCTTGCTGCAGTTGCGTCAGAGCAGATGCCGGTGTAGGTGCAGCAGACGCTGATTTGCGAGTTGCAACCATTGTATCTACTTCGTGTTGTGAATATGCTTGCCCCCAGTTCTATAGGCATGTTTGTTTTGGCTGGGCTGAACGCCGCGGCTATTTCCTATCTAGGGCTAGGTTGCATACTACTCTTCCAGGATCTTGCGTCATTCCTCGTTCCTACATCTTAACCATGCCATTCGATATCGACGATGACGAGTATGTCGCAAATCTTCTTGCGCAAGATGCGAAAAAGACAAGCAAGAAATATGACCTAGTCGGCCTCGACGCCTTCAATCCCAAGAGGTGCGTATGAAGCCTCTGATGTTTGCAGCCTCTTGAAACAATTGCCAATGTACAAGGGAATATCTCTCCGTATATAGGTATCGCTGACGTGAGAACAGATCGAGGAATAATGCTCCCAAACCGAACACAAACTTCTTGCGACACATCATCCGCCAAACCGATAACCACAATGCTGCACTGCTGGCAAAGGAAGCCGAGGAGTCGAGCTCACGCCTTAGGCAGATGAACCGAGAGAGCTACAGAGATCGTACGGAGGCCGTTGATAGAGTGAAAAGGAGAATAGAGAGGCGTCTAAGCCCTTCATGCGACAGCGATAACTCAAAAAAACATCGCTCACGGCGAAGGACGGACGATGACGACGGACGTAATCGCAAAGAAGTCCACAGGAGGTCACGGCGAGACGACTGCTCTGGAACTCATTCCAAAAAACATAGGAGTAAGAGTCTAGAAAGATACAAACGTAGGAGAGGGCACGAAGACGATGAAGAAGACCGCAAATCAAGACGCTCGAGAGAGCACTACAAGAGTGGCCGCGGTAGTCGACATGACAGGGGAGAGGAAGACGATGACGAGCCGCGTCAGCAACGCCGAGGGAGAAGACAGTCTCGCTCCAAATCGATATCTCAATCACGGTCGAGATCACCTCGTCGCGAAAGCCGCAGGGCACCTCGCCGTTCACGCTCTCCTCGGCGCTCATCGTGCAGTCCAACTAGATCACGAAGGAACACACGGCGCTCCAATACTCCAGCGTCTGGCTCAGACCCTCTCGAAGCTATTGTTGGCCCACTCCCGCCTCCACCCATGCCCACTGTTCGCTCGCGTGGCCGAGGTGCCGTCAAAGCCAGCTCTTCATCTGGTATCGAATCACGCTTTTCCGCTAATTACGACCCGTCCATGGACCTGAGACCCGATTCAGATCAAGAAGATGATTGGGCCGAGGCGGTCGAGGCGATGCGAGACCGAGAACGCTGGAAGCAGCAAGGGGCAGATCGATTGCGCGCGGCAGGCTTCAAGGACGAGCAGGTGAAGAAGTGGGAGAGAGGCGGCGATCCTATGGAGACTGATGTGGTTTGGACCAAAAAGGGGCAGGGCAGGGAGTGGGATAGAGGCAAAGTTGTGGACGAGGACGGGGACGTAGCATTGAAGGCTGAATGGGGACGATTGAAATGAGCCATTGAATGGCAGTGTGTATTGTTGCTCTTGCATACACTCTCTTTACAACTTCATACCCAGCACCTTGTGCACTCTCAGCGCTTGCCTGATACTCAAGTCCAACATGATCTCCTCGCTGCCACCAGGGATAGCATACGCCCTAACGTCCCTATACAGCCTCTCAACCTTCGCACCCTGGCCGCCACGGCTGTAACTCAGACCACCAAAGATCTGACTGGCTTCCCTCGCACAGAACTCAAAGGTAGTGGTACTCTGTGCCTTCAGACTGGCGATAGCTCCACCAAGCTTCAACATGGCTTCTGTTTCGCCCATCAGCTGGCACTGGTAGACCAGGTTCTCAAGCCAATTGTAGCTAGCCTCGATCTGGCGTGCCATATGCGCAAGCTTCAGACGAATGACAGGATGATCAATCAGCTTCTTGCCGAAAGTCTTGCGCTTATGCGCGTACTTGACGCTCTCCTCGTAGCAGACACGAGCAAAGCGAACGGACTGGATAACAATACCGATGCGCTCGTGGTTGAAGTTTGTCATGACGACCTTGAAGCCTTGGTTCTCCTTGCCAATGAGATTCTCAACGGGGACTTTGACATCTTCGAATGTGATGTAGGTGGTTCCTGATGACCATACTCCCTGGCAGTCCATTCGACGGGTGGACACTCCGCCTGCTGAGCGCTCGATGAGGAGAACAGAGACGCCGTTCATGCCCTTGTCTGAGGTACGAACGGCAGTTGTGAAATAATCAGACCAGACTCCGTTGGTGATCCACTTCTTCTCGCCGTTGACAATGTAGTGCTTACCGTCTTCAGAGAGCTTGGCCTCGCATGTCAATCCAGCGACGTCACTGCCTGGAGGATGTCAGTATTTGGTTCAGTAATACTAGTGTCGTCACTTACCAGCGTCGGGCTCTGTGATAGCCAGGCAGATGCGCTTCTCGCCGCTGAGTAGCCCAGGGCCGATACGCTTGATCAGATCTGGCTTTGCGAATTTGAAGACTGGTGGGCCACCGATGCCGTAGCCACCGATGAGATTCCACACAAGGCCTCCGCTACCTGTGCGAGACAGCTCATCTGTGAGGATCATCTCATGGAAGTGGTCCCACTTCTCAGGTGGCACGCTTGCGACCCGCTTGTCCGTGTATTGTGATGGGTAGTGAATACCAAGGAGACCGGCAAGATATCCACGCTCGCCCATCTCTCGGTAGATCTCGTCCGGCACCTGCTTCGCCTCGTCCCACTCAGTGACGTTGGGCATGATCTTCTCCTCAACCCATGCTCTTACTTCCTCGCGGAGAGCTACGTGGGTCTCGTTGTAGTAAGGTGAGTGGTAGGACTGATACCAGCTCGGGTCGGCGTATGGAATGAGATCACCGTAAGTGTCAAATGCCTCAGCCTCCTCGGCAGCAGCCTCCGTTGGTTGAGGAGCGATGGCGCCTGGAACAGCTTCGGGCTTTACGATTTCCTTCTTCTGCGGTGGCGGGGTTGCTGGCGGAGTAGGCGGTGCGGCTTTCGTGTCTAGCGATCCGACCTGCAGTTGTTTCTGGTACTTCTTAAGAATACTCTCGTTATGGTATTTCCAGAACTGCTTTGATGCATCCTTGCCAGCAACGCGAGTGAGGACTGACTGATGTTAATGAAGGCCTCTCCTACAGTTTTGACGGAGTTACATACTCTTCTTGCCTCCTGGATGCTCATCTGCAAACTTGGTCAGGTCGTACACATCTTCATCTACAATGATGTATAGATCATCAGCGGTCTTATGCGCCGCAACATCTGCGGCAGAAAATCGCTTTGCCATCTTATGGAAGGAAACAGAGAAAGATGCTCAGCAGAAGACGTATGTTACAAAAAGGATTCGCAGTCACAAGACAAAGGAGGCCGCACGAACAGTGGATCTATAAACGACCAGCGTCAGGCACCTTTCACATGCAACGCCAGCTCCACGCCAAGGAGTCTGGGGCCGCACATGAAAGTAGCCGCATCTGGCGCATTCCGGGGAAGACCCGCGATCTCGTGAGCGCAATAGAAGTGCCGCTATTGGCTACGACTGGGAACGAGCGGCCGACCTACTTCTGCCAGGTGAGACGTGGTTGACGTCAAGTTTGAGACCAGACCAACATGTGCCGAGGCACGATCTCAAAATGTCCACCGCGGCGTTCACAAGCCAAATGCTGACAATCAGCTGCTGCGAGAAGGGTCGGAGTCACGGAACCCATATTGCTGTCGTTAGCCTCTTTGCTGAAGCCAGAGAAGACGGGCTTTCTTTCATGTCACAACTGGGAAGTACTTGGGGTTTGTTGGAACCTTATCCTTCATTAGGTATGGAGGCGAAGGCAATATATTCCTCTACTTAATTAATGGTTCTAAAATGCGCGCGCGAACAGCCTTGGATATGTCTGTAAATGATTTGTATTTGACATTGCAGCCCACTTTCTCCACAGCATGACAGCTGGTGCGAGTCCCACAGTTCGTGACCTACCAAATCACTGGATTGCGGAGTGATGTTCATGGGGCGCCACCATCCGGCAGCATACAACACCCGTACTATCCACCACAACATCTTCAGTCCTCAATTATTCACACCAAAATGACAGGCGAGGTGAGAGTGAAGAGGTCGTCGGAAATAACATCTCCGAGCGGTCCACAGAGCGACGGCATGGAGCGCATCCCCGCGATTGTAGACATGTCCGATCAGATCTGTGGCACGGGTGGGTATTCGTGTGGGCTTCGCAACTAGCAGTATGTGCTAATGCTTACAGTGATGCTTGCAAAGCCTCATAGTGCCAGTGCTATCCATCATCACGGAGAAGAAGGTACAGTCATAAACGCCTGAGTGTATTGTGCCGTACCAACATCATACAGACACAATCGTCTACGCCGTCAGCGGCCGAGGGGCCATAGTTAGTGAAAACGGCAAGAAAAGACAAGAGCTGGCTCCGGGCGATTTTGCTCTGATTCCAGCATATGTAGGCACTCGTCGATTGCCTTTGGACCGCATACTCACGATCTTAGGCTGAGCATCAGGAGGTCAACGACGGCGACGAAGAGGTCAAATGGATCATCACTCGTGGAGGACGAAGCCCTATTGTGCACAATCTTGAAGGCTGGGGAAAGAGTTAGGGTCCCTGAAAGGCGAATGGCGCCTATTGATTGTCGGGGTAAAGTGACGAAGCATTCAGATAGCTACTAGAGGTCGAGAAATGTGCAACAAGCCCTAATGCGTTTATTGATAGTCGTCAGAACGTCCCATCCCATTAGTTCGGGTCTTGATAGCTTCACCCTGGTGCTCGATTCAACTCTTATAACCAACCTGTCCGCTGCATCGCCGTGGTTTAATCACCCAGTGTCATCACGTTAGACTTGCAAGCGTTTGCAAAACATCGATTTTCTTGCCCAAGCCCATCATAAATCGATGTGAAACATCACAATTCCGTGTCTTCTCCACTACGCTACTTACGCTTCATCTGTCTTGAACACGACTATCTCGCCTACATGCATGCGCAATTACCCTGCCGCATCTCCCTTGCAAAAGATATCCTGAACGTAGAGATTTGCGAAGTCAATAGCGCATTTTTTAAAACAACCGCTGAGGGGCAAACACGAGTAAAGGCCGTATTCTGTCTGATTGTTCTCGAATATTATTCAACCTTCATGACTTGCAAAAGCTGTAATCCTGTCTCATTGGATACGATGAGGAAAGGTAGACAGTACTTCCCATATCAGAGGCAGCCGATTACAATACAAATAGGATACCCACTCATAGTCTCGTCCGGTGTGTATTGGCCGCATTATGTGTTATATGGGTGATGTCCTCGCAATCACGACAATAGGCTTCCACGGATCCGTATGCCTCTCAATGTCTCCACTCCAGCTGCTACTTGGCATTCAACTTTTCGCGGCTTCATGCTTCAGAGCTCAACTTGAAGGGCGCTTCTTTGCTTCCCGACGGCACCCATCCCCCCTGTTTGGAAGGGTTGTCGAGACGGCTCGAGCGGCGTACGAGTGGATAGATCAGGCAGTCGATGAGCCCGGTGCGTCTATTCCGCCGGGTTTGAAGTTGGCCGGGGTGTTGTAAAATGTCAAAGGTGATTGTATCCAAGCCTGACCCAGATATGCAAGATCCCAAAGTACAAACGTGCATCCAAGGCTCGAATGCTACAGCTTTGCAGCAGCAGAGATATCATGATAGCGATAAGCGTTACCTAGTTGGTGGCAGGCTTCTTCTTGATCACTACGTTGTCCATGAACTCCTTGACTTGCGCATTTGCACCGCCCAAGTCGACGCGTGGGAGAGCAGTGACGGTTAAGCCCTTCAGAGAGCGTGCTCTGCTCACTGTTGGCACTGTTAGTGCGGCACAGCAGGATTTGATCTACACACACTCACAAGCAACATAGATCTGACTGGGCTCGAAGGCTCGTGCTAGATCAACGGTGACGCGATCGAGCGTCATACCCTGTATTGTATCAGCCCGTTTACAGCCTCCAGTAATTCTGTTACTAACCTGAGATTTGTGCACAGTAATGGCATAGCCAGCCGCAAGAGGGATCTGCGTTCTGGAGAGTTTGCACCAGGGCTCTTCGTTTCCCAGCACATTTACCGTGCACTCTGCAAAGATAGTTCGGATAACGCCGTTCGTGAAGAGAACCACAGGCCAAGGTTGACGTCCATTTACGTCCGCAAAGTTCTTGATCTGGTCTTGACGATATACAGCATGATCGCCACGCAGCTCTCCGACCTCATCCTTGCGCTTGGGTGCTTTTGGAAGCGCCTTCTCATCGAAGTCCTTAAACTCGATGATCGTCCCCTGAGCTCCATTCACGAGACCGGCGCTAGGATCGAGATTAGCCTGTAATACCACGCGCTGATTCAGCTTGAGTTGGATCTGGGGTTCGAAGCGATGCTCTTTCTGCGTGGAATGTCAGACCTGTAGCCTACTCTACTGAGGAGAAGCGAGCTTACCAGTGCGGACAAGCTCCCGTCTGGCATCCGATACGTGTTTCTCGCCAGGGTAGTGTCGTCCCTGTGGAGATCTGGCCAGTCGAAATTGTCGACACATGTGTACGTGCGAGCCGCCGACGGAATTTTGTTAATGTTCATGTTATTGACTCGATCGACATCGACGCGACGGGCATAAATCTCGATTGCGCCTTCAGTCTCTGAAGTGTGATTTAAAAGAACATGGGCATGTGGTTTCAGTATCTTGCCATCAGTCCTTATACGGTTGAGAATGCTCTTGAACATCATATCGGACTGTCTGTGGATTTGGGTAAGGTTCACGTGCTTGAAGTCGCATTCCTGAAGTGGTTAGCAAGACTGATGGAGTTTGGTAGGGTAGCCCACTTGCCTCCCAAGCATTGCTTCGGAAAGCCCACTTGTCGATATCGTAGAAAGTGTGCTCTCGGCAGTGCTTATTCGTACACGTGTATTCTTTAGGGTCATGTTGATTATCTCTCTCCAGTTCCCAGCCACACATACAACGACTGAAAGGCTTGACGGGAGCCAATTGGTAGAACTGTGCTGGTCAGCCTAGAAAATAGGTAGGTGTTTTGGCACACCTACATCCCCTGTAACAATTAACTGGATGCCACCAAAAGCACCTCCTCCATGTTTTTCTCCTCTCGCATGTTTCAAGATTGCATTCAGGCGTTCAAACTGCAGATTCTCGATCATGCTAATCTCATCAATGACCAGAACGTCTGTTTCATCAAACTTCTGCCAGCTCTCTTTACCCAAGGAGTTCTTCTTCAGCTTTTCGATATTACTCTTCATGCTATCGGGCGTCCACCCAGCGAAGTTCCAGGTCGTTTGGCCGCCAATGTTGAGCGCAGCTAGGTTCGTTGGTGCGACAATCTTAACACGTTTGCCTCGATTTTGCAATTGTTTGACGAAAGCCTTAAGGATGGTACTTTTACCACAACCCGCAGATCCTGTATAAAAGACATTATGGCCCTGTAATATTATGTCTACAACGTGTTGTTGCTCGGGAACTAGGGACGGTCCATCGTCCAGGACTGGCATGACATCTTCCCTGAGACGAACGAGATCTTGATCTGGGTTCTGCGGTCTACTTTGCTGCATTGAAGGCTCGTAGGACTCATATTGCGCCCTGTTGCTGTTGGAATAATAGCCCGACTCGAAGGACATTCGTATTCTTGGACGCGAATCCTGCATAGTTGGCGCGTTGTGGGTGGATGCTCTGTACTTATCGACGTACGCCAAAGCTTCCTCTATAGTTTTGAACTTCTTATGTTTCGCGCCACAAAATCCGTTGACCTGCTTCTCAACAGAGGGCCAGTCGAGGTAGACTCCCGTTTCGCGTCCGATACCTACAGCATAGTATCGTACCTTGTCAGGTCTTGTTTTTGTGGTTTCAGCGAGCATCTTGGTGAGTTCTTGTCTCGAAAACCCTTCGTAACTCATAGGTCCCGCTCGTCTGGGAGCATCGCGCGCTCTGGAACGAATGCTTGCTGGCGGGTCTGTCTTCCTCCTGCGTTTTGTCTCGTACTCAGGGCTAGAAGAAATTTCGAACGGTGCATGTTGCGTGCCGCGTGGAGGACTGGAGGGGTACAATGCGCGCTTGGACGCACCTGAGCTGTATCTCGAAGGTTCGTTGGTCACGGTAGCGAGCCGCCCAGCTTCAGGATTTAAATATGTTTGTTCCGCATTATGCGTCTGTGATGCCGAGCCGTTACGATCGTTTACAGAACCTCCCACCACGCTTGGTGATAGTCCATTACGACTGTCGCGTTGTTGCAGACACCGTGTCACACCCGGCAAATAAGAGAACGCACGGAACTGTGTTTCGACTTGTGTAGCAGTATATCCAGGCCAGTCTACCTGTCCCGGCTCTTGAATTGAACTATGCTGCATTGAGTTCTGTTCTGCATGTCTACGCCCGTCGTGATGCAACTCGTCAGGCCTGTGACTCAACGGTACATATGGTGTCCATGATGGCGTATCTGCCGCTCTATGATTGCCCACTTGTGCTCGAGGCGGGGGACGCTCATGGCGACACTCATAACTTCGGTACACGAATGAGTCGGTGGGCCGCCAAACTTGAGCAGGGACGTGGACTTGGCGAGGATTCAGATTTGGGTCCGGATGGCAAACGGCATCGTGGTTCGGCTGTGATTGATACGGGGGAGGAGAGCTGGACGGGAGCGAAGGATATAACTGCTCTGAGGGTCCTGGTGTATCTGGTTCAGTATAAGCGGCTTTATTGCAGGTTTTCAAGGTGCGCGAGGTATACAATTATGCCATTGCGCAGGCAGTCGTGGGTATGCGGCCATTACACCTATCAGGTGTGTAGTATGACGGGGATTGCATGTACAATAGAGCTTTCTAAACATAAGAGTTATACTGAGTAGGCTCCAGCCAACGGTAGCCCTGGATAGCTACAACATAAGCAACGTTGAGCGACGATGCGGGGAAACGTTCCGTCGCGTTGGACACGACGACGCGTGGGAGGCACGCTACCGTAAGTTCGCGTATCTAGGTAGGACCTAGGTCCCGCAAATGTGGGGCCATTAGTCGCCGACGATGCCTGTTAGGATGATAGAAGACATGTGTAGGTTCTTTTGTATGCTTCAATTTTAAATGGGGCATATTATAGTGCTTCTTCCTCATCCTCTTTTTCACCAATCGCGCCCTCCACAGATACAACCTCTCCAGCATCTGCTTCACCAGTCTTTCTCTTCTTGCTTCCTGCCTTCGACCTGCCGTGTCCCAGCCACCCCTGCTTTGCCGAAATAGGCTGCAAAAAACCGTCTGAGTGAACTCCTCCATACTGCCGTTCTTCGTTATCAGAATTGTTGGTGCGAGGATCGTACCCATGGGTCCGCACACAGTGCTCAATAACGCGATGAGACCACCGAAAGTCCTTGTGATGCCCATAACAGTCGGAGTGAGGACAGCGTATTGCACCTATCTGCCAGTATGGCCTCTTCTTAGGACGGGGCGCACCAGCGATCGTGGTGTTTGGTGCTGGAATGGTTGATGGAGTATAGCGAACGAGTTCCGTCGTGGGCTTGGTAGCTAAATCTTCGTGTAAGGGCATGAACGACATGCTCTCCCCAAATAAGGCTGCGCAGCGCTCTGCAGTGCGTGCAAGAGCCTTTTGGTTCCAGCCCTTCACAGCTGCGATACCAAGAACCTCGCTCCAATCCATCAGACCCGCTCGTGACCAATCGCGTGTGTTCGACACATCGTCTTCATCCACAGTGCTCTTTGATTTGCTCCGCTTTCGATGCATCCTAGGACTATGAGACGCTTCAGAGTCTAGCGCGTGTTCCTTCTCAAACTGCTCGCCGTAATCCGAGGCTGATTCGCTGTCTTCATGGTCCCCGGTAGGATTCGAGTGTTTTTTAGGTGATTTTGGAGCGTCACTGGCCCGACTAGATGATGGCCGAGATGACTGTCGTGTTACTGGCTTGCTCCGAGATGCACTCTTCATTCGGGATTGTGACCT